>CM051235.1:117706600-118906600 GCA_027917425.1 Gastrophryne carolinensis | reverse complement strand
AGAAAAGTGCAGTTAGTATAGATCTTTAAAGTAGTATTGTTGTTGCAAATAAAAAAATGCATTACTTGATAACCAACATTGGCGTCTTACACCCCCCTTAGAGTGGTTGGGATCATCTTACACCCCCCTTAGAGTGGTTGGGATCATCTTACACCCCCCTTAGAGTGGTTGGGATCATCTTACACCCCCCTTAGAGTGGTTTGGGTCATCTTACACCCCCCTTAGAGTGGTTGGGATCATCTTACACCCCCCTTAGAGTGGTTTGGGTCATCTTACACCCCCCTTAGAGTGGTTTGGGTCATCTTACACCCCCCTTAGAGTGGTTGGGATCATCTTACACCCCCCTTAGAGTGGTTGGGATCATCTTACACCCCCCCTTAGAGTGGTTTGGGTCATCTTACACCCCCCCTTAGAGTGGTTTGGGTCATCTTACACCCCCCTTAGAGTGGTTGGGATCATCTTACACCCCCTTAGAGTGGTTGGGATCATCTTACACCCCCCTTAGAGTGGTTTGGGTCATCTTACACCCCCCTTAGAGTGGTTTGGGTCATCTTACACCCCCCTTAGAGTGGTTGGGATCATCTTACACCCCCCTTAGAGTGGTTGGGATCATCTTACACCCCCCCTTAGAGTGGTTTGGGTCATCTTACACCCCCCTTAGTGTTTTTTTGGGCTCTTTTTGATGGGAGTTCAAATACATTTAGCCAGTAGTGCAGTACTTGCATTATAGTGAAGGGTAGTTAGTTTACCGCAAAAAAAGAAGTGATCATCCTTTCCCTTAGCTCATCGCCAGTCTGGGTGTCCTCACTTCTTGCTGCGGGCATGTTGGGGATTTCTGGCACCAGTGCTGTCTCCTCGGGGGCTTGGATTCGGTGGCAAATACAAATATTGTGTAGCACACAGCAGGCAAGGATGATCTTGGAGACCTTCTGTGGGCTGTAGAGCATCTCTCCTCCTGGCCGTGCCAAACAAAGAAAGCGTGCTTTCAGCAGGCCGATGGTTCTTTCCACAATGCTTCTGGTCTTGCGATGCGCTGCATTGTAGCGTTCATGGGCAGAGGTCCGTGGGTTCCTGACCGGAGTCATGACCCACGTTCTCTGCCCATATCCCTTATCCGCTGTAGAAAAAACACAAGGAGAGAGACAGCAATTAGTACTAGTACATGTTTTTTTGTGGTTGTTTTGTTAAATTTGGCTTACTAGGCCACATATTTGCTAAATACATTGACATGGTTAATTTATTACCCAGTAGCCAGCCAGCTGGCATTTCGTTGTTATCAAACTTCCGGCACAGGACTGTCCGCTGCAAGACGTAAGAATCGTGGCATGAGCCAGGGAACCCCGATCTCACCGCCCGCAGCCTCATGTCTGGGTCACAGACAACCATAACATTAAGCGAGTGGAACTGCTTCCGGTTTCTGTAGGACAGCTCCTGTGCACGGGGAGGGCGGAAAGGGATATGTGTACCATCAACGCACCCTAGCACATTCGGGATCCCTCCCATCAGATAGAAAGCATGTTTTATTTTGGCAACCTCTTCCTCATCCTCAGGAAACTTGATGTAAATTGGGATTAAATCACAAATTGCCAGAACTACCTGGATTAGTATGCGGCTCATAGTAGCCTGGCTTATCCCGCTGAGGAGGGCGGAGGTTGCCTGGAAGGTCCCTCGTGCCAAAATATTGAGAGTGGCACACAGGCGTACTATGCCTGGAATGGAATGAGTGCGTTTGGTGGATGGCTCGATTTTGTGCTTAATCTGATCATATAGGGACTGTAGTGCAGCACGATTCAGACGGAAGCGGCTCCTGATCTGCTCGTCACTTAAGTCCCATACTGAAAGGCGGATTGCAAAGGAGCGGGGTGCCCTAAGCCTCACAACACCCCGCTCCCTTTCCTCCTGCTCTTTCAGCATACACATACATCCATCCACCCAGACACCATACATCACCCTCTTATCCATCACACACACTAAAGATATATACAAAACAAAAAAAAAAAAAAAACCACAAACACACAACACACACACAAACAATCACACTCCACACACACCCGCTACAATGCAGCTCACCACAAAACCAGAACTATAGTGGTCCAAACCACCAGCCTGCTGAAAACCAGCTTTCTAAGTTAGGCACAACCAAGAGGGGAGTTGCTGCACAGCCCACAAAAGGCCCCAAAATCAAGCCTCACTTACTGTATGCTACACAATATTTGCAGATGCCACCAAAAACAAGCTCCTAAAGAAACAGCACTGATGTCAGAAATCACCCAACAAGCCACAGAGAGTGAGGACAGAAACCAGACAGAGGCTCAAATGAGCTAAGGGAAGCGAGCACAGCACCACACCACAGCCTTTGCCACAGTGTAAGAATAGCAGAAGCTTGAAAATTCCTTCCATTTATACTTCTCTTTCAAAAGGGACAGGTCCGCTTTGCCGCCTTTTGCGTCGCTCTGCTATTTCCGGGCGCCAATTAGCCGACCCAGGTGTGCGTAAAACAGAGTGCGCACGCGCACGCTAGTAGCGCTACTAGCGTACTTGAGCCGAAACTTGCGTGCATTAACGGACATGGGCCAAAAATCAGTGGTGGCCCAATGAAAGGTAAGCTGCTGTTTTTTTAAATAGCCGTTAGGCTAACCACATGTCATAAGGGTTTGAGATACATCAGTCCATTGTTGTATTTGGGTGTGTGTTGTTTGGTTAATGAGGTCTGTAATGAGTTAATTGGCTAACACACATGCTTCAGTCAGTGCAGTGGAGGTGTGCCTAGAAGGAACTGGGCTGTATGTGTGAATCAATTAAGTGGCCTGCTTTTTGATTGGCTGTTAGAGCACATAAAACCTGCCCAACCCTAAGAGATTGCGATGCCATTCTGTAGTCTGCATGCGTGCTTGTTGGGTGTGTATTTGTGTGTGTGTGCAGCTACAGGATGGAGCCAAATTCAGGACATCTGCCGGCCACAGCAGGCCCAAGTAGGAGTTTGGTGGGTGCTGTGCGCAGACCTCCCTTACGGAAAAGGGCACAGCCTGAAGGTGGGGCAGCACCCCAGGCTAAGCGCCCAGGTGCCAAGAGGGAGCCTGAATTTAATTTGGCTGAGAATAATCATCTTGTGCGCCTTACACTTGCTAAATGGGAGCTGATATTTGGCTCCCAAAGCAAGTCCATAGGCAAACAAGAAAGAAGCAAACTGTGGGATGCCATTGGTGTGGAGCTTAGTAGCACTGCTCAACACCCACGTAGTGGCCCATCCTGCAGGAAACGCTTCTACACTTTGCGAGGGGCCCTTATGAAAAAGATGAATCACGATCTTGATGTGGACAGTGGGACCATCCAGGCTCCAAAGAGTACCTACAGGCCGTATGAGGAGATGCTGAAGGCCAAAATCCCACTGGCTCGGCTGCAGGGTGTGGATCCTGGGGATGACACCACAGGTTGGACTGAAGGTACATATTTTCTGCCTTTTGTACAAACCTAATGTTAATGTATGTGATTAGCATTTTTTCATTCTGACCAACTAACAGTAGGACCTGTGAAGTATTACATTAGAGCTCAAACATTTGTTACTTTTCTGTCTGTTGCTTTCTGCATAGGTGCACATGCTGCTGTCCGGGATGTGCCTCAGGACACCCAAGCTCCTGCCCTTCCAGCAACCTCAAGGCTACCCCAGTCTGCCATTGAAGGTATTTACCCCTAATTTTGGTGCTGGTTGTTTGGGGAACAAATGGGTGTGGGAGCAGCTCAAACAATCGAGTGTTGCACTGTTGAGTATTAATAATATGGGCCTGCGGCCTAATTTCACGCCCACTGTAACACTCACAGCAACTAACTAACAAGGCCCTAACATGTGTAGATATGTTTGAAGCCAGAGATGTGTAGCCATATATCGGCATATCAATGTGGGAGCCACACTGGCCTTGATTAGTGAATATTAGTGAAAGAGCTGCTCACACACACCTTAATGCATGTTGTATTTTTGCACGCACATTAACTATGGCTCAATGTTGGCTTCATTTTTGCCTAGCTCCCATGCCCTTGGCCCCAGCATCTCCTCCGGATCCTCCTGTCGGTAAGTGCATGTGTCCACCTTGCTTTATCCACTTTTACCCAAGTGCATGTGTCTCATTCCTCTTTTTTCTTGGTAGGCCAAGTGACTGGTTCATCTTTGGACCCCACTTCCGATGTTGCCGGTCAACAGGACCCTGTTGGTGTGTAGAGCAATACATAATGTATCCTTTATGCTGTTTATGTTACACTGGTTCAATTTGGTTAGTCTACTAATCTACATGTTTGCTTGGTAAACTTGAAGATGCCTCTTGGGAGTGCTTGTTGCCTCCCCAGGGTCAGTCTATTAGTTATTGGAGTGATAGCAATGTATTTTGGCGGACATATTTTTTGCCAAACATTCCCCGTAGTAGTTTGCTGAATATTTAGAGACATTCCTTGTGTTTTTTAGTTGACCCGAATATCGGAAGTGGCTGTCCAGAAAGGGCCCCTCAAGTTCAGGCTGCCAGAGATGAGGGTAAGTTGTTTTGCCTTGCTCTAGTCTGTATTTTGGCTCTACTTTTGTTGCACTTGCTTCTGGCAACTTGTGTGTCCACATGTATTTTCAAGGTCCAAGCTCGAGTGAGGACCCCACTCCAGACATCTGGGAGATTGCGGGTATGTGTAATTTAAGCAATGTTTCTGATGTGATTAGCAAAAATTATTGCCTCTTAGTCCTGTAACATACATGTTAACAATCTGAGTTTAACAGATACCTTTGGTCTAGTGTGTATTTTGGCACTTTTTAGAGGTATGGCCTCGATAGCCTAGCCAGGTTACATTTGAGTTTGGGCCACAGACCTACTAACCTGATTTTCCTGTGTAGCATATGCCAACTTGCCGGACATCTCGGATGTGGAATTGCCACTCTCTGGCAGCGAAACCTCGAGCCTACCTGTGCCGGAGGACACGCAGGTAACATGGCTGATGTAGACGACCTAGAACCACATTGGCATCTTCGTGGGTAGTGGATGAAGCAACATGTCACATTTCCTTTCATTGTTGTTTTTGCAGGAGGCGGAACCAGAACCCCAAGCTGGGACCTCTTCCCAAGTCCCATGTGGCCAAGCTTCCGAGGCTCAGACAAGGGTAAGTTGTATAGTGACTGTTTAGGGTATTTATTTTGAGGGGCATACCTGCATTGGTTCTGTTTGACTAAAATGTTGTTTTCTATTTTGTTAGGCTCAAACCACAGCAAGAGGAGGTGTGGCACCAACCAGTGCTGATTTCTATGAGCTAGGGGTCCGGATGCTGGAGGACTACAGTCGCCAACAGCCGCGTGATGGAACTAATGAGCGCATTGCGGCGTTGGAAAATCAGGTGCTGATGTGTCAGCAACAAAATGAGGCCCTGCAGCGCCAGATGGACCAGTTGCTCCGAACCCAACACCAGAACCAGGAACTTGGTCGGCTGGCCAATCTAATGGAGCAAGCTCTCCAGCGCCAGGGAGATTCTATACAGCGCCAGGAAGAATGTCTCCAGCGGCAGGACCAAACTTTGTTGTTGATACAACAGCTCATACAACAGCAGTCTATATTTTTTACTGCACTGTTGTCCCCCAACACCGCCCCTAGCAATGACTCCCAACCTCCACGGCCACCCAGCCAAGAATATTAATTTCGTGTTTTTTGGTTTTTGTAAATATATTTGCTTCACCCACCTCTAAATTGTGTTTGTCCTAAGACCTAGCTAATAACACAGTCAGGGATGAGTATCTTGATCTACATATGTCAATGTATTGGTCAATTTAGCCCACACATTTGAGACCATAGCTTACTATGGTTAACACATGAAATGGCTCCAAAGGTATGGCTAAATTGACACACAAATGGGTTTTGAGACAGTTAAACTATGCTTTGCAATGCAACACACTGTAATGATGGTAATCAAAAAATGTATTACCCAAACATGGCCAACAGGGCCAACATTGCCCAACAACGGGCATCAAGAGGCCAGCCTTCCCCCCACCCTAACGACGCCGCCGGCGCCTCTTCTTGGCCAGCAGCATCAGCTTCAGGAGCCTGATCTCCCACCACAGTCTGCGATGCTGGTTTTCACAAGCTGTAGAGATGTAGAAACAACAATTTATTAATAAATTGGATGTGACCTCAACAGACACAGATGTAGCAATGTAATGTCAGTGTGTCCAATTAGGTGACACTCACATTAACATTGTTGACCACTGTGTGCTTATTGGTTAACATGATATGAGTACTATTGACTGGCAAGAAAGTGAAGAACACATCCCAAGCATACATTTACTCTTAAAGTGTACCAACACCCACCGGTGATCGGCCCGGGAATCTATCAGATTCCCTGCCCGATCACCTCCCTCCCCGCGGGACATCCGAGATCGGGATGTCCCTGGGGGTGAAACCCCCCCCAAACCCCAAAATACCTACCTCAGTTTCGGTGGGGCAGGGCCGCCGGGCCCTCCCTGGCGCCCCTCTAGACGTGTGCGTGCCTGCGCCGGCCGTCTGTGAATGGCCGGCGCAGGCACGCGCGCGTAAAAAGGGGCGCGGGGGAGGCGGAGGAGGAGCCAATTTGCCGTGGCTTGTACGTTTGCTGGAGTCAAAGTGAGTTCAGGGGGTTGTCACACAGCGGTGACGATCAGGGGTGCCCCACCGTAGTGGACCAAGACCCAGGAAAGTCAAAATCCTGGTTGTTGTTCCAGTATAACTCTTGGGAAGCAAAGAAGGTATAAGTCCCAGTGTGTCCATTTTTGTGTTTAGTCACAGCCAAACATCAGGGCCTAAGTCCTAACGAGTACACGAGTTTGCCCTATAATGTTAGAGGTCCAGACCTAATAGGGCCCATTTGGTTGTGTCTAAGGCAAAAATAGTCTCTATGTGGCCAAATGAAGAATGTGAGCCAACAATCAAGCATGCAAACAGGCATGTTGGATTATTGTACAAACACATTGAATCTAGATGTGTGTGAAATTAACACATAGGTAAATGTAAAATGTCTGCAGATGTGACTATAAGACATAGGTTTCACAAGTCTTTAGGCATATGAAGTGGGATGTACTCACCATCGCAGCTGTGGCGGGGGCCCATGCTGCTGGCCGTCCCTGGAGCTGGGGTGGGGAGGAGGGTCTCTGGCTCCGTCTGCGTAGCAACATCTGTCAACAGAAAGCAAAAGACAAAAACACAATTAGTGGGCCAATGACACCTGACTATTTGACATCCATTTGGTTATTGAGTCTGAAAATGCAAAGGCTTGCATGGTTACATACAGGTTGTCCTAAATTAGCATATTTCCTGGACCATGAGTTAATGTCAATTTGTTAGGCTTGACACATGTATCCCTAAAGAGAATGTGCAAATAACATAGACAGTGCTATGTAAAGGAATCTTTAGCAGTTGTTTGGCTAATGTTAATAGTGGGCCACATGTTTGAGCGGGAACAACTTAACCCAAGAAAACAAATTAGAACACCCATCATGGTGTGGGCAGAAACATAGGGGTGGTTGACAGTTGGCTAGCACTGTAGTGGGGTTTGTGAGGTTAGGGTACCTTATCAAACCAGCTGTGACAATGGCCCAGGAAACATGTGTCTGTTACAAGTGGGCCTATACACAGGATTGCAGCAAATCTGGGTTTGGGTCCGCTTTGGCAGAGCAACACAATTTGCATGAGACAACGTACTCCGCGCCCGCTGCCTTCCACACATCACTCCTCGAGTGTGTGCGCACGCGCAGCCCATTTGGAAAAAGAGCGCAGGCGCACACACATCTAGAGTGTCACACAGGAGGCTGGGACGGTGGCTTTGGCAACCCCCAAAGAGGTAAGGAGTTAGTGGGGTTTTTTTTGTGGGGGGGGCCCTGGAGGAGGGATGTGATTTGTCATGGAACCTTCGAGAATCCAAGCACTATCAATGTTTGGGGGTACACTTTAATGAATGTCATAACATTGGGAATGTGATGGATAACCACACACACTTACCATGACTATGCCCGTGGAGAATCCTTCGCCAAAACGCCATGGAGGTGCCGCCTATATGATGCCCTGAAAATTAGAGAGGAATGGCAAGGGCTAAGTACAAATTGCAAGATGAAACCTGTCACAGACTAACAATTAAAAAATGTACACTCACCAGGGGATGAAGCGCCACTTGAAGCCCAGGGAGGGCTCTGAGGAGGAGGCGGGGAGCCTCGGCTCCTCACACTCTGGTCAGAAGATCCACCAGGCAAAGGGCCACCCTCCTCCCTCTCACTCCCTGCTTGAGAGTGGCCCCTTGCCTGGTGAGAGTCCTCAGACTCAGAGTGTGAGGAGCTGAGGCTTGATCCAGCCAGCCCCCCAGCAGCACACTCCTCTGGGGCGTCATCCCCTTCCTCCCCTGGGTCCTCTAAATAGGACCCGCGGGAGGGACCCTCCCCCGATGACTCCCCCGAGGAATCCCTTCCCACGTTTCCCCAGGGGAGGACGCTTATCTGTGTGGAGGGGGTGAAAGAAAATAATTAATCTAAAGAGCACAAATGGACACAGCTTAGCAGATGATTCTGCACAAAGGCTAAACAGAACATAAGCTTTAACTTACCTGATGCGTAGGCATCATATAGGCGGTACACGCCTTCAGGGTCCCGGCGCTTGAAATCGGACCACTTCTGCTGAATTGATCGGATGGTCAGCTCGGTGTTGAAGCGCCGGGACACTGTGGCCTTCACCTCCATGGCTATGCGTTTTTTCCCTCCACGGGCATAGTCATATTCGGCCACGCAGAAGTCCTATGAAAAATGAACAAACAAACTAAAATCAATACATGACATCAGAACAATGTCATAAACAGTTATACAGAGACCAGATCAAAGTGGACCCACACCCAGGATTATCAGTATTCTGGGTTTGTGTGCACTTTGGTGGGCCACACCAATTGTGGGTGGTCCGCTGTCTGCAACCCCCTTGGAAGGCCACTAATACACCACTGAGGACACTCCCACGTCACTCCGCAAGCCAAACACAGCGCTCCGTGCCGCTGTGGTATGCGCATACAAGGCCGTTGGGACGTGCATACCAGCTCAGCTGGGTCTGCACGGCAAAGTACGCATGTGGCGTTTGACTCTAACAGGGAGTGCGCCTGCACACAAAATTAAAATATGTCTGGCGCAGGGGTACACCCTGCTAGAGGTAAGCGCAATAGGCATCCGCAGCTAACGCATGCACAGATGGGACGGGGCTGAGGTAATTTTTAGGGCCCTCCAGGGGGGGGCATCCCAGCAGGACATCCACAATGGGGATGCCCCACGGGGATTGATCAAATTTGGTCTGAAAACAAAGAAATATCTGACCCAATCCCCCCTGTGTGTTCTGCAACTTTTAAGCTAAAAATACCAACAAAAAAATACTCACTTTGACCACCTGGCCATTTACGCGGCTATCCACCCGGGTGCGCTTTTTCTTACTCGGCCCAGGAGGGGAAGGGGTGGGAGGGGTGCTATTTGAGGAAGGTGAGGTAGGTGGGGGAGGTGGGGGAGGGGTGGTGGGGTCAGAGTCGGAGGAGGAGCTGGGGAGGCGCATCACTCTGCGTCTGGGCAGCATATTGGAAACGCTAAGGAGGAAACAGGAACCGGAAATGACCCAAGCGACATTGGGAAAAAGTTTTAAAAAAAAAAACGCTACGCGCACCAGCAACAAGCTATTCTCAGCTATGTGCAAGCTAAGTGGCGGAAAAACTAAAATGACGCTTGAAAACAAGCTAGTGGCATAAGCGCAAGACAGTTTTACCTTAAGGTGGCGTTGAAACGCAAAGGAGGATCCCGGAACCGGATATGACGCTAGCAACTGTGCTTCAAAATTCAAACACAAACATGCGCGCAACAGGGACAAGCTAATATCAGCTATGTGCAAGCTAAGTGGCGGAAAAACATTAAAATGACGCTGCAAAACAAGCTATTGGCATAAGCGCTAGACAGTTTTACCTTAAGGTGGCGTTGAAACGCAAAGGAGGATCCCGGAACCGGATATGACGCAAGCAACTGTGCTTCAAAATTCAAAAACAAACATGCGCGCAACAGGGACAAGCTAATATCAGCTATGTACACGCTAAGTGGCGGAAAAACATTAAAATGACGCTGCAAAACAAGCTAGGGCCAAAGGCGCCACGAATTATTAGCTTGATTTAGCAGGGGATTCTACATACTGTAATGCATAGGTCCTTCTAAAGCATACACCGTTGTGCTTAAATATACAAATCTTATTCCTTCCCAAAGTCATCACACAATCAAACTAGACAACTACCTGAAAATGTGGCACACATGAGAATGCATAACGGGTTGTTATGAGCTGGTACGACTGAATGTTAATCCTGCAATATGTGGCCAGGCACGCTCACAACTACAGTGTATTCATTAACAACGACTGGGGTCGCGGGAAGTGAATTCCTTGCAAATGGCAGAAGGGCACATGTATGAACAGCACAGCGCCGCACAACGCAGCGCAGCGAGGCACAGCGACGCTCGCGCCGCCACATAGCGAATTAAAACAGCGACTGCACAAACACTGACCAACACAGATTCATCAAGGACAGGGCTGCCGAATAGCTTGGGCGCTGACAATTTCGAAGAGCGAACGTGACCGCCCAACCTGACAGGCTACAAAATAGCTTTACAAGCCCCGTTTGTGGTGAACACAAGCGATTTTGATGCAAATGAGTTTGGGTGGAGGAGATGCAATTCCCATGTCACTCACAACATTACATTGTGAAAAAAAAAAAAAAAATCTAATACATATAAATAACCAGCCAGATTCATAAAACAGATCAATATAAACATGTGTTGAATTTTGTACCAAAGAAAAAAACCCAAAAACCACTAAAAACAATCATTGCAGCGTCTGCCATTGAAATGTATGGGAGAGCGGCAGGTAGCGCCAGGTAATACGTGTCGCTGTGAAGGAATTTGCAGCGGCGCTGTTCGGGCCAGCCGGCTTCATGATGAATGCCGCGCTAGCCGCCGCTCTCGCCGGCGCTAGCCTCATTTAGCTTGATAAATGCGTCATTGTGACTGCCGCCGGGCGTACTTGAGTCGGTAGTCGCCGTTAGCTGCCGCTACCTGGCGCTCGTCAGACACTACCTGCCGCTATCGCTTGATGAATAAGGGCCTAAGTCTTCGTCTAAGGCCAGCGGCTCCAAGCGTGCTGGCGGCCGAATCCCCCACTTCCCACAGGGAGCGTGCCCGCCCCGGCCAACCACAAATGCCTGGTGCGGGCACGTGCCCTGCTAGAGGGATAGCGGGGATACGGCCACGGCTCGCGCATGCGCCGTTGGACCGGGAAGCAAGGTAAGTGTATGGGGCGACCTGGAGGGTTTCACACAGTGGAGCATGATTTTGGATGCCCCTGGGGAGGTAATTGATCAGCCTGGAAATCTTATAGATTTCTGGGCCGATAGCGTGGGTTTTGGTCCACTTTAAGTGGTGCACTTATATTTTTGGGTTTTTTAGACAACAACTAAAACACAGCCTAAATGCACTGTAAAGTTTGTCTCCTTTGTCCGCAGCAGTGATATCTTGTACTGTAATAATGAAACGCCAACCAGCGGCAGAAAAATACAGCACCAAACTTTTCAGGGTGTCAAAAATTTATATACATGCTGTGCAGTGCCAAGAAGATGGCGTTCCAAAGCGGCGCACACTGGCGCTGTTATAATCCGCAGTCGGGTCCAAGAGGCGCTAACACAGACTGGCCAATACTCAATGCAACAATCAAAGCAAATTAGTTCACACTAGGCTATGTGACTTCCAGCGCTATTTTAGTCAAAATAGCAGTGCCAAAAAAGACAAAGATCCCTCGCTCCAAAACTGCCGCTAAAGCCACCAGAAAGATGATAAATGGCAGACTCCATAAATAAGGCCCTATTTACACACATTTTTTAAATATTGAATTAAACGTAATTAACTGATACTTACCTTTCCCCGACATCTGCCTCATACCCACACACTGAAATGTTACATCTGGAGGGAAGGGTGGAACAGGTGCCCTTCCATCCTTGACAGTGCACATAGTAATTGTATCACATAAAAAATGTCATAAAACACTCTTTTTTTCAGTTTGTGTCTCCTGGACAAGAAAGGGTGCCTACCATACGTGTGGTACTGTTGAAATTGGAAGTAATACTTGCCATATGAATTTTCTTGAAAAAATATTTTTTTAAAAATGCAACAAAATTTAAAAAAATATAATTTTTTTTTTCATATAGGTCACCCCAAAAACACAATATAAAATTTCACCTGGAAATTCCCGCAAAAATCACTGTAGGTCACATAAGACCAGGTGAACACCATGCATTGTGTGGCCTTATCCCATAGATTAAAATGGGCTGGCTTGGTTATAATCTTTTGGATTTTTTTGACTATATTTTTTTTTTGGGGGGGGGGGGCTGGTGCATGTGTCATGGGATCCCTGGGCTGTTTGGAATGGTTTTTGTATGCCTTTTTATTTCACTTTTGGGTTGCTCTGCAAACTTGCGATTTGGGGCACATAAAACCTGTGGCATGTCATTTAAATGTCCCCAATGCAATTCCTGGTGTTTCCCCTTTGCAAATGGACTGCCATCCCCCAAAAAATAAACAAACGGTGATTGCAACAGGCACTGTATGCTTGTTTTCCCCATTTTACAGCACCCATGTTTGCAGTGCTAAATATACTGCAATTTCAGTGCTCCCAGCTGGCTCTAGGGTTCACTAGTGCATAGGCTTATACAAGCCCTGCTCCCCCAGGAGCACTCGGGAAAGGGCACCAGCTGTCAGCCGACGATGCGGTGCTGGTACAAAAAGTGTCTCACAAGAGGCGGTAGAAGTAGGTTGGCAGCGAAAAGGTTATAAAGGGGGTTTCTTCTTTTTCTTTCTTCCACTTTCCTTACCGCTGTCGGCCCTGCTATACTGGGGCCATCACCCGCAAGACCCAAAGTGTTAAAAGGATTTTGTTCCTGGGAATCCCAAGGAAAAGTCTGAACTCCCCACGCTGCTGGGCCCCATGTGTGTTCTGTAAGGTGGAGTGCCGCCACTGATTCACAAGTGCGCCATGTAGACTGTCTTGTCCAGGCCTGTCCCTGCATTGGTGCCTTGCTGCCCGTGTGTTAAAGAGCCATCCTACACCTTTCCAGAATTTTCTTTTTTATTCTAGATTCTTCTTTATACCACCTGACATGTTCACTATGTGTTATAAGGTTTAACATAGATTTGCTTTTCTGAACAGGGTCCTAAAATGAATTCCCACCTTGCCTACTTAAGATTTCCTCCCAAATACATACTTGTGTACATTTGTGCTAGAGAAAATAAGAATGTGTCAGCACTGTATAAATATGCAAAGTACATCAATTGTCAACTCTATACCTGTAGACATTGGATATGTGTTTCTGCCCTGTGGTCTGCCAACAAGATGAGCTCTGGAGACAAGATTTATTAGATGTCTATGTAACATACTAGTAACTGAGAATACCTTAACTTTTCATTTTCATCTCAATTGTCACATTCAAAAATCACCCAAACGCCAAAAAAGGAAAAGTCACATGTGCTAAGTCCAATGTGAAAGAGTAACAAAACCATGTAATAGCCAAGCGATGCTAGATCGGACTTCCACTGTCCATGTATAACAATAGACACATACTCTCATTTTTTTGAACACCAATGAACTTATAATAGTCCTTTTATATGTGTTTATAGGGCAGAGATGTACAACATGACTAACAACTGCTTAGCACAGTCCCTGAGGCAGGATTTGGCAAATCATCCATGATGCATATACAGTAGTGACTGTGCATGATAAATGATAAAAGAAGGTAATCAGAAAAAATGACTGTACATTGCTGAATGTGCATTGCTTTGTGTACAGAGAGATTTTAAGCACAATATACAAATAAACAAACTTTAACCTCCCAAACACGATGATTTAATGTGGCCTGTGGACTAAAAAAAGCCTCTCTCACACACATTCCCAGCAGCAGGAATGATGTCAAAAGACTGTATTTGGTCTTTATTCCGTGTCCGTGTACTTTAATGCATATGCCAAACCGATTATTTGTCGTATAATTACAGCTCAAGGCATCTGTGCATCCGTAATTTTACGGGCTTAGCCTGTGCTTGCGCGTGATTCTGAGCCCTGATTTGTGCATTTTCGGGAGATGGCTTCGCCTTGTTGCTGGCCATGGTCAGCGAGTCCTATCCATCAGTAGGAGCGGAGTGGAGAGTTAGGCGCACCTTTTGGCCCAAGTGCATCTGCGCTTGCAATCCACTACTACTATGGGATGGGAGAGCTAGATTAGGTTGCATTGGCATACACCAGCATATACGAGGCTTGGGTGCTTGCACTGTCTCAGAAAATAACCTAAAGCGGCAGGGGCTTGCATGTGGAGCTAATGGAGACCCAAACAGAGGACATAAGTTAACAATGCACATCTGTTTGTTGTTTGCAGACATTTATTGACCAAAGGTATACATGAAAAGAGGGCATTGGCAGGGGAGTGGCAGCCCATGTGACTGGCGAGGGGATGTCGCCTTACACCTTTACCCGCATAATGCAGCACCTCAAGCGGCGAAAGTGGCCCTGGGTGCGGAGGTTCTACAGCCAGAACTTCCCAGGTAAGTGGATATGCAACCGAGAAGGTGAGCTATCAGGGTAATGAGTGACATGTTTTACAAAATTATACTTTCTTTTGTAGCTGGGCAGTTCTGGACGCAGATCAAGCAAACCCGGAGGCGAAGGGTTCGACCAGTGGGGCCAAGAAGACAGCGTGTGTGTGTAAGGCGGTGGCCCTGAACCCTGCCAACGTCCTCTTCCTCCTCTGAATCAGCACCACCACCAGCCATGGAGCCCGCTGAAGAGGAGGGTGTGTTGGGTTTGGAGTTGCCTACAGCTCCTGCACACTCTGGTAGGCCAATACCCCAAAAAGACACAGGTTGTGCTGCATGTAAAGTCTAATAACATGTTTGCTAAGTGCTTGTGTGTTGTGCTTCTCTGTCCCAACAGATTTATCAGAGGGCGACTACGCGGTGATGGGGCCACCCGATACCAAAGCGGCGCAAGTCTCAGGTGGGTGTAAATCCAGTAAAGCAGAACAATACCCAAATGTTACACAATTAACGCATGCCCATAAATACTAACTTACTATTTCCTTCCACAGACCCTGAAGAAGGGATGTCAACGCGGAGGAGGGTGGCCACTTAAAAGTAAGCATCTACCAGTTGGCTAACTATGTAAAAATGTGCGTGGATGTACTGGCACATATATGGACAAACAAGTCATGTATATTTTTTTCTCTTTGTAAGTGCCATGTTGGTCCCTACAAAAAATAATTTAATGATTTTAATAATTTTATACATTTTATATTTTTGTATGTAAATAAATATTTTTTCTAAAAAAAAGTTAGTAAAACAAAAAAAAATTGTTTTTGATAAAGCAAGAGTTTTAAAGTTATATGCTGTGTGATGGCGTGTTTTCTATGCAACTACATAAAGCAGACGCAAACCAAACAAACAGTGATGTAAAACAGAACACCAAATCAGAAGGTGGCCAAAGCAGGAGGTGAGTAATAGGGGGTAGAAGCAGATGAGATGGCAATCAAAGTACAAAAGTAAGTATGTGCAAGGACATGCAGACTATATGGGATGCCCTAGATGCCAGCAGGGGGGAGAAAGGAAGTATGTGCAAGGACATGCAGACTATTTGGAATGCCCTAGATACCAGCAGGGGGGAGAAGGGAAGTATGTGCAAGGACATGCCGACTACCAGGGGGACAGTGTAAAGCACCTTAAATAGCTAGCAAAAACAAAAAAAGCCACCGAAGGACACAGCACTCAGAGAGCAATGGGATTCACAGGCAGGCTCTGAATCAGACGGCTTGTTTCAGTTTGAATGGCAGTGAGAGCGAAGTTCTCTCTTATTCTGAAAGGGATAAAAATGGTGTTCTTTTATTTAAAAATGAAAATCCCATGCACCTGTGATAGAGCAGTTCTGCAGGTGAGAAGCAGAATCATTTTTTGAATTAGATCATTTTTTTTGAAGTTTTAAAATAACAACAGCCTAAGGGAAATGTAAATATAAGTGTAATTTTCAAACTTCTATAATAAAACTTGTTGAAGAGGAACATTGGACCAAAAATAAAAACGTATTTACTTACCAACGGAAGTTTGCCCGAAATCCAAGGAATCCAGAAGACGGATCCCCCAGTGAGGTGAGTATTTAATACCCAAAGGTAAAACGGGGGGGGGGGGGGCAGTAGATTGGTGAGGTTTCTCTTTAAAATCCTCAAGATGAAAGTCATTTAGACAACCCCCACATGTAATACTGTACATGACCGTTGTGGTAAATCAAAGATGGAGTCATTGCTCATTTGCTGTTGCTTTCTCAGCCAACCCGACACAAGGCAGTATTTCACATCTCCACTATTAGAAGCGCTGCCTGTGTTGTTCCAGGTTGGGGAGAATATTGCACCCCTGCCAGATGAATCTAATTACAATGTGTGTGCAATAGATTCCTGTGTGCATGCTTCTCAATGACCCCCTCCCCCCTACACACACTGCCCCAAAAAATAGAGGCAAGTCTATGGTGTTCCCTCCCCTGGGACAAAATGCACTGTGCACAGCGTCCCTTGTGCATTTTCATTTCTGCCAGGGGGTAGAAGGGTCCATTTCAGGGCTCACATTCTGATTTGTCCTAGGAGGAGGAGGAGGAGGAGGAGGCATCATTCTGCTGCATTTTACAGGATGCCAGGGCCAGAGACTACATATGTCCCGCATTGCCTACAGTTGCACCCCCACCGGCACTTCTGCCTACCGACACTCAGCTCTGCCCATCTCTTCTTGCATCATAGGCTCGATTCAGAGGCACATTCGTCCGGACTTCCGTAGCTGTCTGTCAAAGTTTTAGTGGGTGTTTGTAATTTTTTAGCTTTTTTTCATTAATTTTTCATTCGTACGAACGTTCGGGAATGCACTTTCGATGAACGAAGGCAAATCGGATCATTTGCGTTAGTTCGGATCATTTTCCAAACAAAATCTGTTTTTTTCCGTTCGTTTAGATAGCTTACGTTGTTGGGATGGGCTTGCGTCTGATTCAGAGAGCTGATTTCCGACGGACCACCAACCTATAAATCCGTTTCATTTCCGATCCACTTACGGGACCTTTGAGGGCTCAGATTGCTATTGTTGAACATGTTTTGCGGCTATGTGGAGGCGTCTGCGCGCCTTTAGCACCAAGGCATTGCATGTATCAGCATGGCCAAGGCCATAAATTGTCTAGCAATGCATACCTGAATCAATACATTTCATGTATGCCTTATAGAAGCATTTTAATGCTGACCTTAATTAGTCCTTAGCATGTAAACCTTTATTTCCCCACACATCCATATAATTGCTATATTTTTTTAGACTTATGTCTTTGTGAATTATATTTGGATTGTTGAACTTGAATCTTAATTTGTTGTAGGAGTTCTTGTTTTAGTCGGTTACCTTTGCTTTGTGTAATTATTTTATATTTGGTTGCAGGAACCGCAAGATGTTCCACTCGCACAACATACAAGCAGTGTTTGGTCCAGCTATGCGATTCCTCAGTGTTCTTGCAGGGCATCCAGGGTCGTCCCATGATGCTTATATATTGCAGAGCTCTGGCTAATTTCGTCAGTTTGAGTCAGGAGAATTATCTGGTGGATGGCTCCTGGGTAAGTTTGCTCACATTCCATCAATCCATTTTCACTGTATGGCAATGAATATAGTTGATGACTTATGTCTTAACCTATGGCTGTTTTTAGCCCTTTATGACATGTTAAACAATATTGTAGCTTAGAATGTGTATTTTATGTTAGTATTTTTAAATTCTTTCAGGGGATTCTGGATATCCACTCCTGCCCTTGCTCCTGATGCCCGTTCTTTGCCTGCAGAATGCGGGCCAGGGGTTCTCTAATGGTGCACTATGCAAAACCCGGTCCGTGGTGGCGAGGGCCCTCTGGCTTTTGAAGTCCAGATTTAGGTGTTTGGACCATACGGGGGGGGGGGGGCACTGCAGTATGACCCCAACAAGGTTATACCAATATTTTCATTTACGTTTTTTAACAGGGACCACATGTGCCAGAGTGGCAAAACTGAGTGTCAGGGTCCTTCAGTTGGTGGGCGAGATGCAGGAGCTGCGCGACTCGTTGGGTACCACAGATGAAGAATAATGTTCTGTGGCCTGCCATTGCTATGTATTTAGCTTTTCACAGTTGTAAAAATGTGACATTTTCAAAATAATTTAAGATTTTATATTTTATGATGGAATAAAAAAAAATAAATGTTTCAGTGTCATTTAATTTACAAAATACATTAACACAAAACTAATGGGCCCAGAAACATTTAAAGATGAATATTCACATGACCGAGAAGTGATTTGGGTAAGTTTTAGGGGCTAAAATGGAAGAAGAACTTAACCGCGAAGTGGTTTGGGTGAGCTTTAAGGGTCCAAAAGGGAAGATGGAGGATAGTGCTAAGTGATTTAGCTAAACATTGTAGTAGAAGTAAGGGTGGCAAATATGTAGGCGAGCACTTTAATGAGTTAAGTTTGTAGTGCGCAGGCGCAAGATCGTAAGGATTTCCGTCTGGACGATTATTTATTGAAAAAGGGAAACAGAAACTAACGGGAAACGTAAAGGATTCGTGGGAGGATATGATGGAAAAAGGGCAAAAACGAAAGCCTACGTTGTAACATGAGAAAATGAAACGGAAAAGTCACGCTGGAAAATGACATTGGAAACTTTACAGAAGGATTGCAATGCATGCATAGAATCGCTCGTTCACTCATACGAGAGCGGGAACATTAAAAAAAAAAACCAGATCGGCACTAAAACGATTTTTTGTCTCTCTGAATCGAGCCTCATGTCCTTCTAGCTCTCCTCCGCCTCCGCCTACATCACCTTTTTCTGCCAGACGAACAAAAAGGATTGTCAGCTCTACCTTAGTATCAGAAGCCAGAGTCTAATTCTTGTAGCAGGGCGGCTGCGAGTGCTCCTCTCGCAATTTCCATGCAGTAGATACAAATGCCGGCCAGCGTTTCCAATAAAATTACAATCTTCATTGATCCATCGTTAAAATTCAAAGTACGTAATCCCAATAAAAAGGGGGGGCTGGAGGATCCTTTGTCTACGCATTTCATACTCGGGGGTCCTGTCTGCCAGACCCCTGCCCACCCCTTCCCATCTCACCTCTGCTCTTCCCGCCTTACCTCAGCCCAGCTCAACTCTTCCCACCCCACCTCAGCCCAGCTCACCTCTTCCCACCATACCTCAGCCCAACTCACCTCTTTCCACCACACCTCAGCCCAGCTCGCCTCTTTCCACCACACCTCAGCCCAGCTCGCCTCTGCACACCACACCTCAGCCCAGTTCACCTCTGCACACCACACCTCAGCCCAGCTCACCTCTTCCCACCACACCTCAGCCCAGCTCACCTCTGCACACCACACCTCAGCCCAGCTCACCTCTTCCCACCACACCTTAGTCCAGCTCACCTCTTCCCACCACAACTCAGCCCAGCTCACCTCTTCCCACCACACCTCAGCCCAGCTCACCTCTTTCCACCACACCTCAGCCCAGCTCATCTCTTTCCACCACACCTCAGCCCAGCTCGCCTCTGCACACCACACCTCAGCCCAGCTCACTTCTTCCCACCCCACCTCAGCCCAGTTCACCTCTGCACACCACACCTCAGCCCAGCTCACCTCTTCCCACTACACCTTAGTCCAGCTCACCTCTTCCCTCCACACCTCAGCCCAGCTCACATCTGCACACCACACCTCAGCCCAGTTCACCTCTGCACACCACACCTCAGCCCAGCTCACCTCTTCCCACTACACCTTAGTCCAGCTCACCTCTTCCCTCCACACCTCAGCCCAGCTCACCTCTGCACACCACACCTCAGCCTAGTTCACCTCTGCACACCACATCTCAGCCCAGCTCACCTCTGCACACCACACCTCAGCCTAGTTCACCTCTTCCCACCACACCTTAGTCCAGCTCACCTCTTCCCACCACAACTCAGCCCAGCTCACCTCTGCACACCACACCTCAGCCTAGTTCACCTCTTCCCACCACACCTTAGTCCAGCTCACCTCTTCCCACCACACCTCAGCCCTGCTCACCTCTTCCCACCACACATCAGCTCAGCTCACCTCTGCCCACCACACCTCAGCCCTGCTCACCTCTTCCCACCACACCTCAGCCCTGCTCACCTCTTGCCATCACTACTAAGCCTAGTTTACCTCTTCCCATCACACCTTAGCCCAGCTAACCTCTGCACACCACACCTTAGCCCAGTTTACCTCTGCCCACCACACCTTACCCAGCTCACCTCTTCCCATCACACCTCAGCCCAGCTCACCTCTGCACACCACACCACAGCCCAGTTGCCTCTGCACATCACACCTCAGCCCTGTTCACCTTTTCCCACTCCACCTCAGCCCTGCTCACCTCTTCCAACCACACATCAGCTCAGCTCACCTCTTCCCACCACACCTCAGCCCAGCACACCTCTGCACACCATGCCTCAGCACAGCTCATCTCTTCCCATCTCACCTCAGCCCAGCTCACCTCTTCCCACCACACCTCAGCCCAGCTCACCTCTTTCTGCCACACCTTAGTCCAGCTCACCTCTTCCCACCACACCTCAGCCCTGCTCACCTCTTCCCACCACACCTCAGCCCAGCTTACCTCTTCCCACTCCACCTCAGCCCAGCTCACCTCTTCCCACCACACCTCAGCCCAGCTCACCTCTTCCCACCACACCTCAGCCCAGCTCACCTCTGCACACCCCACCACCTCAGCCCAGCTCACATCTTCCCACTCCACCTCAGCCCAGCTCACCTCTTCCCACCACACCTCAGCCCTGCTCACCTCTTTCTGCCACACCTTAGTCCAGCTCACCTCTTCCCACCACACCTCAGCCCTGCTCACCTCTTCCCACCACACCTCAGCCCAGCTTACCTCTTCCCACTCCACCTCAGCCCAGCTCACCTCTTCCCACCACACCTCAGCCCAGCTCACCTCTTCCCACCACACCTCAGCCCAGCTCACCTCTGCACACCCCACCACCTCAGCCCAGCTCACCTCTTCCCACTCCACCTCAGCCCAGCTCACCTCTTCCCACCACACCTCAGCCCAGCTCACCTCTTCCCACCACACCTCAGCCCAGCTCACCTCTGCACACCCCACCACCTCAGCCCAGCTCACCTCTTCCCACTCCACCTCAGCCCAGCTCACCTCTGCACACCCCACCACCTCAGCCCAGCCCAGCTCACCTCTTCCCACCACATCTCAGCCCAGCTCACCTCTGCACACCCCACCACCTCAGCCCAGTTCACCTCTTCCTACCGCACCTCAGCCCAGCTCACCTCTGCACACCCCACCACCTCAGCCCAGCTCACCTCTTCCCACTCCACCTCAGCCCAGCTCACCTCTGCACACCCCACCACCTTAGCCCAGCTCACCTCTGCACACCACACCTCAACCCTGCTCACCTCATCTTACCACACCTCAGCTCTCACCTCACATGTACATGAAACATTATTATAATATATAATGCTTTAAGGTTGAGCTGCAGTAAACCAGTTACATTTTATTGCCCCTCGAAGTGTAACAATAAGACAGTGCACCATTTAGATCAAATAATAGTTGTACATCCGTCTTAGAAGCTAATAACAAGAATGACTGTAAGTTGGATTTGTAATTGCCTTCTTGTGCTCTGCTGCCTTATTAAGATGATGCCACTCAAGAAAGAGAGAGCAAGCTGGGCAGAAATCTTCTCATTATTTAATATATTTTATAATGTGTAATTATTCTCTGATTTGCTTCAGGGAGGCACGACAGGTAGACAAGGCTGCAGCTCTGGGATAAATATATGGCTTAATGAAGCAAGGGGTGTTTATACCCTGACTATGGAAGTGTTGCTAAGCACAATAAATCCATTCAAATTTCCTATTTTCCAGCTAAACTCAATTAAAAAATGGAATATCTTGCTCATAAGAACATTCTTGAACCTGCCAAGCTACTACTCCCCCTGGATTTATTGATTCAGCTGATCGGTGTATTAAATGCTAAAAATAAAGCTGTTCACAAGAAAAGCTACTTAACAAGAACACATTTACAGATGAAGCAACGCTGGCTTATTTTAGGTCAGAATAACATTTCTTTTTTAGTGAAATTGTTGCATAATTATTTCTTTATGTTGTCTGAAGACAATGTCAAAACTGGTTTCTAATAATCTAATTCTGTGGGCAGCCATTTTTTTGCTCTGAACACATTAATTGACCGAATAATAAAGACATTCTAGACATTCCCACACTTCCCTATGGACTGTCACTATAGTGGACGGCAAATATCTTCAAGGTTTTCAAGAGAACTTAGAATGGAAATTTCCTGTGAGTACAAACTAATGACATGGACGTATCATTTGGATCAGAGGATTCAGCAAACAAACAGGAAGTTCAGCATTTCCAAGGCCCCTGAAGCATCTTTATTTAGGAACAAGCAAGGAAGGGGCAGGAAGAAGCCAATGTGTTCTTGGATAAGGTCTGCTGGAAGGGGAAGGAAGGAAAAACGTGATTTAACGGGTTGGGGCTTCCAAAAAAAGGACACTGTGTTTATTTATAAGACTTGTGGGAAGCACTGAGGTGAGAGATAGGAGAGCACGCAAGCCTAGTTTACATAAGCTTAAAACATTCTAGCGTGACATGGCTATTAGAGTGAATGCTCCCAAGATTATACAGGTATTTACCAAGCACAAGGGTGGTAAAAACACAGAAAATAATCGCTTTAACAGGTAAGAATTGATCACCTTGCAAGTGGACCAACCATGTCCTGTGGGAGGTTAAATAAAAAATAAAAACGTATCAACTCCCCTTAGTGTCCTGGTAATGAATTGCATACGAATACTCACAAACGATTTTGGCTTTAAAGGAAAAATTGGGGGAAAATTAAGAGGAAATTGAAACTTCTTTGAAACTTTTGAAACTTCTTTTGGCCCTTATCTTCCTTCTAGTACTATTTTCAGTAGCCTCTAATTGTTCTCAGCATGTGAGGAGGGGAGGAGGGTGGCTTAAACACCTAGCTTAGAAAAATGGCATCCTGTCAGAAACCATGGTATACAAAGGGCATATCGGTGGAAAACGAAAATTAAAATCACTATAACGGGAATACCAAGCAAGAAAAACATCCAGGTAATGTACCTGGGGTGGGGGAGCAAAATAGATTGAGTTGTTTTGGTCTGCTTTAAACTGCCTACATTAATTAAATCAATATTGTAAAATTGTCTAGTCCAGTGTGGAGTGGCCAAGCCTTGTTACCAGCACACGCTACAGGGTTTTTGATGTTTTGTTTGTCTGTTTGGCCAGACAAGCTCCCAAGATACAGATATTTATCAAGAGCAGGGGTGGTAAAAACAAATAAAATAACTGCTTTAAAATGGTCTCCATTCAATTATTAACCACCCCCTCCCAGCTAAGCCTGATTACCATAATGAAATAAATAATTACACTTGGTCAGTCTATACTAGTCTAGAGGCGATTTTACAATATTGGTTTGGTGAATGTAGGTACTTTAAGGTGATCATTACTTACCTGTTCTAAATGGCCAGGCCCCCTGACTGTAACATGAGGTTACCGGGTAAAAGATTTTAGAACCACTGGTCTAGATATTACCATAGAGCGTTCTTCATCTCTGCAACTGAAGCCGGTAATTTACCCAAATGTTGCAAGCTCTCTACTTCGTGTTGCAGATACCTTTGCTTTATGTGTCATGTTCAATGTCCTATATGGAGAGCTCTCTACATATTAGTGGAAACCCCATGGGGGTAATAAGGAAAACCCAAGCAGGTATGCGAGATTTAAAAATATACCTTTGTTGATGTGGAGATTTTGCCAAACTTTAGTGATCACCGGCCAATTGAAATGCTGTGTTTCTCATAGTTCACATCTATGCCATATGCTGGGCAAAGTGCTTCTGAAGAGGTGGTTGGTAAAAAAAACAGCTATGCTCACCTATCCTTCTGAACCATTGATCCTCACTGTGTTGGCTGCTGAATTTTTGTGGGTCTTCAGCTGTCAGCTCAAGTGCTAACAATAAGCTCAGCCACAGGGGAAAAAGCTTCCTCACTGATTGCAAGGAGGTGAGCGTGGTTATCAGGGTTATTTAAGAAGGAATAGCACCAGGTAGAGCCTCGTAGCGGCAGGCAGCATCTGGTGAACGTCGGCGCTGTATGCAATACCACATTTATGAAAGCGAATCTGGTGAGCGACTCTAACAGCGCCATGTAGCGTCTGATGTATTATTACAGGTGGCTCAGCGTATAGCACTGGCACTCCAGCTTCCAGAGCGCCAGGTATTACCTTTCGCTCACTGACGCTCTCCCATACATTTTTTTTATTTTTGTTGCTCAAATCATTGTGTGACCTCTCCTGGCTGCAAACAAACTTTTAGAAACATTTTTGACTTTTTATATTTTTATGCAGCATTGTCATTACAGGTCTGGCACTAAAGTGTTATTGTCACATTGGTAAAACAATGTCATTCCATGTGTTTTCGCTTTGTTACTGGTGGATATGTGTTCAAAAACGGGCTTTAATCACACAGCGTCTGGCACTCTATGCTATAGCGACCAGATTTAGAGCACCGATGATGTGTGTGTGTCCTTTTTTGAGTATGGTGTGGAGCGGTGAAAGTAGGTCACACTGAGCTGGCGCTACCTTTTGCTCGATGCAGCGCTGTACTGATGTTAGAGCGTCCAACATACATCACATCATCAATGCCAGCCAGGTTACTACAGCGACTGAGGCGCTCTGTGACAGAGCCCGATACCCACTTACAGTGTCTACTAGCAGTCGCTCTAAGCGCCGCTATACAGATGCTCATCTGCCGATACCTGGCGTTAGTAGAGAATCAGCCTCTGCGTTGAGATACTTATCTATCTGCAGTGGTCAGTCTCAGCCTTCATAAATGGAATGAATGCTAGACCAAAGATACATAGAAGTCTGACCTCTTAAAGTGGACCTAAACCCATGGCAAGCAACCCTGGAATCTATAAGAATCTATAAGCCAATCTGAGAGTGCTGAATGGACAAGAGGCCACACATTCAGTCAGAATCCTGGGTTTTGGTCCACTTTAACAGTGCACACAACAGTGTAATAGTAAATGCAAGTATTGATCACATCCTTCAAGCATGTCAAGTCTTAGAATTCTGAAATAAAGGGGCGATCGTGGTCTAGAAGTAAGGAAGGGACCTCGTGGCCGTAGGGTAGCAGGCTGGATTCCCAGCCGGGAAATGACTGAAGTGCTCTTAAGCAAGGCACCTAACCCCCAAACTGCTTCCCAGGTACCATTACTAGGGCGGCCCGCCTCTGACTACACGGATGAGTTAGAGGCGGAGGAAAAATGTGCAAGCATACAATAACAATATATATCCAAAACCTCCCCTCCTAAAAAAATAAGAGTAGGGCAGTGCAGAAAATATAAAACAAGTTTTTAGATAATGAGAAACTGAACCAAGGTAAAGAAAGAAAGCAGCCTTTCATGCATTAATGAATATAAACCTGATCAGAAAGACAATACTGTAGTCAGCTTTCATCTTATCATCCAGAACTCTAATGCAGGCAGAGGTAAGCATGGTGTCCAGGGGTTTGTCTTTTTGCCCAAGTGAACAGTTTGAAAGATTCAGTTTTGATATTCAACTATTTAAGTTTGAACATTCCCTTAAGCTGAAACAATATTTCCACAGCAATAAAAGTAAGACTACAGCAAAATCTGACAGAAAGATGTGCAAATTTTAAATTAAAAAGCCCTTTCATTCCCCCTGGCCAATATCCAGCCATAGAGTGCAACATTCGCTCAATTAAATACAATTTAGACCTGACTTAAAGAACCAACAGGGAATACCGGAATCTCAGATAATTAAAGGAGGATAAGAATACCTGATTAAGCCATAGATAGTAAGACGATAAAGAGGGTGCAATTGAGTTACTTGATTATACAGACTATAGCCATGGAATGCGATCAATGCTTGCTGATACTACCAGCTACATGCAAATTAAAAAGGATCACATATCAGGCTTTAGCCAGAAAGTTGCCCTTGCTTTCCAATGTGCATTATCTAATGGCTAGATATCAGAAGAAACTAAAAAATTCTTAAATATCGGCAACCAGAGAACCCCAGGAATATATAGCTTACCTACAATTTCCAAAGGTACCCCCCAAAAAATCAACCAGTTGTGTCAAGACATCAATAGCCTCTTACAATCTTTGGATGCATATCTGCAGCTGTATGTTCAGTCCCTACCAGCCTATTTGAACTACATGGGGGAATTTCCTATGAAACTAAAGTCCACTTCATACCAAACCTGGTTATTCATTTCCACTGTCTGCCGGGTGTAAATGCTCACCAGGCTCTGCCCCAAGGTAGACATTGAAAGTAAATGGCAATTTTCTCTCCTAAAAAACTAGTGAGTTGTCTCACCAGGCTCTGAATCGACCTCCCTGTGTACTTGTATCCCCAATGAAGCTATTTTATGTGCTGTACAAAACTATCTTTCTCGAGAACCCATTATGGGGGTTAACCCAATGATCCAGCATGGAGGTGAGGCTACATACATCCCTTTATAAAGAAGACAGAGGAGGAAATTATAAACACCTGTGAGTGGGCAGGGAACATGAAACAGAGGAGCCACATAAACACAACAGACATACACAAGCACTACAGTAGGTGGCTCAACGGGTAGAACAGGGGACTTGAAGCTACAATAGACCAGACATTGCTGGTTCAAGGCCCCGTCAATGTCAGTCCTCACATCTAGCTTTTACAAGCCACGGGTTGTGCAATTCCTTTCAGCTGACTAAACATTTTTTCAACCAACAAAAGATTCTGGGACATCTACATTCTTAACTCACTCTTGGCATTGAGGTTTCTTTACCCATTCATTATCAGGAACCTCTTTTAGGGACACTCAGGGCCCCCCTCCTATGGGCAACCCAGATCCCTCTTTTATCATACAGCCTTATAAAAATAAATAGGTGCAGCCATGGCTGATGTCAGCTGGAAGCCTAATGCTTGGGCCTACTTTATAAGAGATTTTGTCAGGGTCCAGTATTAGTCGCATGTCCGTACCATCATGATGATTGCGAAGACTACACCCTTCAGCTCTATTTAATGACTCTTTCACTTCATCCTCAGATAATTCCGATGATTGTTTGTTATTGCAGTATAGAAAACTGTGGGTGTAAAGTTAAACTGCTGCTACTCTGCAATGGGTTTAGAAGTAGGGGCCCTGTTGTGACTGCGACACGTGTTTTTACTTTAAGTCTGTAGTACTCAATGCTATGATATATAATGTGGATTTGTTTCCATGACTAAAATGTATAACATGAGTAATATAGATGATAACATTAATAATGCCCATTAAGAGGTAAATCATTTTTGTTTGAGAGCACTACTACTTTACTTTTAAGTGTGTCCAGCAAAACAACACTATCTTTCATTTGTAATATCTGAGGAATCAAAGGGGCAAATCATTTACATCCCTGTAGCATGGGGCTTCTTTTGACACACTTTGCTTTGATCAGGCAAAAATAAAAAACAATGTTCCTGTAGTAGTTATGAGTTAGTACTGTTTACTCAGTGTTTGCTCTCAGCACGTGCTGCTGTCCATGGCCTTCTCATTTCCCTTCTGCTGAAATAAGGTCTAAGGTGACTAGGTATGTTATATAATAACTGTTTTCAGAAATAAATGATTTATCCAAAATTATATTGGGGGGTTACATGTTCCTTTTTCTTTCTTTGAAATTGACTCACTAAAGTCCCTGTCCAGACACATTCTAATTTTCTCACACCCCATCCCCATTGCGAGCAGTGTGAAATGAGCCATTTTAAAGCATCGTAAAAAACAAGATAATATGTTTTCATTTACATTTCTGGCTCGTGGGTGAGCAGGAAAAGGCATGTCATGCCCGTGCACTTTGGAGACCTGCTACAGCTTCTGCCATGCACTGCAAGAAATGAAGGGGAGTCACATGGGACAGGTTTAAGGGGATCTGCATGCTGTATAATTATTTTCATTGAGTTTACCATCACTTTAATCAGTATGTGCAGTGTTTTTAAAATTGCACCTCAAGCTTGAGGGGCGTGCCATATTTCCTGTGACCATGGCGTGTCATAGTCAGCTAGAGCACAGCGGTGTTTATTCAAGGGGGTGCCATAGTTCCTTTGATGATGGCGGGGCATGCCATAGTCAGCAAGAGCACAGCAGTGTTTATTCGAGGGGGTGCCATAGTTCCTTTGATGATGGCGGGGCATGCCATAGTCAGCAAGAGCACAGCGGTGTTTATTCGAGGGGGTGCCAGAGTTCCTTTGATGATGGCGGGGCATGCCATAGGCAGGAAGAGCACAGCAGTGTCCATGCATCAGTGAGGCGGAGGAGAAGGAAGCGCTGCATGGAGGGGGTCTGGCATCAGGTGATCTGGTAAGTTTGTCAGCACTGAACTAGCAGCGATAGCCTGCGGGGGAATGAAAGGTGAGCATAGCCTTTTTTATGTGAGCTTTTTTATGTGAGTGATGTATAGAGTATTTGTTTTTCTACCAACTGTATGCCTATTGTCTTTTTATTTTATTTAATTATTTACATATTTGTGTAATTTAATAAATCCTTCCAATCTAAACATGGGAATACCTTCAGTGGCAATTAGAAATTCCCTGTATAGATTCACTCACAGCTCTAAAACCGAGCAACAAATCAACGAGGCATGAACGATTACATTGTGGCCCCAACAATATGTGTTTATCATTGAAGAATGATTTTGCTTATATTTGTACTGACTGTCTATACTCTGTACTCCAGGGAAATGTGATACAGCCACAGTTCTGTATTAATATATATCTTCTTATCTTCTCTATAGACACCCTCATGGGTGGTTCTGGCTATGCCATCTAATAAAACATTTACCAGGAATTCTTAAGAACTTGGCAGAAACAGTAACACAACAATGAGTCACAGCAAACACAGAACTCTAGTGGTTTTGTTCCATGGAACGATTTTAGTACCAAAGTACAGTATGATTAGAAGTGGTAGAGAGAGGAGCCTGGAAATTACTTTCTGCCTGGTATGTAACAGTGAATTTGGTTCTGTAAAAACCATGTTATGAAATATCTCTGTGTTGCTCTGCAAAAAATATTACTTTTACATTATTTTCATAACATTATGTTCACCTTTTCTAGGCTCCCCAGCAATGAGCACTGTTGAGCGTAGCCCCAATTAGGGATGAGCGAATCGATCCGGACGAACCCGGATTCGTTTCGAATTTCATGAAAAATTCGATTCTGAACGAATCCGAATTTCCCGGCGATTCGATCCATCCAAGTTTTCCTTTAAACTCAATGACACGCATTCTAAGATGGTGGACGGACATGTTCAGACATGTCCCCAGGGGCAAGTGACGATGGGACAGTCACATGCAGCCTATCAGCAGCCAGGAAGCCCGGTGACGCCACCGTGCTATATAAAGCGGCTGCCATCTTGCTTGTGCGTATTTCAGACTTGCATTCGTGAGACAGCGGTGGTTGCTGGCTGCAGACAGGGACAGACAGTTAGTCATAGTTAGGTGAGAGTTAACGATAGCTAGAGACAGTTACAGATAGGTAAAGAGAGACAACTGCACACTGTGCATGCAATGCACATGCTATTTAACCCTTACTGCTATTTAGCCTTGAACGCTATTTTAACCCTATCTGTTAAACAAAAGCATTTCTCATACTTGGATTAGTGTGAAAAGATTCTGCTCAGCTTAAAATACATTACGCCACACTGGCATCCCAAGGCACATGCTATTTAACCCTATCTGTTAAACAAAAGGATTTCTCATACTGGGATTAGTGTTAAAAGTTTCTGCTCAGCTTAAAATACATTACGCCACACTGGCATCCCAAGGCACATGCTATTTAACCCTATCTGTTAAACAAAAGCATTTCTCATACTTGGATTAGTGTGAAAAGTTTCTGCTCAGCTTAAAATACATTACGCTACATTGGCATCCCAAGGCACATGCTATTTAACCCTATCTGTTAAACAAAAGCATTTCTCATACTTGGATTAGTGTGAAAAGTTTCTGCTCAGCTTAAAATACATTACGCCACACTGGCATCCCAAGGCACATGCTATTTAACCCTATCTGTTAAACAAAAGCATTTCTCATACTTGGATTAGTGTTAAAAGTTTCTGCTCAGCTTAAAATACATTACGCAACACTGGCATCCCAAGGCACATGCTATTTAACCCTATCTGTTAAACAAAAGCATTTCTCATACTTGGATTATTGTTAAAAGTTTCTGCTCAGCTTAAAATACATTACGCCACACTGGCATCCCAAGGCACATGCTATTTAACCCTATCTGTTAAACAAAAGCATTTCTCATACTTGGATTAGTGTGAAAAGTTTCTGCTCAGCTTTAAATACATTATGCCACACTGGCATCCCAAGGCACATGCTATTTAACCCTATCTGTTAAACAAAAGCATTTCTCATACTTGGATTATTGTTAATACTTTTTGTTCAGCTTAAAATACATTACACCACACTGGCATCACAAGGCACATGCTATTTTAACCCTATCTGTTATACAACATAAGTGTTGATCAGCATCAGCTTCATGAAGCTACTTTAGTTTGCACTTGTTTTTGACTGCTTTCAATAAACCAGGCCACAGGGCACCCCAAAGCTGCACCTTGCACCCTATCTGTTTATACTAAATAAGCAAATACATAAAAATGTCAGGCAGACAAGTGCCAGGTTGTTCAAAGAGGAGTGGCAGAGGCCAAGATTCAGCAGGCAGAGGTCGCAGCAGACTAGGGGCAAGTGGCAGCAGGAGTCACGATGAGAGACCTGATCTGCCAGTATCTGCTAGCGGTCATGTCTCCACCAGTAACGCATCTGCCGTGGTAGATTGGTTAACGCGCTCATCAACATCATCACAAGTTACGTCTGAGACCCCCAGTCTAGGGTCGGTAGGTTCCTCTGACACAACCCTGAGTTGGCATGCCCCGAGAGCAGTCCCTGTCCTCCCATTGCCTCTGTCCTAAGCCGTTCCCTCCCCCAGCGACGTATCCTATGCTTTGGGTTCAGCTCCACTCTTTAGTGAGGAGGACGATCAGATAGAGGACAGTCAGCAGCTACTGCCCAGCCATGAAATGGAGGTGGCTTCTTTAGCTCGACAGACAAATAGTGATGTGGACAGTGTCGTGGGTGTTGCGAGATTTCCAGCTTCTGCGCCAGACACTGTTGAGGAAACTGAGAACATCAGTGACGTACAGCCACAACTCGGTGATGATGATGATGATGAAGCCGATCGCACTTGGGAGCCGGGTGATGAAGGGGCTTCATCGTCATCATCAGGAGAAGAGGGGCGCAGGTTGCCCCGGAGTCAGCAGCTCAGGCAGCAAGGTGTTAGCAGCATGGTTGGCAGTCAGCATGGGGGCACAATTGTAAAGCCTGGAGCCAAACGGGGCCGGGGCCGGGGTAGAGCACCTGCTGTGCGGCAGTCTACCTTATCGGGAGGTAGTGGAGCAGGGGTTCCTGGAGTTGGCAACAATAGCAGCGAATCAGTGAGGCCTGTTGGTGGGAAAAGTAGATACTCGGCAGTGTGGCAGTTTTTCCTGAAGCATCCGCAGGAGGGTAACATGGCCACATGCAAGATATGTAGGCAGAAGGTGAAGCGTGGCCAGGGCCCAAATGTTGGCACCACGGCTCTGCGTCAACATATGATGCGTCACCATAAAGCGACCTGGGAGAACCGAGGCTCCCAAGGGGTGGTCCAGTCTGCTTCCTCACCAAGTGGCACGCCGCTCCCAATTTCTGCCAGCCAAGGCTCCAGCACCTCAGCCAAAGGCAGCTGTGTGTCATACCCATCCTCTGTCGCTCCTGCTCCTCCTCCTCCTCCTCCAAGTCATGTATCCCGCCAGCAATCCATCAGCGAAGCCATGTCCAAGAGACAGCAGTATGCGCCCACTCATCCTACGGCGCAGAAGCTGAATGTGCTCCTGTCCAAGTTGCTGGTGCTGCAGTCGCTCCCTTTTCAGGTGGTGGACTCTGCACCTTTCAGAGAACTGATGGCTTGTGCCGAGCCGAGGTGGAGAGTCCCAAGCCGTCATTTCTTTGCCAAGAAGGCAGTACCAGCGCTGCACACTTTTGTTGAACAGAAGGTGGGCCAGTCCTTGAGCCTGTCGGTGTGTAGCAAAGTGCATGGCAGCGCCGACGTCTGGAGCTGTAACTACGGTCAGGGACAGTACATGTCGTTTACGGCCCACTGGGTGAATGTGGTCCCTTTGCAGCAGCAGCAGCAGCAACTTGGACAGGTCACGCCGCTTCGGCCTCCGCGCTCCCTGCCCGTTGGGCCTGTGACATTGTGCGACTCGGCCTCCTCATCCTCGGCCATCTCCTCACCCTCCACTGTAGGCTAAAGTCTCAGTGCCCCTCCAGTCTACCATGTGTGCAGGGCACGGAGGTGTCACGCAGTGCTTCACATGGTTTGTCTTGGCGAACTGAGTCACACAGGGGAGGAACTGCTTACATTTATTCATCAGGAAATCCAAACATGGCTTACTCCAAGAAAACTTAAAATGGGAATCATGGTTACCGACAATGGGAAGAACATTTTGTCTGCGCTGCGCCAAGGAAGGCTGACCCATGCCCCCTGCATGGCTCACATCTTCAATCTGGTTGTCAAGCGGTTTCTGAAGTGTTCCCCCCATATGCAAGACATCCTAACAACTTCAAGGAAACTTTGCATGCACTTCAGCCACTCATACACCGCCAAACACACCCTTCTTGAGCTACAGCGTCAGAACGGTATCCCCCAACATAGTCTGATTTGCGATGTTTCCACCCGTTGGAATTCCACCCTTCACATGTTGGACCGATTATATGAACAGAGAAAAGCCATCACGGATTTCCTGATGATCCAAGCGGATAGGGGGACTCCCCTGTGTAACTTCAATGTCAACCAGTGGCAGCTCATACGTGACACCTGCCGTTTGCTCAGGCCCTTTGAGGAAGCACTTTATTTGTCAGTCGGCAGGATTACGGGATGAACGACGTGATTCCACTGCTTCATGTACTACAGCACATGTTGGAAACCATGGCTGGTCAGGGCACTGGAGACATGGCGTCTACATCTTACGGCCACATGAACCCCGTTAGAGCTGAACTGGAGGAGGAGGAAGAGGGGGAGGAGGGGCACAGTGAAGCACAGTTTAGGCTTGGCGAAATGGCTGGTTTATCTAGTCAGCGGACAGGAGAGGAGGAGCAGCCAGAGGAGCTAGAGGGTCTTGAGGAAGGCGAGACAGAGGACCCGGACACACCGTGGCAGTATGCAGTGGAGATGGAGACAGGTAGTCCATCCGAGTCACTTGCGCAAATGGCAGGAAGCATGATCACGTGCTTGCGTAGTGACCCCAGAATTGTTTCCATTTGTCGGCGGGATGACTTCTGGCTGTCCACCTTATTGGACCCTCACTTCCGGCACAAAATGGGGGCATTTTTTAAACCCGCCGAGAGGGAGGACAAACTGAACTACTACAAAGACATTCTACGTAGTCAGTTGGCCGATGCCTATCTGTGCCATGGTCCATACTCTCGCAGGTCTGACTCGAGGGGACCTCTGCGCTCACCTTCCACTTCCATGGCTGCTGGGGGGGTTGGCAGGAGCAGCAGCAGCAGCTCCATCAGCAGCAGCCTCAGTCTTCAGTCGCTAATGAGTAGCTTTCTACACCCGCATAGTGAGGCTACTCATGAGCAGCAGGAAGATCTGGAGCAGGACCTCAACCAGCAGGTCATGTCATACCTTGACATGACCATGCCAACACACCTTGAGGATCCGCTGGACTTCTGGGCAGCCAAACTTGATTTGTGGCCGCAACTAGCAGAGTTTGCCCTGGAAAAGCTGTCCTGCCCAGCAAGTAGCGTGCCATCTGAGCGGGTGTTTAGTGCGGCGGGGGCCATAGTTACGGCGAGGAGAACTCGTCTGTCAACTAAAAATGTGGAGAGACTCACCTTTGTCAAAATAAATCAGGGATGGATCAGCCAGGATTTCCACCCACCAATGCCTGATGCATGCGACTAGATTCAGCATGGTGCCACGTTTTACACTTTCCAAGTGGTGCAAAACATATTTATGTCTTTAGGCCAATTTTTGGGCTCCTGCTGATGCCAACTTCAGGGTGCGCCTTCCAACCAATTTTTGGCCTCCTGCTGATGTCAACTTCAGGGTGTGCCTTTCAGCCAATTTTTGGCCTCCTGCTGCTGCTGCTTGCAACTCCAGGGTGTGATTCATTCAGTTTTTGGGCTCCTGAAGCCAACTCCAGTGTGTCTTTCAAGCTATGTTTGGGCTCCTGCTGCTTGCAACTCCAGGGTGTGATTCATCCAGTTTTTGGGCTCCTGAAGCCAACTCCAGTGTGTCTTTCAAGCTATATTTGGGCTCCTGCTGCTTGCAACTCCAGGGTGTGATTCATCCAATTTTTGGGCTCCTGAAGCCAACTCCAGTTTGTCTTTCAAGCTATGTTTGGGCTCCTGCTGCTTGCAACTCCAGGGTGTGATTCATCCAATTTTTGGGCTCCTGCTGCCAACTCCAGTGTCTCTTTCAGCCAATGTTCGGCTCCTGCTGCTGCTTGCAACTCCAGGGTGTGATTCATCCAATTTTTGGGCTCCTGCTGCCAACTCCAGTGTCTCTTTAAAGCAATGTTTGGGCTCCTGCTGCTGCTGCTTGCAACTCCAGGGTGGGATTCATCCAATTTTTGGGCTCCTGCTGCCAACTCCAGTGTCTCTTTCATTCAATGTTTGGGCTCCTGCTGCTGCTGCTGCTTGCAACTCCAGGGTGTGATTCATCCAATTTTTGGGCTCCTGCTGCCAACTCCAGTGCCTCTTTAAAGTAATGTTCGGGCTCCTGCTGCTGCTTGCAACTCCAGGGTGTGATTCATCCAATTTTTGGGCTCCTGCTGCCAACTCCAGTGTCTCTTTCAGCCAATGTTGGGCTCCTGCTGCTGCTGCCAACTCCAGGGTGTCTTTCAAGCAATGTTTGGGCTCCTGCTTATGTTGCTGCCAACTCCAGGGTGTGCCTTCCAGCTAATATATGTGCTCCTGCTGCTGCCAACTTCAGGGTGCCTTCCAGCCAATTTCTAGGTTCCTGCTGCTGCTGCTGCAAACTCCAGGGTGTGTCAGTCAATGTTTGGGCTCCTGCTGCTGCCAACTCCAGTGTCTCTTTAAAGCAATGTCTGGGCTCCTGCTGCTGCTGCTTGCAACTCCAGGGTGTGATTCATCCAATTTTTGGGATCCTGCTGCCAACTCCAGTGTCTCTTTCAGCCAATGTTTGGGCTCCTGCTGCTGCTGCTGCTTGCAACTCCAGGGTATGATTCATCCAATTTTTGGGCTCCTGCTGCCAACTCCAGTGTCTCTCTCAGCCAATTTTTGGCCTCCTGCTGCTGCTGCCAACTCCAGGGTGTCTTTCAAGCAATGTTTGGGCTCCTGCTTATGCTGCTGCCAACTCCAGGGTGTGCCTTCCAGCTAATGTATGTGCTCCTGCTGCTGCCAACTTCAGGGTGCCTTCCAGCCAATTTCTAGGTTCCTGCTGCTGCCAACTCCAGGGTGTGTCAGTCAATTTTTGGGCTCCTGCCACTGCCAACTCCAGTGTCTTTAAAGCAATGCTTGGGCTGCTGCTGCTGCTGCTTACAACTCCAGGGTGTGATTCATCCAATTTTGGGCTCCTGCTGCCAACTCCAGTGTCTCTTTCAGCCAATGTTGGGCTCCTGCTGCTGCTTGCAACTCCAGGGTGTGATTCATCCAATTTTTGGGCTCCTGCTGCCAACTCCAGTGTCTGTTTCAAGCTATGTTTGGGCTGCTGCTGCTGCTGCTTGCAACTCCAGGGTGTGATTCATCCAATTTTTGGGCTCCTGCTGCCAACTCCAGTGTCTCTTTCAGCCAATGTTTGGGCTCCTGCTGCTGCTGCTTGCTACTCCAGGGTGTGATTCATCCAATTTTTGGGCTCCTGCTGCCAACTCCAGTGTCTCTTTAAAGTAATGTTCGGGCTCCTGCTGCTGCTTGCAACTCCAGGGTGTGATTCATCCAATTTTTGGGCTCCTGCTGCCAACTCCAGTGTCTCTTTCAGCCAATGTTGGGCTCCTGCTGCTGCTTGCAACTCCAGGGTGCGATTCATCCAATTTTTGGGCTCCTGCTGCCAACTCCAGTGTCTCTTTCAGCCAATGTTTGGGCTCCTGCTGCTGCTGCTGCTTGCAACTGCAGGGTGTGATTCATCCAATTTTTGGGCTCCTGAAGCCAACTCCAGTGTCTCTTTCAAGCTATGTTTGGGCTGCTGCTGCTGCTGCTGCTTGCAACTCCAGGGTGTGATTCATCCAATTTTTGGGCTCCTGAAGGCAACTCCAGTGTCTCTTTCAGCCAATGTTTGGGCTCCTGCTGCTGCTGCTGCTTGCAACTCCAGGGTGTGATTCATCCAATTTTTGGGCTCCTGCTGCCAACTCCAGTGTCTCTTTCAGCCAATGTTTGGGCTCCTGCTGCTGCTGCTGCTTGCAACTCCAGGGTGTGATTCATCCAGTTTTTGGGCTCCTGAAGCCAACTCCAGTGTCTCTTTCAAGCTATGTTTGGGCTGCTGCTGCTGCTGCTTGCAACTCCAGGGTGTGATTCATCCAATTTTTGGGCTCCTGCTGCCAACTCCAGTGTCTCTCTCAGCCATTTTTTGGCCTCCTGCTGCCAACTCCAGGGTGTCTTTCAAGCAATGTTTTGGCTCCTGCTTATGCTGCTGCCAACTCCAGGGTGTGCCTTCCAGCTAATGTATGTGCTCCTGCTGCTGCCAACTTCAGGGTGCCTTCCAGCCAATTTCTAGGTTCCTGCTGCTGCTGCTTGCAACTCCAGGGTGTGATTCATCCAATTTTTGGGCTCCTGCTGCCAACTCCAGTGTCTCTTTCAGCCAATGTTTGGGCTCCTGCTGCTGCTGCTTGCAACTCCAGGGTGTGATTCATCCAATTTTTGGGCTCCTGAAGCCAACTCCAGTGTGTCTTTCAAGCTATGTTTGGGCTCCTGCTGCTGCTGCTTGCAACTCCAGGATGTGATTCATCCAATTTTTGGGCTCCTGCTGCCAACTCCAGTGTCTCTTTAAAGTAATGTTTGGGCTCCTGCTGCTGCTTGCCACTCCAGGGTGTGATTCATCCAATTTTTGGGCTCCTGCTGCCAACTCCAGTGTCTCTTTCAAGCTATGTTTGGGTTCCTGCTGCTGCTGCTTGCAACTCCAGGGTGTCATTCAGCCAATTTTTGGGCTCCTGCTGCCAACTCCAGGATGTGTTTCAGCCAATATTTGGGCTCCTGCTGCTGCCAGCTCCAGGGTGTGTTTTTCAGGCAATATAGGGGCCCCTCATAGTGATGCCACCTCAACTCTCTGTAATTGTGCCGCTCTGCGATTCTAATAGCGATGCCTCTGATCTGCATGTCCTAATAATTTACAGTATTATTTCAGTAACCCAGCACGCATCCTATGCGTGTTACAGCAAGGCAGAATGGTTTCCAACCCTATTGAGGCTCTAGGAAGCTTAGAAATAGCCATTTTTAATAGCGATTCGTCGCGAATAAATTCGGGTCGAAACGATTTTTGTCGGAAAATTCGGCGAATCAGTCGAATCAAATTTTTCAAAATTCGCTCATCTCTAGCCCCAATCAATGCCATCTGTTTACCATAAACAGCACATTGGGGTCAAAGTTGTCATGGAGGTTAGATGTTGATTTCATTTTAATGATTGGAGTGTTATTAAACCGGACCAACAGCCTGGCACAGTTGGAAAAGAAAGGTATCGGCCATTTTGGAGCTTCCTCTCCCAGCATCTCAGCCATTCTGCTCTCTGGATTTAACTGACATAACTGATAATGCACAGTAACAGGAAGCCCAACAGCACTTCCAGTTTGCAGTCGGCCTGCAAATGCATGGGCTGCCATTTTGTTTTTAAAACTTACCACAGCAGGATTTGGAAAAAGGTAAATTCATTTTAAATTGCCCTGGGGAGGGATGCATATGAACACTGATAGTTGTGTTGGTCTGGTTTAAGTCATTTTTTGACTGTTGGTCTGCTTTAAGATGCTATGGGAAGGTACATTGCATGTGGCAGACAAGAGATGTCACTTCTCCCCACCTCTATTAAAGTGGACCAAAACCCACATTTTTAACTAACATCCCCTGAATTGCTCCCCCCGTGAGCAGTACCCTTTGCCAATTTTCACTGCCCCTACTTCACTCTAATCCCAGATAATGGCGCCTGTTTTAGCTGTAAAGCTCTGCCGCCCTACATTCATTGCTACTGTTGTGTGTGGCAATGATGAAATTGCCTCCCCAATGCCATGACTAATCACCTGCAATCTCACACCTAGAGACCCCCCAAAAAATCAGTGTTCCAGATCCCTTCAAAAAGTGAAAATACTACACCCTCAGAAAAGAGTATCGGGGTGCTTTGGCCAAATGCATTTAAAAAGTTCAGTGGGTTTTGGTCCACTTTAAGAATTCAAGCTTGTTTTCTCGGTTGCTTATTTTGAACCAGCCCTCCTTTGTGTCCAGGATGTAAACCACACTGCCATTAAATTTGCCTCCTGTGTCCTTCAGATGTAAGTCCTGATCAGATGGGTTGGTTCTTCTCTGCTGAGCTATACACTCCGGAAAACTCTGTTTTGTTTCCCCAACATACCTATCTGGGTCACTGTTCTGCACTTCATACACAATGTTGCTCCTTTTATTTTGTTTCTTGCTGGGGTTTCCTGTTCAATTTAGTCTAGTGAAACATCTTCAAACTTCTCACTTCTGAAAAAATGTTTAAAGCAGTCTTGAAAAAGTTGTGTTACGCAGGGGTAGGGCGGACCACTGGATATACAGCACAAGGATTTTTTATCAGCAGTGAGTACCTCCCCCCTCTTCTCCCAGGCACCATCGGCCGAGGAGCAGCGCAAGTAGGGTGAGAGTCTCGCCTGTCATATTAACTGCTGTCACAAGTGATTTTAAATGTGAGTGCACATTTTTAATTTTTAAATAGGATTTAATATTAAAGCGATATCACGCTAGAGATTTTTTATTGGTTTTATTTCATGTGATATTCCCATTGGGAAATATATAAAACGCCTATTGTAAACCACGCTGAGCGGACATTATATCCAGAGTGAGCACGGTTAAGAGAGTAAAAAGGGCTCAATTTGAGGCACATCATTGTACCACCACGTGGTAAGAGTACCTACTATAGGTGGTGGGCACGAGGTGGATGACTCCTTCAGAACTGAGCACTCCTAAATATGACAACCAGTGCATGTATCTTGGGATAGCCAGATAAATAGCAACAGTTGATGCTTTAAAACATCAGTTACGTGAAGGTCAACCTGGATTCACTTGAACAGTATTCTGTGTATATAAGAATATGGCACTAGGTTTCTTGTGGTTGTGAATGGTTAATTTGTGTTATATGGCACGCCCCCTACCTTGCAGTGAATGGAGAGGGCATGGTAGAGCTCCTGTGACTGAGGGTGGGGGGTGTGAGCCAGACATGGAAGTGGCGTTGACTGGAGTTAAAGCGGACCAAAAACCTGAAGAAAAAGCCAGGAGGGCTGCACCTGGGATCATGGGGGCACGGGAGCGAGGTGACTGGGAGTCGGCAGCGTGGTAAGGTGATTAGGTCATTAACAAACATGCAGCGGTTATTAATGACCTTTATTTAAGTAAAGAAAACAAAAAGTGTGACTTTCAACCTGCTTAAAAGCCTGGCCAGTGCGAGATGCGATAGGGTGAGTTACTGACCGATGGACTACCACCAGTCAGCTGCACGGGACAAGAGGTGAGTTTTTTATTGAGTGGTCATTTTAGACCAGACCAACAGCCTGGCACAGTTTAAATAAGAAACTCCCCAAAACTCCCTGTCCCCATCTGCATCCATGATACTGAATCATTTTCAGCACTTACATGTGCTCCTGCACCCACTCAATGCTGAAACCCTGCCTCACCTATTTTCTCCTGGTAGCAGCCATTTTGGAGCTTCCTTTCCCAGCATCCCAGCCGTGCCGCTGCCCGGATTCAACTGACATATCTCACAATGCACAGTGGCACTTCCTCTCTGCAGGCAGCCTGCAGCCATTTTGGTGGTAAAATTGACCACAGCAGGAGCTACAAAAAAGATACAAGAATTTGAATGCAGCAATCTTCTAAGAGTGTTAGCATGGTTTAAAATTAAATTCATTGCTTGGTAGCTTACCTGATGCAGTGTCAGCCTCATGCTGCCTTGTTGTTCTGGTCACAGAAAGGAAGAATGGGAAAAGACTTTTTCCTCTGCCTCCAGAGCCTCTCCCCTGATCCAGACCACAAATATAATACTGCGGCTCGTGTCAAGCTCTGTTATTGCTAGGTTAGAATGGAGCCCTTCACACGTCATTCAAGGCCAGCTCACTCCCATGCAATGCTCGCAGTGTGCTTGTATGACTCTATCACATGAGGAACAAGAGTACCACAAGGTGAAACTACATTTTTTAATTACTCTGGCAATATAGCTTTTAAAAAATAGAACATTGCCACATGCGGTTACAAAATGGGTGTCCCGAGAATGACTTTCAAACACACAAAAATAACCGGAGCAAAACCTTTTACCCCACCCCCTGCGCCCCCACCTGCACCCCCCCCCCCCCCCCTGCCTGAGTACCTCGGTAGTGCAGCTTGCTCCGTGGTTTAAAAAAATGTGTTTTCTCCCCGCTGAGGCCAAGGCCACACAGCACATCGGAGGTCGGTGATTGGCTAATCTACAGAGTACCAGATGACATGCGCCAGGGATGCTGCGGATTTGGCCTCAGCTAACACAGTAACCCCGGGGTTTCACACAGCGGGCGTCCGGATTTAGGCCAACCTGTGTGGCTTTTGTATCACTTTAAACTTATCAATGAGCAAATGTAAGCAGAGAAATCAGGCAATTGCTTATATCGTGCTTCTCTATAAAGTCCCTGACACCAGGGTAACCTTCACCTCCTGTCTGCAGTCTCATAACAGAAAGTTTATCTAGCAATAAATGGGTTATTGTTAGAGAGAAAAATCAGTGTCACGCCCTATACATTACTGCACTGACATCGCTATCTTTCCATTTAGCAATTTTATGGCCTATAAATGTGCACCGCTGTTCCCAAAATAAAACATGATAGTTATCAAGTAAAGTCAGTGCTAGATTATGAAGGGGGCGTAAGTGGCGCGCGTCCCGGGGCCTCCACCACTTGCCCTGCAGAGCAGAGCAACAAAGCTGTCGGCGGCAGGTGGGGGGGGACACGCCTTGGAAAGCTTTTTTGTTTTTACATACCTGTAGCCAAAGCCATCACAGAGTCTAGAGCAGCAAAGCCGCCATCAGCAATGCTACGGTGATGGGTGCATACAGAGCTGTCCATCAGCAGCCGTTCACTGCACATAATCCACCAAGCACAGCCGGGAGCTCAATGCAGGGAACTGTTTTCGAACTGGGCGACTACACTACCCCCTGCTAAGAATGGCAAAGCAGGAGTTCCCGAGCAGCACGCACCTGCACATCTGACGTTCCAGTAAGTAGGCGGGAGCCAGACAACCGCCAATCAGTTACTTGGCTGGACTATTATTTTAAAGGAAAAAAAATACTGTATCTGACACCTCCACCAGATTTTGTGCCCAGGAGCCTCCACCACACTTAATCCGGCCCTGAGTATAGTGATGCAAAAAAAATCTGATATTTCAGAACCAAACATACAAAATGTCCACTTGAGGTCAGGAAACCAAGACATAGAACACACAAATGTCCAGAAATGGAGAAATGGTTAAACTTTCTAAAGTGCCTAATAAATCATGGACATTTGATATATGTTTTCTAAATCTCAGGGAAAAAAGTGGACCAACACCCAGGGGGGATCAGCCTGGGAATCTATAAGATTCCCGGGCCGATCAGATCCCTCCCCGCGGTTTGTGTGAAACCCCGCAGGACGCCCAGAAACCTTACCTTATTCCCATTCCAACGGCGCATGCGCGAGCCGCGGCCGCATCTCGCGCTTCTCTCTAGCAGGGCGCGCACCCTGTTATTTTTCAAACAAAACGGCCGGCGCGGGCGCGCTCCCTGTTAGACGGAAGCGCGAGATGCGGCCTCCAGCGTGCTCAGAGCCGCTGTGGTTGTCCGTCGCTTGTCCGTACATACCACAGCGGTTCTGAGCGCTCTGATTGGGGAGAGCGGGGAGAGGTGAGTTTTTTAGGGTGATCTGGGGGGTTTCACGCAGCGGGGCACCCCCGATCGGGGGATCGCGGAAGTGGACCAAAGCCCAGGATAGTGAAAATCCTGGGTGTTGGTCCACTTTAAAGCCTTCCTAAAAAAACAGACAACCATTGTGGTATCTGAATTTTTAACCAAATACTGTTGTTAACTTAGTTCCATCTTTAAAAGGCTGAGAAGCAATATTAGGGACAGCCAACTCGACTTGGCGCAGATTAAATAAAGAAACTAGTCAGTTTAAAGAATCTCAATTTGGAATGCCCCCAGTGTGTGAAACACCAAGATTGCCGGTGATCCTACAGCACATACATACATTTAGGTGTCTTGCTCAAGTGTGCTTCAGTCATGTCCAGGAATTGAACCTGCAACCTTCCGGTCACAGGCCTTAAAGAGGACCAACACCCAGGGGTGATCGGCCCGGAAATCTATAAGATTCCCGGGCCGATCACCTCCCACACCGCGGGACATCCGAGATCGGGATGTCCCGCGGGGTGAAACCCCCCAAAAACCCCAAAAAGACCTTACCTGATCCGCCGCCTCTTCCGCCGCCGCCGCCTCCCGCACCCCTCTAGACGTGCGCACGCCCGCGCCGGCCGTCTGCCGAGAGTGACGCGCGGGAGGCGGCGGCAGTGGAAGCGGCTTGGATGTTCCTGTGACCCGCTTGGACATCGGCGGGGATTGGACGGCGCGGTCACATGGGAGGTTTCTGGGGGGTTTCAGGGAGCGGGACACCCCCGATCGGGGTGCCCCGCCGAAGTGGACCAAAACCCAGGATAGTCAAAATCCTGGGTGTTGGTCCACTTTAAAGTGAACCCACATCTATAAGATTCCAGGGCTGGGGCGTGGTTACGATGGCCGCCTAGACGGACGTGTTTGCTAGGGGCTCCGGATCCCATCCTGAAATTTTGCCTACCACACTGCTCGGAGTAGCTGAAACCAAGTTGGGGCTCCCTACCTGGACCGGGGGTGTGAGCCTGGACCTGCTGCGGCGGAGGCGGCTTCTGAGTGCGGCATTGGAGGAGCGGAGTGGCTGCTCCTCTGTGTGTCGGGCGCGCGTGGCCCCAGCGTGAGCCGGAGAGAGGAGGCGGGGAGTGGTGTCGACTGCGGCTCCGGAGTGACGGCTGCGGAGGAGAAGGGACGCCTGCAGGCTCGGCGGTGTCTCCTGCGGCGGCGATTGCGGAGGAAGGGGGCTGCGGGACCGGCGGTGTCCCCCCCGCGGCTGAGGACGGAGAGCGGTGGTTTGGGCGCGAACCGTGAAGTGCCCCGGCGCCATTTTGGATTGAAGGTGAGGAGGGGGGCAGCTGACCCTGGGTCTTAACTCACGTCAGATCAGGCCGAATACCCATCGCTGTGCCCTGTGGAGAAGGGCAGGGGAGACACCTCCACTAACGGCCAGCAGAGCCCTCTGAGGCTCCCCTGGGCTGGACTGTGCCCCTGGAGAGACACCCTGGGACTCCCTCCATATTACCACCCCCCTGGCAACATCAGTCATACGGAAGTGGGGGGCTGGGGTGGCATAAATACTGCAGAGGTGCGCCCCAGGTCCACGCCAGTGCAGCAGTGGTGGCAGCAATCACAGACCCACACAGTCCCATAAGGAATAAACCAGCACATCAGACACTATTACCTCTATATTACCTGCATTGGTGTAACGACCGCGATCTGATATCCTATAGCCTGTATCAGTGCAGCAGCCACAGTTTGCCTTTCTATCATCCATATCAGTGCAGCTGCCGCAATTTGGTGTCCTATTACCCATATCAGTGCAGCAGCCGCAGTATGCAGTGCAACAGTCGCATATTGGAAGTCCTATAACCCACATCAGTGCAGCAGCCGCGGCTTGTCGACCTATAACCCAAATCATTGCAGCAGCCGCAGTTTGGCGTCCTATAACCCACATCAGTGCAGCAGCCGCAGTTTGTCGTCCTATAACCCATATCAGTGCAGCAGCCGCAGTTTGACGTCCTATAACCCACATCAGTGCAGCAGCCGCAGTTTGACGTCCTATAACCCATATCAGTGCAGCTGCCGCAGTTTGTCGTCCTATAACCCATATCAGTGCAGCAGCCGCAGGTTGACGTCCTATAACCCACATCAGTGCAACAGCCGCACATTTGGCATCTCATAACCCATATCAGTGCAACAGCCGCAGTCTGTCTTCCCATAACCCCGGTGCATAGACCACATCGGCGCAATAACCGCAGCGGGCGCATCAAGACCAACATCAGTGCAACAGCTGCTGCTAGTATCCTAAAGCCTTCCTATTCCTACTTATGAGAGGCAATAAAAAAGCGTAAATCCACAGCGGTCAGTTGTAGCACACAAACGATGGAGACCCCAAGCAGAGCCGAGCAGGGGCCCTCTAACCCAGACACTGCAGCCATCATGGCAGCCATAGCCTCATGTCAAAACGCCCTCACGGCCAAGTTCGATACCCTCCAGGAACAATTTAATTATTTCCGCCACGATCTTGATAAAATCAGGGATCGCACTGGTGAGGCAGAGAGGAGAATTGGCGATGCAGAGGACCGACTATCTGCTCAGGCGGGAGAATTGGCGACACTAAGGAGGCAGGTAACGGTGCTGATGGGGAGGGCAGTAGACTCAGAAAACAGGAACAGGAGGAATAATGTAAGGATCCTTGGGCTACCCGAAAAATCGGAGGGTCCCTCCCCTGAACAGTTTGCTGAGAATCTTATACGAGAGACTCTGGCACCGGAAAACCTGACGAAATTCTTTACAGTGGAAAGAGCACACAGGATTCCGATGAAACCCCTCCCGCCAGGGGCCCCGCCAAGACCATTGATATTTAAAGTCCTTCACTACAAGGACAGAGACGCTATCCTGGCTGCTGCTAGAATGAAAGGAACAACGTCCTTTAATAACGCCCGGCTGTCATTCTTCCCGGACTTCACCTCAGAAGTTCAAAAGATGCGGCGCTCATTCAACGCAGTAAGAGAAAGGCTTAGGAAAAAGAAAATTAAGTATTCCATGCCGTTCCCGGCGCGATTACATCCTGATTGATATGTTACAGGGGGGCTGTGGCTCTGGATTCCCATGGTGTGAAGTTCCCTCGTACCCAGACCTCCCCCTTACCCCTGACGCTCATCCTGAGCTTCCCGACCCTTTTTTCCTTCCCCCCCCTCCCTTTTTCCCCCTTCCTCGCCCTTCCCTCTTTCCCCCCCTTTCCCCCCCCTTCTCTTCTGAGCACCTTCCAGTAACCCTGGGAACCCTTGGCGGATAGCTTGCCGACCTATTTTGATAGTGGTAATGTCATGTTGTTGGCCCCTTAGCGGTGGGCCTCCGCACCCCAGTTGCAACTAGTTACACCAGTGTTGTATAGTTTTGTTTGAGGGGGGGTATGATGCTCGCCAAGGTTGGGGGGTGGTGGAGCGGGGTGGGGGTGGTAGGGGTTGGGAAAGTTAAAGGGACGTACCATGCTAGATGGTACTGTTTAAAGTATTGTATTATCTGTTTTATGTGTTGTTGTCTTTGTGCTGGTGTGAGTGTGATGTATGGTTGTCGGACTCGATTAATGGAGAGAGCTTTGGAGGGGGAACGGTGAGCCGCAGAGAGGTGACCCTTGGCCCTGATAGAAACACTTTAAGCAGCAGTAATGGGTGAGTGTAAATTTCTCTCCTGGAATGTCCGGGGGCTTAATGACAAGATCAAGAGGGCAACGGTCCTCCAGTTTGTTAAGAAACACAAACCTAATGTGGTGATCCTCCAGGAGACACATCTGATGGGTCAGAGAGTGTTGGCGCTAAAGAAGCCATGGATCCAGAGCTCCTTTCATGCCCCCTTCTCGGCCTACTCTAGGGGTGTATCCGTGCTGATTTCCAAGGGCACCCTGTTTTGTGTTGTATTCAGTGCAAATTGATCGGGAGGGTTGCTATGTTATCCTCCATGCCAAATTTATGGATACTGATATGATAATAGTCGGAGTGTATGTCCCCCCACCATTCTCCACATGGATATTGGATAGAATAATGGAGAAAGTGCTTTCCTACCCCCCAGCCCCGATACTGCTGCTAGGAGATTTAAATATGGTTTTGGATTCAGCGCTGGACAGTCTGGGTAAGAATCCAGGCCCCAAGACCAAACTAGCGATATGGGCGGAGACCCTGGGGCTACAGGAGCTCTGGAGATGGAAGCACTCAACCAACAGGGCATATTCCTGTCATTCGGCTGCCCACAAGTCCCTATCCAGAATAGACCTTGCATTCTCTTCGCCCGATTTTCTGGCCAGAGTGGCGTCCTATGGTTATCTCCCGAGAGGAATCTCGGATCATTCACCTTTGTTGATAACAGCTGGACTGTCGCAGAGGCGGGAGAGTCGGGTGGGTTCGACCCTAAACCCCTTGTGGCTGGAATCCCCTGAAATTAAGAATAGCCTACTGACCTCTACGGAGGCCTTCTGGGAATGCAATACGGTAGAAACATCAATAGAAGTAAGATGGGATGCCTTCAAAGCTGTTACCAGGGGGGCGGCCATCAGTGCTATCGCTGCGGCCAGGAGGAAGAAGGGAAGGGAAATAGCTGAACTGGAAAATAAATTAGCGGTGGCAGAGGAGAAGTTCATTTCCACATCAGACAGCAGGGACTATTCCACACTACTGGCATTAAAAAGAGAGTATAATCTACTTCTGACTGACTCGGCTAGGAAACTGCTGCTATTTAAGCAGGCAACAATCTTTGATAAAGGGGATAAGAATGGTAAGACCCTTGCCTACTTAGCGAGAGCTGAAAGCAAATCAAATAATATAGTCGGGATCCTAGACAATGGAATGAGGGTGACGGAAGGGAGGGATATCGCCCAACGGTTCCTTGAGTACTACTCGGCCTTGTATTCCTCAAGGGCGAGCTATGGGGCGGCTGATCTGAGTCGTTACCTGGATCAGATCGACTTTCCACGGCTGACTGAGGATGATCAGGAGGCTTTGGACTCCCCTATCACCATGGACGAAGTCTCTGGAGCAATCAGAATGCTTTCTAGCAGGAAGGCACCGGGACCGGATGGGATGCCGGCCGAGTGGTACAAGCAGGACCTTGAACGGGTGACACCGAAGCTATGGGAGGTGCTGAAACAAGCGCTTGAAAGTGAGCATCTACCAGCCTCCTTTCATGAGGCGCATGTGGTCCTTATCTATAAAGAAGGGAGACCGGCCGACTCTTGTGCGTCTTACCGGCCTATATCCCTGCTGAACCAGGACGCCAAAATATTAGCGAAAATACTATCCACTAGGCTGAACAAAGTTATATTACATTTGATTGGGCAGGATCAATCAGGGTTTATGCCGGGGCGCACCACATGTGTGAATCTGCGTAGACTGATGTCGAACCTCCAAACCAGACATGATAATCATGGCAAACGGGTGATTATCTCATTAGATAATGAGAAAGCCTTCGATTCGATAGAATGGGGATATCTCTGGGCAGTATTAGAGAGATTCGGACTTCCTACCAGTTTTATAAAATACGTCAAACTATTGTATGAACGACCAACAGCCCGGGTACGAGTCAACGGGTGTTACTCTAACTCCTTCGCACTGAGTAGAGGCACTAGACAGGGGTGCCCGCTATCGCCGCTGCTCTTTGCGTTAGCTATCGAACCCCTGGCGATCATTATCAGAGGTTCCCCAAACATCTCTGGGTGGAAGTTGGGAGCAGTGGAGGAAAAGATATCACTCTATGCAGACGATACACTGCTATACCTGGCGGATAGCCATGAGTCCCTGGATGCAGCACTAGACGTTGTCGGAACATTTGGGGGGTTCTCCGGTCTGAAAATCAACTGGGATAAATCCAGTCTGATGCTAGTGGATGAGCTTGTTTCCCCAGACATTTCCCCGAGGTCTCAACTGAAAATAGTCCAGCAATTTAAATACTTGGGGATTATGATTAGTAGGCAACCGAGTGAGTTTATATCGCTCAACATTTCCCCGGTGGTATCGAAGCTTAAACAACGAGTTACTCAATGGGCGAACCTGCCGCTGTCAGTTATGGGCAGAATTAATATATACAAAATGATATTCCTTCCCAAATTTCTATACATATATCAGGCCTCGCCAGTTCTGCTGCCCATTTCCCACTTCAAAACCTTGGACTCAATTCTGTTTTGCTGTCCCCACCAAGGTTAAACAGACAAATAATGAAGGCGCAGGTGGTGGAGGGGGGGCTGGCAGTGCCACACATGCAAATGTATTTCTACGCTACACAGCTCCTGTTTGTGTATTGGTGGCTCTGTCAGCCACGGAATAATCCGGTGGTGAATTTGGAGGTGGCGGTGGTGGGCTCCTCTGGGAGGCTATCCTCCCTGGTGTATAGGGGGGTTCGGGAGGCAACTGTTTGTATGAAGACAGTGTGCAACATATGGGAAAGGGTGGCCCGGTTGAATAGGAATCCAGATGAGGCACAGTATTGGTCCCCCTTTTCTCCTCTCTGGAACAACTCCAAGCTCCCTGAGTTGGTCTCTATACAGGATCCGCAGTTTTGGGATGGAAGGGGCCTCCAGGCGTTGGGCCAAGTGTACAAGGACGGAGTGCTTATGTCATTTGACCAGATTAGGGAGGCATTTCGGATTTCCCATCGGGACTTCTTCCGCTATCTGCAACTCAGGCACGCTCTACAGACCCAATTCCGGAGGGGAGGTCCGATTATGTCGGTGTCCCAAGTGGAGAGTGTGGTCAGGGGGACGGGCTTGAAAAAGCCCGTCTCTACATTATACAAGTGCCTAATCGCTGAGCTGGAGTCCCCTAGGGAAAAAATTTAAAGCAAATGGCAAGCTTTGGATCAAACCTTAGACCGGGATGACTGGGAGGAAATCTTAGACAACCTACACTCATCGGTCATAGAAGCCAGAGACAGATTTATCCAGACTAAAATGGATCCACCAAGCATACATCACACCGATACGCCTACATAGGATGGGACTACTGGCTAGGGACTTATGTCCCAGGTGTGGAAGGGATGCTGGCACATGGGTTCATGTAACCTGGTCTTGTGCAGTTCTGGCGGGTTATTGGAGAGAGGTAATGGATTTGATTAGTGGGGTGGTGGGTACTCGGATCCCTTGTTCGATTTCTTTGAGTCTTCTGGGGGTGGTTGAACCACTGTCGGAGGCGAGGGCGTTAAAGTCGCTATTCAGGTTGCTGCTCTTTTATGCCAGGAAATGTGTTTTGCTAAATTGGAGACACCCGGCCAAACCATCGGTACAGGCGTGGAAGGCTTTAGTTAACCAGAAACTCCATATGTACAAACTGACTTATGCTGCCAGGGGGGTGCCCGATAAATTTGGGAAGATTTGGGATCCCTGGCTGCAGTGTCAGGACACCGCTTCTGAAGATAATTAGGGGAGGGGGGCGTTGCTTGACTGAGTTAAATTGCTGACCCTTGCTTGGTTGAGGGGACCCACGGAACTAAAGATAGGCTGAATGGGAGGAAGGGAAATCTGAACAGAGGGAGCACCCCGAAGGCTGTGGCCTACTTTCCGGTCCCTCCTTCTTAATGAGCGGTCTATTCGATGTCCGAGTCCTGAATGTATGAGTGTTGTGTGAATGGCTGTCTTGTCGATAAGGTTACTTGAAACTTCAATTCTGAGATTGGTGCCTGCGGCATCTAATTGTGATATGTAACTTGTCTCGGTGTGTTGTTTGTTGAATAGCAAATTAAAAGAAACTTAAAAAAAAAAAAAAAAAGATTCCAGGGCTGCTAGATTCCCCCTCCCCGGGCTATCCAGAATCAAGAAGGCCCACCCCCCAGGTTGCCCAGAAAATCACCTTCTATCCTGGTCCAACGACGCATGCACGTGCAGTGGCCACATCCCTGCTACCCCTTTAGCAAGAATTTATGATTGGCCTTCGGGGGCATACTCCCTGTTAGATTGTAGCGGGTGGGATGCAGCCATCAGTGCACTCGGATCTGCTCACCTTAGACGAGCTCTTAGACGAAGGGGGGGCAGATCCGAGCGTGCTGACTGGATGAGAGCCTGCTCATTCGCCATAGGACCATAGAGCGTTTAGTCAGATCAGGCGACCCAGGGGTGGGGGGGCTCACACAGCGGGGCATCCCCGATCGGGACCAAAACCCAGCATAGTCAAAACCCTGGGTTTTGGTCCATTTTAAACAGTCCTCCTATAGACTCTAGGGTCAAGCCAACAATGAAGGTGGCCTCTAAATAACCCTAACCGTGGGGACTTGGGATGCCTCACAGTGTGAAAGCCCCAGCTCGCTGTATACTCACCTTGTTCCAGGATCCCATGATGGTAGCAGCATCATTGCTCTGGGCGTCCAGCAGACATTATGTTCTGCTTGGGAGGATGCACAGAGCGGAGGCAACTGGGGTGCCATAACATAACAACTCACTTGCGGTACCATGGGATCCCGGGACCAGGTGAGTATAGGCTGATCTGGGTGTAACATGGGCCTCTTCCTAGGGTGACTTTCTCTTAATAAATCTATATGCATTGAAGGAAGTCCTGTCAATTCTCAGCTTGCCGCCAGTTACTTTACATTCCTCGGTCATTAGAAGCAATGAAATCAAGTTACATCTCAGAGTTCGCATGGTTTGGCGTTGCCGCTGAGCTTGTCATTTTACCGCTGACTTGTCATTAGAAAAACAAATGTAAAAGGAAACCTATGCATTAATTAATCTCAGTAGATTCCAGTAGGCCTTGTGTAATGTAAAATTTAAATAATCATGAGTTCCTTTTTCCTGTAAGCCATCATTAAAATAAAATGCTTCATGTGAAACATTGGCAAGATCATAATTAGCCCTCCACAATGAAAGAACAGTGACTAATAGGAAAACTGTTGAAGGAACCTGTGGCATTTCTAATCCTTGTAATATGGGTGGGCAGCACCATCATGTGGCCTGTTGATGATATAACCATCACCAGAGATTTTGCTGCATTGGTTGCTGTTGGAAAAAAAAAAACGTTGTACTGATATCTTGTATTTATGTTGCTGGAAACAACGTTTTTACACGTTGAAAATCCTGTTGTGACATACATGTGGGCCCAAATTGTAATCCCTCTGATCCACTACAGACCGCTCAACCTTGCCACCTCAATACACCTAAAGTGACTATAAGCTGCCAGTTGTAAATTGCAGTTACTAGATACTATACCTCCACTCCAGTCACCACCACCATCTCTGTCCTTATCCACATTTTTCATAATTGTTGCTGTTTTTCACCCATTTGAATTTGTGGACCCCATACTATACATTTCAATATTAAGTCTCTCCTACTTCTTCCGACAAAGATTGCCACAGATACGACAATGAGGAGCTGCTGCAGGCCCATGCCATAACACTGATGCCATTAAGAAAGATGTTTGCCAAAATAGCTTCAGTAGACCTCTTTTTATGCACATTGCACATTACACAGCCCCATGAAACAGAACAGAGGCTTATCAGTGGCAGGATGCAGTAGGTAAGGATCACCTGCCACATGTAGGAGCATGTGAGAAGTACCACCTGGGTGATGCATTGGGGTTGTCAGTCACCTAAAAAACACACAAAACAACCATTCAGACTGCATTCAATTCACCAGCATATACATAAATAGTTGTCATCCACACCAGGACCCCTTTGGGTTTCTTCCTGCATGGACCTCAACTCTCTCTGTGTAGACCTCAGCTCTGTATCTCTCACTTTCTCTGCAACTCATAGTGGCTCTGCTTGCACTACAGCCACATCTTATTACAAGCTTCCAACTGCACCCGGCCTCGTCTCTATAGTAGCCCCAACAGCCATGTTACCTGGGAGGCTACACCAGTCTTCCCTTTACATGGTTATGGATGCTCTCCCTGTCCATCCCTAAAATAGGGCTTCACCCTATATTACCTCTGCTCTATACAATGTTTTTTCCTCTAAAAACCTCCCAGCAGTTTCCCATTGTTCCCAAAATGTCAACTGACTCACCCTAAGGGGAGTCCTACTCCAGATACAAATAGCCTAAATAAAATTCTCTTTTCTATTTGTAGTCTTATACTCCCATTTAGTGACCAAAGTGGAAATAGCAACATATTTTATATTTTATACTTAAACCAGCCATTTTGACAGCAACAACCATGTCAAAGCTGCAGTCACTTAATTACTTGTTTTGTTTGTTATGTTCAATGTGAACATCAAATGAAACTCCTGCTCTGAATCACCGTGGCGTCATACATTGATTAGCTGGATGATTGGTTACATGATCGAGAAGGGGGACAAGTGTTATGTATTCAGGAAATGTAGATATTTCAGCAGGCGGTGATAAAGATTCATAAGTAAGATATCTCTTTCAAACAATTAAGCAATTTTAGTAGGATAATAAAAATTAAAAATACTGTAAAAATACTCACCTGGTTTCATTGAATATCCCTGACATAGAGGAAATATTGAAAAAAGGCAAATGCCAGCTTCCCAACCCATAAAAGAAATATTGTCAAGAAAACATGTCAAAAGCATTCTTGATATTAAAGTGGACCAACACCCATCATTTTGACTATCCTGGGTTTTGGTCCACTTCGGTGGGGCACCCCGAACGGGGTTGCCCCGCTGTGTGAAACCCCCCAGAAAGGCCCAAAAACTCACCTGTCCCTGCTCCCACGTGACCGCTGCAGCCAATCCCCGCTGACGGACAAGTGAGGTCCGTCGACAGACAAGCGAGCGCGCCCACGCCGGCCATTCACAAACGGGTGCACGCTAGAGGGATGCGCGGACAGCGGCGCCGGCTCGCGCATGCGCCGCTGGATCGAGGAGCAGGTAGGGATTTTGGGGCATTCTGGGGGGTTTCACACAGTGGGGCACCCCCGATCGGGGTGCTCTGCCGGCCCGATGCTGATCGACCCGGGAATCTTATAGATTCCCGGGCCGATCAGCATCGGGTGTTGGTCCACTTTAAACGTAAAGATAGTGGACAGTGCTTGGGCACATAATGTGGGGGGGCATGCTTTAAATGAGTTCTTATGTAATGTTAGCATTACTGTGTTGGGATCCTCTAGCCTAGACTATCTTTATCCTGCTCCTTGGGAATTTACCTTGGGTCTGCAATTAGCTCCACCCCTATGATATATGGATCATAAAGAAGAACTATCTATCATCTATCTAGCATTGCGGTTCAGCACAGCGAGGGGTTATTTATTAGTGTTCAAAGCCTCTGAACTGTTTTTTCTTAAGAATCGTGCTTAGCTTTTTTTTTTTTTAATCAGCAAAACCTCTCTAGAGCTAATCATCTACAACTAACACATTATAAAGAGCATCTGTGCTGGGACTTGAGAGTCCTCCACCATACTGCCTTCCATGTGGCTATATGCTACAGTTTGTTCACTCTGCTATACCCTGCCATAGGAACAATGACATATAGTGATATATATATATTATGTTATATGCTTCAATTTCTATTTTTTTTAATAGTAAATAATAGTAATCTGTGCCAAAGTGGGGCCTGCAAACAGGTGGGGGGGGGGGCGCCATTTGGAATCTTTGCACCGGGTGCCAGAAAGCCTAGCTACTCCTCTGACGTGGGGTTACCATAAAACACGCAGATACGTAACGCAATAACTTTTATCAGCTCAGTATATTTAAAGGTAATACCAGCATGGTTCCCTTTGTCAGACATGATGTCATAGAAGAAACAGACTTTTAAACACAAAACAGGAGATAAACAGATCCATAAACCCAGAGAATAGACTGAAAAGCGTGAAAACAGCTGTATTGCAGTTTGTCCTTTAATTGATTTCATGTCAGGCAACTGATATGTGGGCTTTAGTGTCACCACAATGAACATTAGGACAACATTGTAAGATATTTATATATCATAAATTTGACACTCTGCTCTGATAACCTGTGTATCCACTGGAAAGTCTCATCTAATACATGATCTTCTGTTTTGAAGTCCAATGTTTCCATCAGCATGCAGGTTTCCAGGGCACATGGCTACATTGGGGAACCGAACTTCACCCCCTTGGCTGCTACTTTGGTAATGTTTTCCTGGGGGGGGCATGGATTCTTCTAGAAGCAGGGGAAATGCTTTACATATATAGCAGCATTCAATGATCAGGGATTGTATAAATGCTGAAATGACTGACCACTCAACAGGCATCAGATGTATATTTTTCTAATGAAATTTGACAATGACAGTGGAGATGACACAATATATGGCTTATTGAAACTTACCAGTGAAGAACAGCCCTGCAATGTCTAGCGCTATATATATATAGTTCTAATGAAACATGAAAAACATTGTCCATGCTAAAATAAAAAACACTGTATACTCACCTGTGATCCCTCAAAGATGATCGCTCCTATTCCGTGGGGGGCTTCGCAAATGTTCTCCAATTCGCACCCGCAATTGTCGGGTGGTTCCGCCCACATATTTCTTCTCACACAGGCAGGTAATCAAGTAGACCACAACGTGGTAGAACCGTCGATTAACCCATGGATTGCATACCGTTTCTTGGAACAGCGTGCCACAGCGGACTAGCACAGGGAGGGGTGCCAGACAGCTGGTAAGATTTCAGCAGAGGTGTCACTGACCCTGGGCCCTGGATCAGCTGTGGTTGAAACATGCCTTAAATGCTGCCATGCGGCTGCATCAGTCCACTGTGCATCTTATGGAGCGAGATACATTCCACTTACCTTACTGGCGTTCCCGCACTGTTGGTTATCTTCCTGGAGCCCTGGTTCCAGCTGGCAGGTGGGCCTTGCCTATGTATGGCCAGCACATACACAGGCCACAGCCACCAATCAGCCAGAAGCATATCCAGGAGGCTGATCACATGGGCAAAGGAGCGCTGGTAAGGTGTGTGTCTGTGTTACCCCGAGATGCTGCCTGTAATAAGGTTCTAGGGGCGAGGGAGGATTCTGCACACTGCTTGTTGGGGGGAGTCTGTACACTGCCTGTTATGGATTCTTGGGGGGAGTCTGTACACTGCCTGTTATGGATTCTTGGGGGGAGTCTGTACACTGCCTGTTATGGATTCTTGGGGGGAGTCTGTACACTGCCTGTTATGGATTCTTGGGGGGAGTCTGTCGAATGCCTGTTATGGGGTTCTTGGGGGGAGTCTGCACACTGCCTGTTATGAGCTTCTTGGGGGGAGTCTGTACACTGCCTATCATGGGGTTCTTGGGGGGAGTCTGCACACTGCCTGTTATGGGGTTCTTGGGGGGAGTCTGCACACTGCCTGTTATGAGCTTCTTGGGGGGAGTCTGTACACTGCCTATCATGGGGTTCTTGGGGGGAGTCTGCACACTGCCTGTTATGGGGTTCTTGGGGGGAGTCTGCACACTGCCTATTATGGGGTTCTTGGGGGGAGTCTGTACACTGCCTGTTATGGGGTTCTTGGGGGGAGTCTGTCGAATGCCTGTTATGGGGGTCTTGGGGGGAGTCTGCACACTGCCTGTTATAAGCTTCTTGGGGGGAGTCTGTGCACTGCCTATCATGGGGTTCTTGGGGGGAGTCTGTACACTGCCTATTATGGGGTTCTTGGGGGGAGTCTGCACACTGCCTGTTATCGGCTTCTTGGGGGGACTCTGCACACTGCCTGTTATGGGGTTCTTGGGGGGACTCTGTACACTGCCTGTTATGGGCTTCTTGAGGGGACTCTGCACACTGCCTGTTATGGGGTTCTTGGGGGGACTCTGTACACTGCCTGTTATGGGCTTCTTGAGGGGACTCTGCACACTGCCTGTTATGGGGTTCTTGGGGGGAGTCTGCACACTGCCTGTTATGGGGTTCTTGGGGGGAGTCTGTACACTGCATATCATGGGGTTCTTGGAGGGAGTCTGCACACTGCCTGTTATGGGCTTCTTGGGGTGACTCTGCACACTGCCTGTTATGGGCTTCTTGGGGGGAGTCTGTACACTGCCTGTTATGGGGTTCTTGGGGGGACTCTTTACACTGCCTGTTATGGGCTTCTTGAGGGGACTCTGCACACTGCCTGTTATGGGGTTCTTGGGGGGAGTGTGTACACCGCCTGTTATGGGCTTCTTGGGGGGATTCTGCACACTGCCTGTTATGGGGTTCTTGGGGGGAGTCTGTACACTGCCTGTTATGGGCTTTTTGGGGGGAGTCTGCACACTGCCTGTTATGGGCTTCTTGGGGGGAGTCTGTACACTGCCTGTTATGGACTTCTTGGGTGAAGTCTGTACACTGCCTGTTATGGATTCTTGGGGGGAGTCTGTACACTGCCTGTTATGGGGTTCTTGGGGGGACTCTGCGCACTTCCTGTTATGGGGTTCTTGGGGGGAGTCTGTACACTGCCTGTTATGGGCTTCTTGGGGGGAGTCTGCACACTGCCTGTTATGGGCTTCTTGGGTGAAGTCTGTACACTGCCTGTTATGGATTCTTGGGGGGAGTCTGTACACTGCCTGTTATGGGGTTCTTGGGGGGGACTCTGCACACTTCCTGTTATGGGGTTCTTGGGGGGGGTCTGTACACTGCCTGTCATGGGCTTCTTGGGGGGAGTCTGCACACTGCCTGTTATGGGCTTCTTGGGGGGAGTCTGCACACGGCCTATCATGGGGTTCTTGGGGGGGAGTCTGTACACTGCCTGTTATGGGGTTCTTGGGGGGTGTCTGTACACTGCCTGTTATGGGCTTCTTGGGGGGAGTCTGCACACTGCCTGTTATGGATTCTTGGAGGGAGTCTGTACACTGCCTGTTATGGGGTTCTTGGGGGGAGTCTGCACACGGCCTATCATGGGGTTCTTGGGGGGAGTCTGTACACTGCCTGTTATGGGGTTCTTGGGGGGAGTCTGTACACTGCCTGTTATGGGGTTCTTGGGGGGAGTCTGTACACTGCCTGTTATGGGGTTCTTGGGGGGAGTCTGTACACTGCCTGTTATGGGCTTCTTGGGGGGAGTCTGCACACTGCCTGTTATGGGCTTCTTGGGTGGAGTCTGTACACTGCCTGTTATGGGCTTCTTGGGTGGAGTCTGTACACTGCCTGTTATGGGCTTCTTGGGTGGAGTCTGTACACTGCCTGTTATGGGCTTCTTGGGTGGAGTCTGTACACTGCCTGTTATGGGCTTCTTGGGTGGAGTCTGTACACTGCCTGTTATGGGCTTCTTGGGGGGACTCTGCGCACTGCCTGTTATGGGCTTCTTGGGTGGAGTTTGCACACTGCCTATCATGGGGTTCTTGGGGGGAGTCTGTACACTGCCTGTTATGGGCTTCTTGGGGGGAGTCTGCACACTGCCTGTTATGGGCTTCTTGGGTGGAGTCTGTACACTGCCTGTTATGGGCTTCTTGGGTGGAGTCTGTACACTGCCTGTTATGGGGTTCTTGGGGGGAGTTTGCACACTGCCTGTTATGGGGTTCTTGGGGGGAGTCTGTACACTGCCTGTTATGGGCTTCTTGGGGGGAGTTTGCGCACTGCCTGTTATGGGGTTCTTGGGGGGAGTCTGTACACTGCCTGTTATGGGCTTCTTGGGGGGAGTTTGCACACTGCCTGTTATGGGGTTCTTGGGGGGAGTTTGCACACTGCCTGTTATGGGCTTCTTGGGTGGAGTCTGTACACTGCCTGTTATGGGCTTCTTGGGTGGAGTCTGTACACTGCCTGTTATGGGGTTCTTTGGGGGAGTTTGCACACTGCCTGTTATGGGGTTCTTGGGGGGAGTTTGCACACTGCCTGTTATGGGCTTCTTGGGTGGAGTCTGTACACTGCCTGTTATGGGCTTCTTGGGGGGAGTTTGCACACTGCCTGTTATGGGGGTCTTGGGGGGAGTTTGCACACTGCCTGTTATGGGCTTCTTGGGGGGATTCTGCACACTGCCTGTTATGGGGTTCTTGGGGGTAGTCTGTACACTGCCTGTTATGGGGTTCTTGGGGGGACTCTGCACACTGCCTGTTATGGGCTTCTTGGGTGGAGTCTGTACACTGCCTGTTATGGGCTTCTTGGGGGTAGTCTGTACACTGCCTGTTATGGGGTTCTTGGGGGGACTCTGCGCACTTCCTGTTATGGGGTTCTTGGGGGGAGTCTGCACACTGCCTGTTATGGGGTTCTTGGGGGGAGTTTGCACACTGCCTGTTATGGGGTTCTTGGGGGGAGTCTGCACACTGCCTGTTATGGGCTTCTTGGGGGGAGTTTGCACACTGCCTGTTATGGGCTTCTTGGGGGGAGTTTGCACACTGCCTATCATGGGGTTGTTGGGGAGGACTCTGCGCACTGCCTGTTATGGGGTTCTTGGGGGGAGTCTGCACACTGCCTGTTATGGGGTTCTTGGGGGGAGTCTGTACACTGCCTGTTATGGGGTTCTTGGGGGGAGTCTGTACACTGCCTGTTATGGGCTTCTTGGGGGGAGTCTGCACACTGCCTGTTATGGGCTTCTTGGGTGGAGTCTGTACACTGCCTGTTATGGGCTTCTTGGGTGGAGTCTGTACACTGCCTGTTATGGGCTTCTTGGGGGGACTCTGCGCACTGCCTGTTATGGGCTTCTTGGGTGGAGTTTGCACACTGCCTATCATGGGGTTCTTGGGGGGAGTCTGCGCACTGCCTGTTATGGGCTTCTTGGGTGGAGTTTGCACACTGCCTATCATGGGGTTCTTGGGTGGAGTCTGTACACTGCCTGTTATGGGCTTCTTGGGTGGAGTCTGTACACTGCCTGTTATGGGCTTCTTGGGTGGAGTCTGTACACTGCCTGTTATGGGCTTCTTGGGGGGACTCTGCGCACTGCCTGTTATGGGCTTCTTGGGTGGAGTTTGCACACTGCCTATCATGGGGTTCTTGGGGGGAGTCTGTACACTGCCTGTTATGGGCTTCTTGGGTGGAGTCTGTACACTGCCTGTTATGGGGTTCTTGGGGGGAGTTTGCACACTGCCTGTTATGGGGTTCTTGGGGGGAGTCTGTACACTGCCTGTTATGGGCTTCTTGGGGGGAGTTTGCACACTGCCTGTTATGGGCTTCTTGGGTGGAGTCTGTACACTGCCTGTTATGGGGTTCTTGGGGGGAGTTTGCACACTGCCTGTTATGGGGTTCTTGGGGGGAGTCTGTACACTGCCTGTTATGGGCTTCTTGGGGGGAGTTTGCGCACTGCCTGTTATGGGGTTCTTGGGGGGAGTCTGTACACTGCCTGTTATGGGCTTCTTGGGGGGAGTTTGCACACTGCCTGTTATGGGGTTCTTGGGGGGAGTTTGCACACTGCCTGTTATGGGCTTCTTGGGTGGAGTCTGTACACTGCCTGTTATGGGCTTCTTGGGTGGAGTCTGTACACTGCCTGTTATGGGGTTCTTTGGGGGAGTTTGCACACTGCCTGTTATGGGGTTCTTGGGGGGAGTTTGCACACTGCCTGTTATGGGCTTCTTGGGTGGAGTCTGTACACTGCCTGTTATGGGCTTCTTGGGGGGAGTTTGCACACTGCCTGTTATGGGGGTCTTGGGGGGAGTTTGCACACTGCCTGTTATGGGCTTCTTGGGGGGATTCTGCACACTGCCTGTTATGGGGTTCTTGGGGGTAGTCTGTACACTGCCTGTTATGGGGTTCTTGGGGGGACTCTGCACACTGCCTGTTATGGGCTTCTTGGGTGGAGTCTGTACACTGCCTGTTATGGGCTTCTTGGGGGTAGTCTGTACACTGCCTGTTATGGGGTTCTTGGGGGGACTCTGCGCACTTCCTGTTATGGGGTTCTTGGGGGGAGTCTGCACACTGCCTGTTATGGGGTTCTTGGGGGGAGTTTGCACACTGCCTGTTATGGGGTTCTTGGGGGGAGTCTGCACACTGCCTGTTATGGGCTTCTTGGGGGGAGTTTGCACACTGCCTGTTATGGGCTTCTTGGGGGGAGTTTGCACACTGCCTATCATGGGGTTGTTGGGGAGGACTCTGCGCACTGCCTGTTATGGGGTTCTTGGGGGGAGTCTGCACACTGCTTGTTATGGGCTTCTTGGGGGGAGTTTGCACACTGCCTGTTATGGGGTTCTTAAGGGGAGTTTGCACACTGCCTGTTATGAAGTTCTTGGGGGGAGTCTGCACACTGCCTATTATGGGGTTCTTGGGGGGAGTCTGCACACTGCCTATTATGGGGTTCTTGGGGGGAGTCTGCACACTGCCTGTTATGGGGTTCTTGGAGGGAGTTTGCACGCTGCCTGTTATGGGGTTCTTGGGGGGAGTTTGCACACTGCCTATTATGGGGTTCTTGGGGGGGCTCTGCACACTGCCTGTTATGGGGTTCTTGGGGGACTCTGCACACTGCCTGTTATGGGGTTCTTGGGGGTAGTTTGCACACTGTCTATTATGGGGTTCTTTGGGGGACTTTGCACACTGCCTGTTATGGGGTTCTTGGGGGGAGTTTGCACACTGCCTATTATGGGGTTCTTGGGGGGACTCTTCACACTACCTATTATGGGGTTCTTTGGGGGACTTTGCACACTTCCTGTTATGGGGTTTTTGGGGGGAGTTTGCACACTGTCTATTATGGGGTTCTTGGGGGGGACTCTGCACACTACCTATTATAGGGTCCTTTGGGGGACTTTGCACACTGCCTGTTATGGGGTTCTTGGGAGGAGTTTGCACACTGCCTATTATGGGGTTCTTGGGGGGACTCTGCACACTGCCTGTTATGGGGTTCTTGGGGGGACTCTGCACACTGCCTGTTATGGGGTTCTTGGGGGGACTCTGCACACTGCTTGTTATGGGGTTCTTGGGGGGACTCTGCACACTGCCTGTTATGGGGTTATTGGGGGGACTCTGCACACTACCTATTATAGGGTTCTTTGGGGGACTTTGCACACTGCCTGTTATGGGGTTCTTGGGAGGAGTTTGCACACTGCCTATTATGGGGTTCTTGGGGGGACTCTGCACACTGCCTGTTATGGGGTTCTTGGGGGGACTCTGCACACTGCCTGTTATGGGGTTCTTGGGGGGACTCTGCACACTGCTTGTTATGGGGTTCTTGGGGGGACTCTGCACACTGCTTGTTATGGGGTTCTTGGGGGGACTCTGCACACTGCTTGTTATGAGATTCTTGGGGAAGGGTTCTGCACACTGTGCTGTTATGGAGCTTCAGGAGGAAGAATTCTGCATGCTGCCTGTTATGGGGTGTCTATTATTATGTTTTTTGTATGGGGGGGGGGAGTTTAGCACATTATTTGGTTCAGACTATTTTTTTTTACCTATTTTCCTCCTCTGTACCCGATGTGCGTCTTATGGTCAGGTGTGAAAAATACAGAAACAGTTAATACAGAAATACATAGCTTAAAACTTCCTTTTTGTCAGGTTTTGGTGTCCTGCCTTATTGTTTTCCTCTTCTGGAATGTAAAACAAATATTTGTGTTAGAGTTGTGCCCCCAGACCTGTGATGTACTTATCAGCACGCTGCTTCCAAAATTCTCATTTTTCTGGGGTTTTGTTTTACTACAGTTGTTTTGAGGACCTTGAGTAAAAACTACTGACTACAAGCCCAATAATGTTTCCAATGTAACAGGTGAGCTAAACAGCAGCTTTGGCTAAATCTATGCTGCTGCCATTAATTCTGCAAGTGAGAACACTGCCAGTAACCCTTTAGGTACTGGAAGACAGATTGAGTTCCCTCCTATCTGAAGAATTTGAATTTCAGCAGAATAGGTTAAATCTGTTGTCTCTGCCTTAGCCAATCTGATGATTAGCAAGCCAGAGCGAAGAAGTTTCTGATCTGTACATCAAACTCACCAGTCACCATTGCTCAGGTAAACAAATTGTTGCTAGGGAAAACTGTTTCCTTTTATAACACGAAGTTACAAACAAATAGAAAAAAGAAAAATAACAAACAATGAAACCGTTTCCTCCAGTAAAACTATATGATATATAAGATCACACAAATATATCCATTAAATCATCTTACATTATTTTTTAATTCAGGGTCACTTTTCAAGTTGCATATTTGCAATGCCTTGAGGCTGATTCAGCGTCACTTAATCCAATAACTGTGTTATGTATTTTAGTCGTATGGCAAATATAAGCCAGTTTAAAAAATGAACCCTTGCCAATAAATTCAATAGAACATTTAAGTAAATGACTCCTCCTTACGCATAATCCTGTTCAGTTCTACACACCTCTCTGCTATTGTGGGAATGCTGCATAATATCCAGTGATGGGGAGTAACCATCCTGGTGGAAAATGTTCCAATTCCCCCTTTTACAACCACCGATTCTTCCTGGTAACATGAAAAGCAATGTCACCTGGGGGGTGTTAGGGGTCCTGCTCTGGAAGCTTTGTCATGGAGCACCAGCACTTTGCCCCAGAAGCCTGTAATGGGAGGATGCACCCTCTATACATGAGAGAGAGCATATCTTTTGCCTCCCCATATCTCCAGCATGTCTCGGGTAGCTCTGGGAATTTAGGATGGAGCCATACTGGGCTTTTGTACCATATAGATAATAGCTTATTGATTTTTTCCTGTGCCCTGCACGACGCAGCCATTTTGTGTGTCCAAAAAAAAATTTGGTCCAAGCGTCGTCTATTACATGCCTAAAATCTTGCTCCCACTTCTGGACAAAGTCCACTTTTATTGGGGCACATTTGATCTAGCATGTCATACAACAGCGACAAGACATGGGTCAGCATGACAGATGGCAGTAAAGTTTTTTTAAAGTCAGTGGTGTTCCTGGACAAAGCTGTCATGTCCCCTATCTTAGTCAGAAATGTCCTCAGTTAGTTTGTGGCTAGCCAAGACTTCTGTCTCCCACTCCCCAAAGTCTGAGGAGACGATATTGTAGGAGCTACTTAAAGGACCACTCCAGCCCCTTCCTGCAAAATAAACATAACCCCCGCCCTCCCTTCTCCAAATAGTGATTACGCTTATGTAATAAAAGGCTAATAATGCTTTGAGGCTCAAAGAAGATATACCCTGCTCTAGGCCAACCCATTGAGAGCAGGAGGAAAACCCCCCTCAGTCCTCCGTCTGTATTCCCCGGGCGCCGGTGTGATGCGGGCAAAGCAGCCGCACATTGTGAAGCCGCTTAAGAGTGTCCCGCATCATGACGGGAGCGTTGGGGCTCCGCCCCTGGCTTGTGTCGCCGTCACCGGCGTTGGGGGTTGCCGAGGGAGCGGGGGCGGCGCTCCGCGTCAGAGGCGTCTCGCGTCCGGACTCCAAGCAACATAGACAGGCGGGGCGCATGAAGCTCCATAGCCGTCCCACCGGCGCCCGGAATGTGTCTCCAATTGGTCGCCATTTTTATGGACCTAGCTAAAGATGGACAAAAACACATTATAGAAGCATAATAAAATTAAGAAACAAAATGGTTTTAATCAATATCGATGAATATGGGCAATACTTTCTAATGTTACTGAAAACGTATATTTTACAGGAATCCTACACTTGGAAAGTGCCTCATAAACATAATGGCAAGTGTATAGTCACATTATAATTACTTGGGAAAAACCTCCATAATCATAGAGAAAAGGGGGCACTGTCCGTGGATAAAACTCCTATATTATCATGAGAGAAATAAAAAGGCTCATAATTAAAGCCGAACTACACCGACGGCTGCCACAAAGTGACCCAAGGGTGCCACCGCCATTTGATTAAACAACATAAATTATTGAAATAAAAATACATTGGCCATTTTATGGAAAGGGCCTATGGCAGTACCAATCATAAACGACACAAGGGTGCCATCACAGTCTACACAGCCCAACAAGAGGGCTATATTATGGAATAAAATTGTGAGAATTTTTTACAATGTTACCTTACTAGGTTGTTTCATGGCGAGGTTGGGTTATGTTTGAGTTCCCTACTAGCAGTAAAGGAAAGGGGGGCCCATTAACCCCATTGTTCGCATTTTTGGAGTACACGTGCAGGGAATCCATTCCCCAACCAGCCTGTTTAGTTGTGCTACGTATGGGTTGGTCCATAACTTTTTTTTTTTTTCTTTCCATCAATTCTCCTTGGGAGGGTCGTGTCGCTTTAGGGCTCTAATGAACCCACATGCATTTTCTACTGTGGTCAAGATGTGGCCAGGAGCCAGTGAGCAAGTAAAATTTTTTACTTCCTCTCAATCCTACTGCACATACCCTTCTGCATTTGCTTGTATGGTTGCCACTGAAATGACTGATGGTGACCAAGGAATGCAGAGGGTTATATGATTGGTGGCCAAGAGAAGGAACACAAAAGTGGTATCTTCTGCCCAGTCTCAGCCCCCATGTGCTTTATGATTATATACATAGTATACATACATAATGCTTTAGAGTCACATCAGTTTACTGGGGCCCCTTGATGTACAGTAGAACAACAAAACAACATAGCCTTCAACCCAAAGCAGGTTGTGTAGCCCTTCTGTAAGCACAAGGATTTTTACATTAATATTCGGCTTCTCTGTGGTCTCCTTATTCTATCAAATCATAAAGCTCTTGAAGTATTCTAATGGAGCGATGTTATGCTTTCAATGCATCAGAAGTAATGAAATGCTTCTGGCTGCATATGTGCGCCATTGATTCAAGATAATGAACTGCTGTTTAATGTTAGATCACAGTAATGAAAAGCTGCTAAGCACATCTTCCCTCCTGGTCTATTGACACTGGCTCTGGGCTATTTACTTATTAACCACTTGCCTGCCAAGACTCATGCATGATTACTGTAGCGCCTGTATGCTGCTTCAAGCCATTGCGATGTAAGCGCTGTCATCCCCGAATTACATCATCAGATAACAAAGATTTATGATCCAACCCCGTAAATCTGAGCCGCTTGGAACTTCCAGTCTGTTTGTCTGCTCTGATCTTACAGCTGATTTTTAATATGTCACGATGTGCACATGCATCATTTTTTCATGATCCTTGATACGATCACATTAAAGAATGTGGCCTGGGAGGCTCACAATGTTTTTGCTGTTTCTAATAAGAATTTCTATCAAAATTCATTTTTCTTCACTGATCTTCTCTGATCATGTTGTGTCTGTTTAAAACATTTAGTCATATCTGATGTTTTTTGAATTTGATCAAATTGTGAAATAATTGATTAAAACTAAAATTGATAAAAAAAAATGAACCAAACGGAAACCGGTTCCTATAAAGTGGAACTGCATAAATACAGGCCAACCCATTTCTGGGGATGTGGCTGGGGGCCTGGTACTGGCTGCAATCAGCCATGCTTGTGCCCAGACTTACTAGGTAGTCTACAACTATGGTGGATGGTGCACTGCCAAACAATCAATCAAAATAGGTGCCAGCCGTGGGGAAACATGATCAACAAGAAATGTACATGAGAGATCCTAGACTAATCTCAAAAAGGAAGTGCCCCCACCAAAGAAGGCCGCACACTGAATTTAAGGTTAAAAACCCAGTATGTTTAAAAAATATTCATTACATGCACAAATGAATAAACACACCCTGGCGAAGTGTCATTTTGACACGCAACGCGTCGGTGGCGGCTGCTTCGGGGGACCCCTGGTGACAAGGTGATGTAACTGTGTTTGGAGTTATCATTTTGGGGCTTATTTGGTCCCACTTCAGCCCGGTCCACATATTTTCAGCACTCTAACACTAAGGGGTTTCATTCACCATATGTGTTGTATAATAGTCTGCTTTGCATGTTCAGTGCAAGCAGCTCCACAGTCCGTGCACACCACATTTTTTTTTTGTATCTAGTATTTATTGCACTTAGCACTTTCTTCCAATTTCACTTTTTTATAGTACAGTTTGTTGGATAACTATACTTTAATGCAATTGTATTTTATGCACTTATTGGTAGTTTTATATTTGCCACATTTAATTGTTACTTAACAGTTCTTTCATTCGGGCTTATATTGGTTATTTATCCGGGGTTTTTTGTTACTTACCCGGGCTCACTATTATTATATTATACTCTACTGTACTTTAAAGTCAATATATTACAACCACCTATACCCAATCTTATATATTAGTCACCGCTTATCGGGGACGCCCTGCTTGTTGTGTTTGTGTTTTTTAACCTTGTATTGTCATGTGATGTGCCTTTATTTATTCATTTGTGTATGTAATGAATATTTATTAAACATACTGGGTTTTTAACCTTAAATTCAGTGTGCGGCCTTCTTTGGTGGGGGCACTTCCTTTTTGAGATTAGTCTAGGATCTCTCATGTACATTTCTCCCAGACTTACTAGGATCATACAGACACATGCAGCAGCTCCCTGGTGAGTGCATCAAAGTAAAGCAAAAACAAGTGAACTCTGCAGTGCACTAAGAAAAGGAAATATGCAGGCGCGTCTTAAGAAATGTTCACATTTAGTTTAGTAATTAATTTCAAAAAGTCAAAGTCATATATTTTATATATTTATTACACACACACTAATCTATTTTATGAGTTTAGTTCTTCGAATGTTGATGATTATAGTTGACAGCTAATGAAAATCCAAAATGTAATATTTAATTTTAATATTGGAAAAAAGTTCAATATTAGAGACTAATTGTGTCACACTCTAACCAGCAAATCAACACTAAAGGCCTTATTTATGATGGGCGCCATTTAGAATCTTTCTTGTGGCTAAAGCGCTAGTTTTGGAGCGCCTGCATTTTTGTCTTTTCTGGACTATAATGGCGCTAGAAAGTGCTGCTAACTATTTAGCTTTGATTGTTGCACTGGGTATTGGCCTGTCTGTGTCAGCGTTGGACCCAGCTGCCGATTATCCCAGCGTCAGTGAGCGCCACTTTGTATCACCATCTTTTCGGTGCTGCACAGTGATTTTTTTCATCCTTGTAAAGATTGGCACTGTATTCTGGCGCTAGTCAGCATTTTAACATTACAGTTACATCTGGGGATATCACTACTGGGGATAAAGGGGACAAACTTTACACTGCCTTTAGGCTGCATTTTAGTTGTTGATGTCCAAATTACACATTTGCAACTAATGTATAAAAAAAAATAGGAATTTGGTGACATCTAGGTCCTGTGTTTCAATTAAGTCACAATTCAATGCAAATAAGTGTGTGTAATATTAATTATATTTTTACTGATTCTGGGGTTTAGGCCTCCCCCAGTATAATTCTAAACAGCCTATGACCAAGACCTCACTATTTAAAGTTCAATCACGTTTTATTGTTATATAATTATTCACAAATAAATATGCCACATACACTTTAAAAACATTGTCATGATCGCTCACATCCATATGCAATCATGTTAAGTTCATTTAGATTCTTCATATTAATATCTCCAGTATGCACATCCTTCTATGGTGTTACAAATATCAGGTGATATATATTCCCCTGTGTTCTCTGTCTTCCATCTGATTTTTCAGACTTCCCTCCCCTGGGCAAACATGTTTCGCCTGTGGCATTTGGCTTCCTCAGTGCCCCTTATTTGGTGGGAAATATATTAAAGCTATATGTTAGCAGATGATAGTAAAAGAATGCGGCATTTTTTAGTTATGTGGTTTTTCAAAAACATATTTGTATACCTTCAAAGGGAATTTCATCAAATCACATTTGAATGTATCATGTGTGCTACAGTTATAACAGGTTCCCCTAGAGATCCAGTTCAAGGCCGCCCTGGAAATAGATAGGGTCCTTCAGTAATAAGGCACTTATGTTGTGTCAAACTTACAAATAATTAACATCTCTTTTGGCCTGGCTAGGTTTTCTTACTTAATTCCCCAGATTGCATCACCAATGTCTCGCCCGGGAATGATGAGGCTTGTGATGTCCCATTCGCCAGTCACTGGCCACTTTCTAAGAGTAAATAAAAACTCCATATAATCCCAAAGTCTAATTACCTTGGTAATAGCAGAGCTTATGTTATTATGGATTTGTTGCGTACTGTACCTTTAAGTGCCCAGAATCGCGCTGCGCTAGAGTAGTGGCATCCCGCCTCATGCCATCTTCACTTCTGACCTTCCCTGGGTTCTCATCAAGCCTTACATGCTCGTTTGTCTAGGGGCATGTGGCGGCGCCACTAGGGCGGCACTTTATATGCGCTCCAGGGCCGGGAGCGCACCTCCCGCCCGCATCCGCCGGAAGCGTCGGTGTGCGCTCCAGGCCCTGGAGCGCATGCAGCGTCCATCCGGGGATTAGGCCGGATGCAACGTCACCGGCCACCCTCAATTGTGCTCGGTGACTCCATGTTGTTGGAGCCTTTCCGAGCACACAGGCAGGAATCGAGTATGCGGTCCGCGGCCCATGTTTCCGGAGCCCAGACCTTTACATTTACTCCTCGTGTGCATCTCATTATCATTTGGATTCAGTATAAATAAATTTGATTAACGTTTGTGACTCTATTTTTAAGGTCATTCATCAGGAATAATTCAAAGCTTTACATATTGTTGGTTAATTGGTACTGTCTGTTCTATTATATATAATTTGTTTATTTGAGGGGATATCCCCTTCGTTTTGACCTCTGCCACTAGCACTGCGGATATTAATTATAAGCAAAAAAAAAACACTTCAATCCAGTTCTGCCCATTGTGCTCTATGGGATCTTGACCTACAGTGCCAGGTTTTCAACTGGTGCTGCTTCAACCAGAGCGCCCTGGCACTGCAACCTTTTTGTCCGCTAGCGCAGCCTGTTTTTAGTTTCTTAAATCGCTCGCTGAGTGCGAAAAAGTGGCACTGTATGGCGCTGAAGCGTCATAAATAAAGTTTAAAGTGCTCCTCAGCCTTTAAATGTTCCCTCAGTTTTGAGTCTTCAGTAGGCTACATAGTCATGGGGAAGACTGCGGGCTTGTTGGGCAGATGGTATGTTAGGGTCCATACAGACTTAGACTCTGCCTTTTTAGCAGGGGCTCTATCCAGCAGGGGACAGGAAACAGCTGCAAACACATGTAGGAGCCACACATCCTCAACCAGGAGCCATACTTCGCAGGAGTGTGTAATTGTTTTCTAGTCCCCAGTCATACAGAGCTCCATAAGTACAAGGTAAGCATCTCCCAAATTCAGGGCTCATAGGCACTGGAAGGTGTGGCCTGGACACTCCCCACCTGAACAGATCAGATCCAAACCCATGTAACCCAGCTCTGAATTCTCAAAGATTCCAGGGCCGTGTTACAGCATGCTACTGGGTCATCCTGATTGTACAGTGTCCAGCAATCCATGAATTCGGAAATAATTGTTGGGCATTAATATGCACAGCGATGAATGTGAATTGCAGGATAGGAAGCATCAAGTAAGCATAAATTGAGGTGAGTAACTGGGGAACCAAGAGGGGATCACACACAGGTGCATCAGAATCCCTGTTAGGTGGAGCAAAACCCAAGAGAGTTAAAATGTGAAAATCTGGGGATTTTGGCCACTCAGTTTAAGATGACAACTGATGCCACATGATTTAAATATACTAAAAAAAGTAAACACTGTACATTTACCAACAGTATGCAATTGAATCAGAGATAAAGGTGTGTGCTATTTGTGTTCCTATTATTGGGGGATTGATTTTTCAGCTTGCACAAATCTCTGGCAAAAGTTTATTGCCACATACCACCATGTCCCCTGCTAGACTTATCACATATAGATACAAACAGTCCCTACAACTAAATGGCTCTATGAGAAATATATCCATTAATGGCACCGAGATTATATCTATTGGACTGTTTACAGCTCAGTATATGTGATAAGTTTAGTGTATATAAGCCTGCTGGACCACAGGCTATACTGCATGAAGCACACACATTGCTATTCAGTTTTGATTCAATTATGTCCCCAGCTAGGTTTGATAGGACCCACTACCTAAGCAAACAGTGCTGGCAAGAGTGGTCTCAGCAATAGAATAAGAACTTGAGAGGCCTGTGTAGTAGGAATGAAAACAACCCTCACTCTTTTCTTATTAAAATGGGATTTATGGGCAAATTGTTCAGTAAAATATAAAATGTTATTACATTCCCACTTTGGTCACTAGATGGGGGTATAAGACCACAAATGAGAGAGGAATTTTGTTCAAGCTTAGAATTATAGCTCAGAGTTGCCCTTTAGGATGTACCAGGTGGCATAAAACCAGGGGATAGATGGGAAGATCATCCATAACCATGATAAGAGGAAGACTGGTGTAACATTCCTGTGTAACACAGCTGGCGGGACTACTACAGAGACAGGGCCCGGGTGCAGTTGGAAGTGAATAGGAAGATGTCGCTATACTGAAGCAGAGCAGTGCTGAGTTGCAGAGAGAGAGTATAAGAAGACTGAGGTGTGGGGAGTGGGGAGAGGAGAGGACCCTGGGGTGAAGGCGCCCAGGGGGTTCCTGGCATTGGATGTGACAGTCGAGGCGTCCCTTAGAAGTAGAGGGGATCCAAAGGGACTGACAGGCTGCGAGGAGGGAGCTGCTGTTCCTGAGACTCCGGTAAGGTGTGGCTCTGTCTGAGGGCCCTGCCCTGCATTGTATGTTTTGTGAGGGAGAAACCCTTGTGTTGGGGAATGGTCCGGGCTCAGATGCTATGGAGTAAATTTACTTGCTGGCAGCCCAACGGCCCCTCTGCTGATGCTGGGCAATCCTGAGTCCCAGTCTGGGATACTCCAGAGATGCTCTCCACTCTTAGTGGTTGCTCAGTTCAAAGTGGGGTGTGGGCCACTCAAATTTCCCTGGAAAAATGCCTATGTTTAATTGGGACATACAATACTGCCTAGCCTCTATGCTGAAACAAGAGTACCTGTGTTCTATAGATGATGGATGCAAGCCTGTTTAACTGAAACGTCTTTATGTGAGTGTTCCTATAATTGCTTTTCTACAAAGTTATGCAAGTTTATTTGGCCTGTGACCATGACGTGGATGAAAGCATTAAACTATCTTTCCATTAACGTTTAACAATTAAAAACGCTGATGCTTTCTATTATCCTGCATGCCATTGAGTGTCTGTTTGCTGTGATTCGATCTTGACTGCTCCCCATGCTGCGGTCCCATTAACCCTTACCCTCGGCTACCATACCTGTGTGTTGTGACATTGCCTGAGATAAGTTGAGTGAGACTAGATTGCAATTAAAGCTGACCATGATTACTGCTGATTAACTACTGTTACACCTGCAGAACAAGTATTTCTTTTTTGTATTTGAAACTGAGGAAAGTTCCATTTCAAGCTGGGCAATAGATAAGCAATAGATAGATAAGATAATCTGTTGAAGCTGGATAATAGACAAGCTCCTTTACCATATATATGTACATTTCTAACAATCCCAATCATTCCTACATTAATATAGCAGTGTAGCCTTAGCAGTAAGAAATAGATTACATATCCTTTCTCCATCTCCCCCCCCCCCTCTATGACTGTATTGCTTACTAATAAATGCGTCATCAGTATTTTTTCTAGGTTTATACAACTGACACCAAAGTTAAAAGTGTCAGAGAAGGTAATGGCTTGACAGACAGAGATAATAGCTTGCGACTGACGGAGTTGATCTTCCGCTTTTCTCCTGCAACACAGAAGAAACTGTCAGTAATAGAAAAAATGTCTGTATGAAGAATGAGTCAGTGCGAAGAACAAATCAATCCTTTAAATGGCAGAAAAGATGCAGATTTCACTAGCAGTTTGCTGCAATACATAAATAGTGCAGCAGGGTGGGGATTACAGTACTGTAGGTGTCACCCATTTGAAGTGGACATAAAGCCTCACAGGCAACTCTGTGCCATTTAGGGTCAAGGTCTGCAAGGACCCTAACCCACCCCGTTCAGCTGCCCATGAAGCCCAAATTTAGATGGCATTCACATTTTCTTTATCATGGAGGTATAGAACAGTTGCAGGCTTTTTTTGCAGTAGGCCATATCAATGTTCCATTTAAGATTGTTCTTAAAGGTTTTTCCAAGAAAGGTGTTTTCTTCAACCTTGTGATGTGTCAGGAACTACTCATTTAAATTAGCTTTCTAGTTTTCTGTGGATTCTGGTATATTTGGTTGCTTTTATTATTTAACAAATAAGTTGTCCCAGTTCTCTAAGCATTAAAACTCCTCATTTTACTCCAGTTTTGGAGACAGCTCTTTACCCCTCTAATCTCCTGCTGCCTGCTTAGTTTTGGTTCTCTCTACTAGTAGTATTTCTGAGACTATCAACTATTATAATACTAAGAGAGGCACATTGTGCTTCCTTTCTACCCCTGTGCATAAATCTGAAAAGAAAGTTCAAGAAGCAAAACTGATAGTGACCCCCTCACTGACCACCATGCAGTGGCTACCATTGCATCCCAGCTACACCCCTGTCAGGCTGTGGTGGGAAACCTTTCCACAGCAAAATTATTTTAGGACATGTGTTATAGTGCCTGAGGAAAGTCTATCAGTTTGGACGGATCTTCCATGAGCCTGCATCCTTGAAGGCCACTAGTCTGACATGATATGAAGACCAGTAAATGTCAATTGGCCCAATAGAGGAATAAACATCCCCTAACATGGAGGAATAAAAAATATTTTATTTTGTCTCTGAAGGTGATAGGCAGTTTAATACAGTCCAGAAATACGAAAAGTGTTGTTAAAAGTCTTGAAAGGACCTAGCTACGGATACACGAAGAGAAAACAGAAGATGCTTGGAAGAAATGTTCAGAAGATTAGGTTTGGAAATCAACATTGTTGATTGTCTTAAAACAAGTTCCAAACAGCTCACCTTGGGTTCTTCTGATTTGCTCCAATCTGGCATCCTGCAGCGCTGTGAAGAAGCTGTAATCCAGCATTTATTTTTGGCCCTCTTCCCTAGACGGGACACGTCCACTACAAATTTGCCTGTTGGGCATACAGCGACCCTCCCGTCTTGTTACTCTTGTGAGAGAGCACACAGCTATTTATAGTGTGGTTGGCACAGACATCATCACTGTGCAGGTTGAAAGTTTCTATTTTTGCCTATCAACAGGGACTGCACAGCCTTCACATTGGTGTGAAGTGTGATCTATACGGCAAGTCTGTACAGGGACATACAATACAAGATAAAATGAACATTAAAATAAAACATTCTAAGATAAAGAGAAAACATATATACAATTGCTGACAAGATAGACCAGGTGTTTTCTGCTGTTAGCCTTCTTTTTTCCATATTCATATCTTTACAATGTTACAATTTAAAATATGTCATTGTAACTCTCCTTAACATGGATATAATTTATAAATACAGTTGTGTCACTTACTGTACATTTGCCAGGAATCAATATTTCTGGAATAAGGATACTGACAAATACAGTTATAATGTAATCAGATTAGAACCGTATTCAGCACCATGGTCAGCGATAGGGAAGGTCTCATAGTGCTACAATGCAGCTTTCTTCAAATGCCGCACCTACATATTATTTTAGTCAGTTTCACTCAATCGTTAACATAACATATTACCCTGTTTCTGTAGCCTAGAAATAAGCCCTAGCATGATTTTTCAGGATTTTAAAGGATGCTTTAAATATTAACCTTACCTCAAAATAAACCCTAGTTACAGGGGAAATAAGGCAATTGCCTGGGGCACCAGACACCACCACAGTCGGGGCCATAGGTACCCCTGCATGCTAGCAACCCGCCACGCCAGTATGACACAGGAGTGACGTGACAGCCTGAGTTCTATTGAAGAGCTGCGCAGATGCAAAGGAGCCATTTGCAGGAGCCAGGATGTATACAGCTCATCTGTAAAAGCCCTATCACATATATTGGAACAAAAATGAATATACGACCCTGTCTTATTTTCAGGGAAACACGGCATATAATATCTGAAATGCACCATGAGTCATTTATTTTTAAGCAGACAGCTCACTTTTCCCCCCCAAATAAAACAAGTAGATACTGTATTTTAACATTTGCAAATATTAACTCCTTCGTTATAGTGACCTTGTGTCAGAAAATATACTTTAAAAACACTTAATAGCTCCCAAAAAACACAAACCATATGCCTTAAAAAAAACTGTCTAGTGTGGTGGAATTGTGATTCTCACCTAAAGAATCCACTTGTTAGTTGCCATTTGCAAGGCTGCAGAGAGATTGCAACGCCTTTATTGTCTAGTATACAGAGGTGTTTGAATGTTTGTAAATTCTTCAGATTTTTATATATGGAGGGAAAGGGTGTTGTAGTGTTAGTGCAATACAGTGGCACAAACCGAATATATAGAGGAAGAGGGATAAAATGGGTCTTGTGCTAATGTATGATGGGGGAAGTAAAAAGGGGGTGATAGTTGTGCTACATTCATTAGTGAATGTGTCACGGATTTCTCAACAGAGAAATCCCGATTGTAGAGAATGACCAGAAATTTAGGCTGCGAGACAAAGGCGGATATGCGGTAACCGTGTTTAATAGTGACAAACACACAAGCAAAGACACCAAGCAAACTGCTGTACAGATTTACAAGTGTACATATAACAAACACATGCGGCAATAACTATACAAGAATAAAGGTGATCACTGAGTGCTTTGACTGCTTGACAGAAATACAGGCAAACATAAACACACTCTGGCTGCTGAATGAATACATAGGAGGAGTCAGGAAACATACATGAATAGAGATCCAATAAAAGTTCAAAGACTGATTCAAGACTGAGACAGTGAAGGAAAACACAATGGCTGCGGCAGGAGTCCTAGGTTCAGAGTTCAGAGTGCCGGGATCTGGGATCAGGGTTCAAGGTGACAATTCAATGCTGATCCACTGCTAAGTGGGTGGAGTGGATCAGCTTATATAAAGCAGGAAGTCACACAGATGCTGGCTGATTACCAACACCTCTGCAGGACAGAGCCATCTGTTGGTGGAGCGGCATATAGCAGGGGAAAGTCCAAGAAAGGGAGCCAGCCAAAAGCAGAACTGAAGAGAGGCATGCTCCCAGGCTGTGGAGGAACTCCAGACCCGACAGAATGTTTATTGTGTAAGTACAAGTTGTTCAAATCGCAACTAGCTTTTCAGAATTGATAAAGGTTCAAACAATATAACACTGTATGTAGTATATACAAAGTCATAATATGCAAGGTTCATAATAAAATACTATACACATTTCTCATAGTATTTTGAAAGAAACCATAATTAACTTTGACTGTAGGTAACCAGCCACTGATGACTGGGGAGGTTATATGTAGTGTTTCTTGTCCTATTCCCTGATGCGTTTCGCCAGCTTGGGCTTCTTCAGAGGGTTGTTGCTGAATGCACTGTACGTCACCTAGGATATAGAAGAAGGAGCCTCCTTTGGGTTTTAAATAAAGGGAGGGAAAAAAACTACAAAGGCTATGCTGGTATTGTCGTAAATGACTTGAAAATAAACAAAGGCAAAAATAAAGGAATTACAGGGATGATAGGTAGTGTAGTGGGCCTGCCTCTAGTGTTGATGTCAGGGGAGATGTTCAAATAAGGTGGGGGAATGGTTGCTAAGTCTTAAATAAAGTGTGGTTAAGTCTGGTCATTCTATGCATAGTTAAGGTGATCATTAAACCGGACCAACACCCATTTTTTCTCTAATGTTGTGGTCCCGCTAAGAGCACATAAACCCCCCCTTCCCGAGGATGTATTTATGTGCTGTTAGCAGAACCAACACCCATTGGAGAAAAAAACGGGTGTTGGTCCGTTTTAAGACCTTGGGAGATGTTTGGCCTTAAGTGTGCAGATCCAATTAGTTTTATTTTGGAGGAGTATCTTGTCAAGTTTTCCCCCTCTGGCGTGTTGGCAGAGCTGGCTCCAGGTTTGTGGGGGGCCTTGGGCAAGAGAATCTTAGTGGGCCCCAAAGTAGTCACATGATGTCACCTTGCAGCTCCACTGCCACAAAAGCGTCATCTCCTGTTGCTGATCACCCTCCAGTCCTTGTCAGTTGCCATCTGGTTCTCGCCACCTTCTGAGCTTCCATCAATTTCCTTCCATTCCTTTCTCAGGTACCCTGTAAAATAATACCATGACCAAGAGTGAGTCTGAGTGGGCCCCTGGAAGATGCCACGGGCCCTGGCAATTGCCCAGGTTTGCCCTGTGCTGGCGCCGGCCCTGTGTGTTGGTGTACTCCTTAAATTTGATGGGGTTGTCTTTTTGTTTGTGTTGCAGCCATTTTTGTCTGGCTAAGGTACTAATAAGGTTTCTGATCCATTGTGTTCAAGTATTCTGGTCTTTAATGGTCTGGAAGACTTGCAAAACAGGAGCCACGTGGATAGGTGCCAATCAGTTGGCAATAATGATTTTTTATGGGGTCAAAATTGTTGCGGTCTAATTGGTCTCTCTGCGATGGTGGGTGTCTGAAAGTCATTTCAGGTGTGAATTTGAGATTGTGAGTTGTAGAATTTGTAGTAATAAATGCCAGTGTTGTTGTAGGATCATCTGTATTTCATTGTGTGAAGTATTAAATCTGGTTATGAAACAGATGGTTGGATTGTCATGCCGTCTGGTTACTTGTGTATCAAGCTGGTGTGTGGTTGATCTGTTGCTATATGGTATGCCCAACTAAGATTGTCATGGATAAGGCATTGCCGGGGTTTAGTAGATGGTTATGTCAAGGAAGCTGATTTTGTGAAGGTCATAAACTAGCATACATTTTAAATTCAGATTCAGTTGTTGTTGATAGAGTTGATGAATTTATGCAGAATGCCGGTCCAAAGTAATAGTATATTGTCAATATAGCGGGGCCCCAGTATGTGATGTTGTTGGTGTAAATGCTCATATTTTCGTCTTTATAATTATAATTATTATATATATCTGCATAACTTTTACCTAAAACAACCTAAAGGTCAAAAAAAGAGAACCAAGTTAAACAAGTAAAAAATATTAGGCTTGGACATTTATTTGCATGTATTCCATATCACATATCTGTGCATGGCAAAAGTATGTGAACCTTTATAAAAGGCTGATTTTCATGACACATGATTGTGGATGGACGTGTAGCAAGGCTGGAAGAAAAGACAATTCTTAGGAAATTGAAGACTATTACCCTTCCCGGGAGATGTCAACCAACAAAGATCAGGCCAAGAGAAAGGTGTATAATAGTCTGCAAAGCCACAGGTAAGAAAGGGATATTCTAAAGGCTAATTCCATGTTAAAGGAATTGCCTAGCAGCCTATCGGATGCAGTGTCAGTACCACCTTGTCTCTTCCCTCTGGTCACCTAAATGAAGGGGGATTTCTTCTTCCTCTTGGCTGCCTCCTGCGCCTCCATCCTTGATCCTTATCCTTATGTTTGTGTCAGGTTGGCACACCCTCTCTTAGTGATGGGCTAGAATGCAGCTCTTTCACACTGTCATTTATGGCTAGGCTCAATGGCCCAATGCAATGCAATGCACTGAGTGCTGGTATCATTCAGCCCTGTCACTCACATCACAGAGGACAGCAAAAAATGAGGTGAAACTTTATTTATGATGCTGGCAATATTGTTTTGTCTTCTTAAAGGAAATAATTAGAACTTTGCCATTGCCTATACAATGGGAGTACTTTTAAGTGTACCTGGACAAGAACTTACATTTTAAGGGCCACTGAACAACAATGGTGTACATGGCAGGATTTCAAGAAGAAAGCTGCTTCTTTTAGAGAAAAAACATTGCTGCTCATTTGTCTCCATGTTACTAAGGATTACCTGGACAAGCCAAAAGTCAACCTTTTTCTTTTTAAAAATGATACCAAAGTAAGGCATTTTGTTTCCATGCATTTAGGGAATGGAAAGTCCTGCATTCCAGGAAAAGACATAATACCATTTGTCAGGGTCGGCGTCAGCACCTGGCAAAGCGGGGCAGCTCCTAGGGCCCCCACCCTCCGGGGGGACCACTGACAGGGCCGGCCTTTGGGGTGTGTGATGGCGCTTGATCGGCTGTGGACTGTGAGGGCACCGCCACAACTGGTGCCCACATCTCCTCAAATGGTGGGGTTCCACACATTGGGGTATCTGGATTTAGATTCCAGGGGAGGAAGTGCTGGGTTTTGTTGTGATTTTAAGTTGCCCCACCCCAGCTGATTTCCTATCCCTGGAGCATCCGAAGCCCATTGTGTGAAACCCCCTGGAATCGCTGGCATACCCACTATGCAAGCAATTCCACCCCTGAGTTTTAGTCCACTTTACCCAAATTGAGATGCCCCTATTTGTGAAAGAGCCCCCCTGGTTTGGCCGTTAATTCAAACTGGCGATCCCACAGTGCATTCACCAGTTTGAGGAAAGTAATACCAAAAGATGGGGGGGGGGGGGTCACACACAGGGCCATCCAAAATCAGGAGAATCTAGAGTCGTTTAGACTCCGAGGTCAGATTTAAAGGGGTTTTGTGTGCATATCCCTCGTGATATGGCGCGACTCTTCACCACAAAGGGGCCCACTGAAACAATACCGCCCAAGGACCCACATAACCCTGGAGCCAGCCCTGCCATCTGTGAAACACATATATTCAACACAATTCATAACAATGAATTCTGACATCTGTTCATTAGCTGAATCTCAATATAACAAGGGTCATGCTGCATTTTGCTGCATCTGGGCCAGGATTGCTTGCTATTTGATGGAACAATTAATCTGCCATCTGTATCTGTGTGCTGAATCTCCATATAACATGGATTATGCACCAGGACCCAGCAGAGCTGCTCCATTCCAGCGTACTTCAAAAACAATGTTATCATACTGATACCTAAAAAGTTAGCTCCAAAGCTAAGATCTAACAGGCCATAAGTAGGGATGAGTGAGCCCGACCACAGAATTTAGCGAGGAGTCCGTGCTCAGGTTCAGTGCTCGGCTGAGCAGCCAATCAACCAGCTTTTCACAATTAAAAACCACAGCCATGCACATGGTAGACGTGGCTGTGATTGGCTAGTGGGACACATGACCTTCACCCTATAAAAAGTGGGGTTGCACATCATGCCAATGTAATTTCATTGCTGTGTGTATAGGGAGAGGTTCTGCTGCTGACTCAGGGCCAGATAAAGCTGCAAACAGGGACACTAATTGTCCTTATCAGGACACATAGCTAGGGAGAGCAGACTGCGCTAGTGAGGGACAGATAGGGAGAGGGAAGCCTGCCTGGTCTCATTGCACCCTGAGGATGGGCAGCTGGGGCCCATTCTGGGCATGTAATACAACTCATCATTGGGCACACTATGCATTATACCCTTTTGGGCTTTGATAAATGAGTTACTTGTGGGCACGCCTTGCATTATAGGCTATTGGGCTTTGATAAACTAGTTACTTGTTGGCACACCTTGCATTATGCCTATTTGGGCTTTTGATCCCCGCTATAAGGACAACAACCTTGATTCCAGCACTGCAGCGGTATAGAAAGATGAGGGAGTACAAACGCACTGTGGTGGATGCACTATTGGTGGAGTTCCCAGCTGACATTGAGGGCTCAGTGGTGGCATGAGGTGGAGGAGGAGCAAATCACCAATGCAGCAAGGGCACCTCACAGGGGAGAGTGAGCATGGCCAAAATGTAGAACACCTTATTCCATTGTCTGCCACATCCACCACCATCTGATACAGCCCGTAGTACTACCGTAGGAGGCAAACTTTGACTCGCATGGTGGATGTCCTGTCCTGTCCACACATTTCCTGGTACTGAGCGTTCTCAACTTATGTATGTATTTCTTTCGTTTTCTGTTATTAAATAATTAAGTTATTTAAGTACTTTCCCTACCCCATTTTGTGCAGGATAATTGCCCAGCCCCCCCATCCCCCCAATTTGGCCCCAACAAAAAATATTTTCTTGGTTTTTATTTTTGTATTTTTTTTGTTTTCTGTGTACTTTTCCTAGCCTATTTTGTTCAGGGCAATCACCCTGGTGTTCCCCTTGATTTGCAGCCCTCTAACCCTTGCCTCCCCCATTTTACAGCTATTTTTGTGCCCTTAAGTTTGGGCCCCATTGACTTCAACAGGGTTCAGGTTGAGTTCAGGGACCAGGGTCAAACTTTAGCAGCAAGTTCGGCTGAACTTGTTGAACCTGAACTTCCATGGGCTCATTACTAGTCATAAGTTTATGAAATTAACATGGCCTTACAATACATTCATCTCAACCATACTGGCACTTAGAGTTCTATTTCTAGATTTTATCTCTGCATTCAATACTATCAATTAGAGATGAACGAACTTTTGAAAAATTCGATTCGACTGATTCGCCAAATTTTCCGACAAAAATCGTTTCGACCCGAATTTATTCGCGACAAATCGCTATTAAAAACGGCTATTTCTGAGCTTCCTAGAGCCTCAATAGGGTTGTAAACCATTCTGCCTTGATGTAACACGCATAGGATGCGTGCTGGGTTATTGAAATAATACTGTAAATAATTATCACATGCAAATCAGAGGCATCGCTAATAGAATCGCAGAGCGGCACAATTGCAGAGAGTTGAGGTGGCATCACTATGAGGGGCCCCTATAGTGCCTGAAAAACACACCCTGGAGCTGGCAGCAGCAGGAACCCAAAAATTAGCTGAATCACACCCTGGAGTTGCAAACAGCAGCAGCAGGAGCCCAAACATAGCTTTAAAGAGACACTGGAGTTGGCAGCAGGAGCCCAAAAATTGGATGAATCACACCCTGGAGTTGCAAGCAGCAGCAGCAGGAGCAGCAGCAGCAGGTGCAGGAGCCCAAACATTGCGTGAAAGAGACACTGGAGTTGGCTGTAGGAGCCCAAAAATTGGATGAATCACACCCTGGAGGTGCAAGCAGCAGCAGCAGGTGCAGGAGCCCAAACATTGCGTGAAAGAGACACTGGAGTTGGCTACAGGAGCCCAAAAATTGGATGAATCACACCCTGGAGTTGCAAGCAGCAGCAGCAGGAGCCCAAACATTGCGTGAAAGAGACACTGGAGTTGGCTACAGGAGCCCAAAAATTAGATGAATCACACCCTGGAGTTGCAAGCAGCAGCAGCAGGAGCCCAAACATTGCGTGAAAGAGACACTGGAGTTGGCTGCAGGAGCCCAAAAATTGGATGAATCACACCCTGGAGTTGCAAGCAGCAGCAGCAGCAGCAGGAACCCAAACATAGCTTGAAAGAGACACTGGAGTTGGCTGCAGGAGCCCAAAAATTGGATGAATCACACCCTGGAGTTGCAAGCAGCAGCAGCAGGAGCCCAAACATAGCTTGAAAGAGACACTGGAGTTGGCTGCAGGAGGCCAAAAATTGGATGAATCAGACCCTGGAGTTGCAAGCAGCAGCAGCAGGAGCCCGAACATAGCTTGAAAGAGACACTGGAGTTGGCTGCAGGAGCCCAAAAATTGGATGAATCACACCCTGGAGTTGCAAGCAGCAGCAGGAGCAGCAGCAGCAGCAGCAGGAGCCCAAACATTGCTTTAAAGACACACTGGAGTTGGCTGCAGAAGCCCAAAAATTGGATGAATCACACCCTGGAGTTGCAAGCAGCAGGAGCACAAAAATAGCTTGAAAGACACCATGGAGTTGGCAGCAGCAGGAGCCCAAAAATTGACTGACAAACCCTGGAGTTGGCAGCAGCAGCAGAAACCCAGAAATTGGCTGGAAGGCACCCTGAAGTTGGCAGCAGCAGGAGCACATACATTAGCTGGAAGGCACACCCCGGAGTTGGCAGCAGCATAAGCAGGAGTCCAAACATTGCTTGAAAGACACCCTGGAGTTGGCAGCAGCAGGGCCAAAAATTGGCTGAAAGGCACACCCTGAAGTTGGCATCAGCAGGAGCCCAAAAATTGGCCTAAAGACATAAATATGTTTTGCACCATTTGGAAAGTGTAAAACGTGGCACCATGCTGAATCTAGTCGCATGCATCAGCCATTGGTGGGTGGAAATCCTGGCTGATCCATCCCTGATCACACTGTCACTGTCACTTTTATGCTGTCCCTGGATTGTTCTGGTTTTCCACTATCTTTCCCTGGCTCTGTCTGCCTCTCTAAATCTCCCTACCTATCTGTAAATCTCCCTACCTATCTGTAACTCTCCCTACCTATCGCTAACTGTCTGTCCCTATCTGCAGCAACCACCGCTGTCTCACGAATGCAAGTCTGAAATGCGCACAAGCAAGATGGCCGCCGCTTGATATAGCACGGTGACGTCACCGGGCTTCCTGTCTGCTGATAGGCTGCATGTGACCGTCCCATCATACCTTGCCCCAGGGTACATGTCTGGACATGTGCGTCCACCATCTTAGAATGCTTGTCATTGAAATGAATGGAGTTTAAACGAAAACTTCGTATTCGTTCAGAATCGAATTTTCCATGAAATTCGGAACGAATCCGGGTTCGTCCGGATCGATTCGCTCATCCCTACTATCAATCATTGCCCTCTAGGCTTCAAGTGGTGTAATATACCACTAATATTGCTGCTCTCCAAGTTTGCTCTCCCCTATGTTGGTTTCGATTTACACAAGGTCATTGGAGGACATATGACATTGGTGGACAGACAACAGGTGGAACTGCTCAACAAATGATGTCACTAGAGATGAGCGAACTTCTTGAAAGTTCGATTCGGGTTCGCTCGAATCGAACTTTCACAAATCGCTCATCTGAAAAAAAAAACTGCCGGCATGGTGGGAGCGGGCAGGCCGGCTACGCTGTCAGCGGGCGGCAGAAGCCGGCCCGCTGACAGCGCAGCCGGCGTGCCCGCTCCCACCATGCCGGCATTTTTTTAAAAAGCAAACACTAACCTGCATGGTCGGAGCGTGGAGGCCGGCGCCGCTCTCAGCTGTCATCAGAGGACGCGTCATCAGAGGGCGCGTCATCAGCGGGCGCCTGAGAGCTGCGCCGGCCTCCACGCTCCGACCATGCAGGTAAGTGTTTGCTTTTTAAAAAAATGCCGGCATGGTGGGAGCCGGCAGGCCGGCTGCGCTGTCAGCGGGCCGGCTTCTGCAGCCCGCTGACAGCGTAGCCGGCCTGCCCGCTCCCACCATGCCGGCATTTTTTTTTTTATTTCAGGGAAAATTCGATCGGCACGAACCAAAAAAAAATCGGGTTCGTGCCGAATCGAATTTTCCCTGAAATTCGGAGCGAATTCCGGTTCGTCCGAACCGGTTCGCTCATCCCTAGATGTCACTAGAATGGCCTTACCAACAGTCTCATCTGTGTCGATTTTACACATTAGTTATAGAATTTGTAATCTGTGCTGCTATCATTGCATTATTTATTGTAAGTGGTTTTCAACTACATAAACTCTGTCCTGGAGAATTATAAACCAAGCTGCCCAAATCATCTGCACTCAATTTCCTTTGAATTACAAACTGTTTTATCAGGGTGCCAGCAAGCGTGCAGAAAGCATATGCAAAGGTCAGTCTCATCCTTGCCACAACGTTTTTCAGTTTCTTCCATCAGGAGGAATATTCAAACTACAGTATACAAGAATTAAAATATACAAGGACAGCTTTTTTCCGTGTGCCATTTAATTACTGAATAAGCCTTAGTAATTATACATTTAACTTAAACATTAACTCAAACATAAATATAAACATATATCACGGTCTTAACGCACCTTCTAGACTTTCCCTCTTCACCTTAATCTAGCTACTGCAGGTTTACTTGTGGTATATTTTACAATTTTGTTGTAAGCAAGGATACACAAACTTGTCACTTATATATGTGTGATAATGAATCATTTTATTCAACAAATAAATTACCCAATCTAGTATTTTTGACTTGGTGACTTGGATTTGGTTCTTTTTTTTAGGACTTGTGGGAAATTCTGATGTTCTGATGATGAGGTGTTATCATTGTAGAAAATATTGATTTTCTTGACTTGACTTGAATATATTGTGTATAAAATTCTACCACGATAAACTTAGTAAGGAGCCTTCTCCGAACCCCCTCCAAAACAATAGAAGTTACAGCCATTGCAGTGTGAGAAAAGCTGCTAACTGCTATATTTATTCCATGGCAGGCATAACATCCATTTATAGCCTTTACATCCATCGAGATGTATCTCACTTTACTGTACTTCTCTATTTTCACCTGTTGGTCTCTGCAGTCCTCCAACAAAGAAAGCATGAGTCGAGCAGAGCTGTCACTCTGAAGCCTGACTTCATAGCCCCAATGTGGTTGCAGTCTAGCTCTGTACTCTCTATAGTTATACCCCCGGCTGCTAACACAATGACTCTAAAAAGAAAGAAGAAAGTGGAAACTACTAATATAGCTATATCACTTCTGAGAACATCAAAACTTCCCAGGCAACTAAAATCAGTTTGTATTAATAACACCTATAAAAAACACCTATAACAATATAAAAAAAACACGGCACACCCAAAGATTAAAACAGGGAGGGAGCTGCATCCTCCAGATGCCCAGAAAAACATTGTGTTTACAGTGAGTAACAAAACTTTTTCTTCTGTGTCGTGTGGCTGACGCAGTGTCAATACTTCTTAATTCTGATCTGTGAGATCTCCCAAAGCAGTAAGAGGTTGGGAGAGCAGTTCCAATAGCAGAAAAATGATTGGCTGCAACATAAACTCAGAAGCAATTAAACTGCGTGTAGAATCTTTAGACCTAATACTGACTTAGTTGACGCCCATCTGTAGCTCTTGAAAAGCTTTGTGAAGGTATGGTCTGAAGAGTGAGGTGCAAATTTGGTGTGCTGTAGCGTGATGACAATAGGATCGATTCAGCTTCATTACTAAAAACTCGGTTCTGTGCGATAGCCAAGTTGCACGTGTGATTCCTTGCTCCTTCGCATGATTCACATACAAGATGTTCATGCTCGTGCAAGCGCATATCAGAAAGCAAATCAAGATCTGTCACACTGTGCCCTATTTAAGCGAGAAATTACATCCAAAAGATTTATTTGTGTGAGAAATGTGAAAGTCGTAGCTTTCTCATTATAAAGCATGCTCACATGATTGACATGACTGCAGCTCAGAAGGTTCAGCTGAATGTCCTTCCTTTCCAATGCCTACCATGCTTTGGAGAATATTTGTTCTTTATACTGTTTTCTAGAAATGTAATATTGTTTTATGTATTTTTGCATTCATGCTGAACACATATGCTATGATTGGCTCTGATACCTCTGTCATCATGTTTATTTCTTCATTTTCTTTTTTAAATAATAACATAATTATACCATAATTGCTTTTAAGCCTTTTATTTAAATAGTAAAATATTGTTTTTTATTTAATATTTTGGGTTCTTAAAAGATTAAATATATATAACTTTTTAATAAAAATAAACTTAAATAGATTTCAAACTAAAAACATTGGTGAAACCTGGAAAATTACAAATTATTAAAAAAAAAAAAAAAAAACACTATAATCACTCGAGATTGTGAGCAGTTCAGATTCATCATTCTCTCAGCTTGGAAATCATAAAAAATCTCAATTCACCAAAAAGGGTAAAAAAACACCACAAATGAAGTCCTACTGTGAGATTCAGCAGATTCGTGTAGCTTGTCTCAGCCTGTCTGGGTCTATCAAGATCATATTGACTGCATCCAGACATAAGCCTCGATTCAGAGACACATTCGTCTGGACTTCCGTAGCTGTCTGTGAAAGTTTTGGTGGGTGTTTGTCATTTTTTTGCTTTTTTTTGTTCATTTTTCATTCGTACGAACGTTCGGGAATGCGCTTTCGATGAACGGAAGCAAATCGGAACATTTCCGTTAGTTCGGATAACTTCCGTTGTTGGGATGGGTTTCCGTCTGATTCAGAGAGCTGATTTCCGACGGACCACCACCCTATAAATCCGTTTCATTTCTGATCCACTTACGGGACCTTTGAGGGCTCGGATTGCTATTGTTGAACATGTTTTGCGGCTATGTGGAGGAGTCTGCGCGCCTTTAGCACCAAGGCATTGCATGTATCAGCACGGCCAAGGCCATAAATTGTCTAGCAATGCATACCTGAATCAATACATTTCATGTATGCCTTATAGGTGCTGACCTTAATTAGTTCTTAGCATGTAAACATTTATTTTCCCACACATCCCACACATCCATATAATTGCTATATTTTTTTAGACTTATGTCCTTTGTGAATTATATTTGGATTGTTGAACTTGAATCTTAATGTGTTGTAGGAGTTGTTGTTTAAGTTGGTTACCTTTGCTTTGTGTAATTATTTTATATTTGGTTGCAGGAACCGCAAGATGTACCACTCACCCTTGCTCCTGATGCCCGTTCTTTGCCTGCAGAATGCGGGCCAGGGGTTCTCTAATCGGGCACTATGCAAAACCCGGGCCATGGTGGCGAGGGTCCTCTGGCTTTTGAAGTCCAGATTTAGGTGTTTGGACCATACAGGGGGGGGCACTGCAGTATGACTCCAACAAGGTTATACCAATATTTTAATTTATGTTTTTTAACAGGAACCACACGTGCCAGAGTGGCACAACTGAGTGTCAGGGTCCTTCAGTTGGTGGGCGAGATGCAGGAGCTGCGCAACTCGTTGGAGACCACAGATGAAGAATAATGTTCTGTGGCCTGCCATTGCTATGTATTTTGTTTTTTATAGTTGTAAAAATGTGAAATTTTTTAAAATTTTATATTTTATGATGGAATAAAAAAAAAAAGTTACATTGTCATTTCATTTACAAAATACATTAACACAAAACTAATGGGCCCAGAAATATTTAAAGATGAATATTCACATGACCGAGAAGTGATTTGGGTAAGTTTTAGGGGGCTAAAATGGAAGAAGAACCTAACCGAGAAGTGGTTTGGGTGAGCTTTAAGGGTCCAAAAGGGAAGATGGAGGATAGTGCTAAGTGATTTAGCTAAACATTGTAGTAGAAGTGAGGGTGGCAAATATGTAGGCGAGCACTTTAATGAGTTAAGTTTGTAGTGTGCAGGCGCAAGATCGTAAGGATTTCCGTATGGACGAATATTTATTGAAAAAGGGAAACAGAAACTAACGGGAAACGTAAAGGATTCGTGGGAGGATACGGTGGGAAAAGGACAAAAACGAAAGCCTACGTTGTAACATGTGAAAATGAAACGGAAAAGTCTTGATGGAAAATGACATCCTCGTATTCGTAATCTGCCGTACAAACGGACGGAAACTTTACAGAAGGTTTTCAATGCATGCATAGAATCGCTCGCACACTCATACGAGAACGGAAACATTTCCAAAAAAAAAAACAGATCGGAACTAAAGCGGAATTTTTTTTTGTCTCTCTGAATCGAGCCTATAGTCTTCCTAGTAGATGTTGCATGAGAAGAAGAGGGGGACAAGGATAAATCAAGTTGAATCCTGACCAGAGAGTGACTAAAATTTTACACCGTTTGTTAGATATCCTCACGAAAAGATCTACGTATAGAATTCTGCAGCAGTCAAAAATCTTCTGATTAAGTTCCTACTCTCTCTGATCCAATTGCTGAGAAAAAATGCTGTTGTGTTAAGTATGTTTGGAATTTGAATGGCTGACAGATGTGGGACATGAGTCTGCTGCGAGTACCACCCTGATGATTGATTTATGCCATGGTCGTGAAATTATACAGTATGACTGAACTTTCACTAGTCAACCTGTCAGAATTCTATTACCAATGATGGAGCGATAGAAATACTACCTTTGACTCCAAAACATTGATGGACATCCTTGCCCCTGTGGCAGCCTGAGCCCCCTGAACAAAGCTTCCTAAACACAGTCCTTTGTACTAGTGTGGTAAATACACAAGTCTTGCCTTGGGATTATTAAGACCTGTCCCATTTTTGAAAGGGGGGCCTGGTCCAGAATTGTGCATATGAGATTGCTTCCATTGATGCAACCATCAGACCTGGAACTTTCATACACCTTCGTAAGGTTGAGCAATCCTGAATTCTTAAGTCCTGAACATATTTCGTTACACGTTACAGGCTGAACATGTTTTTCTATTAGGAAAAAAACCTTCACTTGTATCCATTTCCCTCCCTATGATACCATAAAAGATTTCATCAAGTTTCCCTTCATCATAGTCTAGATATCGTGTCATCTTAATACCTTTGAGTCTCAAAGTGGCCATAACTTTTGCTAGAACTTTGGTTTGGATACTCTCGGGCCAAGCCAAAGTGTAATTGGTTATTGATTCTCCATAGTATGAGGCGATTATAAGTTTGAAGCGCAAAGAGGTGTCCTTGAAGACAATGAACACTAGCAATTCTCCCTGAAATAGGAAGGCCAGAACTGATCTGATAGATTCCTTAGGGAAGCAACGGCTGACCAGGTATAGATTTAAGCATTTGAGGTTCAAGTTCAGTCTGACAGTACCATATTTTTGGCCACACAAATACATTTTAATAAAAGGCCACGCTCATGCTCCTGAGAAGGAATTATAACAATAACCACTGTTAATTAAAGATCTTGAGTTGTAGAGATTGAGAAGAATCCTGCGAAAAGTTTGACAAGAAGTATCTTGATAGAGCTGCTTCTGTCACCTAGGCATATGATACCTGATCTTACTATGCCTGTACAAATCTGCGCAAGCATACTCCACCCACCTGAAATCTGCTTAGGTTTCCAGGGTTGCTTTCCCTTAACAGAATTGTCTTTATTGGGATTGTTGTATAAAAAAGATTTCTCTCCTGATCTGTTTTACCTGTTGAAATGAAAAAGGGAGATTTGGCATTGGATTTATTAGCTTCACAAAATCACTTTTCAGATACAAGAGTGCACTTTCTTCTGGTGATCTCCTTAATCAAAGCCTCTAAATCTTTGCCAAAAAGATTTTCTACCTTATAGGGGAACAGTAATCATGGCCATCTCCAGAAGCCTGGAGTCAGAGAATATGTCTATATACAGAGAATTGGCCTGATGCAGAGCCTCCTCGTTTAGCTATCCCGTGCATTTTCCCGTTGTTTTTGGGCTGTGATCGGGTCAGGAAAGGGTGCTACGTTGCTTTTTGTGTGCGTGTATGCGTTCAGGTGTTCCTGCGCACGCCTTTACGTGTGTCGGCTCGCAAGAGGCAGAACTCAGAGAAAACGGACTGGCCGTTGATTGTTCCGTTTTTCAAACTGATTCCAAGCCTTGTTTCCGATTGAAATCATCCCAATAAAACGAGGGTGTGGGCGCTCAACTTACGGCCAGTGTTAGCAGCCGTATCTGTGTTCCGTGATGCATTCTGCTGTGTGCAAGCATCAAAGACGCCGGCTATGTGGCCTGGTCCGTTTGAGCATGGCAGAAACCCGGCTGCACCGCACACGTCTAGACATCGATGGCATTCATGACCTTGAGCTATTCGAGCTCAACCGCCTTAACCGTGTTTCTCTCCAGGACTTGTATAGTCAGCTGCGGCCATGGTTAGCCCGCACCACAAGGAAGGGGCATGCAATTGCAGGTATGACCAAATTGGTTGGCTGCCTGCAGTTTTGTGCGAACGGCTCGTTCCAGAGACTGGGTGCCTTCTCCATGGGGATGTCCCAGTCTACGCTGAGCCGCAGCCTTACAAAGTTTTTGGATGGCATGGCTTCCCTGGCACCAAACTACATCTTTTTCCCAGACACAGCGGAAGCCTGGAATGCGGTTAAGCTGGCCTTTTATAATATAGTCAACATGCCCAACGTCATGGGTGCCATCGATTGTACCCACGTTGCGTTGGTTCCGCCTGCTGCTCAGGAATATTTGTTCAGGTATGTGGTTTAGGTCAGCATGTGTGTGCAATGTAGCACATACATTTTCATTTTTTCAATGTGTTTTTTTTTTAATTGTCTGAAAGCAGAGCTGCATCCTGTGTATACCCAACCTCCAGTGGTTTAAAATGTTGCTTATGTGAATGCATCTTTTTTTTTATTTTTTCCTTTTGGGCCCACTAATTCCATTTTTATTGTGCTTTTGCAGGAACAGGAAGATGGGCCACTCAATTAATGTTCAGCCAGTGTCCGGCCCCGATCCCCGACCCCTTCAGTTTCTGAGCCTATTTGCTGCGTTTCCTGGGCCCCCCACGACTCCCACATTTTGAGGAACTCCAGCCTCTTTGGTCGGTTTGAATCTGGAGATCTGTCTGGAGGATGGCTACTGGGTATGTGCTAACAAATTGTTGTTGCCGTCCTGCATGATTTTTCTGTTTGGTCTGTGCCTGTACCCCACTAATCTGTTAGACACTCCAATGAAACAGTAGAATTTTCCTCCTATGGCCTTGCTTGTGATTCCATACATTTGTGTCCTCGCCCTCTTAGCTATGTTTCATCCAAGAGTCAATGTATAGGAGTGTGCTGGGTGGATGTGCATGTTGCCTCATCAGAACTGTGCTTCGCACTGACACTGCACAGCTGACCTATGTCCCTGTTCCTTAATTCTTGAATGCTAATCAGCACATTAATGATCCGCTTCCCTTTAGCCCTCTGTCTGTTGCTCCCTGCTGTTAGCATTGTTAAGTAACCTAACATGCAGTATTAGGAAGTAGCATGTAATGTACTTGTGGCTCTTCCATATTTGCAGGATGGGACTTGTTTAGCTCTACTTTATAGCTTTGTTGTTTTGTTTTGTATGTCTAGGCTAGTTATGGGGCCTGCCACTACATATGTGGCAAAGGGGCCCATTTGTCATGTGATGTTTGCATTATGGTGAGTCCTTATTTTTTTTTGGTTTTTTTGCAGGTGATTCGGGGTATCCTTTGCTTCCTTGGTTGCTTACCCCCATCCTCCACCCATCCTTGCCGGCCCAGGAGCGTTATAACTCTGCCCATAGGAGGACTCGCTCTGTGGTGGAACGTGCCTTTGGCTTACTCAAGATGCGGTTCCGTTGTCTGGACTGGGGGTGCCCTCCAGTATGAACCCGGCAAGGTTATGAAGCTAATTATTGGTTGTGGGGTCCTGCACAACCTTGCCATCCAGAGCCGTGTCCAAAGATACGTTTCCATTCCTGAGGATGCTTTGGACCTTTCCCAGGAAGCAACACCTCCATACTCTGGCACACAAAGTGGGTCGGCACAGACGATCCGTGCCCAGCTTGTGGACCATGTTTTTGCATAATTTTCCTTCATTTTTGCAAATGTGTGCCTTTTTTCTTTTGTTTGCTTAAAAATAAAAATGAATGTGACAAACATTGTTGACTATTTTGTTAACGTTTAATGTGGGGTTGTGTAAGAGCACGTGTTTTGTGTTTGGGTAGTGTTGAGTACTGCTCACCAGAATCAATCCATAAACACATGCCTTCAGTGGTAGGTAGAGTAGGAGGAGGAAGTTGATGTATGGGGTTGCTGCATGTTAGCGGCAATATGAGCAAGGCTCTGATTCATTAACTGCCATTGCTGGACCATTTGCGCCATCTGCCTGCTTATTTCTCTTGTTTCGCCAAGCAGGCCGGACAAATTTTGATTCATAAAATCAAGTTGTTGGGACATCGAGGTGATTTGTGAACACACTGTTTCATTAAACCTCTGTGTGTTAGCTGTGAACTCCGCGTTCTCCTGGTGCCATGCTTCCTCCATTAGCTGCAGATGCCTCCTCTGGCTGATATGGCGACGTGGCTGTGTTCCGCCACTGGCACGGGTGGGTGCGTCTGGTACTGATGGAGTGGCTGCAGGTTGCTGCCTGGTCGCTGAATCTGTTGTGTGGCCACTGTCCACGGCAGCAGAGGTTTGCAGCAGACTTGTGTCCTCCTCCTCCAAATCCCGAATAACTTCTACAATGGGTGGGATGGTTCGGGTCTGCCAAGAAAGGTCGCAGGTAGTGAGGCCACTATTTTCACTTAAATGTAGGCAAGTGCTATTTCATTTGGCAACACAGTGGTCCATTGACTTACCTCATCCGTACACTCAGGTTGGTTGGTGTTGACACAAGGCAGTTGTGGCGTGTTCCTCCGGTACAATGCAGGGGTAGCTTGTCCTTGTGGCGTGGCATCTGTTGGTTCTGGGACGAGATAATGTACTTTTTGGGTTTTAGGAAAGACAAGTGTTTTGTAAGGAGTATACAACAGTTTGGCTCCACATTAAAAAGTCTCAATGTCAAAAAATACTCACCTCTGGACGTGACATTCCTGTCTGTGTCTTGTCCCCCTGGCAGACCATGAAGGGTTGCTGGGTGAATATAGGTCTACACATGCTCTTCCACTGGTGTTAGTATGATTTTATTTGGGATTCCATCCCCTGTCTGCAGGCTGGGGAATAGTAAAGCACACATAATAAGTGTTGCATCCTGCTACAAAGCAGCCTGTCCATTCAGTTAGACTCTAAATGGGCTTTACCTCTGCTGGCGGCGCATGTCCTTTTTTTTTTCCCATAATATTTAAGGTCCCCAAATTTTCTTTTAATTTGCTCCACATCCCTCCTCGCAGAACCTACAACCTACACTATTCACTTGGCGGCAAATGTGCTCCCAAATCTCTTGCTTGGCATGCTTTGGGGTTGACTTTAAATGACGCCCAAATAGGGCATCATAGTGCTCACAAACAGCAGTGGCTACAGCCATGCTTTGGACATCACAGAAACGGGCTGTAAGTGAGCCACGTTGCAGCTGGCGCCCACATGGGTGTGTGGTGTCCCAGGCAGCAGACGACATTGATGGCTGGCTGTCTGGGGAGGAGTTTAGGTTTCTTGGGCTGATGGGTGACTGTGAAGGACTGTGGGGGGTGCTATGTGATAATGGCAGGATGCCTGTCGAGCTGGCACCTGTGGAGCTCTCTTGTGACCACGTGCTGGTGGTACTTGGGGACACAGAGAGCCAAGGAGGAGGGGTGGTTGGCCTGGGTGGGCTAGTGGTTTTGGCCCTGCGCTTACCCTTTGTGGTGTGGCTGGATTTAGCCACATGCTTTCTGGGTGGAGGAGGGGGAGGCTTCTGGGTTGCTCGAGCTTTGTGTCCCTTGTGAGCCCTGGATGATTTAGCAGGTGGGGGCGACTGGGCCAAGGGCTCCTTGCTACTGCGTTTGGTCCGAGCAGCCTGTGTGGCTGGCTTATCCCCCCTTTGACTATGGCCATGTCCGTCCCGGCTCCTGTGCCTGCTCTTGTGTGGTTGTTCCTGATGTCTCTCTGTGCGGCGAGCATGTTGCTCTGGGCTTTTGGGGGTCTTACGGCTCCCTTTTGGCCTGGGCATAGAGATATGGTAAACAACACAGAGCTGAATTCCTTGAACTTTAAATAGTTTTCCCGTGAGGGCGTGTTCTGCAGCGTACGCGGCTGCGTGCACGCACGCACGCCACCGCGGGGGAACGTCATAACCTGATCCGGAAGCTGCCCAAACATGTCGCCCGCCATATATACGGAGGAGCAGGACAAAATTATTATGGATGTGAGTAGGCGAGCGTGCATGTATGTGCCCGCACAAGCCGCTAAACAAGAAATAGCCATGGCAGGGCAAGATTAGTGAGGAAAAACTGACTTGTTAAACTAAACTACTAGACCACCTTAGTTGTAAACATGTGCGCAGCAGCACACTAGCCTAGAGGCTGATAGACTAAGTAGGCACATGTGAGTAGGAATGAGGGTCAGAAACTGGCTTTAGATAAGGCATGAGACTTTGTCATCTATTTGTGTCACTAATGCTGTGCCTTTGTGTTTTTTTCAAACAGATGATGCTGCGAAACCGTTACGATTTCCTGCCGTGCGACTTCGAAAAGAGGACGTTGGCAATGGCGGTGGTGGACGCGATTGCCAGGATTTCGGGAACCACCTATACCTTCACCCAGATCGCCCAACACTGGTCTGATTTGAAGAGGAGGCATAGGCCCCGGGTGAGGCGGTACTTTGCCAAGCACTTTCCAGGTAAGTGTTGATATATGACATGCAATAATCACACTGCCCTTGCCTGGGCCTGTGTTTATGATTGTGTTTATATTGCAGCGCATGAATGGAATTTGCGTTTCCGCCCTACCCGGACAAGAACCCGCAGCCCAGTGTTGGGAGGGACTGGGGAAGGTATAAGTGGTGCCACGCCAGTGCCAACGCCCACCCCCTCCTCTGCCAGTGACTTTGAGGTGCCACTGGACCTCAGTATACGGGGGGGGGGGGAGACGCACGGCAGGGAGTCAATCCAGCCACAGCAGCAACCTGACTCCGGTAAGACTCTCAAACCTACATATGTCCAGATACATGCAATAAAGACATATACTAATGTGCACTATTGTTATTTTTAGATGATGACGTCGCAGGACCATCCCAAAGGAGAGTGGATGAAGCAGGGCAAGCTGAAGAGGTGCCTGGGGAAGGTGAGTGATTTGATGCATAGAAGCCTAACCTAATCTGACATTCAGGAGGCACAAAGAGTCAATAATATCCTTGTGTTTTTGATCCAAACAACTTCACAGCAGCAACAGATGGTGGACCCAGGGAGGAGGTTGCGCCCCAGACGCACTGTTGGCCACAAGCCTTGTAAGTTTATCCTAGATATCATACATGTAGTTTAAACTCCTGCCCAAAACTAAAAAAACATGGTCCAAGACACATTAATGAAATAACTTAGGGAAAAATTAACCCTAAAAATGGAGCTTAAAAAAAACCCTAGATAAGCACAAAATAGTTACAAGGCAAAACTGATGATGTTTTTCATTCACAGATCAAAGAAAAGGCCCACAATGAAGCCCAAGAAGAGCCTCCTGTGTGGATGTCCACAATTTTAAGATTTTAAAAAAGTTTTCTAAATTTTTATAAAAAAAGTTTCAGTAAAAAATCAAAAAAAAAAAAAGGTGTGGTGTGTTCTCTTTCCTGCCACTGTACGTTCTCACAACATAACCATACCACATAACCACAGATTAAGGTAAGCATTAAACACAGGGACGAAGAAGAAAAAGAAGAAGGAGAACAGATTAAGGTAAGCATTAAACACAGGGAAGAAGAAGAAAAAGAAGAAGGAGAACAGATTAAGGTAAGCATTAAACACAGGGAAGAAGAAGAAAAAGAAGAAGGAGAACAAATTAAGGTAAGCATTAAAAACAGGGAGGAGGAGGAAGAAGAAGAATATTATTTGAAGGTAAGTTTTGGTGTGGGTAAAAGTGTCAGTTTGATATATGAGGAAACCTTGAGGGAGGACTAGGGATGTGCGCTTGCGTGGACCCAGATTGACAACAGGAAAACCATGGAAATGTAAGTATACACGGAAAAACGAAATCGGGGTGAAAACGAAAACAGATGGCAAGAAGCTACATTTGGAAATGCAAGAAAAAGGAGCAAAAAACGGATCGTCCGTGGGAACGGCAAAGGAACCCACGACCACACGGAAAGCACCCGTGGGGGGAAAAAACACTTCCCGATTGAAGACACATAAACGGAACAGTAACGGAGCTCTCCCGACGGCGGCTCTGAATCACATTTGAACCCCGAGACAAGTGTAAGCAAAACGGGCCATAGGAAAAACGGAACAAAATAAGGTCAGATCGGGGGAGGCTCTGCATCAGGCCAAATATGTCTATATATAGAGAATATATACAACCATTAATGACATGGTTGTAGCAGTCATCTTTACCACATCCAAGGCTGATTTAAAAAGAAAATCAACAACAGATCTTAAATCTTGAACATTAGAAAAAATCTAAATCAAAGATGCATTCTTTGCAATGTCTTGTACCAGGTCCTCAAGTTACACAATAGCTGCTTTTGTTATTAGCAATTAATAGCAACTAGGCTTCACTGTAGCACCTAGAATAGCCTGCTGGTACCTTATTAAGGTCTCTAAAGGCCTGCCAGAAGGTGCTTTAAGAGCTTCTGCTTCTGCCTGGAATTTGTAAAACCTGCTTTTGCTCAGGAAGTCTAAAAACATCCCTGGCCCACTTGATAACCATCTTTAATATATTCCGTGGATATTAAAGGTGTATCTATGGCAGCAGGGTTTGAGACTACTCCAGGATTGGAGATAGAATATTCCTCTGTCTGTAGGGGATCTTTTAACTCTGGTCCAAGAAAGACATGATTCACCAAAATTCTTGGGAGAAGAGGATATGTCTTTTTCTGGATCTTTTATCATGGTCTTTGACAGCAGAGGCATTACATGGTTCCTGGTCCCTGACCAAAATTACCTGCATTGGATGGATAAGCAAACATCAGATTCGATGGATGTGAAGTGATAGGGTTAATTCGTAGATGCAGTGACATTTGACCCTGTGTCTTAGCCAATAAGGCTACCATGCATTGGAACTTCTTCCACAAAGCCTTTCCCAGAGGTAAATCACTTTGAATTAAGAAAGCCAGTCGAATGACTAGCAAAACGTCTTCAAGAAAAATACTCAGCAAGTTTACTTGCCTTGATTTATTTCTACAGCTATACCATGCCCTGGATGAATGCATATTAATTAAGAGTCCCTGATTTTTTGCAAGTGTTAGTTTCTTATCAAAATGTGTATGCTGAGGGTTACATTGGCTTTTGCAATCTAGTGTGTGGTCACACATGACCTCCTATAGTTGGTTTCAATTGTATTGGGATGAGGGAAGGCTTTCTTTTCTTGGATTATCTATAAATCTACTTAACTAAATTTGGCAGTTGCTCTGGTACTTGGATTTTGCTTAATTATTCAATTGGGATCGCTTGCCATATATGACTATACATTACCTTTCTGCCCAAGTTTCTAGACTTGACATTTGTGATGATTCAACAGAATTGTTATCTAGTCATGGGTGTCTCAAATACCAAAGGGGTGTAAGTGGCACACTGGATGACATTCAAGGGTTTTCTGTTAAATAAACCTTCAGAATGAGGTCCAAGGCTTCACAAACAGGTAAAAATACCATTCTTGAGTCTGAATTATTGTAACTTAGTTCACTTTTTAAATCTTGTGGCATTTTAAAACATCAGAAAAGGAGTACAACCATCCAATTTAATGTCTTTCTCCTTGATTTTTAGTCTCCATTATCACTTTAGCTATCATCTGCCGCATATTCATGCATGTAGTCCCTTAATAATCAGTCCCTACTGATTCATATAGTTATCTTGTAGCAAGCTGAGGAATGCTCTCCCCTTTATAGTAGAAGCAGAACTGTGTCTCCAGTTGATACCTGGGTAGTTGAAGTCCCCGATCACCACCACTGTACCAGCCTGTGATGCCCTCTCTATGTTTATGCAGCTGACTGTATCCATAGACCCCCCTTGGGGTCTATGGATTACCCCAAGTTGTATTTTTACATTGTTTACATGGCCCCACACTTCTACCAACAAGGATTCTACATCCTCACAATCTTATGCTGGTTTCTCCTCATTAATATATTCTTCCAATTCTTGCTTTACATAGAGACCCGCTCTGCCCCCTATTTGCTTTGTCTTTTCGAAAGAGAGCAAAACCTAGAAAATTGACAGTCCAGTCATGTGTGGAATCCGGCCATGTCTCAGCCACACCAATAACATCAATATTTTCTTCCAGTACCAGAGCCTCAAGCTCCCCTACTTTACTTGCCAGACTTATGGCATTTGTGAAGATACACTTTAAGTTCCTATCTAGGTTGACACATTGAGCTTTAGTATTCGCTTTTGCAGTAATGCAGCCACCTAATTTTCACTGCTGGATCTCCTTATCCATCATGGCAGTCCTCCCCCTTCTAATTCTCCACCCACCATCATATGCTAAGTAACCTGTCTCCCCCTTTCTTTTCTATCTTGCTTTCCCCTCTCATCTCTAGTTTAAAATACCCCTCCACCCCTTCTAGTATCCTCTTACCCAGCACAGCAGTGCAAATTATATGTAGAATACAGCTTATATCCCAATAAATAGTCAGCCCAGTGCTTTAGAATCCCAAATCCTTCTGCTCTGCACCAGGACTTGAGTTGTGGGAGTTAGCATGTGCCTGGAAAAGGACTTTAAGGGCCTTATTTATGATGGGCGCCATTTAGCATCTTTCTGGTGGCTATAGCGCCAGTTTTGGAGTGGCAGCATTTTTGTTTTTGCTAGCACTGTGGACTGCAATGGCACTAGATGTCAATGCTAACGAATTACCTTTGATTTTTGAACTAGGTATTGGGAGGCATGTGTCAGCACCTGTTGGACCTAACTGTCGGTGGCGCCAGTGTCTTTGTCTCAGCGCTGCTTAGTATTCATGATTTTTTTCCTCCTTGTAAAGATTGGTGCTTTATTTTTCCGGCGTTTCATCATAACAGTAACAAGAAATCACTGCTGGGGACAAACTTTACAATGCGTTTCAGCTTTTGGTTTCAAGTCCTGCGTTTTTGTACAAATACATTTGTGTAATATTAATTATAAGGATAAAATACTTCTATCCTCTTATGCCCATTGTGTTCTAAGGGATTTTGACCTACAGCAGCAGCTTTCATCTGCCCCTGCTTCAACTAGAGCACCCGGCTCAGCCTCCTTTTTGGCGATAGTGTTAAATAAGATGCTAGCTGGCAGCCGCATCGCGCAGCCTGTTTTTTGTTTCTTAAATAGCATGTTGAGTGCCGCTCGGCCAAAAAGTTGTGCTGTGTGGCTTTGACGCTTCAGGAATAAGGCTGTTACCACTAAAATAAAAGTAATCTACATGATTTGGTTGTTTACTTCTTGTATCAGGACATCTTAGCTTGAAGAGTGTGACCATGAATAGGCCATATGTGTAAGACTTCAATGATCCAACAACTATTACCTCTATTCTAATGTACTGGACGGTTATCCCATGTATACCGGTTCAGTCCAGCATAAGAACACCTATGTATTTATATTTTCCTTTAAAAATATGCAATAATCACAAACCAATGCCTTCAGCAGCATACAGTATATGAAGTCCACATACAGACCTGAAGCAGCTCCTCACCCATCAGATTTAAGTGACAGACAATATCGCTAATCGTCTTGAGGTACATAACAGATGAACAAACAGTTTATTTTGTACAAAAACAGATGCCTAGGCATTGAAGCTGGGCTATTAGTGACATTTAAAAAACATTTTAGGATGCACATATTGTTTTTTTTATAGCAGTAAGATCCAACACATTTAATTTTTTTTTTACATAAATAAAATATTTAAAAATACTTTAAAAATGCCTTTTCCTTTTTATTTCTCCATAAATATTTTTTTCTCGTAAGGCTCAGTGTTTTCAGAGAACACGCTTTAAAACATTTTTGTTCTTAGTTTTCCTTTACACAAAACTTTTACACTTGTTTGACAGTGCCAAACAACCCTTGTATAACAGAAAAGAAGAGACAAAACATTTGGAAACAGTAGCTAAATAACAGACCTCTTTGTTCTGACTTGATGTGAACCCGAGCAGGTGAATCAAGGATTTTTGGCTTAGAACAAGAAGTGCAGATCATCCTTTTATTTTCTGTACTAAAAATCTGTCACAATGGTATTTATCGGTTTACAGTTCTACCTGTGTTGTTTTGCGCAATCAACAAAAAAGTAAACTCAAGTATGGCATCATGCAAAAGGTATTGTAGCTACGAGAGATTATAACGTCCCTGAAAAGTAGCTGCAAATAATTAATCTGAGCATTTATTAAACAAAAACATATAAAAAGATAAAATGATAATGAAAAAAACATAAATACTAAAATCCATAATACAGAGGATGTTAAAATACACATCCAGTAGCTGAAATAAAATTCTTTTTTTGTGTTATATTATATGTAAGCATCATATTTACAAAAGGGTGAATGATATTTGCAATGGTTTGTGATATATATAACATCACATAAATTAGATGTTATATTTATATATATATGGGCCAGTCATTTAAAGGTGCAACCATTCTTACAAAAATAAGCTTTGCTCCATTGCTGCCCTATTTTCAACATACTCTGCTTCATATCTCATAAAATTTACAAAAATATGGCCTGTGCTGCCTAGATGAGGACAGGGGCTTATGAAGCACAGACGAGGTATTTTGGGTGCAGGTCACAGAAAACACAAGACAGCATGAACAGGTTAGCAACTATTAATGTGATTGCCTGCATGGCAGAAACCTATTCGAAATAACTTTTTTTTTCTTACGGTTGCTTTGTGTCAAGTATTTAATGGTCTAAATGCATAATGAAGGCTTTTAGAAAAGAAAGAATTAATACTTGAAAGATTTAGTTGCCGTGACATGAATATTCTGCAGGATTAATAGTGCCAGAAGCAAGTGACCCATCCTTCAGGTGAACTATCATTATCTCCAGTAAGACACCACCATGTACCATCACAAACCAGGATTAGTAGACAGGAGGGACACATATATATCACTTTGACAGTGGCAGAATAAGACTTTGAATGCATTTAAGCATGCCAATGGGGGCAGCCACAAGTCCAAATGACCTAACAGCATACAAATGAGAGTTATGTTTTTATTAAGTTGTGGAGCAGTTTTAAACATTTTGCTAGTTTAGTAAACATGGCGGCAATGGTGGCATACCCAGCGCGTATGACCTTACTGGATGTCATGTAACTAAAAATTGGATACAAAGGTAAGATTTAGGCTGGTTTCAGACCAGTGGGGATGTGGAGAACTCACACTTTTGGATGAGTGCCCCACAGTCCCCTGTGAAATGCTGGCTATAGTAATCTATGGACACTTCTGGTGCTAAGAGCGCTCTGCAAAAGCCCTACCAGCAGAGCCCTGAGTGCGCAATGCTAGCTATCCCACTGCATGTAAGTGGAGAGCGCTAGCACTGAACACCCTCCACACGCTGCACACAGTGATTGTGGGATGCTCGGCCGAAAGCACGGGTGGTGAAACCAGCCTTAGCAAATGCCTGCTAGACATGATTCCAAACAGTCAGGCATATCATTTTTAAGATGATGAAGCAGGATGCCAAGAGGAAGGTATCGTAACCCCAAAAGCTTTTTAAGCTGCCGTGTATTTAGAAATCGATTAGGGACAAGCACCCTGTTCAGTGCACTACTGGCATCATGATTCATGCTTTTGCTAGCTGAATTTTACTTATGTGTAGGCATACACATATAGCTATTAGTACTGGCTCCAGAAAGTGAATTGTTCCTGACATCTCTAGTGTAGAAAGCCATTTCTTTACCAAAAACACATGTACTGGAACTCAGGAGTCAATTTATATAGGAAAGAAATTAATCTTTGGCTGGGCTTTTAAAATTTGCACTGCTGCCTCTGCCCCTCTTGTTACACAATGTAATAAGCAGAATGGGTCATACTCTTATATTGTAAAAAACTGTGCTGTGAGTTAACAGCCAGACTTGTGGCTGCTATACATTGTAACAAGGGGATCACCCTGCCATGATACATTGTATACCACCCTTTTAATATAAACTTACAGTCATCTATCCATCATGCTGGTGCAATGGAAGTATCACCATAAAGAATGATATACTGTATGTATACATTAAATTATCAAAATTAGAACACAAATGATAAACTGCTTTAGTTACGTTTCAAATGTCTTACTTCAAATATGAAGAGATAGTCCAATATGAAAGGAGCAGGTTAAAAGTCCAGTTAATTGGATTTTCCCTAACAGATCCCAGATCAGAACTGCTGTGGGTCTGACTCCCCCTCTTTCAATCGCACTAGGACCAGATTGAGTTCTGGCGCAGTCTACCAGGCATCTCAGTCTGGGCTTGTACTCCACACATGAGTCTACCTTGAGTCTAGATGCTGAAACTGCAGGGAACTCACAGAGACACTAAGCATTTGGGAACGCAGGAGTAGCAGCAGGTAAGCAGGGGTGCTTGGTGTCTTAATGTTGGCTATGATCTAGGGTCTGTTGGAAAAGTCCATTAAAATGACTCTTCCTTTAAAGAAGAAGAGATGTTTGATTTAATACTTTGGTTAAATGGAATAGGAGGTATATAATGTTATTTGTTTGCCTCCTTGTAGCTAGAATGTGCGCATGAGCACAGGGTGAAGTTGGGGAAATGCAGAATGTGAAATCAGGAGTAGAGTTAGGTAAGATTGCTATTTCAAAATGGTCTTTTCCCTGCTAGCTTTGAATTTGTCCTATGTAAATTGAAATAAATCAAACATGCATAGAAAAGAAAATCTACTGTAATCCGAAACTTCCAGTGTGTCGATCTTATTACGTGGTGCTGGTAATACCTCAAACTAATGTATGTCATTCTTTATTTACAACATGGTATCTACAGAATAGCCTCAATAAAGGTCATGCAATGCTTCTCAGTTTTGCACAGTTCTTGTATAAGCAAGGCATTAGACATTACAAAGATCATCTGAATGGTTTTCTCAGGCTCATCTGACTAGATTTCCCATTTCATTATTTAGTGTAGAAAGCCATTAAGATGAGCGTTTAATGAATCCAAAGGATACAAGGTCAGATACTTTGTCATATCACTTAAGATATTTTATGACCTGAATGGATGGCACAGTCAGAAAGGTCTGACCAACCTTAAGTGTCTATGACCAGCTTCACATATAATATTAATAAAGTTATAGTAAACTCAAAGCAAATGTATACTAAATAGTTTTGATGAATAACAGCTAAAATAGCACCAAGTTTAGATAAACACCCTGCTTCCTCACCATAGTGTACAATAACTTTATTTAACCCTGGTGCAGTACACAGTATCTTAAATACATTTACAAAATGCAAAATGGGCTTTTAATAATGGGTGTGTGAGGGATCATTTTAAAATACAAATAATTCACTTAGAATACTAGGAGTTCAACCCCTAGTGTTTACCTGTATCAGAAAGATGTGGCACAATACTATTTGGCACATGGCTTCTCTTCATTTGTATAAACAGTTTAGACATAAGTAGGTACATCATTTATACAGTATGGCACATAACTATGATGTATTTTGTTTAACAACAAATGACGGTATTCACTAATGAAGAGGAACTAAAGATGCTGGTGCTGAAAAGAGACATTTTGTAGCAGCACACTGGGAAAAGCACTGCATTGGTACCAATGCTTCTTGATTGCTGTAACAATGAGCTGCTATCCTGGGTATGACTTACACAGTTAGGCTTTCCAAAGAGTAGGTACAAGATCAACAGCTGGGATTGAATGACAGACCAGGTCACGCGATCATGGGAGCTGGGGTCAATCAAGTTCCCATATTACAGCTTCCATAAAGAGCCATTCCACCCAACCCCACCCCCGCCAGTATTGAAAGAGGAGTGCAGCGTTCAGGTGAGTTGTTTTATTCTTTTAATGCCTGAATCAAGCTTTTCACATGGAGAGGAAGAGGTGGGTGGCAGGTTATACTTGGACTTCCTCTTTAAGACAGGCTGGCGAACACTCCAGAATAGCATAAAATTACCCTGCCTCTAAACAAACAGACTGCACATTTCATTAGGCTGAAGATAATGGGAAAAACAGGGCCACTGTGAGACATGTTATGGTGACACCAGGCTTGTTTGTACATGCAGTTATTGCAGTTTAGATTAAAATTTTACAGTTGTTAATTGCCCAAAAATAAGAAAAAGGCAATACAATCCACTAAATGCTGGCAACATCTCCAAGGGTTTTCAGAAGATGACAGTAGTGATGACAGTAGTATGAGTAGGATGTAGCACTGGGAAATCAGGCCTACCAGGTCAGTAATGCTTTAGGCACAATTATGAGACTTGTCACTCATTTGCCAGGACTTAAATGTAACAGCTTTAAAAGGGTTCACCACCCAAATAAAAAAGGATACTTTCCTTTTATCCCCAATAGCTGATTGATCCAACTCCTGTGATCAGCACCAATGGATTGCATCCTGTGCTGGCTGGACCTGAACTCCAGTCACCAGAAATTCTATTTTCCATTCAATAGATGTGCCCAGACCTGACATGCCCGCTACATTGTAGTGAACGGGGAGGGAGTGGCAGTGCCCTTATTGTGAATTATGGTGAAGGGAAGGAAGTCTACAACTAATGTGCCGGTGACTGGAGTTGGGGGGAAAAGAGAAGTACCCTTTTGTTTTTTTATTTGGGTGGTCACTCCCTTTAAATTGGATTTGTGCTTGAGTTTTATGTTTTAAGCTAGTGTCATTTGTAAATTGTAGTTCTAATGCTGAGCTGAGAAATTCAAAATGACTTTGCATTTGTGAAAATGAACTCCAACAAAAGATAATGCATCATGGCCTAAAGGTTTGAAGGAAGAAACAGGAGCCATGAACAGCAAGGAAAGACCCTGACCTGGGAATCCCCCCAAAAAACCACTTACAGGCAAGCATGCGGAATTAGGTCCTGCAGGCTGCAGCCCTGCCATTACAGCTCTGTTGGCTCTGGTGCAGGCTTCTGGGTGCACGGCCCTGCTGCTGGTCGTGTGGGAGTAGGCTCGCTCACTTATTTGCAACAGGCAGCGTTGACCACTTATGTGCCAAACAAGCTCAGCCCACCGCACTATGAGGGATTGGGAATTGACTGTCTCTTACAATTGCAAAGAGATATTGTTAAAGACTTTTGCAACAGGAACAGTAGCAGTTGTTTTATTGCATGTAAGGGTGGGCATAAACTCCACAGAATGACTGCTATGCTGGTTAGATCATATGTTTTACTACAGGGAAAGGAAAAAAGAAGTCCAAGACCATAGTTTAAAGTCAATAAAAAGAGAAGTTCCTATTCAGGCCTAAACTTTAAACAATGTTTAATGCTGTTGATTAGGTGTTTCATCATAAAATAGAATCATCAGGTAAAACCCCACAAGTGTGTATCAGTTCACATTAATTTCAGTTTTTTTTTTATTTAGAACGAGGTTCTAAAATGGTAATAAAGGCAACTATCACAAAAAGGTCTAATAATAATATGCCTCTTTCTAAAAGGAAAAGGGGAGGTACTGAAAAGGTACTTCAAGCTTTTATAAAGCTTAAATTAACAAACTGTTCCACAGAATACATTATTGCAACTTTACATGTGAAAACTACTGAACAAAGTCTTTCCCCTGAGCCATCTTGTGAGGAACAGAATTATAATTGACTCAAATATCTGTATAAAGCCTGTATGACGGGTTAAAACCATCTAAACCATCAACAAACAATTACATAGCAAGACCCAGGGAATAGACATCATTATGTAGCCATGTTACCATTTGTTAGTTCTTTTCTGGTAAAAGAAAAAATACGACTGGGATGATTTTTTTCACGTAATGAGGTAAGATCTAGAAACTAAGATCTTCTTCTGGTTTTTATTATTATTCTATTTTGTAGATTCCCATTGAGTAGGGCTAGGGCTAGATATACCTATGTTTTCCTTTTTGAAAATAAAGCTATTACGCCAGAGTAAATATAAAATAAAGTTTCACCTCACGTTGTACTTTCCACTGTGATGGGAATGGCAGGGCTGAGTAATGCAAGCATACTGTGTGCATTGCATTGGAGTGAGCTTGGCTTCAGCTTTGATTTGTGGTAAGGATTAGGGGGGAGGCGCTGCAGACAGCAAAGAGGAAGTTGAATTTCCCTTCCTTTCCGCTACTGGAGAAAAGAGACTGACTGACATTGTATCAGGTAAGCTGCCAGGCAAATGATTTTTAGCCTTGACTGGTCAATCCCTTGAAACCTGATTCTACTGTAGACTTAAGACAGAAAAAACAAAGAGGTAGAGAGTCTAGATACAGTATGCATATTGTCCAAAAAAGCTAAATGGTTTGCTACAATACCTAGAAGGTGCATTCATTCTTACTGTATCTTCTCAACCACTACATTCATCCTTCTATAATGGTTAAGTGAAACTGTCACCAGGAAGGCTCAGGGTGGCAGTTAGGAGATACAGTGCACGACTCAGCAGGTAGACTGCTACTGGAATCATTAGGCTGGGCAGACTTTTTCCAGAAACAGTCAGGAAATTTCTGCAAATTAACTGTGGGATAGGGCCTCATTTGAAAACAATAAGAAAAAACACAGTACATTGGGAGGATCGCGTGTGCAAAAAAAATATTGGTGAAGAAGGTACTTAAGGTTGAAAGGCTTTTCCAGCCTACTAATGTCTACTAAGCGATAAAATATTGTGTATGTAATTGGCACAGTTTTAGAATTGCACAATGCTGCAATTATTGTCACAATGGTTTATGATGGGAACAGCTCAGCAAATTTTCTCCAACCAAATGTAATGGTTTCAGCAGAAACTCAGTCACTCATATTAAATGTTGATGCGCTTCAATGCAAAGCTGCTGTAAATTCAATATCAAAATGAATGCTGACATTTATTTAAATCTAAACTAAAAAAACGTGATTTATTTTTGGCAATTGCCATTTTTCTTTTAAAGACATTTCAGCTTATATGATTGTCACAAATTCATTGAGTGAAATAACCCAATGAGTAGATAAATACACTGATTGCTCTGTGCGTTCTTGTGCATCAAACATCATTACAGCTCAATACACTGAAAATCCTTATTACTTAATGTACTTAATAGTGTGCAGCTTCAAGACATAGGGGGTTATTCAAAAGATTTTGGCTTTTTCAGTAGAGGCAATGTGAGCTTTTCTTACTTAGCACACCATTAAGCTTATACATAATAGTTTACTACTTTAATTAAATCAAAATCCCCTGCACATGCAATAGGGCAGTTCTAAAGGTGAAGTTCAAATGATTTCAATCGTAGATATGTTTATTTATGAGTTACAAATTAACAGCAGCCTATGGGAAATCTTAACACAATAAAAATGAGTATCTCCATGCTTGTTTGGATTCCACATAGGCTTCTGGTATTTAGTAACTTCTAAAATAAAATATCTACCACATTAAACATAATTTACACCTCAGGTGTAGAACAGCATTATTGTATGTGCAAAGGACTTGAATTTATAAATAGAAGAAAACTATTTTAAGGTGCTTAGTGAGAAAAGCTCTTATTGCCTCTCCAAAAAAAATCCTCAAAAACCCCTAGGAGTTTATACCATGAGAGGAACAATCTCTGAATCCATACAGGGCACCACAACAATAATCCCAACATTCCATAGATTTAAACAATGTGACTTTACCTGCTTCATTAAGGCATTGTAAAGGAAACATTGACATACAAAGCACAGTAACCCTATAATAAATCTTGCTGATAAATAAATGCTGATTTAGACTAGAGGGCCTGTTTAAAAAGTCTGCAACACTGATCTGCTTCAGAGGATATAGGGTTCGCCATGGTATGTCCATTGTCTTCCAGTTTGCATCATTTGGGGCATAAATCGATAAACCCACCCCTTCGACACAGCAGGTCCTGCACCTTCAGCACAAAGCACCAAAGTGCCCCACTAAAAAGCTAAGTTGTATTTACATCTATCTTGCTTGTGTAGCTAACAGCGTGGCCCCAGTCTGGTCTCAGTGTGTGGCCATCCGCCCACCGCTGATGAACTGTCATTAGTAAATGCTCGTATGCATGCTGGGGACTGGTTGGGAGTGTGCTATCAGCTTAGATGCTGCAATCAGACCAGCTCAGCCTGCAGGACTATGAGAGGTAAAGTCTGTGGCCGGATATGTAAATTGTGTTTGTTATTATATATATATTATATATTATCTTGACTGTCCTTTTAGTAGTTGAAAAAATATTTTATATATGAGACAAATGTGGTATTCTTCATATGTAGAATTGATGCCTTATTGCCTACTTGCCTTATTATCTACTTGCAATGATATTTTTTCAAAAAAACACAATTGACTTATATGTACGTATGTTTGTGCTGATGTCATATTTCCAAAGCCATGTACAGAATTTTGGTTTTAAAAAAAAATGGGTGAAATCACATGCCGTGTAACACATTCATGGTATTCTAGAGGAGCAGTGATTCCAGCACCAGCTAATAACTGTCCTGCTTTCTGACATCCATATAATTGCAACTAACATTCCTGGCAGGGGCAGTGAGAGTAACTATGTTTGGTAAGTGATGCGTTGCAATGCTTCAGTGTGCACCACATGTGCCAGTGCTGTCCACAGAATAGCCCAGTGCAGTTTTCATAAATTAGCCCCAAACTAATGAAAGTGGCTGGTTACTAGAAAGGTACTTTGCATATTGTTGTTTACCTTGGCAAATAAAGTCACACATACTGTAAATCTTTCTGATACTGTATAACACAAAGTTATTGGTGTCTATTGCTCTATCTTGTGCTGCTTATGTTATAACTAATAGTAAGAATGGATGCACCTTCACAACTCATGGGTTACGCATGATTTCATTTGCTGGTGGTCTCTAAGCTACTAGTCTCAAGGCTCCTGGCACAGGTTCGTTCAGCACAGTGATTGGTGGGTACAACTAGCGTTTCTTGCCAGTCCCAATTGGCAGTGCCAACTGGCACTGGGACTAATTTCAAATGTTAGTGTGTGAACTATAGCAAAGTGGCAGTGAGGAAAAGATGAACCAGCCGGGCACAACAAACAAAATGATGAGAGCACCTTGGGAAAGAAATGCAAGAGAAGAAGCAAAACAACTAGTTAATAAGCTCTGACACCATCTTCTGTTTTACTCTAGGGGGTAGCAGACCCATTTAAATAAGGGAGCTTCGAAAGAAGCACATTGCTGAATACTAAACACAAGAAAAACACTAGCAGGAATGGTGCAAAAGAAAATACAATATGAGGCTTAAGGTGTTCATATAGTAACAGTTTAAAATGCACCGATGAAGGAAGTATGGGTTACAACAATGGTTCTTACATAGAGCAGAAGATGTCAACAGCACCGAGCAAGGGAAAGCAAAGAAAGTACTGGTACATGAATGAAACTATTGGAGCTGGATAATATGAAATACATGTAATGTCATTAGAAACCTCATAGGCAAGACTGACAGCAGTTATTATAGTGCCCCGCTGCCTCTCCTATTTTAGTGCTTTACACAGCACAAGTAATTTGTGTAATATTAATTATAAGTTTTTTCACTGTGGACATTATTGCCATTTTGACCAGGAAGTATGCCACTAATTGCTGGTTTTAAACCTCACACACAACTTCGGGCATCACATTTCCAGAAGAAAATGCTGAATTAAATGATTACTAAAAGGGTAAAAATGCCAAGCAGAAGTTTCTTTTCACATCATCTTTTGAGTAACAAAATCTCACAGTGACCCCAGATGAAAACAAGGGACTGGCAACAGAAAGAGGACTGCTGCCAAATTGACAGACTAGCAGAATAACAGCATTTAGTGCTATATGGGTAAAATAAAACAGTTAAAATCCCCCACTCTTTGGAACGAAAATTGAACAAGAAAAAGTTACAAAATATCAAAAAAATGCAACAACGTATTCTTATCCTGGAACATTTTACAGAAAAGAAAAAGCAACAGAGAGACTGCACAGTGGCCTGCAGACTCACGCGAAACCAGGTGGGTCTCGCACAGCTTACTTTTCCTGTTTCTGCATACCTTCAGAACAAAACAGAGGCTTAAACAATTGAGAGTTTAGAACAATGCACAGCCAGCAGAGGGTGCTGTCCCTATGTTCCTCTTCCAGAAACTGTATGTTTGCTTAAACATAGCCTGTGCCAAGCCATTGCACTTCATTTCATGTGCAGCAGTGCTTTGTTGAGAATTTTACCACTTCAAAATAGTTGCTCTAGAGGAAGAAATGAAAATGAGGCACGGGAAAGCTTTCAGCACCAGGGGACTGGTGACTCTCTGTAAGTCGCACTGGACCTGCAGGCATGGCGATGTGTGTTCAATGCATGTCATGGAATTAATGAGGGTTGTGTGTTTTGATTGGGTGCTTTCCATTTACCACTGTTTTACCCTCCATATTAGAGAGAATGTTCTATTAAGCAAAATGTGCAATTCTCACTGTAAACCAAGCAACTTAGTGACATGAGTGGTCACTCACATGGAAAGCTAGAAAGGTCCCAGAGTCTAAGGAAAGAAACAGTGAAATCCTTGTGATCATTAATGCACTCTACAGAGAGAGAAAATGTTTCATGAAGCTTTTCAAACCAGTTCCTGTTGTCCGAGGGAAAGTAAAATAAAATTGTTTTTAACGGAAACAATTGTGTCTTCCTGTTTTTTTTTTGTTTTGGTCCTTTCATAGTTTAAATTGCAACAGTGCTTCTCCGAAAAAAGGTCCATCTATAAATATAATTTCTTTTATTTTTTTCAATACTCCATTCTTAATATATATATATATATATATTTATCTATTTCATTTTTTATTATTTTTTGAAAGGCGTCAACCTGCTGAAGTTTTGCCAGAATGGGGATTGACTTCTCCTAGGTTCAGTGAATTCAAAAACTTGTGGTTGTGAAATGCCATCAGTCACCATATACTGTCCTTGGATAGCCCCTGGCTCCTGAGGCGGTGGATATGCTGGAGGGACTGAACGTGGACAGCTGACACCAGCTATAAAAGAAAGGCAAACATGACATGACATGAGAAAGTTTTAAAGCTTTTTTCATAGAACAACCTAAAGCTCCAAATTAATTACAAACAAAATAATGACAAACACTATATTTTCAAGAATTACATCATGTGTTCTATACCTGTCATAACATTTAGTATTAAACGTTATCTGGTTTTGTGTCTAAGTGGTCTTTAAACTGGACCAAAACCCATCTTAAGAAAAATGAGTGCTGGTAACCACTGCATTCGGTGCTGGGGGGCATCCTGATTGCCATTACCCCTTCTAGACATACTACCCCCCTGCAAAGCTGATATTCTTTCCCTTCATGTCAGCGGTCATCTGGGTGGCCACTGGCAAAGTATGAACCGCCAGCACAGGGTCCGGTTTTGTCAAGGGATCAAGGAGAAAGGTAAGAATATCAGGCTTTGCAGGAGGGAGCCAAATGGTATCAACACCCATTTTTCATAATGAAAGTATCCTGAATTACAGGTAGAAGAACGGCTGGGATGCTTGGAAAGGAAACCTCTAGGTTGCTCCAAGATGGCCGTGACCAGAAGAATATCAGTGACGCATTGTTTCAGCTTCGAGTGGACGCAGGAGCAAATGTAAGTGCTGACAATGATTCAGTTTCATGTGTGGAGATGTTTTTATAAACTATGCAAGGCTGTTGATCCAGTTTAAGGATCCCCATCCACTAGAAATGCCTGCCCTCTACATGCCAGTACTTCCAGCCTTGGCCACATCACCCACCCGCAACCAATGCGGTTTCTCAAGCAACAGTAAGCAGCACTGCACATGGCCAAAGCAACAGACCTGAGTAAATCACCCAGTTTAAAGCAAAGGTTCAGTCCAAGCTGCTATACTGGGAATTAATTTTCATAGATAATTAACAAACATTCACCCATGATCTCTGTGGATGCCTACTTGGCAGCAGCCAAATCTGAGAAGAAAAGGGGCTGTATGTGCCCCACTTCAACTGTGGCATCAGGTAGCTAGCACGAAGCATGTAAAACCTCTCCCCACCCCCCCATCCAAATCAGGGTTAGTGGAGAGGTTGGATTTTGGTTGGAGATATGCTTTCAGCATTTCCAGTGGATTGGTATACAGTACCTTATCTTGTTATTTATTACTATAATGTGTTCTCAGACACATTCTGCAATATTTATTAAAAAGGAATTGTTGGGGCAGCTGCTCAGTGTACTTGCACAGGAGGCACGTTGTGCTCACATGTTCAAAAGCGAGGAACTTGGCAGCGTCCTCTGTATCAAATAAAAGTTTAATTTCCTACTGTAAAAAAGAAGCATCAGATGCAAAGTCATTTTAGTATTTCTGTCCCAGTTATTCTTTTTGGGAACATCAATAATTCAGTTTGGGAAAAGCAATAGCAAAGACACTTGTAAAATTGGCAGAATGATTTAGCTTGATTCTATATTTTGGCATGCCCTCCCATCTGTACTGGTTTGCGTATTTGGTAATAAGCCAGAAATGCAAGCCCATGCATTAGGGCAACATTTGAAATTGCCATTTAGAGGTATACAAATCCTTGATATCCAAACACCCGCTGAAAATACATTTCAATTTTAGTTCATTACTGAATAGTTCAAATCCAGATGGTTCACCTTTTCATGCAGAAAAGGTGCAGTGCCTCTACCTACATGTGTTGTTTACTCATACTGTTTTCATTGCCATTACCCAATGTAATCTATTAAAACCTATTTGTGTTTTAAATTATACAGATTCATCTGACTTAATAGTTCCTCTGTCAGTACATTTCTGTGAGAGGGCTAACGCTGGTGAGCTTGAACTGGCCACACGACTGTTCCTGAACAGTAAAAACACGTCATTCATTTCTCCCACCATCGGGTGGCACATGGATCAATCCTTGTAAGCAATGCCGCCCAAAAAGCCGGTTCTGAATTATTTTTTTATTATGCATATATGCGTCTATAATGCAAAGCCACCACCACTAATCTCATAATTTTGTACATATTTCAAACTCAAGGCCAGGGGGCCGGATAAGACCCTCTAAGCCTTTTTATGTAGCCCTCAGACAGGTGCCAGGTGTCGGCAGTTGGGCAGCGTGTGGTGCTGCCTCCAATCCTGTCCCCAGATGCAGTGCCTATAAAATCAGTTGGTGCATGCCTTTTTAACATTCTGGAGGAGAGGAGAATAGTGTCTGTAACTGTTCTGTGTCTCTGTGTAGTCAGCCTAATCCACCCAAATTACAGCCACAGCTGCTGCAGGGGTTTTTTACTAGTTATTGTGGGGTGGGAAAAAATGATTGCAGAGCTGCTCTGGGAAAACTAAGGCCCTTATTTATCAAGGGCTAGCGCCAGGTAGTGTCTGACTAGCGCCAGGTAGCGCCAGCTATCGGCGGCTACCGACTCCAGAACGCCAGGCTGCGAACACAATCACGCATTTATCACGCTAAATGAGGCTAGCGCCGGCGAGAGCGTCATTCATCATGTTGCAGACTTCAGCGAACAGCGCCGCTGCTAATCCCATCACAGCGCCAGGTATGACCTCTCGCTACCTGGCGCTCTCCAATGCATTTCAATGGAGCAATCTTTAAATATTCATAATAAATTGATATTAATGTTTTTTTTTTTTTTTTTTTTTTTTAAATGTCAAAAATTCGGTGACCACTTCTGCAATGTTATCTCTTTTTTTAAGGTAAAAAAAAAAAAAAAAAAAAATTTGTGCAGAATTGATATTACAGGTCTGATATTAATGTATTCATATTACAAAATGTTTTAAAAAACTTGTTTATTATTTTTTTTCCAAAAATAAGGTTGTTTGGGGGTTAAAAAACTACTTTTAACACATCGCCGCCAGGGCTCTGGGGTTTAAACAAGCATTTCACAGCGCGAGAATTTTTTGAGCGTGATTTGTTAATGAATATGCTGGGAGCCGTTCGCTATGGCCATTCGTTGTCATGCGCTCCCATACAGCGCGGAACCTGTCAAATAGCGACTCCTAACCCCGTATTCAACATTACCGCACACCGACTGAGTCGCTGTCAACAACCGAACAGCGGCCAAGCACAGCGAATACTAGCCGGCGCTGTGAAAATCACGCTACTGTCGCTCATGTGTCGCTACCTGGCGCTATTAATAAATCGGCCTCTAATTCTGTGTCTACATATGTCCTGGCCAAACAGATTATGTGATTGTCCTGGGGAAACAATTTTGCACCTGCATCTCTTCATCTCTTGCGTCTATATCTGTGCTTGGCAAAATAATTTATTGCCTGTATCTGTCTTGGACAAAATAATTCAGTGGCTGCATCTGTCCTGGCCACAATCATCATGTGTCTGCATCGGTCCTGAGAAAAATAATTATGTGGCTGTCCTGGACAAAATAATTTCACTGCCTGTTATTTAGGCATATGTAACAATACATTTGAGTGTTCATGCTCCTATTTTGTTTGTTCGTCATTAACCAGCCCTTTGAGGGCTTTAGTGGCAGTTACCATTCTGAAGGAAACCTGTCACCCTGACCCAAATTTTCCTGAACACACCCAAAATCCTATCGCCTTAACCTTTTAAAGGGATATGTCTCAGAGCAGCCTTTTCTCTCCCCAGATTGGTCAATAGCAGCATAAAGCTACATAGCTCTATTTTGCTGCTTTGGTTCATTCTGTTTTGCACCACAGTTTGTTTGCAATATGGTTTATTAGGCTCGATTCAGAGACACATTCGTCCGGACTTCTGTAGCTGTCTGTGAAAGTTTTGGTGGGTGTTTGTCATTTTTTTGCTTTTTTTCGTTCATTTTTCATTCGTACGAACGTTCGGGAAAATGTGTATATGCGCTTTCGATGAACGAAAGCAAATTGGATCATTTCCGTTATTTTGGATCATTTTCCAAACAAAATCTGATATTTTTCGTTCGTTCAGATAACTTTGTTGGGATGGGCTTGCGTCTGATTCAGAGAGCTGACTTCTGACGGACCACCACCACCACCCTATAAATCCGTTTCATTTCCGATCTACTTACGGGACCTTTGATGGCTCGGATTGCTATTGTTGAACATGTTTTGCGGCTATGTGGAGGAGTCTGCGCGCCTTTAGCACCAAGGCATTGCATGTATCAGCATGGCCGAGGCCATAAATTGTATAGCAATGCATACCTGAATCAATACATTTCATGTATGCCTTATAGATGCATTTTAATGCTGACCTAAATTAGTCCTTAGCATGTAAACCTTTATTTTTCCACACATCCATCCATCCATCCATGTCCTTTGTGAATTATATTTGGATTGTTGAACTCGAATCGTAATTTGTTGTAGGAATTATTGTTTAAGTTGGTTACCTTTGCTTTGTGTAATTATTTTATATTTGGTTGCAGGAACCGCAAGATGTGCCACTCACACAACATACAAGCAGTGTTTGGTCCAGCTATGCGATTCCTCAGTGTTCTTGCAGGGCATCCAGGGTCGTCCCATGATGCTTATATATTGAAGAGCTCCAGCTTATTTCGTCAGTTTGAGTCAGGAGAATTATCTGGTGGATGGCTCCTGGGTAGGTTTGCTCACATTCCATCAATCCATTTTCACTGTATGGCAATGAATATAGTTGATGACTTATGTCTTAACCTATGGCTGTTTTTAGCCCTTTATGACATGTTAAACAATATTGTAGCTTAGAATGTGTATTTTATGTTATTATTTTTAAATTCTTTCAGGGGATTCTGGATATCCACTCCTGCCCTTGCTCCTGATGCCCGTTCTTTGCTTGCAGAATGCGGGCCAGGGGTTCTCTAATCGGGCACTATGCAAAACCCGGGCCGTGGTGGCGAGGGCCCTCTGGCTTTTGAAGTCCAGATTTAGGTGTTTGGACCATACAGGGGGGGGGGGGGCACTGCAGTATGACCCCAACAAGGTTATACCAATGTTTTATTTTACGTTTTTTAACAGGGACCACACGTGCCAGAGTGGCACAACTGAGTGTCAGGGTCCTTCAGTTGGTGGGCGAGATGCAGGAGCTGCGCGACTCGTTGGGGACCACAGATAGAGAATAATGTTCTGTGGCCTGCCATTGCTATGTATTTTGTTTTTTATAGTTGTAAAAATTTGAAATTTTCAAAATATTTTAAGATTTTATATTTTATGATGGAGTAAAAAAAATTTTTTCAGTGTCATTTCATTTACAAAATACATTAACACAAAACTAATGGACTTTTAATTTAAAGATGAATATTCACATGACCGAGAAGTGATTTGGGTAAGTTTTAGGGACCTAAAATGGAAGAAGAACCTAACCGCGAAGTGGTTTGTGTGAGCTTTAAGGGTCCAAAAGGGAAGATGGAGGATAGTGCTAAGTGATTTAGCTAAACATTGTAGTAGAAGTGAGGGTGGAAAATATGCAGGCGAGCACTTTAATGAGTTAAGTTTGTAGTGCGCAGGCGCAAGATTGTAAGGAGTTCCGTCTGGACGAATATTTATTGAAAAAGGGAAACAGAATCTAATGTGAAACGTAAAGGATTCGTGGGAGGATACGATGGGAAAAGGGCAAAAACGAAAGCCTACGTTGTAACATGTGAAAATGAAACGGAAAATTCACCCTGGAAAATGACATCCTCGTATTCGTAATCTGCCGTACGAACGGACGGAAACTTTACAGAAGGATTGCAATGCATGCATAGAATCGCTCGCACACTCATACGAGAGCGGAAACATTTCCAAAAAAAACCAGATCAAGTATTTTTTTGTCTCTCTGAATTGAGCCTATTGAGTTAAATTCCAACAACATAACACAGCACAAAGCAACATAGATAAAGTGCAAAATGCAGAGCGCTGGAGAAAGCCCTTTATCCTGACATTTGGTGGCACAATTGCTGAGGCTCACTATAAATCTAGTTTCGGTAATATTATGAATTAAACTCATTTTTGTTTCATTCAAGACTCATTTTAGTATTCTATGGCAAGAAAGTGGTTAAATGCACGACTTTGTTACATAATATTCACAGACGTTTTCTGGCTGACAGATGACATACAGTAGTAATGAAGACAATCTAATTACACTATGTCTTCCAGGACATAGTTGTTGTCAAGGGAAAATTAAGCAGCATTGGCCAAGGCAGACGTTCCTACTAGCAATATGATGTCACTCGAGTTTACTCAAAGGAATGCCTTGCGGTTTGCCAGCAGAGTTCCTTTGCTTTACGCATCATATGTCATTACAAGGCAAAGTGCTGCTTTATCTCCAGCTGATAATACTTAAACCTTTTAGTGCCAGAGGGACATGCAGTCCAATTTAACAGTTAATCTAACAAACTGCTTCTTTAAAAGGTGATGACATAAGGGATAGTTACAGTGCAACCTCAGGGGAAATGAACCTAATATTAAGGCCTTTAAGAAACAGCTGACAGGAAGATGCTGCAACTCGAAGTGTCTGGACTGCAGATAAATGATATATTGTAAAATAGCATGAGCTAAGTAAAAATAAGAATCAACCAAGGGTTTCTTATACACAAGATATCCTACATATAAATAAGATTACCAATCAAAAATTACAATCTTTTGATTGTTTTTCGTAATATTGAGAAAACCTATACCTCCTAATCCATACAGCCATGTCTATCTATGACATCTCTGCTTCTCTATCCCTCAAAATCTTAGTGTATGGACTAATAGCTTTGTGACAGATAGATCGCAACAAGTGAGGCATGGAACCTTCTTGTGCCTTTGCAGCCTTTCCTCCCAAGGCTTGAGTACTTCCCCACTTTTCTCCATGTTTATCAATGACTGCCTGTAAAGATTTAGTCAGAGTACTAAGTACCACGATTTTTGGCCTCATCCAAAACTAGCATGAGTTAACCTACCAGGAAGAGGTCAAAATAACCAAGATACTTGAGATAATGAGGGGTTTTAAGAGAGGGTCCCAAAAGTAATGAAAAGAGTAAATGAAACTATAATGTATAAAAAAAAGTTGGGGATATAACCTCAATGCTGTCTTGAAGAAACAAGCGACGTGGCTGGTGACACAGCCACTTCTTAAAATATATTGCTCCTGCTTACTGCTTTTCACAATTAAAGTTCACTTTCCACCCCACCATCTAATATCACATATGAGGGGGCACTATCGCGAAATTGTGTAATATTTAAAATACAACACGTTGGGTAATAAGAGGAGGGGTCACTTATACACTCTAACTGAATAAAACTCCTGCCAAGTTTGTGGTCTATTCTCTCGTGGTAGGAATAAAATCCAGGGGTGACAGGTTTAGTCTATCATGGGGGACAGAGCCTGTCACCCGGATGCCCTTTTCGTTCCATTAAAGGAAAGAAAAATAAGCCTGGCTTGCTATTTCTTGATGCAGGGTATATAAATGACCCCTCCTCACCGCATCCAGCATATTTATAAGGATTTTTATTCTTTAAGTGCTTCTTTAAGTCTCTAGAAAAAATAAATCACTTGTATGTACAGTATGTAAGTATATATTGTATTTAGTATATAAAACAGATTCTATTTCTAATGTACAATCTTTGGCTTATACCAAACCTTATGTTTCAGATAGCAAAACAAGCTTACTTTTGGTTAAGTAAGATGAAAGAACCTTATTCTGGCTGAATGCTGTCAGCACCTTCGATATCCCAGCGTTTTTATTTGGTAGGCATAAAATTATAGATGCCCTCTTGTCTTTTCTTAATGACTGATCTCATTGTACTCCATGGATATTCAGTGACTTGGAAGTGTTCTTATATATATTTTATGACTTGTGATTTTTTTCATGTACATGGAAGAATCTATCTCTGCTTATCAGTGTCAAAAAGCATGACAACTATTGTGATGTAATTTTCTATGGCAATGAAATAATAAAATGTCAAAGAGGGATGGAATTAATATTTTTTATCTTGTTAAAGCGGACCAAAACCCACATTTTAACTAGTATCTCCTGCCCCCCCCCCCCCCCCATAAAGAGCGCCTTTCGCCAATTTTTTGTGCTCCTGCTTCACTCTAATCCCAAATAATGGCCCTTGTTTTAGTTGTAAAGCTCTGCCTCCTCCATTCACTGCTATTGTTGTGCGTGGCAATGATGTCATTACTACACCTAGGCAATGATTTATCACCTGCCATCTCACATTGAGGGACAGCAAATAAAAACAGTGTTTCAGGATAAGAAGGGAATATCGGCAAGGGCTTTGGAAATGTATTTCACAATGTTGTGAGTTATAGTTAGATGAGGATAGTTAGATTCAAATGACTATGTCATATTATAGTCGAGACTGAATTTAAAAGATAAACTGATTAGCAGTGGGGGATAGGTGTGCGCTGCAACACCACTGCCCTTGATAAATTCAATTAATGGGAAACAGCATTGCACAGATTTTTTAGTAAAAAGAAACTAGAGTTCACTTAGGTCTTGATGTGTCATTAGGTCTTCATGTATTTTTTCTTTCTATTTATTTATTTATGACTTGTGGTCTACTTTATATGCGATTACTATTTAAATATTTTTAGTTTTTATTTTATTACTTGTTAGATTTAGTTGAGCAGTGAAAGCATAAGCATATTTTAAATGTCACCCGTGGCCAAAAAAAAAAACAGTAATTCTCACAAAGCTGCATGGGAGGGGTATTAGTGTGAGTTACTGTGTGAACTGAATGTTTCACACACACAGGGACATCTCAAATTGAGATTGCTTTAAATCCATTTCGTAGGGGTCATTCGATTGGGATGCCGCCAAGTGCCGCCAAGTGCTGACAACAGGCTCCCTGGCCAACTTTAGAGTATATCTGTGCCTCCAGTGACAGGGTAGCAGGCTCTATCACTCATTGGAGGGAGGGGTATGCCCTGACCTGCCATGCTATGGGGCTTATCTGGTCTGGGCCTGCAGAAGCTGGCTTGGTGGCATGCTGTCAGCACTCCGGTTCACATACGATGACACACAGTACATAAGCATAAAATAATTTATACATTTTTAGATATGATTATTAATGAATATGTATTTCTCATAATGAATTAAAATGTGTAATATTAATTAGCTTATATAGACGTAAACTAAATCAATTTGTTTACATGATTACACATTACAACAATTGGAAATCAGCTTTAGCTACCTATTAAGTATTTCTGTATTTTTTGTAATCAATTTGTGATTGATATAAAAAAAAACCTAAAAGACAGAATCAGGAGATCTTACCAAATAACTGCACCTGGAGGGAGTAACATCAATATCTGTAAGTAATATTATTATGTTCATATTGCCGCTATTTTGATTATAAGTTAGGGCTTTGTAAATATGATTTTAATTTGTTGTTTAGACTGTCAGTCTAAACAACAAATTAAACAATGATGTCAGGAACATCATTGTTAAGTATTTATGCTGTGTATGCCTTTTAAATAAGGTTCTGAACTTTATGTATTCATCAGCTGAATCTGGAGAGGGTTGGTGAGCATTTAAGAGGTGTTAACTATTTTCTTGTGCTATGTAAAAAAGCCCCCTAAACGGAGGAAAAAAAGGGGAGAGGTGGCACCAATCCTAAATTCGTGTGTGGTGCAAGCAACCTTAGTGATACTAACCAAATGTATACAACAAAGAAGATGGGGGTGCCCCACAACCCCTGTTAGGATGATCACCAAGGATATTACTGCTGCACACACTTATGTGTGCAGCAGTAATATCCTTGGTGATCATCCTAACAGGGGTGTGCAGCAGTAATATCCTTGGTGATCATCCTAACAGGGGTTGTGGGGCACCCCCATCTTCTTTGTTGTATTTTCTTGTGCTACACAGAAAGATTGAGGCTCATAATCAGATAACCTTTGGCCTTTTATTTCTGAACCCACAAGAGAGGCTGGGCAAATATTGTAGCTGCTACCTCACATATATGAATTACTTAAAGCAGAACAAAACCCACCAGCGGCCACCCTGGCATCCCGATTCTGGAGTCCCCACTGTGTGACACCCCCAGGAACGCCACTATTCGCTTCTTCCTCGTTCTTATGACACATGCACAGGTTCTTCTCCAATGAAAGTCGTCTGCCATGACTATGTCATTCGGCAAATGGATCTCATTGTTTTTAATGGGCAGCTCACGCTGCTTCATCCCCTGTGGCATGCGCATGCTCCAAATAGGCTGGGGCGAGAGCATGCACGCCAGTGGGGATGCAGCAGCGCACTCACCACCGCCATCAATAAGACCTGTTTAGCTAAATACATAGTTACGGCAGACGGCTCTCATTGGACGGGAACCCATGCAGAAAAGTGTGATTAGCGGCGTTCTGGGGGTTTCCCACAGTGAGCATGCCAATGTCAAATTTCTGGGTTTTGTTTCACTTTAAAGCAAGCCTGCACCTTTAAAGAGAAAGGATTTTAGGTATCCAAAAGAAAACCTTTTACTATCTCCCCCACCATCTCTTGGGGGAATTTGCTTGCTTGCTCTTCTCCAATGGAAAAGGCTGATTTAATCTGTGTGCAGTAGCTTTTGTTCCCCCGGGGGAGAGCAGTGACTAGGCACAGTCAAGGTGAGCACGAGAAAGGAGCAGAAAGGAGGTGTTTGTCTTTTTAAAATTTAAGTGGCAGGTCAGCTAAAAAACACATACATTGTTGTTAGAATAAGACCCTTCTGGTTGCTTATTTAGTCGAAAGTTATACCTTTCTGCTTGCTCACTTTCCGCACAGTCATTGCTGCTTGCCGCTTCTGGTACTCTGAGATTTCAAAACCTGGGAAAGAGAAAACCAAACATTGCTATTTGAGTCCCTCCTCTCCTTCATTAAAATATCACAATTATTTTTAACCCCCCCCCCCCCCACTTATATAACTAGGTACAATCAGAGCAATACAGGCATTACTGTCCAGTCCATCATGGGACTTAGCTTATTCTATGCTGTGTACCTTACAGCAATGCTTTGACTTACTAAGTAGCTATGGATTTTCTTAAAAACTTTTCTTTAAAACTTAAAATCTGCTACCAGGAAGGCACAGGATTACAGCCTTTGCCCAATATTCATAAAAACAGGAACAGGAACAGAGTGGTGTTGATGCTTATTCAGATTTATTTAGTTCTAAGGTAAACTGACACATTAATGGCAGTTGGGCTTGTAGTGTTTTTGGATTTATTGCAGTTATTATAACTGATACGGCTGACCCCTGATGCTGAGCTGTGTTTAATTGAATGTATCATTGCTGGAAAGCACCAGAGAGCAATATGAGAGACCATTCCAACAGCAGACTGCATCTGGTTTGTGTTTTTATGAATATCGGGCAATGCGGCTTTAGTAAAGAAAAAAAACACAGGCTATTTTGTGGCACTGGGCTGGGGAGAGAAGATGACATAAACTCATTTTCGGGGTATAGGATCACTTTAAAAAGTTGGTCTGACTTCTTCCAATATATATGTATAAACTGTGTATTAGCAGGTTTATATATTGTAATTTAAATTTCTTATCATGTCTTCCTCTATGCAGGATGACGTCCTGTGGTTGTGAGAAGGCAGAGAACCCTATCTCATCCCATCATGGAAAGTGGCATGCTGCATTAAAGAGGACCAACCATGTATTTGGCTGGCCCTGGAGTCCAAACTTCAGGGCCGTCTGATCCTCACTACCCGGGGCACCCCAAATTGCTGGTTGAACCCCCCCAGATCACCAGTAAAACCACCGATCAAACTGAACATGTGCTATTACTTTAGCTGGATGTGTGCCCGTGTCAGGCATTTGTGAATGGCCAGCGTGGGATGTGGCCAGCGGTACACTTAGGGCCTTATTCATGAAGGTATAGCACCAGGTAGTGTCTGTACAGACGCAGACAGCGCCAGGTAGCAGCAGGTGAACGCCGGAGATGTCACGCAATTACACATTTATGAAGCGGAATCTAGTGAGCAACTGGAACAACGCCATGTAATCCCAGGCTCAGCATACAGCGCCGGTGTTCAGCCTTGCGGAGCACTATGTCTTACCTGTCGCTACCTGGCGCTCTCCATTACATTTCTATGGAGGATCCTTAACCCTTTGAGTGCCGGCCTACCGAGATTTTTTGTCACAATCTGTTGCCAGACGACTTTTCACGTTTTTGCGCTACACGTGTGCAACCTTGATTTTTGAAGGGATTTCCAGGGATTTCGATGAAAATGATATATTGTTTTTTTCAACAGAGTCTGGGCTTCAACATGAAATGTCTTGTTTGGCCTTTTTTTAGTGTATTCTCAATACTTTTGGGTGAAATATGTGCAAAAAAATGCAAAAAACCTATTTTTTACAATTTGTAGTGTTTTTTTTGTAATAAAAAGTTTGTTAATAAAATATTATTGCTTGTGAAAGCCCTATTTCTCCCGGTTACAATGGTACCACATATGTATAGGTATACCCCCTTTCCTGAAACAGCAGTTTAGGAGATTCCAGATAGGATACAACTATGCAATATGATTGCATAGTTGTAAGGGGTTAATAAAAAAAAAAAATGACATAGGGTCCCCCCTCCCAGGGGGGGAGGACCTCATTTCTTTTTTGGAATTCTAAGGGTTAAAAACCCTTAAAATCCCCCCCAAAAAATGACATAGGGTCCCCCTTACCCAGCATTACCGACCCGGACCAGCTATGGGGGCTTGTAGAACAGGGCAAAGGGGCCAGCGTTGGCGGCCCCTGGCCCTGCAGGCTACTAGCCCACATAGCCACGTGGCCCGGGCCCTTCTGCCCCCCCCTGGCCATTGGGGAGGCAGGTAATGGGGGGCTGGGGGTTATGGCAAGTCACCCGCTTGCCGCAGGTGACCTGCCATACCCAGAGCCTTGGGTTAAGTTAAAAAAAAGACACCAGACAAGTTCTTTATTATTCTATTTTCACTTATACTTACCTCCCATCCAGTGTCCCACGCTGCTGCAGATGACAGTTGTCGGTAGTGATCAGAGCAGGGAGGGTGGCAGGCAGGGAGATCAGAGCCACCCTGCCTGCCACCCTCCCTGCTCCGATCGCTGCTGACAACTGACAGATCGGAGCCCGGGTGCCAGTAACCTGAGGAGCGGGATGACGTCATCAAGTGGGCGGAGTTAGGGGCGGGGCCAGCGCCGGCCGAAGAGGATGGTGATGGCCCGTTTTTGGGCCCTCACAAGCAGCGTGGAAAGCCCGGGGGGGGGGGGGCTATTCCGGGCCCTCTCCTGAAGATCAGGAGCCTAGGGGCGGAAATCTAACAGCAGATTCTTGTACAGAATCGCTGGCCCTTTCAAATGAGGGGTAAGGTAAGTCTGTATGTTTTTTACTTTTATGGGCCTCTAAAGTCAGCTACGTGACTCTCACGTAGCTGGCACTTAACGGTTGGAGAGGCAGCTACGTGAAAGTCACGTAGCTGGCACTAGAAGGGTTAAATCCCTTTCCTGATCCCAATTTTTTTTTTCCTTAAAACTTCTGACATGTATCCTGGGCAAGAAAATGAAATTTTTGAAAACAAATTAATTAATAATATTTTTATGCAGAATTGCCCTTGCATGTCTGGTATTAAAGTGTTCATGTTACAATGGATACATGTTCAAAAACAGACTTTTATCACACAGCTTCTGGCGCTACAACTACTACTTTTGAGCACTGGCGATTTTTGAGGCTGTTTTTTTGATGAATGTGGTGTGAGTCAGTCACACTGAGCTGGCGCTACCATTCGGTCCTATACAGCGTAGTACTGCGACTCACACAACATATTCATCAATGCCGGCCAGCGACTGAAACAATGATCCATGGCCGAGCACAGCGACTACTAGCGGTCACTCTGAAATCCGCTCTACAGACGCTCATCTGTCGCTACCTGTCGCTAATGAATCAGCCTGCCAGCTCAATTCGGCCCATAGCTGACAAGAGCTCTTGGCGGGTAAGAAAAGACAGCTAAGAAAATTTGAATGGAGCTGAGCTTGCTGATTAGCAGCGCGCTGTTGGATAGACATTTTTTCAATAAATATCAAGGTTGGCCCATGCAAAAAAACAAACCTGCCTATTTATACAAACTTAAATGTACTTTATTGAGATTTTATGAGATAGAGCAACACATAGTAGAATGTATATGTAAAGTGTAAAAACAATGATACATTTCCAAATTAAAAATTAATCAAATAAAATAAATAAAATAAAAAGTGTGCCATGCATATGTATTCAGTCATCTGTACTATGTTACCCCAATTGACCTCAGAAGCCCCCCTGTATGTCATTTGCTCTCAGTATAATTGTTCTGTAAAGGCCTTTGTTGAGGTTTGTTAGAGAACTTCAGTGAACAAACAGCATCATGAAAACCAAGGAACACACCAGAAAGATCAGGAAAGTTGTGATGAAGTGTATTACAGGGTTATAAAAAGTTTTTAAAAATAACCCAAGCTCTGAACATCTCATGGAGCACTATTCCAACCATTATCTGTAAATGGAAGTATGGAGTACGGCACAACAGCCACCTACCAAGATAGGACTGTCAACCTACACTGACAGCACTAAGCACTAATTAGGGAAGCAGCCAAAACACCCATGGTCACTCTGGAGGAGCTGCAGAGAGACACAGCTCAGATAGGTGAATCTGTCTACAGCAATATAGTTGAAACATTTCAGTGGAGGTAAATAAAGCAAAAGATTTTCCTAATCTAAAGCTTTGTGTCATGTGTTGCTGGATCCAATCATTTCGTGGAAAATCACTAGTTAGACAAGAAGACTTAGAGAAGAACTAAAAGTAAAAATACCATTTTGTGATTACTCACCTGTAAAATGGGTATTATAAGTATGTCACACACCTTGCTTCAGATTTTACTCGCTTCAGTCATTACACTTGGGTTATACCAACCTGTAGAGGGCGATTTTGCAGAGATGTCATGAAAAAAAGGGAGCCCCTCCCAGTCCATAAATACCTGGAACCTCCCACTCATTCCCCAGTATTAAGACAGCAGAAAAGGGACCAGGAAGAGCCAAAATAACCAGTAACAGTAAAAAAGGTTCACCATAGAAAGGATCCAGAATACCAAAGGGCGGGGTGAAGCGGGGTGTGTGACATACTTATAATACCCATTTTACAGGTGAGTAATCACAAAATGGTATTATTCTAAGTATGTCACACACCCTGCTTCAGATAGTCATTACACTTGGGACATCCAATAGCAGTGTCCATAAAGGGCGGGGATCCAAAACAAGGCAATAATGCACAAACCTAAACCACTGCAGCTTGCAGAACTTTGCAGCCAAAAACAGCATCTGCTGAGGCCCGCACATCAACCTTGTAAAACATGGAAAAAGTGGAAGACCAAGTAGCAGCCTTACAAACTTGCTCAACAGAGGCCTGATGCTGGAAGGCCCAGGACGCCCCAACGGCACGAGTAGAATGAGCAGTAACACGAAAAGGGGGAACCTTCCCCTTGGCAGAATAGGCCCCAACAATGGCCTGGCGAATCCATTTACTAATGGAAGGCTTGGCGGGAGCCAAACCTTTCCTAGGCCCGGAGGACACCACAAAAAGGGCGTCGGTCCTACGAAAGGAAGAAGTAGCCACCAAATAGTACTTCACACAGCGAACCACATCCAGTGAATGCAAGACCCTCTCCTTGTCATTGCTGGGCTTAGGACACAAGGAGGGTAGAACAATGTCCTGATTAAGATGAAAGGCAGAAACCACCTTAGGAAGGAAATCTGGCTTGAAGTGGAAAACAACCTTGTCCTGATGCCTCTCAAAGTACGGGGCCGTAATGGACAAAGTCGCCAACTCCGATACACGCCGAACGGAAGTGATGGCAACAAAAAACGCAACCTTCTGAGTAAGCGTAGAAAGAGCAATATCTTGCAAAAGTTCAAAAGGAGGACCCTGAAAAGCAGAAAGAACTAAATTCAAATCCCAAACAGGGAGCAAAGGCTTCCTAGGAGGCCGCACATGCGTAACCCCCTGGAAAAAGGTCTTAACCAGAGGAGAGCAAAAGACCTTTGAAAGAAAACCGCCAGGGCAGAAACGTGCCCTTTCAACGTACTAAGCTGCAACCCCAGGTCCAGACCATGTTGCAGAAATTCCAAAACCCTAGGGATAGAAGACACCATGCAAGGCAAGGCCCGGACCTCACACCAATCAATATAAGACCTCCAAATCCTATAGTAGATGGCAGAGGAAGACTTCTTTCTAGCCCTAACCAGAGTCTGAATAACAGCATCAGAAAGACCTTCCTCCTTCAAGATGGAGGTTTCAGCAGCCACGCCGTCAAAGCCAGTGTTGGTAAATTGGGGTAGAGCAGTTGACCCTGAGTGAGCAGATCCGGCAGAAGGGGCAGATCTAACTGATCCGCTGCCAACCTTACCACGTCTGCGAACCAAACCTGTCTTAGCCATCTTGGAGCCACCAAGATTGCTGGCGCACCCTCTAGGGCCAGCTTGCGCACCACCTTGCCCACCATGGGAAACGGAGGGAACAGGTACAGAAACCCCAGATCCCTCCAGTTCAGAGACATCGCATCCACTACACAAATGCCGGAAGCTTGTGATTGTGACGAGAGGCAAAGAGGTCCACATCCGGAGTCCCCCACCGGTGGCAAAGCGACTGAAACACCTTGGGGCTGAGAGACCATTCCCCACGGCGAGGTGAGCACCTGCTCAGGGAGTCCGCCTCCGTGTTCTCCACTCCCGGAATGTACACCGCCGAGATGCATGGGACATTGCTCTCTGCCCAAGCCAGAATCAAAGACACTTCCCTGAGGGCACGCCTGCTGCGAGTCCCCTCCCTGGTGATTGATGTAGGCGACCGCCGTCCAATTGTCCGACCGAACTTGAACCGGTAGGCCCCGTAACTGATGAGACAAGTGAGCCAGAACCAACCTGATGGCTCTCAACTCCAGAACATTGATGGGATCGTGAGCCTCCTGAGGCCCCCACAGTCCCTGAAACTGAAGATCCTTCCAAACCCCCCCCCCCCCCAACCTGACAGGCTGGCATTCGTGGTGACCGTCTCCCAACGAGGGGTCAGAAAGGATCTGCCCCTCAGCAGATTGCTCGGTTCCAGCCACCACCGAAGGGAATGCCGAACCCGGGGGGACATCAGAAAAGACTGATCCGAAGACAGCGGAGACCTGTCCCAGGCTGCCAAGAGATGGAGCTGGAGCATCCTTGTGTGAAACTGGGCAAAGGGAACCGCCTCGAACGAAGCCACCATCAATCCCACTAGTCGCATCCCCAGCTGGATGGACGGACGAGGGATGGATAGGAGAAGCTGAGTCAATTCCTGAATCAGAAGAACCTTGGGCCAGGGGAGGAACACCCTGGACTGAGAAGTATCCAGAGACATTCCCAGGGACACCACCACCCTGGACTGAGAGAGGAAGGACTTGGGATAGTTGATCACCCAGCCAAATCTCTCCAGAGTGGCTACCACAGTCCTGGTATCTAACTCCGCCTGGCTGAGAGAGGATGCCATAATAAGCAGATCGTCCAGATAAGGCACAATGCGGATACCCTGGGCTCTGAGGAGGGCCATCACCCCCGCCAGCACCATGCTGAAAGTCCCAGACCGGAGAGAAGTGTCGCAGCCGTCCCCCCACCCGCGACGGGGAGGGCACCCCCTCATTGTTGAGCCGGCTTAGCGGCTTTGGGCTTGGAGCCCCAGCTGTGACCTGGACGAAAACGAAAGGAAGGGGTAAAGGAAGCCGCCCCCCGAAAGGGACGACGTTGCTTCTTTCGCTGAGGTAACCTACCTCCATTTGCGACCGTATCCAATTTCTCTCCAAAGAGCCGCAAGCCCAGAAAGGGAAGAGCCGTAAGCGACTTTTTGGAAACAAAATCAGACGCCCACTGGCGCAACCAAACCGATCGCCGAATAGCCACCAGCAAGGCCGAAGTTCTACTACACATCACCATGGTGTCATCCAGGGCGGCTAGCACAAATGACAAAAACAATTCGCACCGCTTAAGGGCGGTGAACTCATCACTAGCCGGGTCAAGCCTGGAGGTAGACAACAGGTCCCTGACCTAGACCTAGAAGCCAATATTAAAAGCGCTGAAGCACAGACAGGCCGCAAGGCCGACCCGACACTGGCAAAACCGTGACAAGCCATCTGGTCAATGCGTTTGTCCTCACCGTCCTTGAGAGTAGAACAGTCAGGAGAATGCATCCAACACACAATAAAAACGATTACACTAAGGGAGAAAGACCCCCCCCCCCCCCTCTAAGGAGCAAGGGCAATCCGGGAGAGGGGGAATCCACGCTGGAAGGTGGAAGGGCAAGGGACGGGGCATCCCTAACCGGGATCACCAACCCGGCAAACCGCCTACCCCTTAGTATGGGGTCTCACGGTGGAGCCGAACCATTAGGTGCCGTCTACCCTTGCCTGGACCAGCAGCCTAGGCTGGGAGGCAAGATGAAATACTAAGAAAGGGGGTCCAGGCAGAAATAGACTAACAAGCGGGCCGGGAGTTACCCCGGCTACCTGCAAGGAGGAGACATCCATCTTCTGACTTGCTCGCCGTCTGCAGAGATGAAAGACTGGGGAATGAGTGGGAGGTCCCGGGTATTTATGGACCGGGAGGGGCTCCCTTTTTTTCATGACATCTCTGCAAGATCGCCCTCTACAGGTCGGTATAACCCAAGTGTAATGACTATCTGAAGCGGGGTGTGTGACATACTTAGAATATAACTGTTGCTGCACAGAAGGGAAGAAATACCAAAATGATTAGCTGTGCTGTTTGAGGTCAATCAATATTACCACATTAACTTTGTATCATTACCCTTAGCTCATTAACTATAAGTAGCAGTTTTAATCTATTTATGTTTGTTGCATACTCTTTAAAGCTGACATAAACCCGAAATTCCTGAAGTGGTCCCAGGATCACTGTGTTACTATCACAAATACTATCACTGCACCCATCTGCTGAAAACCACAAATAAAGCCAATGTCGATGTGACAGGGTGAGTATTTTTCTGATTTTTTGGCTTGCTACGGAGCTTTCTGCATACTGGCATAGCAAATATGGATGGCCAGGAGGTCGAGAGGGTTCTTTGGGTGATTATGGCCTAAGGTCTTATTTAATAAAAAGAATGGCCAGATGTATCAAGATCAGAGCTAGGAAAAATAAAGCAAAATGTAAAAAGTTCAATCAAATCAGATGTTTTATCTTATTTAAACAATACAATCTGATCTGTTTTTCTCAATTGCTTAGATTGAATTTAAATCATTTTCCTTGCACTAGTCTTTATGCATACATCTATGAATACTGTTTTCTTACCAATCTTTTCATCTTCCTGCACCATTTTCCGCTCTTCCCGAAAGGCACGCAGCCACCTCAGCTTCTCTTCTAACTTCTTGGCAAAATAGAGGTGCATCTCCTCTGTCTCTTTGTTATGCAGTTTAAAGGCATTCTTCACACTAACATTAAAATCTTCATCCCGTCCATCATCCACATCAATGACTTCATACTTGTCCATGTCTAAGCGTCCTTTGTAATAAAGGATATCCCTCCTAATCAGGTCCTGTTGGAAATAAAAAAATGTAGTATTCGTATCATTTCAAATAAATATAGAAATGGATTCATTTAAAAGTACCGTAAATAAAAAAAAATGAATACTGATATATGGGATAAAAGACGTTAGTCACATCAATCCAGGTTCACTTCCGAGTCTTTTCCGACGGAAAAGACTCTTCCGTGCTGGGAACTTTTATATTTTGTAAATATCTGGAGAAGATCCAAGTGAACGCGGGACACCCTCTGGAAGTGAAGATCCTTTTGCCTAACAAGGTTCCTGAGACAGTAAGGTAGTTAGATTAGGGACTAAACTAAATCTGTTTTTAAAAGCCAAAATCACTGACCAGCATACACAATAACAGTCACACATTATTTACTGTATGAATTGAGGAAAACAACCATCCATATTCCATAATGGCGAGAAGAGAGATTTATGTACTCGAACATTAGGACTACGACTAAGCAACAGACAGATTTATTCATTATTTCAGTCCACCCTGAAACCTTTGCAATGTACTTTGTATAACGTCATTACATCTTGTATCTTGGTAAAGGAATTTAAAAAGCTTACACTATTATACTGGCATATAATAATGATTCAGATCTCAAGTGTTTTCAAGCCATAATGTGCATCTCTAGTAATACAAATTGGTAGATGGGAAACAATGGACCCAACTAAGTCTATGAATTGACATGGAATGAACAGTATTTCATTTATGTATACTAATTTAATTGAAAGGTCCAGACTGTTTCCCCTCTGCCCACCCCTCCTTCCCCCTGCACTAACCAAGCAGTAAAAGACTCAGCCAAGATCCTCTGATACTCAATTACGAGACCTGGAGCTGGAACCTTGATGGACCAGTAAGTTGAAACAGAGACATCTGCACCTATACTGAGGTGGCACCCACAAAGTTTCCAGAGTTAAAGGGATTTTTCATGCAAACGGTTGAAAAAATAAACACCAGCTTACCTTGCCAAAAGTTCCTCTAGCACTGTGCCTCCTCTCAGCTCAGTGCCATGAATGAGGAAATGTCCTTCCTCATCTGTCTCTCCAGTGCCACCCTGCTAATGTGGGCCACCCTTACTAGCTTGAGGAGCTAGTCCAGACCACACCCCCTCTTTACTGATGGCTTGAATGGCTCAGAGCTGCTATTCAAGCCCAGCTAAACCCCACTTCTCCCCATCCAGCCTGCCCCTAGCAAGCGCTCTTGCTCCCAGTGCTGCCTCAACCATTATGATAATTATTATGCAGCATCACAGCTCCAGGGGCCATGGCCACATGTTTCAAAAGAGAATTCATTAGAGAAAACTGTAAACATCAATACCTCGGCCATTGCCTTTGTTTGAAATATCTCTTTAAGATGACAAAGCCAATGTGAGGGAGTAGCTAATGCAGAAATATGCCCCTTTAAAATGGAAGTAAATTCACAAAAGACTTCCTCTTCCCCTGCAGCATGGGGGCATAGGGGGGATTTCCCCCTACTGCAAGCTCAGTTCCCAGGAGACCTGTACTTACCACATCTGAGTTCCTTGGAGCAGGCTGTCAGCCTGCCACGCCACATGACCACTGGTGACCAATTGAGTTCACTGTGCCAGCATGCAGGCATAGTCTGCCCTTCCCATCTGTGAATCCAGTGTTAGTCACTGAGTGGCTGCTGAACCAATGAAATGATGAAGGGTAGATGGAAGAGATCCTGGTATTGGGCTTGCTGTGGGGGGATACCCGTCAAGGACATAATAAATTGGGATGCTCCCATGCTGATGGAATAGATGAAGTACTTTTTCCAGAGAATTTGGGTTCATGCTTCCCAGGTCTGCTGGTCATCAGTCCGAGCACTACCCTCACTCATAACATTCTGGCTAGCTTTAGGCAGAGCTCCCTGTGGAGTGACAACTCTAATCTTGCTCACAGAGGGAACACTGTCCATTGGTCATCATATGTGAGACCCCCAACATGAAGATAACATTTCCTGCCTTCATTTGGCTACACAAAAAAAACACCTCCTAAAACAGGAGGTGCCACACACAGGGGCGTACATACCCCTGATGGGGCCTCACAGCCGGGCCTCCATCAGCAGCAGCTTCTCCCCGCCATCAATGGACTCTCACTGACCAGAATAAGCTAGAGCAGCAGGAGTCAACACAGGCCATGGCCAGACACTCTTTGGCCTGGAGCAGCTGGAGGAGCCAGCGAGCGAGGCATGCATGCGTGTGGCGCACGTGGTGCAAGGGGTGCACGTGTGCTGCGCGCACAGCAATTACGAGGGACACGCTGCAGCATGGCTACATAGGTGAGTATGAAGCTGGGAGGGGGCGTACATTCTGAAGCGGTAGAGTAGGTAGCTTGGGCCCAGGGGCATGTGCCTGCACTGCCTCTATGGCATGTACGCCCCCAGCCACACAGATTCCTTATCACTGGTAATAATGACGGCTCCCAGGTGAGACATTTAGGCAGGCGCACAAGGATACATATGTTCTTATGGTGTTACTTTGTACTTAAAGAGGAAGCTTTTTGTAACTCCCCAGCCACCCCTCTGTGATCCTCCCCTGATGCCAGCAGGGGGTGGGACTCTTAATTGCACCTGTAAGCTTGAGTGACATACCAGTACAGTCACAGGGCTGCATGGCAGTGGGAGACTGACCTGTCATTCAAGGTCCCAGCCTCAGCTTTAATGAAGATTGCCCCCCCCACAATGAGTTGCTATTGCCCAAATTTGGCTAAGCACGGATGTGGGTGAAAGGTTGAAAGAGCTTTACAAAATGCTTGGACTTTTTAAGTACAGTGTAAATGTGGGGATTCCTAGGAGCCAAAAAGCACGAATGTAAAACAAAATGAATGTATTGTAAGCAAATATTTTATTCATTTAATTAATTCTATATGCAACATTAATTTCACCTTTTTACAAAGAACCAACTGGTGATCGAACAGAAAGAATACTCTCTGTTGCTGGCGTCCATACGGCTGGTAAATCCACTGCATTTCTCCAGTGTAAATAAGTTCTGAGCTTCTGTCCAGGATATCATCTCCCTGGTAGATAAAGAAACAGGTTACCCACCAGAAAATCACATAGCTGTATGAAATGCAAAATGCTAGCAATCTTTACATATTTTATAAAAAAAAAATATATTTAGCATATTTCTCTCCCCATAGCAAAATAGGGGAGAAAATATTGGTGCGCCTTATGGAGCTAAGTCCCAGACAGCAGTATGAAATTCTGTGGCCAGGGGTTGAGCAGCGAGTGTGGGAGGGCGCGTGGTGGTGTGCAGAATCCGCCGAGCCCCATAACAGACAGCATGCAGGTCCCTCTCATGCCCGATAACATATGGGGTGTCATTGTCTACAATGGGGTTGTCAGCTGCACTGTGACCAGGTGCAGAGCATGCGAGTGTGCAGCATGCTTATACTTACTCGTTGCACAGGTGTCCCTAAGTCCCCCTCCTCTGCTTATGATATAGCTGTCACATAAGTACTGTATGTGAGGTAGGGGGGATTCTGAACACTGCCTGTTATGGGGTTCTGCCACACTGCATGCTATTAGGATCTGGGGGGGGGGGATTTTAACACACCATATAGTTCAGAATATTTTAATCCCTCATTTTCTCTTATAAACGCTAGGTACGTATTATGGTCATGTGCGTATTATAGTGTGCAACATACAGTAAGTATAATACAAAGCAGTGGTCCAAAGTGCTAAATTATGTTCCGGGGAAAGGGAAGGCTAATAATGAGATTATTATACAGTGAGGATGTGAGTTTACTAAGGTCATTGGTCCTAAACAAGGCCACTGGGGGGGTACATCTAACTGCAACCCAATCGAAGCTAACTTGCTCAGAGGGCATGGCAAACTGTCATAATAATAAGAAATCTCTTGGCAAAAGGTTAAATAATTGGCTTAATTGCTCATCTGGGTATAATATAAGGTACAAAGTGTACAAATATCCAAGAGAGTAGATCCAGCTTTTCTCCCAGTAGATGGTATCTGGTATGGACAGGCATTCAGGCATATTAGGAATAATGCATAATAGGGCATTTGGTGAACATTTGTTTAGGGTGTGAAGAGGTATCTCCCCTATATTCCATTTAACCTTACTCCAGACCTAGGTCAATGTTCTCATACAAGCTGTCTCTATTGGCAATCCTCTTACCCCTCTGTACGTCAGAACCTGCAGGAAGGCAATGGAACTTAGCAGGGCTATCTCTAAGTTAGTGACTGGGCTCCAGGATGAGGGGTGTACCAATTGGCATACACTATCTGGGCTGCATAAAAATGGTACAGCAATGCCCCCTGAAGCAGTCACTAATTTAAAGCTGGAGCTAATTCATGAAAATGTGGTGGGGGGCTTCCCCAGAGATTTTTGTTATAAACAGGCTCCATCTTAGAGGTATCAGAGGAGCAATGATGATTACAAACTACCGTTTTGTGGGTGATGGTGAAGTGGGCGTGTGCTGGACTTTGCATCCTCACTATGTTCATCCAAACTAGCTAAAATACCACATTAGAGGTGGTTGCATTAACACATCAGAAGAAACAGCTTAGTAAACACAAAAAACAAAGCCAATACAAGACTTGGATTGCTAATAATACTGATCAACCACATTGTATGAAAGGGAGCTATTTACTTGTGGAGTGGGTGCAGTTATTCCCGATTTAGTGAGTGGCAGAGCTGTGTTCTAATTAGGGACTCACAGACTGATTAGAACTGCAGGCAAGGGGGAGATAAGACGGGAGGGAAAGCAAAAGCAACATTTCTCTTTTTTCCCACCAGGCTACTTTTTGATGCTTTCTGTTGTCTGAAAACCCTGTTGTAGTCTCTGACTTTATTTTCCTCAAGAGATTTGCTGATCAAGCTGGCCCTGTCTCCAGAACAGCATCTTAATGGCACGGATGCACGATTTTCAGCTCAACGTTTGATGTGAGAAAGCATGAAAAAAATAGCTTTTAAATGTGAGTTTCAATGCCTTGCTGAAAAATCTGAACACACATGAAAGCATCTGAGCTGACAGCTATGTAGGTAGTACTTCTAGAATGCACAAAAACTGTTCACATTTCTGTTGCTGGAAATGGCGAATCAACTTAAAGATGCCCTTGACTAGTAATTGATCTTTTGTTGCTTAGTAAAACAATTTCAGGGTCTATTTGGAGAATAGAGGCAAAGGGAAAACTAATATGACCTGGTAAACATCAGGGGCTTAGATATATTGGAGACAATGGGAAGCAGCCACTACTGGGTCAGCGGCAGAAGGGGCCCGTTGAAAGCTGCTACCTCCTTCCGGCTTGCAGCACCAGTCATGCGGCAATGCGCCTGCTCCCTGTACAATATGATACTTGTCGCATTTCCTCGCTCTGCTGATGGAAGCCCCCCACATTCTGGATGCTGGGAATGCAATTGTATGACTCTCCTCAGCAGTATCAGTCACAGTCTGGTGGCAGGGCATTACAGATACAGATGCTAGGGATCTAGCATCATTAGCAAGTCGCATCCCCTCCAGGAAAAGGCACCTCCATCCTCCATCCTGGCAGACTGCAGGCCTGTCCAATACAAGTCTGGGGCCCCCCCAGGAGTGGGCAGAGGGGTGACATTCTGGCAGTGGTGAATCTGTACCTGTAGAAAGCCATGCTATGAGGGGGGTAAAATGGTGGCCTCTTATTTGGATGCCTCATCGCTTCTAGTAGATGGCATTTCGAGAGGGGGTGTCAAAGGGAGTCCACTGGTGGTTGCACAGTGTGTTTTGTCTTTGGGGAGGGGTGCCACCTGATCACCTCTTGTAGAGAAATTCTTGTGGCAGCTCTACTCATACTCTGCCTATTAACTGAGGTCCTTAAGTTGGGGAAACCCACTCACACTGCAATATCACTGGGGCAGTGATTCCAACTAAATAGATTGAAATCACAAAAATTTTCCCTAAAAATCTCTACTGACAAGACATTTTGCGATAGCTGCAAAAATGCAATCGCTGTGTGAAAGGACACATTTACTTGCAATTGCAGGGTGATCATAAAGCCCCCCCCCCAATGGATCACATTTTATCAGTGTGAATGGGAACACATAATTGTGGGCCTTGAGAAGGGGGATCTGCTCTTGCCATATATATCTTACAATGAGCATTTACAATGTAAGATATCTGCTTTTTTTTGAGGGGGGGGGGCACTATGATTTTGCTAAGGGGCCCTATAAAATGTATGTATGCCCTTGGTAAGCAAACTCAGTATTGGAGTGTTGAAAATGTTTGTCAAATAACAGTCTTATTAATGCCTAAGATAAGTCAACCAACAATATAACCGCATTGCAATTGTTTTTGTAGCAGTGTGCTTGGCTTGGTTCTGGGTCCTCAGCTGACAGTCAGTGCTCATATCAGCCATGATGTCTATTACTCAGGACTTACTGAAGCACACAGCTGTGGCTCTGCATTTAGAGTAGACTGGCTCAGTCAGATAACAGATGCATCAGGGCACACATTATGTTCACAAGCCTAGGGATGCTGGGGTCTTCGAGGGGAAAATTATTCCAAGTTAGTCATTAACTTAACTCCATAATGTCTTAACATTTGCAAAGGAAAAACACAAAGATAAACCTCCCTTTCATTAGCTTTGAAGGGGGGTTATTCATTAAAATGTGGATAGCAATAAGAGCCAGCTCTCCAGTTGGGTTTTTAGTCCAAAATTGCAGAAATAGATTGCACCATCACTTGCCTTGTATTAAAATGCTGCAATGCTGCAGTACGATAAGGGTGGCATCATGGATCATCTGGTATCCACTGGCATATGTGTCTGCAGTATAATGGCTTTACTATATTATGTAATTTGATGCTCTTGGTCCACACAGGGCACCTGCATCACGTGATATGTGTGATCCCACAATGTGGAGATGTGTGGTGCTGGATACCTTAGTGATTGGGTGATATGTTTTCCAGTCAAGCAGAGACATTACTCAACAAACTAGTAATAAACAGCCCTATATGGGGTTTTTAGAGCCAGGTCAGAATTCCCACTTTTTTATGAGATAAAACTGCCATTGACTTTCATTGTCTAGGTGTCGGGTGTAAAATTTTACCTGGCTCTGAATCAGCCCCAAAGTCAATAAAAAGAAGTATGTATTCTCAACTGGCTCTGAATTGACCAATATGTGCTATTCAATGAAGTATGGAGAGGCTCTCCACATGAGTTTGAAACACCAACACAAATAGGCTGAAGAGCTCTCCACTATACAGTCCATAGTTTTACTGAAACCTAGGGAGGTACAGAGAAAAGCAACACTTTGCCTAAAGTGCCTGTCCAGCTAGCAAGAAAGAGTACTGTTTTACCGTTAAAATAATATACCAGACCTATCAGAGTGACTGTTGGTGCACCCTTGAACACTGCTGTGTACCCCCCCCCCCCCATGTGTTTCTAGCCATGGGTGTGCCCTTCTTGGTAACAGCATACACAGAAGCATCCCCAGCTCTGTGTGCGTGTCTGTCGGCTCATAGAGCGGGGGCACTGCCCTGTGCTGCTCGGCTGTGGCAACTCCCCTATACTGCCTCAGTGCCATGAGAGGGGGGGGGGGGGGGTCTTTAAGCCTGGACTTCTGCTTTAACTTGTCGTAAACAACAAAAAGTGGGCCAATATGCTTATCAGCAGTAAGCCTAAGGTAAAAAAAAATCAACGATCACCTGCCTCATAATATGAAAAATGTAAATGGGTAGAATCAGCCTTTACATACTTTGAAGGAAACATATTGAGGTGCTACTTAACTGAGGTCTCTGTTATAAAAAACAGCAACACAATTTGTAACACACTATATTATATGTCTAAGCTATATTATTCAGTTATGATGATAATAAGATGACTAAATAATTTAAAGCTGCAACATAAAACCAGACTTTAAATCTGATATACAAAATGTTCTTGGGATTTATTGTAAATTTCAGATGAACAAAGAAATGTATAGTGATCATCTTTGATCATCTAAAGTGGTTAGTTATAGTTAGATAAACTAGGAACATGAATATGACCTCTGAAAAGGAAAGGGTAGGTAATTTAAGAATATGAATATCAATCAGGCAGCTCCACAGCGAGCATGGGTGACAGCCATGTATTGGGGTCACCTCTGTTCTATACTGCAAAAAGTAATCATCTCAGAATTGATATCTCAATTTCTCTCCAATAGAATTGGTTGCTGTCTTTCAACTGCTTCTTATAAACATGCTTTAAATCTTACACAACTCACAAGAAATAATGAGCCATTTCAGAGTGCCGAGTATGTGCTCAACACAAAATAGCATTCAGTTCCCTAAGTAATATATGTTCTACATACGTATCAAAATATAATGGCTGCTTAATGACGTGGCAGCTGAAAAAATATAACCTGTATGTTTTTATTAAATACTGGGGTTATTCACTTATTTCTGGTACATCAAAAGACTGACATGTCAAGCTACAGGATCTAATAAATAATGTTTACAGTGGAGAAGATAAAAAATACCATTTTGTGATTACTCACCTGTAAAATGGGTATTACAAGTATGTCTCACACCCTGCTTCGGAAGTATTCATTACACGTGGGTTATGTCCAGTAGAGGGCGAACTTCTGCAGAGATGCCCAGAAAAAAAGAAGCCCCTCCCGGCCCATATATACCCGGGACCTCCCACACATTCCCCAGTATAGTAAAGCAGTAAGAGGACCAGGAAGAGCAAATAAAAAAACTCTACCAATAAAAGGTGCACCATATAGAGGATCCAAGATACAACTCAGGGTGGGGCAAAGCAGGGTGTGAGACATACTTGTAATACCCATTTTACAGGTGAGTAATCACAAAATGGTATTATTCCAAGTATGTCTCACACCCTGCCTCGGAAGTATTCATTACACGTGGGACATCCAATAGCAGTGTCCAAAAAGGGTGGGGATCCCAACAGGCAAAAGTGCACAAATTAAACCACTGCAGCTGGCAGAACTTTGCGGCCAAAGACAGCATTCACTAAGGCCCGCACATCAACCTTATAAAAACTTGGAAAAGGTATGAACAGAAGACCAAGCAGCAGCCGTACAAACTTGTTCAACAAAAGCCTGGTGCTAAAAAGCCCAGGAAGCCCCGACAGTACGAGTATAAAGAGCAGTAATCTGAAAGGGGAACCCTCCCCTTGGCAATATAGGCCCCAACAATGGCCAGACATATCCATTTACTAATGGTAGACTTGATGGCGCCAAACCCTTCTTGGGCCCAGAGGGCACCACAAACAAGGCTTCCGTCCTTCAGAAAAGAGAAGTAGCCACCAAAGAGTACTTCACACAACAAACAATCATCCAAAGAGTGCAGGGTCCTCTCCTTGTCATTGCTAGGCTTAGGACACAAGGAAGAGAGAACCACATCCTGAATGAGATGGAAGCAGAGACCACTTTAGGTAGAAAATCCGGCTTAAAGCTGAAGACCACCTTGTCCTGGTGTCTCTCAAAGTAAGAGGCCTGAATAGACAGAGCCGCCAACCCAGAAACACCTTGAACAGAGGTAATAGCCACCAAAAAGGCAAACTTTTGTGTAAGCATAGAAAATGCAAAATTCAAATCCCAAACAGGCACAAGGCTTTCGAGGGGGCCACACATGAGTGGCCCCCTGGAAAAAAGCTTTAACCAAAGGACGAAGAACAAAAGACCTTAGAAGAAGACCACCAGGGCAGAGACCTGCCCTTTCAAGGTACTAAGCTGGAGACCCAGGCCCAGACCATGTTGAAGAAAGACCAAAATCCTAGGGATCGAAAACACCCTGCAAGGCAAGGCCCTAGCCTCACACCAATCAATATAGGACCCCAAGTCCTGTAGAAGATGTTAGAGGAAGATCACTTGCTAGCCCTAACCAGTGTCTGAATCACAGCATCAGACAAACCTTCTTCTATTAAGATGGAGGAGGTTTCAGCAGCCACGCCGTCAAAGCCAGCGTTTGTAAATTGTGGTACGAACCAAACCTTGGTCTTGGCCACCCTGGGGCCACCAGAATTGCTGGCGCACCCTCTTGAGCCAGCTTGCGCACCACCTTGCCCACCATGGAGAAGGGGGGAAACAGGTACAGGAACCCCAGATCGCTCCCAGCAAGAGACATGGCATCCACTGCCAGAGCCAGAGGAACCTGAGACAGAGACAAAAACGTTGGGAGCTAGTGATTGCGACAGACCCCCACTTGCGACAGAGGGACCGGAATACCTTGTGGTTGAGATATCATTCCCCTCGGCGAGAGGATCCCCTGCTCAGGGAGTCCGCCTCCGTGTTTTCCACTCCCGGAATGAATACCGCTGAGATGCATGGAACATTGCTCTCCGACCATGCAAGAATCAGAGAAACTTCCCTGAGTGCACTCCTGCTGCGAGTCCCTCCTTGGTGATTGATGTAAGCAACCGCAGTACGATTGTCTGATTGAACCTGAACCGGTAAGCCCTTCAAGTGATGCGTCAAGCATGAGAGAACCAACCGAATAGCTCTGAGCTCCAAGACATTGATGGGGGTGTGAGCCTCCAGCGGACCCCACAGCCCCTGGAAACGAAAATCCGTCCAGAAAACTCCCCAGCCCGACAGGCTGGCATCCGTGGTAACCGTCTCCCAACAAGGGACCAGAAAATATCTGCCCCTCATCAGATTGGAGACAGCAGAAAGGAATGATCCAAGTACCGGGGACATCTATCCCAGTTCAGCAATAGATAGAGTTGGAGCGACCTCATGTGGAACTGAGCAAAGGGGACTGCCACAAATGAAGCCACCATCAATCCTACCAAATTCATCCCTAGCCGGATAGAGGGGCGAGGAATGGCCAGGAGAATACATATCAGATCCTGAACCCTCTGCACCTTTGGGTGAGGTAGGAACACTCTGGCCTGACTGGTATCCAGATTCATGCCCAGAAATGAGATCTCCCGTGATGGGGAGAGAGAGGACTTGGGGTGGTTGATCACCCAACCGAACCTTTCCAGCGTCATCACCACCCTGGAGTCCAGCTCCGCCTGACATAGGGAAGAAGCTGTAATGAGTAGGTCGTCCAGATACGGCACAATGCGAATGCCCTGGGCTCTGAGAAGGGCCATTATGCCCGCCAGCACCTTGGCGAACACCCTTGGTAACAAAGTCAACCCGAAAGAGAGGGCCACAAACTAAAAATGCTGATCTCCCACCACAAACCTGATATACAGGCACAAAGAGTGGGCAGCACCAGTTAGTTAATCAAAAGATATGTACTGATAAATAATGGTGTGCACAACCACCCTAGCACGAAATACACAAAAGGCTATGGGGAGAAAGAGGAGAGGACCACACTCTCCACTAAGTGCTATGGAATGAGTGGCACCACCTTACAAAGATATCTAAAAATATATCAATTTATTGCATAATGACTATCAGTTAAAACCACATATAAACAAACAGATTCACATATACAGACATGACATAACACCACCAAGGGGCGCCAGGGGTCTCATATATTAAACATAATACTAGTGAATAAATTCATTCCAAAGAAAAATATTCCTTCAAAAGCATCTATATTAAGGTGAATTAATCTCTCTATACAATCATTTGCAAATTAGTGCAAAAATATGTGCAAAATACAAACGCAGTATATAACTCAATCAAAAACAACGCGCCAGGGTAGGCCAAAAGAAAAGAGAGCAAAAACAGGGGTGCATACAAACCGACCACAGGCGCCATGGCCGTGGCGACGGTTTGTGGGGGCGCCTGTGGTCGGTTTGTATGCACCCCTGTTTTTGCTCTCTTTTCCTTTGGCCTACCCTGGCGCATTGGTCTGTACCCGGTTAGGGTTTTACTCACCTTATGATAGGTTTTTGATTGAGTTATATACTGCGTTTGTATTTTGCACATATTTTTGCACTAATTTGCACATGATTGTATAGAGAGATTAATTCACCTTAATATAGATGCTTTTGAAGGAATATTTTTCTTTGGAATGAATTTATTCACTAGTATTATGTTTAAAATATGAGACCCCTGGTGCCCCTTGGTGGTGTTATGTCATGTCTGTATATGTGAATCTGTTTGTTTATATGTGGTTTTAACTGATAGTCATTATGCAATAAATTGATATATTTTTAGATATCTTTGTAAGGTGGTGCCACTCATTCCATAGCACTTAGTGGAGAGTGTGGTCCTCTCCTCTTTCTCCCACCACAAACCTGATAATCTCTGGTGTGCTGGGTAGAATGGTACATGAAGGTAAACATCCTTGATGTCTATAGATGTCGCGAAATCCCCCTGACGAAGGGAATTGATGACTGAGAGCAGAGTCTCCATGCGGAACTTCTTGGTTCCGATGAACCTGTTGAAAGGCTTCAAATCCAGAATGGTTCTGATGGATCCATCCTTTTTGAGAACCGTGAAGAGGTTGGAATAATGCCACCGGCCTCTCCCTGAGAAAAGCACCGGCATATGACCTCCATGTCCAGAAGATTTTGCACTGCCAACAGGAGCCCCTGCACAGCCCGGGGGTCCGAGGGAACCCGAGAACTGAGGAATCTGGGAGGAGGCTGGTACTCGAACTCCAGCTTGTACCCGGAAGAGACCACTTCCAAGATCCACTGGTTTGTGACCTCCCATGCCCAGACCTGGAAAAAAAGTGCCGCAGCCGTCCTCCCACCCGCAAAGGTGAGGGCGCCCCCTCATTGCTGAGCTGGCTCGGCAGCAGATTTGGGTTTAGAACCCAAGGAAGCCCCGGGTCGGACACAATCTCCTCTGAATGCAGTGAAAAACGTTCCCCTGCTCGTCCGAGAGTCATGAAAGGAGGGGATGAATGAGTCTGAACCCTGAAAAGGGCCGGAGCTGCTTCTAGCGTAGAGGTAACTTACCTCAATAGACAATAGAGACTAATCGAGCAACCAAACAGGCGCAGACCCGCGAAGCCCTGTGAGCGCCTACCTAGCAGCGCAATAGGCCGCCCACTAGCGCAACCAGCCCAATCGGCGTACAGCCACCGGCCATGCCGAGGTCCTGTTACACATACGGAGGGTATCATCCAAGGCGGACAAGCCAAAGGCAAGAAACATCTCACAATGAGTCAAGTCAGTAAACTCCTCACTGTAAGGAATCAATAGGAAACCATCCAAAGGCCCCTAAATAAAAACTCTAGTAGCCACGGCCATGAGAACGGAAGCACAAACCGGGCGCAAGGCCGAACCAACACAAGCAAAGGCATGCAAAGCCCTTAGGTAGAGACTACGATCCACTGTCCTTCAAGGTCACGGGATCCGGGGAATGCACAACCGGCGTGTTGGACAATCCCAGGACAGGAGCGTCGACCTCAAAGTGTGCAGACCAAGGCTTAACCACATCAACAGGGAAGGGATACTTCCCATCACACCCTTGAGGAATGCCAGGGAACCGGCTAGGCCTTTTCCCATTCCGTCAGGATCAGATTGTTAAAGTGCTCCAGATTCAGGAACCCCAAACGGGGTATGGCAGTCCCAAGACATTCCCCCCTTGCGGAGGGGAAGTGGCCAGCATGACAAAATACAGGCAGGAAGCCCGGGGGTATCCATGGTATCCCCGCGCTCCGTACCGGCATCCGTCCAGGTGCAAGGAGACAAAACTGACATAAAAAAGGGCCGGCGCAGCAGGCGCCAAGTGCCGAATCTTAGCCGGTGCCTACCCGGCCGCAAGGCTAGCAATCATCTTCACAATGTTGGCCCGCCTGGCGCAGACATTGGATTGCGACTCCCCGCTAATGACAAGTCACTAGGGGTCATAACCAGGCATGGGGGTGCAGGTGATGAGGCCAGCGGGGTCGGCCCGGCCGCACGGGGCCCAGATTGCCGCGCAATAGGCCGCTGTGCGCATGGTACACCAATTTTCAAATGTCTCCCACAAGGGATACCCCACATATTACACACTGCTGGGGATGCCCCGAAGGGACCCAGAGCCCTGTATCCTGGGAAGCCTCCATATGTGATTTTAAGGTAGTCGCAATGACCAATGGAAATTACGCTATGAAGCTACCCGGGATGCCCCTTAGAGTCCGTTAGTGGGAGGATTTTTGTAAGCCCCGGAGGGAACCCCAAATGACCGAGGAACCTAGGAGAGGAAGAACCCCTAATAGCTTACGGCAGTCCCACCTGCCAAGCACAAATAAATCCATGACCGTCCAATAGGAATATGACAGGAAGCCAAAAAGGCGTCCTCATACGTGTGCAAAAAATTATATATATATATATATATATATATATATATATATATATATATATATATAATGACCGAGTGGGAAAGGAACCTGCACCACCGGGGAACAGAGCTGCATAACATATGCTCTAACCGCTGGCCCGTGCAGCCGCTTACAGTAAAAGAGAATATGCATATAAATAAGGCATCAAGGATGGCCAGAGGGACACTCACGGAAGGTAACAGGCATGGGAAAGATGGCGGCGTAGGGCCGCAGACAGAAGGAGGATGAAGGCAGGCTGACGCGGATCGCTCACGCGTAAGGCCCTGCCCCCTCCCGATGCGGGAAAGAACACAACAGCCACGCTCCCAGCCAACAGGACTGGGAGCCGGTCGAGCGCCAACTGGAGGGGCCGGCCGTCACCAGCGCGGGGAGCGCCAGGCCCCGCCCCTTCCCCCTGACAGAAAACGAGCAGCGAACCGCGCTCCCCAGCCAAGGCTGCGTAGCCGGCATAGATGACACCGTCCCGCCACCGCCGCCCCAGAAAGCGAGCGTGCTGGCCACCAAGAACAAAATAACATAAAAATTAACCGAGTTAAAATACATTGAGGCGCACTGGCAGTAGCCAGCGCCCCCACACAGTAAAGAAAGTACAGCACCAATCATACTGACAACTTCCACTCACACAATCTCAGGGGAGACAAAACAAAGATGGAAGTACCCCCCCCCCACCCTACTAACCGGGAACAGGGAGTAATGGGGGGGAAGCCGATAGCCACATGTAGGGCTTCAGAACGGACAGGGCATCCCATGTCAGGATCACCAAACCTGACGGCCGCCTACCCCTTGGTGGGGGCTTTGCGGAGGAGCATGGTGCATGGCTCCTAGTCAAACACCTCTAAAGGTGTTCCCTACCCTCACCCAGACCCTCAGCCATAGCTGGGAGGCATAGGGGCATTAATAAGGAAGTCCGGGTGGAAATAGGAAAGGAAATGTGCCGGGTGTAAACCCGGATTACCTGTAAGGAAGGAGACAGCCATCTTCTGACTTGCTCGCCGTCTGCAGAGACGATTACTGGGGAATGTGTGGGAGGTCCCGGGTATTTATGGGCCGGGAGGGGCTTCTTTTTTTCTGGTCATCACTGCAGAAGTTCGCCCTCTAATGGACATAACCCACATGTAATGAATACTTCCGAAGCAGGGTGTGAGACATACTTGGAATATAGATCTACAGACTCCGGGCCTCAATGTCAGTGGGGAAGAAGGCATGGCCACTGAAAATGAATGAGCTATTTCACACATCTGCACTGTGTTGTGTTGCCTTTTGGAAAAGGCATGTGTCTACAGTATAGATGTCTATGGGCAGTACAGGTATTGCGGTGTTATGGGGCTGTTCGGAATGCACCGCCACCTCCAAACCCATCATCAACAGTCTCTGTTGCTGTATCTTATCCTTGCTGGGTCCTCTGCCCTCCAGCACCTCTAGGTCTTCTATCTGACATATGCTCTTGCCACCTTCTTCTGACCCCGGGCCCTGAAGTCTCTTCCCTGGTCTGCCGCATAGCCATTTTGCTGGACACACACAATGCTGTGATGATACAAACATAGGCAAAAAACAGTACAGCAGTGTGCTGCACTAGTGTGGTTCCAGCAATGGTTATTGGCCACAACATGTGGGGGGCGGGGGGGAACCAGAATGTTGATTGAACATTGCTTTTGTTCTCTTATAGAGTCCAGGCCACATGATCACCAATGGCCAATCAAGGGGCTGCATTATGCTGAAGGAACAAGGAGCAGGTAAGATTATCTCTGGCTGGCGGGGGTGTATGTGTGGGGGGCATGACACTTCAGGATGCTGCCTGTACCCAGCAAGATGGCGATCAACACCTATTTGTAGGTTTGGAATTGCTTTATCTTTCAGTGACACTCACTTAACCACTCACTCCTCCATCAGCTAAGGGTAATAGTCCTCTTCTTAGGTGATGCAACAGCCAGTGGAGTGGGTTCATCTGTCAGCTATAAGACTGATTGGCCCAGGTGCTCATCCAATAGGGTGCATCAGCCAGCCCTATTGAAGAAGCATTCGCTTAAGAATATCCTGCTGTAAGTGCTACTGTATCACCAAGGAAGACCACCAGCAGCTAAAACAGTCAAGGAACAGGAGGTGAGTTGAGTTACATTTAGAAAAGCAGCTATTGGGCTGCTAATCAACTTTAAAGTCACTTTTGTATATATGATTGTAATGGGTTGTTGTTAACTAAAACATTTAAAATATTTAATATACTTTTGTGGGAATACCACAAAAACTAACAATACTCACATTACCTCCCACATTGCTCTGGATCACTTTTACAGAAGCCTCTTGTTCTTGGCGTTGTCCTGAAGCTACACTGGTTTTCCAGCCACCCCCTGCCAATATTACAGTGTGTGAGTGAGCTGTACCAGCAGATAGAGTACCCTTGGAGTGGATTCTGGACAGCACAAATATAGAGTAATTAAGTAAAAAAATCTAAATATATCTAGGAAAAAAAGTCCAATAATAAAAATCCAAATAAATATGCTAGATAGCAAGCGGATGAGTTACGCAAACAGCCTGCATAAAAAAATCCTGCTAAGTCTGTTTCCTTATTTTAATGGAAGGAAGTAGTATCAGGGATGACAGGTATTGAACGAACTAGTCTGCCCAATGTTAATGGCCTGTCCCCTATACCAGCCTGTGCTGGAATTAGAGCGTATTGCTATTGAGTGAGTAAATGCTTTTACTAATCATTCAATGCTTTGGTCACAAATTTAGAGTGGTTAATGCTACTGTTCCCCATAGGCTGGCTCAGGAGCCATTGGAATAGAGATCACCCCTATAAAAGTAGAATGGTATGTGCGAAAACACTTCCCCCTGGAATTTATTCCTCCCCAGGAGACAGAAACTGCAAACTTGGTGTTTTTTTTTTCAGTTAGGGCATCTAGGTGATCATTCTCTCACTATCAAGCATTCTTATCCAATTTTATGTTAATGGGTAATTTTGCGATACAGCTTAATGAGTGTCAGCATCATACAGTCATAGGATAGCCACAATTCGTCTTCTTGCCTTGATATTCCACAGTTGATCAGAAATTGTATTACAGAGATGCAGAGATGTTATATTGATTCCAATAGGGAGCCTACTTGCGTAGTCATTCACTAATGCCTCCAAAGTGCTTTAAGTAACCACGGCAACTGCCATGTATTCTCAGACCACATAAAGTTACATAGGGGTGTGCTGAGTGTATGAAAGCTGTCAATGTCCTGTTGATTCAACAACTGCAGAGTTCCAAATATCCACTGGCATTAATATCAGCACACAAACTGTGCATCCAGCACTTCATGGCATGGGTTTTCATGGTTGAGTAGCTGCATGTATCACCAAGCACAATTTCAAGCATTGGGCTGCATGTGCAGGAGGAATTAAAAAGGCCCTAGGCTGTAGGGCTGGGTGAAACAGGTTTTGTTCTCTCTCTTTGTCCTCTGAGCTGAAATATTCCTTTTCAGTAAGTGGGCCTGGGGGGTGTAGCAGGGGTGTAGCTAAAAGAGCAGAGGGGCACGTGCCCTGGGTGCAGCAGGTCAGGGGGGGGGTACCAAAGGGAGACCTGGGCACATGTGGGGGGTGCTATTTTAAATCTTTGCCCTGGGTGCCAGAAAGCCTAGCTGCTCCTCTGGGGTGTAGGTCTGCTTTAAAACCTCAAGAGACCTGAAGGGAGTTCAGCTGGGCCCTGGTTGCCTTTTACTTTGTCTACTTGTTTGTACAATTCCTACCTAAATGTTGTAAGAGGCAATTATACTGTAAAAACAAAGAACAAATATATATTCAAAATATATATATAATATATATATTCAAGAACACATTTTTCACTTAACACTTTTCGACACACCTCCCAGTCTAGGACTGATGCTTGCCACTGTGCAATTTTGTCAATGTTTTCCAATCTTCTTTTGCGCTCATTGATCTGTTGAGTGACGTTCCTCATGACAGCAAGAGCAGCAGCCACATATCTGTAATCACTGCAGGTGAAAAAATGGTGGAAAACTAATTTAGAATTTAGCATCTGTCAGAACTTGCTGCCAATAAACATTAATGTTACCTTTAATTGCCCACTTCAATTCTTCATAATCAATCAAAAATTCTACATTCCACATTCACCGTAAAGCAATATATCATACAGCTCAACTATAGAATGGTGTGCTTTAAACCCGACCAACACCTATTTTTTGTTCTTTCACGAGTGTTGGTCCCACAGACCGCTAACCAAAACAAGCTGGGGGGGGGGGCACCTAGAAGTTCTGGAGTCCCTCCCACACATAACCCCCCAGAACGCCCGTAATCCTCACTACGAGCCAGCCCTGGAAACGGAGTCCTGCAATCAATAAGAGCCAGCCAAGGGGCAGGGACCTCTGCCTTTGCAAAGTCTTATTGGTGGTCGGGTTTGCCTATGCATAGTCAATTTATCCATTTTTGGCAGACAGTCGTGCTCACTGCCAGTAAGAAGAGACAAGGTGCACAGTGTTCAGAGGCATGGAAGCCCCACAAAAAATTTGTTAGACATCAGCATAACCAGGCCTATTTTAAAATATCCCTGGTTATGTGTGTTTCTCCCCCCTAAAAATAATGAGTGGTTCCCCCCTCTGAAGCTATCAGAAAGCAAACCAGGCATAGGGGCTAGGGCACCCATTGTTCGAAGTTTGAACTGCCGGCCTCTGGCCATGCCAGGACACCAGTCCCTATGCCCTTTGGTGCAGGTCTGATGATCCCCACTGAGGGGTACCGGGCTCTTCCATACCATCCTCTGGCTGTTGGGGGTATGGATGATGGCCGCAGGTAACTTGCCATTCCTTGGACCCCTTACTAGTTCAAGGTAGTGAAAATAAAAAACACAACATTAAAGCATTTTATTAGTTTAATTTATACTTACCTCAACCATCCATATTCAGTGTCCTTCCAATGTTCCAACACCTCATGGGGTTCCTTGTTGGCTCCTCTTTTGCTGGCAGAAGCAGCCAAAATGACCATTCTGGTGGTCTTTGGAAGGATGCCACTTTGCCAGTCTGTGATTGCTCCCCCTTCGGTGGGGGGGGGGGGGAGCAAGCAGAACCTGTCAGAGTTGATCCTGGAAGGAATGTCCTCCTTCCTTCCAAATGCCAGCAGAGCGGTGTGACCACTTACGTTGGCAGAAGAAGAGCTGATGAGGGACCCCACGAGTCACTTGAACAAAGGCCCAAAACCTCCTGGTGCTGGATGAAGTTGGCAGAGGTAAGTATAGTGTAAACTTAAAAAGTAATAAAATGCTTTTTGTGCTGTGTTTTATTATTATTCTTTCAATACATTGAACTAGTAAGGGGTTCAAGGGACCACTAAACTAGTTAAAGGGTAGGTTGGCCACAAGTTACGTGCTGCCATGGCATAACTAGGTTAGCAACAATAGACTATTGCGGTGATATATTGTGACTTCAACAGGAGGCACATGCCAACTCCTCTGTAGTGAGTGTGAATAGCGGACTACAGTACCCATAGGCTAAGAATTTAACGATATGTCTGTGTGTGTCTGGCTGTCTTTCAGACATGCTGTCTTTTCTTTGGTAAAGTTATATACTGGCACTGTGAGCAGTAGGTAACTAAAATCAAACTAAATAAACTTACAGGCTTAGGTCAGATCGGAATTCAGCATCCTCCATGACCTATTTATAATAGCGCTCGCTTCCTGTACCACCACCATTGCCCTCATGACGGTTGATTTAGCACTGTTTTTTTACTCGCGTTTTTTTTTTTTTCCCTTGGTGCAATTCAGCGCTAAAATTAGCTGTGCAATTTCTTAAAACATTTGCACAGCGAAATATGGTGCTAAATTGCACCAAAGGGAAAAATCATGAGAAAAAAATACTGTGCTAAATCAACCCTATAAAGAGAAGCCGCTGCAAGGGAATCTCCAAAAACGGATGTAGGCTTCCATAAGGATTTGTTCTGGTCTCAAACAGACTTAAAAAGGTTCTGCTAGCATCCATCTTTAAAAAGAAAACTTGAAAAAATGGTCAGTTGCATTGAAGCCAGGGTTATGTGCCCACAGACAGAACAAACAACCTTATTAAGAGTCCATCCTCCAGACAATGGACATAACCCATGATTGTGAAAGTAATTAGACAACTTGCTTGGACAGATTTTATGAGTTTCATTATAGGTAACTGAACAGTATTCACTGATATATAAAAATACTATACAAGACAGGAATTAGCTTAATATTATATAGGAAAAGTAATAAGCACAAGACAAACATCAGACATTTTCTGCTGTACTGGTTTGTAATAGAGACAAAAGGTATTGGCTTTGGGAATAGGTAGTGAAGGATAATTTATCTTCGTAAAGTAAGTTACTAAGGCATGTTATTGATTTTAACCTTATGTATTCATTTAACTCCTCCGGACTTGGTAATTAGAGAAATGCATCATGACAGCTGCCATTGCTGTATGATGAACCAGTAACCGACAAAGACTTCTAATCAGAGCCAGACAGATAATAAAGACTGCAGTGAGGGAAATGAGAATGGGCACTATTGTTGGAAAGCTAAGAATGCTGGACAGCCTGGTACCTCTCACGGTTTTGAAGTCACTTAATTATTTCTAACATTTTGAGTAATTTTATATTACTAAAATTGAAACTAGATAATAAATTATGAGAGTAAAAAGAAGCGGAACAAACCTCAAATTCTAAGGTTTTGTTTTCCGGGGGCCACACTGTGCGAAGGCCCCAAACAACTAACCCCCTCCGTGCTCCAATGGTACATGCACGGGTGATTAGCCAATCAGAGACATTTGATGTGTTTACCTCTTTTGACAACCGGCTCTCATTAACTTTAATGGGGTAGTGCGTGCACAGGCCGGGGATGCTTGGGATGCGGCAGCGCGCCTATATGGATGGGGTGGGAGCCTACGCACGACGAGGGGGATTGCAGGGTATGTGGCAGCACAGAGTGACGTAGTCATAGCAGACAGCTCTCATTGAACGAGAGTCCACACATGCGTTGTTGGACTGGGGAAAGGTAAGAGATAATCGGTGACTGGGGGGCAGCTTTTAGTTTCCAGGCTGCCACTGGTGGGTTTTGTTCAGCTTTAACACTGCTGCTCCATCCAGAAACTGATATACAGCTTTAACACTAGTTCTTTCATTAGACATTAGATAAAATTACCACAGAGCTTGTTGTCAGAAGTGCCCTGAACCGTAGTGTTTGGCGACCCAGGGCCGTAAAGTGCGGGTTTGTACCAAACTTTGCAAGTTCGGATTCCCAAACACGAAATTCAGCCAGAAGTCCGAGTTCGAGCTCAGTGTTTGACCTGAATCCAAAAAAGCTGGTTGATTTAGCATCAACCAGCTAAATCTAATGCACAGCAGCATGGTTACACAACTTACTTGAGCCAGCGACCCGGTCCTCAGTCAGTCTTCTTTCTACTGTAAAATCGGCTACAAACAGAGCTTTAATAGGGACCAGGTTTGGGTCAAGTTCAGGTGCGCAGACCGAACTGTTGTTCAAAGTTCGACTGAACTTGCCAAACCTCTAGGGGTTTGCCCAACACCACTGAAAAGTCAATATTTTAGACTCCAGCACATTCACAACTTACCTGCTTTTTCTGTAAACTCTGGCCTTGATTCACTAAAAGTTTAAAAAAATTCTCATGGTAGTAAAAAATTCAAATTGAGAAAAAAGCCTGAGAATGTCACTTTTAGTGAATCACCAGATGGAAAGACATTGAAAGTCAATGCCACTTTTTTACTCCTAGATTGCCGTATTTTATTCCTATTTACACTGTAGTAAAAAGTTCTACTGACTTTCATTGACTTCCTATCTGGTGATTCACTAAGTGCCATTCTCATGTTTTTTCTCATGAATTGAATTTTTTACTACCATGAGAATGTTTTTCAACTCTTAGTGAATCGAAGACAATAAACATGATTCCATAAACATACCTTAAACCATCTGATGAAAACAGGGATTGTGCCCTGCTTTATTTCAAAATAAGGTAGGAGTTAAAGTAAGTTGTGATTCAGTAAAGGGATACAGCTAAAGTGGACCTATGACCAGGATTTTTACTATCCTGCTGATAAGTCCTTGGAAAAAGGTTTATTTTTGTGTGGATTTTTCTGAAAATATGACCACTGTATGCTTGCACCGACAATGGAATTTCTCCTCCTCATTTAACTAATTCGTGCAGTGGGAAAAACACAAGCAGTGAGTGCACAAATGCCTGAAGCGGTGGACTTCCCATGGTGGAGCAGTTGCAGGGTTAGATATCAAGAGCACTTTTGTCATGTCCGATCTGGGAAATAAACCTGCGACCCTTTGGTTGCATGATCAATTCCTTACCACTAGATTATGACTGCCCCTTAATTAAGTAAACAAGGCCATGGTTAGAGAGGTGAAAATCTCTTGAGTGGTGTCTAAGGGAAGGAAAGCATACAGGGTGTATTGTTAGTTTTGTTTCCAAGAGTCTATCTATTACAGTATATGAAGAACAAAATAATGTTTTGTGTTTCGAAACATGGCTGGTAGTTGGAAAGGATCTCCAGGCCAACCAGGAAAAAGTGGTGATGTCACAGCCTGGTCATAGGACAGAGAAAGGTTTGTAAAACAGGAAAGATCTAGGTGCACTTACATATATATTTCATTTATATCACATTATACAGTATGTATTGTTTGTACTACTTTGATTGTAATCTCCTTGTACAGCTCCATATAAGGTAAATAAATGTAAATAATAATACAATATTTTCTTAGAACTGCTGTAAAACTGAGTGTCATTTGACATGTTACCTGTGGTCTTGTGCGGTGTACTTTAAAAGCTCAGCGAGCTGAAGGGGATACTTGCAGATCTTCTGCACAGGTGTCAGAAGGAACCCGTCAATCGCAATGTCAATCATTTGTTGCAGTAGTCGACATGCTTCAAAGAAATGTTGGTACCTGCCATCCTTCATTAGTTTGGAGAGCTCCATGCAGGCGTCCAAGTGATTATTACAGTACTCTGAGTAAATCCAGAACCCATCTTGCTGTAGGAGGAAGTTGAGAAAATGTATAGCAATGGATTAGAGCCAATATCAGCAGCAGACTGGAGTGTTATCCATTAAAATCTGGTTAGTCTCTCAGCCTTAAATAAGAGCATGGCTGTATGTGTAGAGCCTCTTTGCGTTTTAGTAAATACAGCAATAGAGCTTGTCATTTAATCACTTGCGGATGATTTCTCTCTCTTTGGAAAGTTTCTGCACCATACCAGGTGCTTCGATTAAAAAATATATATTATTTTGCCACTTTATTGTGTCACCATAGTGTTGGGCATAGTGTTGCAAATTTACTGACAAAAGTCCACACAACATGCCATAATGTCCCCATAGCATCTTTTTATGCCCTAGCCAAAGTGCATAAATCTATGATGTCTCCGCCGGGTCGACCCATAGTATCGGGCATGGGGTCTCTGACGTATAGGGCCAGTCGGTACGTCGATTATCATCTGCAACCATTGGTGCAGCAACTACCATCATACCTTTAAGACACGGGACATCTACTAAGGATCCTGGATGGGATGATTGTGTCTCCGTGGGCCTTCCTGGTGGGCCTGAAAATGGAGGCTCCAATACTTTCTAAATGAGCTGGATCTGGAACACTATAACCTCAGTTCATTTCTTCTCAGATTACTTTGGTTTGTCATCACCCACAATCTCTTCTTATTTGACCACCAATTATACCACCAGATACAGGGGATAGCGATGGGGACAACTTTTGCCCCATTGTATGCGAACCTGTATCTGGGATGGTGGGAGAGGAGTTTGTGGGGTAAGGACAATCTGTCACAGTAGCTGTGCCACATTCAAATGTGGCACAGGTACATAGATGACGTTTTCTTTAAATGGTCCGGTTCAGATTTAAAATGAAAGGAATTTATATCAGTGCTGAATCATAATGATTTAAAACTGAAATTTACATTTGAATAATACAAATCTGTGAGTACTCACCTGTAGAATTGTTTTTACTGTGTACAGCACGGCCTGTTTCATTTCAATCATTACTTCTGGGTATTCTGCCACAAGGTGGCGCAGTTGACTGCAGAAGATTTGTGGCTCCTCCCAGCCTTATAAAAAGCCAGGAATCACCCATAGACCCCCAGTGTTGAAAAGCAGTTATGCAAGAAACCGGGAGATAAATCATGATAAAAAAAAAAAAAAAATACACAGCCTCACAAAAAATAAACTTTGGAACAAATCAAGTGTACAGCACGGCCTGTTTAATTTCAATCATTACTTCTAGGACATCCTAGGTCCAACAGGAAGAACAAACAAAGCATCAGATTTCCTAAACGACTCAGTGGCGACCAAATAAAACTTGAGCGCCCTGACCACATCCAGAGAATGAAGGGTCCGTTCCTTAGAATTAGAAGTGGTAGGACACAAAGAAGGTAAGACAATGTCCTGATTGAGATGAATGGCAGACACAACCTTGGAACACTACCTTATCCTGATGCCGCTCAAAATAAGGAGGTGTCATGGAAAGCGCTGCCAGCTCAGAGACTCGACGCACCGAAGTAATAGCGACCAAAAAGGCTACCTTAAGAGTCAGAATGGGCAGCCTCATGCATAGGCTCGAAGGGCGGACCCTGTAGCGCAGACAACACCAAGTCCCAAACCGGTAGCAGTGGCTTACGTGCGGACGCACATGAGTAACTACCTGGAAAAAAGTTTTAACAAGCCTGTGATTGGCAAAGGATCTTGGGAAAAAAGTTGCCAGAGCCGAAACCTGTCCCTTGAGAGTACTAAGTTGAAGGCCCGAATCCAGACCATGCTGTAAAAGCTCCAGAATCCTGGAAATGGAAAAATCCCGACAAGCTAGAGACTTGGACGCGCACCAAGCAATATAAGCATGCCAGACCCTGTAGTAGATAAAAGACAAGGATTTCTTCCGAGCCTGAATCAAGGTGTCGACAACTGAGGCCGGTAAACCCTTGACCATTAAGATGGAGGTTTCAGCAGCCAAGCCGTTAAAGCCAGCATTTGTAAATTGGGATGGCATAGTTGTCCCTGCGTGAGAAGCTCTGGATCATCGGGCAGAACGAACCGATCTACTGCCATCTGTACAACGTCCGCGAACCATACCCTCCTCGGCCAGCGGGGGGCCACCAGAATGGCCAGTACCCCCTCCTGGGCCATCTTGCGCAGCACCCCACCCAGCAGAGGAAAGGGAGGAAATACATAGAGGAGCCGAAACTCCGTCCAGGGAATTGCTAGCGCATCCGTGGCAGGCCAGAGGATGCATTGACAGTGAAACAAATCTTGGAAGTTTGTGATTGTGCCGGGATGCAAACAGGTCCACATCCGGCAGACCCCAGCGGCGACACAGGGCATGAAAAACCTTGTTGCTGAGAGACCATTCCCCCAGACGAGACGTCCCTCTGCTCAGGGAATCCGCCTCCTGGTTCTCCACCCCCGGAATCTAGACTGCCGAGATGCAGGGAACAGTCTTCTCTGCCCAAGACAAGATCAGGGACACTTCCTTGAGGGCTCGCTTGCTCCGAGTCCCCCCCTGATGATTGATGTAGGCAACCGCCGTCTGATTGTCTGAGTGGACCTGTACAGCATGACCCCAAAGGTGGGGAGTCAACTGGAAGAGAACCAACCTGATTGCCCACAGTTCTAGGATGTTGATGGGCGCGTGGGCCTCCTGGGGACCCCACTGACCCTGGAACTTCAGAGATTGCCAATCTCCCCCCCAGCCGGTCAGACTAGCATCCGTGGTGACAATCTCCCAGCACGGAGGCAGAAAGGACATGCCCACTAGAAGATTCCTCGAGTCCAGCCACCAGGAGAGGGACTGCCTGACCAGAGGGGACAGAGCAAACTCCTGATCCAGGGACTCCTGATTCTGATCCCAGACCGACAAGAGGAGTATCTGAAGAGGTCTCATGTAGAACTGAGCAAAGGGAACCACCTCGAAGCAGGACACCATGAGATCCACCAACTGCATCCCCTGACGGATGGAGGGGTGAGGGCACGCCAGAAGAGACCGCGCCTGTGTCTGAAGGTCCTCCACTTTCTGCTGAGGGAGAAATACCTTGACCTGAGAAGTATCCAGCGTCATGCCCAGGAAGGATCTCGCCAAAGGAGAGATAGTGAAGACTTGGGATAGTTGATCACCCAGCCGAATGACTCGAGAGTGAAAGTCACCACTTGAGTATCCTTCTCGGCCTGATGAAGAGACTGAGCAGCAATCAGAATGCCGTCCACGTAAGGGAGGATGCGAATGCCCTGGTTCCTCAGGAGAGCCATGACGCCAGCCAGCACCTTGGTGAAAACCAGAGGAGCCGAGGTGATACCGAACGGCAAGGCCACAAATTGGTAGTGTTGATCCCCCAGAGCGAACCTCAGGAACCTCTGGTGACCCAGGAAGATAGGTACGTGGAGATAAGCATCCTTGATGTCCACCGTGGTCATGAAGTCGCCCGGCCGAAGAGAGCTGACGGCCGAGCGTAATGTCTCCATGCGAAAGTGCTTGAACCTGACGAATTTGTTGAGACCCTTTAAGGATGGGCCTCAGGGAGCCGTCCTTTTTGGGCACAGAGAACAGATTGGAGTAGTACCCCCGACCCTGTTCCTGGAGAGGTACCAGACAAATCACTCCAGATGCCAGAAGACATTGTACGGCCAACCGCAGGCCCTGAGCCGACACAGGGTTTAGAGAGACTGGTGACTGGAGGAATCTTGGGGGCGGCAGGCTGCAAACTCTATCTTGTACCTGGAGGAAACCACCTCCTGAATCCACCAGTCTGAGACGCGCAGTCTCCAGACGTGAGCAAAAAGCCGCATTCCCACTCCTTGAGGACCATATTAGAGAAATGGCCCTGTTCCGGGAACTCCAAACGTTGCTTGCCGGGGCGGAAAAGCTCGCTCTGCTTCCTTTTTGCCACCTTAGGGGGGGCGATGTGTAAGGTATCAAAGACAGCCGACAGGAGCCTGTCGGTATCATCTGGGAGCCAGGTATCCTTGTCCGAGGAAGAACCTAAATCACTGTCATATTCGCCCTGACGATCCCCAGAGGAATCCGAGTCACGGAACAACTCCCCCTCCTCCGAGGAATCACGGCCCCCCATACATGTCAAAGCCCTCTTCCTCGTCTGCAAAGAGGGACAAATCCGCGTCAAGGTGCCTCTTTTTGCCAGAGGCCTTGCCCGCAGCCGGCCGGGCCAGTCGTTGCTCAATGCTGGCCACACGCAGCGCCAGATCTGAATTCGACCCCCTGCTAGCTTCCCCCTCGCTGGGGGCTAAATGCAGGCGCGGGGGAGTAGGAGATGCCGTAGGGAGGACAGGGCTGGAAAGAGATACGCTCAGGCTAGCCTGTTCTGCAATAATGCTTTGGGCACACGGAACACAGACCACGCCGCCACCACTCAAAGGGGATGCCCCGCACATGACACACAGTCGAGCCTGCCCCGAGGGGCCCCCAAGCTCGCTATCCCCAGAAGCCTCTATATGGTGATTATCAAGAAAAGGCACAGTCAGCCCACACAAAGTAAGGACTTGGGATGCCCCGCAGGATCAACTCATGGACCAGCTGCAAGGAACTGCAGCACGGGCAGGAGGAAGACAGCCAGCAGGGCGAAGGCCAGTCATACAGGCAGAGCACGGAAGTATATAGGCGGGAGGAGCCTTTTAGCACACCGGCAGTCGCCGCACGGAGCCCTGGAGAATGGCGCAGCTGAAGGAACCTCGAGGAGCGGGCCGCGGGGGGATGACGCAAAATGCGTCATCCCGCGGCGCCTCCCCCCGCAAAAAGGCGCGAGAAGCCGGCGCCCACAACCGCAATGGCGGGAAAGGACAGGTCCCTGCATCAACTCCCGCCGCAGAGCGCAGTGCTCCCGCGTCGGCGGGAAAGGAGGCCGCAAACGAGCGGTGGCACGCACGTGCGCCCGCCACCCAGGGAGGGGGGGACACGCCGAGCGCAGGATCATCCAGGGACGGGAGAAGGAGGGGGGAGAGAAGCCCCCAGGAAGAAAAAATCCCCCCAAGACACCCCACAATAAAGACTAACCCCAGTGAAAGACACAGCACACAAGCAGCAGTGGTTCTCCCTTCCCCCTAGGCTCACCATATGCCTATGGCCGGCTACCCTTCAGTATAAAGGGTCTGCGGCCTGGAGCAAAGCTCACCGAGCACCCGACCCAGGTGCTCCCCTACCATCACCCGATCCGACAGCCAAGGCTGGGAGGCAGGAGGGCCCGGAAGCGGGTGGAAATTGGCTTGCAGGGCCGCAGGCTTGGTTGCCCAGCTCGCCTGCGAAAAACATAGAGAGCCATCTTCTGATCTTCGCAGTGTGACTGCAGAGAAACACTGGGGGTCTATGGGTGACTCCTGGCTTTTTATAGGGCCAGGAGGAGCCACAAATCTTCTGCAGTCAACTGCGCCACCTTGTGGCGGAATACCCAGAAGTAATGATTGAAATGAAACAGGCCAAGCTGTACACTTGGAAAATAGCAGCGAGTGTCTGAATTTCCTTGATGTAACAATCACAGTAGAGTCTGGTGGCCTGATAAATACGAACTATTATCGAAGCCGTCACCGGCCAACACAATCCCCAGGTCCAGCCAGGAGCATGTACCAGCAATATCCTTTGAAGGGGTTGGGTCACCAAAACCGAAGGGTTTGCCCATCTCGGGAACAACACTTTTACGATTTAGAAAATCGGAGTCAATGGAGGCATAAAGGCTTTCCTAGAAGGCTGAAAACTACTACATATTTTAAAGTGTTAACCCTTTACTAGTATTCTAAAAATATCACATTAAAGGAGTACTATCCCAAAAAAATGGGACAATGATAAAAATCCATATATATATATGCTGGATGGCTGGAGGAGAGCTCACTTATACACTCGGCATCAAGAAATAACCAGCCAGGCTGGAAAGTAGAGGAAATGGGGGGGGGGGCAGGTTCTGTCCTCCTGGATGCACATAAACCTGTCACCCCTGGATTTTATTCCTACCAGGAGAAGAAACCTACAAGCTTGGCGGGAGTTTTATTCAGTTCAGGTGTATTAGTGGATGTGTTCATATTTCGCAAAATAGCTCCTTTACTGAAAACAACAGGTACTGCAAAACATGCAATACCATCTAACAGCTTCTTCCATGTTCGACTTGTTTCTTTTTTTTTGTTATCGTGCCAAGATTTTTTATCACTTCCATGTTTAATATTTAATTTTACCATTTTGTTAGATCCACTGAGTTCTTTTTTTTTTTACTTTGGTAATGATTAACCATATGCTGTTAGTTTTACTTTGAAATATAGGGAAGTATTATTAACAGCATTGCTCAAAAATGCCCTCTTCATACTTATTATACTCACATTTAAGCAGACACCTAAAGGGAAATGATGGTCAAGTCATCATTTCCTCATTCACGTTTGCAGCAAATGGCAGCCACTCATGTGACCACCAGCAACCATTCAGACTTGACATGCAAGCCCACTCGGCAAACCCAATTGGTAACAGTCAGTCACACAGAACTGTAGCAGCCATGAAGCGAATGAGACACTGGCCTCGGGCGCAGCTACAGCTTTATGCAGCTACATTTTTCTTTTTCTTTCCCAGTTCAGCAGGGGGCGCCCGTGCGCGTGCCCGCGGGAGCGCCCGCACCCCAGGGCCGGCCTTACCATGGGTCCCGGTGGGTCCATGGTCCCAGGCGGCACTTTAAGGGGGGCGGCAATTTCATACCTCACAACCAGTGTTTCCTGTAAGGTGCGCCGGAGCGCGGGAGCGCACCGTCAGCTCCCGCGGCGCGCAGCTCTGCCCGGTGTCCGTGCACGTCGCGCAGTTGTCATTTTTTTTTTTTTTTAACATTGGTGGTTCAGTGGGGCCCTGCATCCCATCCCCACCGCCGCAGCATTGGCTGAGCGGCGCGATGATGAGTTTAGTCCCCGCCCCCATTTCCCCTGCTGGTCTAGTGCCTCCTCGACGATGAGGAGGCAGTAGACCAGCAGGGGGAATGGGGGCGGGGACTACACTCATCATCGCGCCGCTCAGCTAATCACTGCACGGGGGGGGGGAGCGCCACTGCACGTGCACGCTGGCTGGCTGGCTGGCAAGGTAGAAGAAAAGTGATGGCTGGCACCGTTGATCCCTGGTAAGTCTGCACAGGAGGGCTTAACACTGTGTACCATCCACCGGCGGATGCCCAAAGGTCATTTCATTGGGCCTCTCTAGAGTCTTTCAAACTCCAGGGCCAGTGGTTGTGTGAGCTGCATCCCCAGCCAGGGCCGGCGTCAAAGGGAAATTGCCAGTCTGCCAGGGCCCACTGACAGCCTGGGCCTGACCTGTAAACTTTGGTAGGTGGCTGGGAACGGTGGCAGGGACCTTGCGCTCTGTCATTTGGATGTTGTTGCAGCTCTGTCTCTCCTCGCGCTCCTCCTCTCTCCCTCCTCCCCCCTCCCATGTTCAGTATCGCACCAGTTTTAAAAGCCAACACCAGCGACACTGCTGTTCCGTTCAGCAGCCCTCGTCTTTTGCCCCCCTCTGACCCCCTCGGTGTTGGTATGTGAAATGAAGTCTAGAGCTGCTGGGACTGAATTGCAGCTCTCCTCAGGCTCCCCCCCTCCCCTCCTCTCCTGTGTCAGATCTTGGGAACTGAAGGTCCACTCACTGTCTGCTGATAAGAAGACGACCTGGAACTTGACCTCAGGCTGCAGAAGAAACTTGATCCCAGAAGGTCAGATTCCAAGGCTGGCTGCTAGCCTTCCCTTGGGTCATCCCAAATTGGGAGACCCTGCTGTGTAAACCCCTTCGGGCGTGCAAGACCAACCTTCTTCCTGGCTCCCTTGCCATCTTTGGGCTTTGTGCAAACTCCTGCACCCAGCCATTTGGATAGGCTATGGGCCTGGAGCATGCCTGCTGCTGGGGATGCAGACACTCTCGATCCGATTGTCATAAACAGAGATGTTTGTCAAGCATCATTATGCAGGAAGAAGTGAGTATTACCGGGCAATCTTGGAGTTTCACACACCGGGGCATCCCTAATTGGAATTCCCTTGGGCGCACGGGGCAAAACCTGGGATAGACCAAATCCTGGGTTTTTTCCACTTTAAAGCTGATCAAATCCCAGGAGTTTCACTTACCTATTTATTTATTTACCTATTTATGCCTATTTTCCTTAACGTCTCTCAAAATAATCCAGTAAACAAGAAATAAAACAAAAAGAATATATATATAACATTTTCTTTTTTTTGCGGTGGGGGGGGCGCGATTTTCTGCCCTTGCTTCGGGTGCAAAAGAAGCTAGCTACAGCTCTGCAGTCACATGACTGGCAGCCATACAATGAATGTGGAAGTTGGCTAACTATAGTGCCACTTGAAGCTTGTGAACATCGTCAATAGACTGCACTGTGCTACAAATCTTGGTGTCATCCACAAAAATAGAGACAATGCTTTTAATGCCACCTTCTATTTTATTTATAAACAAATTGAATAATAGATGGCCCAGCACTGAACCTTGGGGTATACCACTTACATCAGGGGATCCTTTAGCCAGTTTTTTAATCCAGTTACAAACTGTATTTTCTAAACACGAAGACCTCAATTATTATCAATTATTTCTTTCTTCCTTTGTCATTCCTCCTATTCTTCCTTTACCTCGCTATCATTATTTCTGACTTTCTTTTTGTTACTCCTTTTCTTGTTTGCTTTTCATTCATTACATTCATTCCTTTTTTGTCCAGCTTGCCAGGATAAGGAGTAAATCCTCGAGTTTCTTAGGCAACACGTTTTTGCATTTTTATTTGAAATTTTAACCTAAAGGGAAAGAACTCAGAAGAGGAGATAGTGGCACCTAGGTAGCAGGAAAGCGGGTTGCCTCATGCCTGTTGCCACTATCTGCTCTGAGGTCTTTAGGGGGTCTTAAAGCAGACCAAAACCCACTTTTTTAACTTGCATTCATTGAATTGGTCTACCCCTTTTGCTAATTTTCACTGCTCCCGCTTCCCCCTAATCCCAGAGAATGGCTCCTGTTTTAGTTGTAAAGCTCCGCCTTCCCATTCATTTCCACTGTTGTGTGTGGCAATAATATCATTGCCACATTTATGCAATGACTGATTGCCTGCTATCTTTCAGAGAGGGACAGCAAAAAAATCAGTGTTCCAGGATGATTCAAAAAGCGGAAATATCCCTTTCTAGTTTTACACTCTAAGAGGAGAGCATCGGCAGGGGCTTTGGCCAAATATATTTCACAAGTTCAGTGGGTTTTGGTCCGCTTTAAGGGGGAACTACAACAAGGGGCAAAATCCACCACATGTGAAGTTTGAACCACCATGTGTGTCATGACACAATGCAAAGGGGCCCACTGGGACTCTCTCACCCAAGGGATAAAACTGGAACCGACCCTTCTGTGGAAGACTGTCAAACATGAATTTCCTCTTTTACATTATAGGAGAATTCGAGCAAAAAATGTATTTAGATATAAATTGCCCTGGCGAGGGATGCATATGAGCACTGTTTGTTGTGTTGGTCTGGTTTAAGTCATTTTTGACTGTTGGTCCTCTTTCAGGCTGACTTGGACACAGTTTTCAATGTGGAGAAATGTAAAGTCATGTACTTGGGGTCTAATTACCTGAAGGCTACTTATGTCCTCAGGGGAGTAAAACTGGGAGAGTCACTAACTGAGAAGGATCAGGGGGTACTGGTAGATCACAGGCTAAATAACAGTATGCAATGCCAAGTAGCTGCTTCTAAGGCGATCAAGATATTATCATGCATTAAAAGTAGCATGGAATCATGAAACAGAGATGCAATATTGTCTCTTTACAAGGCACTGGTGCTCCCTCGCCTGGAATATATGTCCAGTTATGGGCACCCGTTCATAGAAAGGAAGCTCTGATTATGGAAAAGGTGCAGAGGAGAGCCACCATTCTGATAAAGGGAATGGAGAATCTTAGTTATGAAAAATGAATTAAATCTGTTTAGTCTTGAGAGGAGACATCTGACTGGGGGGGGGGGGGGAATGGGGAAAAACTATTTCAGCTAAAATCTTCTCTATAGACAAGGGGGCATTCCCTCCGTCTGGAAATAAAAAAAGATTCACACCCCGGAGGCAACAATAATTTTTTATCATACGAACTATAAATCTGTGGAATAGCCTCCCACAGAAGCTTGTTACACCATCAACAGCTGACCTTCTAGCAGAAAGTAACCGTTACTATTAGCTGTTGTCAGTTACAAAAAAAAATTCTATCCACCCCTGTCCCTTGGTTGAACTTGATGGACATATGTCTTTTTTCAACTGTACTATGTAGCAATGGAAAAAAAAGAGAAAAGGAGAAAAAAAGGAGGGATGAACAGGACAGAAGGAAAGAAAATGATAAAGAAACAAATCTCCTTGTGAGAGGGAATGATCTGCTCACCATCAGGAAGAAGTCTGTCACATGCCCAACATATGAGGTGGGTCCTCCCAAGGCACAAAGGCCCCGGCACTTGCCCTGCTCAGCCCAGTGCTGACGTCGGCCCTGTTCCACACCTTAGTAAACTGGGGCTTGGAGAGCATTCCAAAGAGTGTAGAGGGGATATTGCAATATAGCAAGAAGATGATATTGCAACGTTAAAGTGGACCAACACCCAGTATTTTCACTATCCTGGGTGTTGGTCCACTTCCGCGGGGCACCCCGATCGGGGGTCGCTTGTCCGTCGCCGATAAGGTAAGTTTTTAGGGGCTTTCTGGGGGGTTTCACACAGCGGGGCATGCTGATTTCGGATGCCCCGCGGGGAGGGAGCTGATCGGGAGTGGGTGTTGGTCCACTTTAAGCAACTACTGCAACTGTATTGTGACTGCCTATTGATATTCCACCATCTCAATGAGCAACTACATAGCATAGGTGATTTTTAAAACAATTAAAAATACAATTCTGTGATTACTCACCTGTAGAATTGGTATTATACGTATACAGCACGTCCTGTTCCAGGAGATATTCCTTACTCTTGGGTTATACATCCAGTAGATGGCGCTGGACTGCAGAGACAGAAAAGTGGCTCCTCCCGGCCCCATATATACCAGGGACCTCCCACAAATTACCCAGTATTGAAAAGCAGTTAAAATGAGACCGGAAGAACTATAACCATTATATAAAAATTGAACATAAGAACAATCACCATAAAGAGGTAACTAAAAATGATAACAAGGGTGGGGTGGAACAGGACGTTCTGTATACGTATAATACCAATTCTACAGGTGGGTAACCACAGAATTGTATTATTCAAAGTATACAGCACGTCCTGTTCCAGGAGATATTTCTTACTCTTGGGACATCCAATAGCAGTGTCCGTAAGGTAGGGTGGGATCCCCAAAAGTAACAGCAGACAGTTTAAACCACTGCCGCCTGCAGAACTTTGCGACCAAAAGCAGCATCAGCTGAGGCCTTAACATCAACCGTGTAAAACTTAGAAAAAGTATGAACAGAAGACCAAGTGGCGGCCTTGCAAACTTGTTCAACAGAAGCTTGGTGCTGAAAAGCCCAAGAGGCACCAATAGCACGAGTAGAATGAGCAGTAAGGTGGAAGGGAGGCTCCTTCCCCTTAGCAGAGTAGGCCTCTATCACAGCCTGACGGATCCACTTGCTGATAGTGGACTTAGCTGGAGCCAGACCCTTCTTAGGTCCAGACGGAAGCACAAAAAGAGCATCAGTCTTCCTGAAGGGTTCAGTAGCCACCAGATAGAACTTCAGAGTACTAACCACATCCAAAGTGTGTAAAACCCTCTCCTTAGAGTTACTAAGATTAGAACACAGAGAAGGCAAAACAATGACCTGATTGAGATGAAAAACAGAAACAACCATAGGCAGAAAATCTGGCTTAAAACGAAACACCACCTTGGCCTGGTGTGTCTCAAAATAAGGAGGTTTGATGGAAAGTGCCGCCAACTCAGAAACACGCCTAACAGAAGTGATAGCCACCAAAAAGACTACCTTAAGCGTAAGAATGGACAAGGGGGCCCCCTGCAAGGGCTCGAAGGGAGACCCCTGCAGGGCAGATAAGACCAAGTTCAAGTCCCAGACTGGTAACATAGGCTTACGTGGGGGATGCACGTGAGTAATCCCCTGGAAGAAGGTCTTGACCAGGGGATGCTGAGCAAAGGATCTTTGGAAAAAAATGGCCAAGTCAGAAACATGACCTTTCAGAGTACTGAGCTGAAGAGAGCAGATCCAAACCATGTTGCAGAAACTCCAGAATCCTAGGAATAGAAAACACACGACAGGGAAGCGAGTTAGACTCACACCAGTCAATGTAAGTACGCCAAACCCTATAGTAGATGGAAGAAGAGGACCTTTTCCTAGCCCTGATCATGGTATTAACAACCGAGGCAGGCAGCCCCTTTTCCATCAAGATGGAGGTTTCAGCAGCCAGGCCGTCAAAGCCAGCGTTTGTGAATTGGGGTGGCGTAGGTGCCCCTGAGTGAGCAGATCTTGAACCCGGGGCAGGGCGTACTGATCTACTGCCAGCTGCACGATGTCTGCGAACCACACTCTTCTTGGCCAACAGGGGGCCACCAGTATGGCTGGCACCGGTTCCTGAGCTATCTTGCGCAGCACCCTGCCCAGCAGGGGAAAAGGGGGAAACACATACAGGAGCTGAAAACTCGTCCAAGACATTGCCAAGGCATCCATGGCCAAGGCCAGAGGATCCTGGGACAGAGAGACAAAGACTGGAAGCTTGTGATTGTGACAGGAAGCAAACAGATCCACATCCGGCTGACCCCAGCAGTGGCACAGGGAGCGAAACACCCTGCTGCTGAGGGACCACTCTCCCAGACGAGAGGTCGCCCTGCTCAGGGAGCCTGCCTCCAGATTCTCCACCCCCGGAATGTACACAGCTGAGATGCAGGGAACATTGACCTCCGCCCAGGACAGTATCAGGGACACTTCCTTGAGGGCCCTCTTGCTCCGGGTCCCTCCGTGATGATTTTGATGTAGGCAACCGCCGTCTGGTTGTCCGAGCGGACCTGAACAGCCCGACCCCGCAGGTGTGGGGTAAGGTGGGCGAGAACCAACCTGATCGCCCTCAACTCCAGAATGTTGATAGGGGTATGGGCCTCCTGAGGGCCCCACTGACCCTGGAATTTCAGGGACTTCCAAAAGCCCCCCCAACCTGTCAGACTGGCATCCATGGTGACAGTCTCCCAACAAGGTGCCAGAAAGGATCTGCCCCCCAGCAGGTTCCTGGAGTCCAGCCACCACGACAGAGACCGCCTGGCCAGAGGGGACAGGACAAACACCTGATCCAAGGACACGGGGTCCCGATTCCATACTGACAAGAGGTGAAGCTGAAGAGACCTCATGTGGAACTGAGCATATGGAACCGCCTCGAAGCAGGACACCATCAGGCCCACCAGCTGCGTTCCCTGCCTGATGGACGGATGAGGACAAGACAGAAGGAGCTGAGCTTTCTCTTGAAGACTCTCCACCTTCTGCTGAGGAAAAAAGATCTTGACCTGAGATGAATCCAGAATCATGCCCAGAAAGGACTTCACCATGGAAGGAGACAGGGAAGATTTGGGGTGGTTGATCCCCCAGCCGAATGACTCCAGTGTGGACACCACCCGCTGAGTATCCAGCTCTGCCTGATGGAAGGACTGAGAAGCGATAAGCATGTCGTCCAAGTAGGGAAGAATGCGAATGCCCTGAGATCTCAGCAGAGCCATCACTCCTGCCAGCACCTTGGTGAATACCCTGGGAGCCGAGGTGAGACCGAAGGGCAAGGCCACGAATTGGTAGTGCTGATCCTCCAGAGCGAACCTGAGGAATCTCTGATGACCTGGAAAAATAGGTATGTGAAGGTAAGCATCCTTGATGTCTACAGAGGTCATGAAGTCCACAGGAAATTCACAGCGGAGCGCAGAGTCTCCATGCAAAAGTGTCTGAATCTGACAAATTTGTTGAGGTACTTTAAATCCAGGATGGGTCTGATAGACCCATCCTTTTTGGGAACAATGAAAAGATTGGAATAATAGCCTTTGCCCCTTTCCCTCAAGGGCACCCGGCAGATGACACCCAGTTCCAGAAGGCCTTGGACAGCCAGAAACTGACCCTGAGCTGACAGGGGGTTTTGAGCTAACCGGGATTTGATGAATCTTGGGGGCGGCCAGGCTGCAAACTCTATCTCGTAACCGGAGAACACTACCTCCTGAATCCACCGGTCTGAGACATGATGCCTCCAGACATGATCCAAGAGCCGAAGCCGTCCCCCTACCCGGATGGGTGAGGGTGCCCCTTCATGCCTGAGGGGGCTTGGGGGAAGACTTAGGCTTGGGACCCCAGGAGGGGCCAGGGCAGCCACGTCCTCTGCCCCTGCCCCAAAAATCTCCACGGGCTCCAGCAAAGGAAGCTTGCCGTCCAAATCTGGAACCCTGGAAGGAAGGAAGAAAGGCACCTGAACCCCGAAAGGACCGGGGCTGCCTTCTATGCTGAGGTAACTTGCCTCCCTTAGCAAACAAGTCCAGACGTTCACCAAAGAGGCGCAGCCCCTTGAAGGGAAAACCAGTGAGAGCCTTCTTCGCAGCGTTGTCAGCTGCCCACTGGCGCAGCCAGACCGAGCGGCGTATCGCCACCAACAAGGCAGATGCCCTGCCACACATTCTAATGGTATCATCCAAGGCAGAGAGAACATATGCAACAAATTCTTCACAACGCAGAAGAGCTCTATACTCTTCACTACCTGCATCATCAGGGGCCCCATCTAAAAAATAGCATCTTAATAGCAACAGCCGTAATGGCAGAGGCACAGACCGGATGCAGCGCGGTCCCCACACAGGCAAAGGCATGGCAAGCCAGCTGATCTATGCGCCTGTCCTCCCCATCCCTCAGTGTAGTAGTGTCAGGGGAATGCATGACGGATGGGTTGGACAACCCCAGAACTGGTGCATCCACCTCGGGAGGACATGACCACCGTTTAACCATCTCAGCAGGAAAGGGATACCGCTTATCCCAACTCTTTGGCACCCCAGGGAGCCAGCTAGGCCGTTCTCACTCTTTGAGCACCAGATTATTAAAATGAGTTTGTTCAAGAAACTCCAAGTGTGGTTTAATAGTATGAAAAAGCTCCCCCTGCTGCCGCGGGGCCACGGCAGGAGGAGAGATACAGAGTAGTTCAAAAATGTGAGATAAAAGCCTGTCAGTATCATCTGAAGCCCATGGGTCAGACCCAGAATCGGCACCGTACACCCTAGATTGTTCCTCAGATGATTCTGAATCAGAAAATAATTCCCCCTCTTCCAGGGGGGTATAACCGGTAACGTCAAAAAATTCCTCAGCCTCCATAGGAAAGAGGGAAACACCAGGTGTTAAATGCTGCTTCTTAGCAGAAGCCTTACGCGGGGCAGAGCCAGCAATATGTCTCTCAATACTGGCCACCCGTGCAGCCAAATCAGGTTGAGACTCCCCACTGGTATGCACCTCACTAGGAGTCAGATGTAAGCGTGGGGGGGGGGGGTATGCGAAGCCAGAGGGAGCGCAGGCCCAGCCACCGGTAACCCAGACTGCAGTGCAAGCGTCTGCTGGGCGCAGGGTACACACATCCTGACATCATCACTTATAGGGGATACCCCACATGCCACACACAGCCGGGCTTGTCCCGAAGGAACCCCGAGCACATTATCCTGAGAAGCCTCCATATGGTGATTATTGTGGCACAGTAGGCCAATTGGGATTGACGCCAATAAGGCTACCCGGGATGCCCCAATAGCCCGCTAGGGAAGTGGGAGATATACAACTACAATAGCCCTCCAATACTCCAATAAGGAGTTAACGCTAAAAGGGGATAGGACCGGGAGAAACCACAAAAAAGTTTGACCCGTCTGTAAGACATAAAGCAAATAACCCGTAAGCATAATATAATGAAATATAAAGAAAAGCCAGCCCGCAGGGGCACATACGGACCGCGATAGGGGGATGCCAGACACACAGCACAGGAGCTCCAAAATGGCGCCTGCATATACCTTGAGGGGCGCGCCGCAGAGAAGTGATGCAGAAAATGTCATCCGCAAGGCCCGCCCCCCCGAAGAGCGCGAAAACGCGCCCACGTGACAAGACTAGTCAATGACGGCGCAGCAGCGCCTGAGGCGATGTCGCCGACATCCGCAGAGTGGAGTACAAGCGCGCGGCGGCGGCGGCAATAGCAAAACAAGTGCAACCAATGCAAAACATATAGCAAAACACACAGTAATATATACACCTCCCCCTACCCTTTGGTGGGGGACTGCGGTAGGAGCAGCGCTCCTTAGCACCTAGCAGTGGTGCTGCCTACCATCACCCGACCAGCGCAGCCTAAGCTGGGAGGCAGTGAAAATGAACGGGTGGGAATAGTCCTACAGGGCCGCAGGCTAATAAGCCCCGCTCACCTGCGAGTAGAAAGAGCCATATTCTAGTCATCGCAGCCCAGACTGCAGAGAAGAACTGGGGAATTTGTGGGAGGTCCCTGGTATATATGGGGCCGGGAGGAGCCACTTTTCTGTCTCTGCAGTCGAGCGCCATCTACTGGATGTATAACCCAAGAGATGGAAATATCTCCTGGAACAGGACGTGCTGTATACTTAGAATACATACTTTAGTCATGCTCAGAGGAATGCATTTATTATTGTTACACTCGTTATAATCAGATAAATCCTGTCTCAATAGTTTTATCGTTGAATATTTTATCTGAGTAGATAAGTTTAATAGTGTGCACGTAGCAGTCATAACAAGTGTCGGGAGGATGTCCTTTAAGATTTGTCCTCCAAAACACTGTGAAGCTTTCTTGTAGCTCTCCAAACTACTACAAGGGAGATGGAAGGCATTGGTTTACAGAAGAATAGCAAAGTTTTCCGATTATATCAAGGAGAATGAGACATCTTTTCGCTATAAGCTAATACCCCATAATGAGGCGCAATGATTAAATGCAAATGGCCTGACCTGTCCAGTCCTTACCGGATGGTATCCTTTGACAGCATATTCAATCTGTCTTATCAAAATGAAAAATGGGCCTTAATGATCTATTATTTAGAGCAATCTAAAGGGCTGCTACAGCATTTAGAATTATTTCTCTTTATGTTTCTATGCTTTTAACTCTACAATGAGCTCATCATTTAAGAGCTTCCATGCGGGACAGTTTCCTGGCTAAAAAACAGACATGGCGGGGAGGGAAATTTGCCCCCTGGTCCAGTAGTATCTGTTACTAGTAACAAGAAAGTTGCTTGTCATGGCAGAGATATGAAACTAGCTATATATGGGCATGGTAATACTGGACTGCTGCAGTATGGCAGTGGTCGGTATGCCAGTGTTACCCCGACACACAGATGCCAGCACTGCTGGGTGCAAAATGTTTTGCTCCATTGGGGAGTCTGCACCATTCCACCATAAAATTTCTGATACAGTGCAACACAACACACTATACCTCAATACAGGCATATGAGGAGCATGTTAACCTATGATGTCCATAGATTGTATTGCACACACTGTGGGTACATTGCATCCAAAAACATGGAGCACAGCATTGTACAGCAACCTTAATGTTACACAATACCCCCTCACTATCCCAATAACCACTAAGACACACAACCTGTTTTTTTGCCTGTGAGTTGCTGAACCGTACTCCTCCACTGTGACACTGACACTGTGACACACCCAGCATCATCCACCAGGGCTATTTCTAGGGGAGGGCAAGCAGGGCAATCACCCTAGGCACCAATGCCATTGGGGGGTGCCTTTATGTCAGACTGAGCCATTCTTTTTTCTGCAGATGAGTCAGGGTCCCGCACAACCTGGGGTGTTTTATAACAGTGTTAGACTGGATGCTGGCTGAGGGTGAGCCACAAACCTGAAAAGAACTGGATGTATATTTATGTACAAAGTGGTGGGCTGCCAGTACAGACCACCGAGGCCCCCCCTATCATCTATACAGATGAGCCGCTCTACAGATAATATGTTCAAAAATGTAATGTTTATTATTGTGATAGCCAAAGAAGACACACATATTAAAAACAATTAAAACAATGTGCATGACTAATAACAATAAATATGATTACCAAGAAAATTTCTAAAATATTGAATTTGTATTTGAATTTACATCAGTGTGCAGATTCTGCCCCGGGGTCTCCCCCTCTGAAAGTGCTAGTGCAATGTGCAAAGGATAAAAGGTATATATATATATATATATATATATATATATATATATATATATATGACAATTAATGAGTAGAATAGAGATTATAGAGAAAGACAAAAAGGACCAAAATGTCCCTTTCTTAAATATAACCATAATTTCAAAATATATTAAATGAAGTCAAAACAGTGTACATTACCACATAAAACAGTCCTAGTCCACCTCAAACTCAGCATGCCAGCACGACTGACGCGTTGCGTGGCAACTACCTACTGCCACTTCATCAGAGTGTGACTACAGAGTGCTACTGTTAGAGGTATTAAGACTGGGGGCAGAATATTTTCTTCCCGCACTTAGAGCTATTTTGCCTAGAAACTGCCCTGTTACCCACTGCTTCCATCACTGAAAAGAACACCAACAACTTATCACCCAAAAATATCATCGCAGTTCATTCACTTCTTACATTAGTAGATCAACCATACTATTATGATGTAACACTCAGCATCCTCTAGTGCACCAATCACAGAAAAATCACCTTGAAATCTCCACACAGCCTCCATCTCACCAACAAATAATGTTCCTGCCCAAGATCTAAAAATACTGTTCAAAGCCAGCACATGCCTGATGAGATCAAGGGGAGTATAGCGGGAGCCCTGGGGGCTTCACAATGCATTCCACTTTAGGGTAAGCTAAGGCCCTGTTTTTGCCCACTTTAAGCACATTTTCTTGGCCTCAAAGATGAATTTACAGCATGCATCCCAAATGCCAAAACAAGGAGATCCTGCAGATCCTGACCCCTGACACAAACATTATTATGCAGAGTGCCAGCAGATCCTTTCCCCTGAAGCAAACATTAATATTCAGGTCACTAGCGGATCCTGCCCCCTGGCCTAAACATTAAAGTGGACCAAAACCTATAATTTTTATGGGTAATTTTTCTATAACCAACTTGTGTGGCGTATTAGGTTAGCTCATATCATTGCTGTATCAACATTTTCGAAAATAAGAGTGTGCTGGACAAGAGTGCTACAATACAAGACAATATAAAGGGGTGGGGGATTCTTCGAAATATACCACCTACAAAACTACACGAACCTACAAAAAATCATATATGGATTGTACTATATTGTATGAGTGAGGTGAGTTATTGTAGGTATTTTATGACTTTAGGCTTGATTCAGAGAATGTGCTCTTGCGTGGCTTCCGTTGGCGAGAATGTTACTTTTGTACCTCGTGCAATTCAACAGGCACATTTTTTAAGTGCATGTTTTTTTATGTGTAAATTTGGACATGAGCCGAAGCATAAGCGAATGTTCTCATTTTGAATTTTGATGCATATGTTGATTCTTGCAGATACATTTGCACTCGCATGACCCAGGGACTGCATTTATCCTTAGAGACAGGATATTAAGGTAAGAAATTGGTGTTATCATTTCTTCCATCTTTTTGCAGGCAATAATAATGCTTGTGGTGTGTTTTATTACCACTTGCTGAGGGATTGATGAATCTTCACCGTTCCTAACATCTGGTGATTATGGTGGCATTTTGTTAATATTTGTAATTCTCTAAATTGTTATTTAACATTATTTTTCAGAAAAAAAAAATATTTTAATTATTTAAACCCCAAAAATATGAAAAAATATATTGGACTGTTTAATTATTAGGTTTAAATAGCAGTTATGGTATTGGAATGGAATAATAAACATGATTACAGATGTATTATAGGTAAAGTCATAGCATACATGTGCTCGCATCCATTGGACCGAGAAAGAAGGTGAGTTTCTGGGCGCCCTCAGGGGTTTTACATAGCAGGGCATCCCAAATATGGATGCCTCAGGGGAGCGAGTATGCCTGCCCCAGAGTCTCATAGATACATGATGCCGGCTTAAAAAGGTGGAGGGGCAACAATGGTGGGGCATTCAGACCTCATGGGCACCGATGTGATTGCTCTGCACCCCCCTGTAGTACTATATGAAAACCACATCAAGGGGCTAAAGTAATTAAGGCAAAGAGTTACGAAAAAAACATTTGCTTAAACACGATGTGTCATGGCACTAAATGCAGACCGCTCTTGTACAACAGGACTGTGCCCAAAAGGCTCTTACATAATAGTGGTCTATTCATTGTAGATAAAAATCTAAAAAAGGGGGAATTATAATTTTCTTGACATTCCCTGACATATTTACAGATGATGAAGGCCAGACCTGTGTGGCTTATGTAACGGCACGTTAAACTAGGCTGAAACCCTCAGGCATTTAGTCCACTGAAGTGTAATGTTCATTCTGCACGATGGGCTGGTGCATTTTACTGCTCAGCTGCTGTCATTTAGGCAGTGTCAAGAACGCATACTCAGAGCCATTTCCAGCAGCAGCAAAACCTGTGTGCAGCTTTAACCTCCTTCCTACCAGGTTCAGTGCCTATCAACAAATTTTCCACCTTTTAACATGTATGGTTTATCAGAGTGACAGCTAATGTCGCCACTGGCTTAAATGATTTTTTTAAGGCCTAGTTCTCTGACTTTCTATATTTATCAACAAATAAAAAACATTCATAAGGAATCCATTCATTTCTAGTAAAATTGGAATCCTACAGCATCCTAAAAAGCAAGATAGGTATAGTATATTACCTTTCTATGCTCCAATGTCAAAAGAAAATAAATTCACTTTTTTATACATCCTACTAACTTATCTTAAAAAAGTCCAACCACAGGCAAAGTACCATAAGTTTACCAAGCTGCCCTATAGTTTGAAGACACTAACACCTTTAGCCATAGTGTTGATGTAAACTTTATCCACCAACTGTTTTATTGTCTATAGTAAAAGTGGAAAGTGAAAACTTTTTGATTATTAATGAAATTAAAAAAAAAGACAGAGCAGTTATATAACAAGACATTGTTATATAACAAAACAAACAGTCAGCTGACATGCTGAGGCACCATTAGAGGGCAGTTTCTAGGGGAGGGAGAGCAGGGCAATCGCACTGGGCGCCAAGGCCATTAGGGGGGGGGGGGGGGTGCCTTCGGCCTAGTCATCCTGTTTTCATAGGTTAGGGCCACTGCTAGTGGCACCGGGTATACACCAGGCCCCGCATCCCCCCATATTGCACTCAGTCATGCGGAGGGTTTGTCACTATTCACTAGAATAAGAGTAGTGCCCAATTTCCACAGAGCAATTTGTAAACAAAAAATTGCTAAATTTACCACAATTAGACGAGAATGGATCCTGAGTGGAAATGCCCACCGCTATGATGAAGAAGAGCATCATATTATTTCGGCTGGTATAACATGTCTCTTTCGCCGCATGGGCGTTGACATGTGTAAACATGTAGGACATATAGGAGCTCACAGCTAAAGTAATTAACAAACAGCCAACAAATCTTAATGGGAATGGACAATAAGGAGTGCCACAGCTAGGAACTGGACTTGTTCCAGTTTGGATATGGTGTAGCAATACCAAGCTAACAGAACCTGAAATTGCTGGGGAAGGGGGTGGAATGAAAAGAGCAAAGGGAAATAGTTCCATGACAACCACCATTATGCCCAAAAGTCTCATTTTTCAGCAGAAGATAAATCCTCACTGCCCTTGTTTTGACTGTCAGGTATGACTATGTCCCTCATGTGACTAGAGTATTTGGGATAATTCACAATCCATCCTAGCATCTGCAAAGTTTTTTGAAGACATACTGGTGTCCCACTTGGGACTTGAGACAGACTCTAAGATAAGATTTGAACGAGTGATAACACATTTACTTTGCTTAGCCAACCCCCCACCACTTCTTAGGGCTCTTGGAAATTCTGTCAGGTCTAGTCCATTTTTTATATAATCTGGATGAATCCCCCCTTGAGGTTTTCTATCACTACCGGATCTGACCTTGTGGGGGAGGTACTGGCCCTTGGTCAGTACAACTTGTGTCCATCTTTTTCTCCTTAAACACATAAGAGAGAATGGTTGGTCTAGGCCTCCTTGCTGGCTTCAGGCCTTTGGTTTAAGGATGAGGTGCGGCCTGTTATGCCATTCTTAGCCCCACCTTCTATCAAAAGGCATTCTGGGCAGTGACCTAGTCAAAGAAAAAAGTGCCATAAGAGAAGATTGTGTTGAAGCCCAAGGGCCACACATGTGTGATACGTGTAATCTTCCCATGAAAGCAAAAGTGCAAGTAAAGCTTTGCATGTAGGACCTCATGGGCAACATACATGATGTGTGACTGCTAAGGTACAGTGACATTGTCAGCAGTTAACCAGATAGGAACTAATTTAGATAGCACAGATCTCATTGGGAGCAGGGCAGTCATGACTGACATTACAGAGTTTAACTTTCATATTCTACATAGCTCACTGCCTTAAGTTGGCGACCTTTGAAAATTTCATGTAGCTGGTTGGTTGGATGGAAGGGTGGCAGTCTGGTCCTAAAGAAATTCTGTGTGTATGTAGCCATCATAGTCCAATTTGCCCCAGCTGCGGCCAATGAAAGACATCCCAGGCTGGACTAAATGAGACAAGAATAAGATGAAGAAGATCCTAGTCAGGACAAGATTAATTTAGAGCTGCAATTACCTTCCCTAGCGCAGATTAAAATGCACTTTGGGCCTGAAGATCTCTGGTTAACCACTGTGCCTTAGGAGGTTTGCACAACCAAGCCCCCCCCCCCCCCCCCCCCGAAGCAAGCTCCAACGCAAAAGAGCGGCCTTCAGCTGCATGTTGTGGAGTCAATCCCCCCCCATATGTGAATCGCCACAGGTAAAGGGTTAGAACTCTAGGCAGCCTCAAGCAAGATCAACTCTCAGTTTATCCTTAGCTATGGGTGTCCCAAAAATGGGGGAGCAGTCACTGTTAGAGTTGGACTGCATGATAAAAGAGGTGTGGTTATATGGCCTTGCAGCTTCCCATACATTTGCAAGTGGCGCAACGAAAACCTTTCTGTTTTTAACATATTCATACAGATTGTAGAACTTGTTGCAGGCTGGTGGGGATTTGAGTGCCAGGCAACTATTTTTTTCTGTGACTGATTGCCCAGCCCAGTCCAACTATAAATTGATGGTGCTTCTTGCCCTTTCCTTCCTAAATAGAACACGACTGAAGGCTACAGTCAACATGTTTACACCACCTTATGCCAGTCAAACATGCACACACACACACTTGTGTAAACTGATCATCCAACTAAATTACAAGTGGGTTGCCCATGTAAATGATAATGTGGGACCACACCCCTGTATATGTTTTATTAGTTTATCTCCTTGTTCTTTCACTTCTGGGTGTTGAGTCTCTACATATTAAAAAAATTCTCAGCGTAAAAAAGAGAAATGTCTATTCTTGCTAAGAGCTATGTGGTGTGCAAGCTACAGAGTACATGAAAACACCATATCCATCACTTTACAATGTAACCAGTTTAGTCTCAGTGAGCGGAACATTATCCCCTCACACCTGCTTCTGGCAATAAATGAATGTTTGTGTCGCAAAGAGTAATAGATTGCGTAAGCTGTGATGAATGTGCATGGCATCCCAGTGGATGCAAGAAGCACTTAAATTCCATTCAAATATAAGAGTGTTCATGGTTATTTAATGAAACAAGAAGGTAGTTAAAGAGTTTTTTTATGTATATGTCTGGATAAATTTTACTATAGGTTAGACACCCAGAGAGTACGATCTTAATACAGGTACTGTTAATACTATCTACGCTTTGTCCCACAAAACTCTGCAGAAAGTAGGCAGATTCGAAACGATTATTAACATACAGTAGGATTCTGGCATAAAAAAAAGTAGATGCTGTTCCACATTGAGTAAAGGGCATAAAGGGCAAGACAAGTAAAAAAAAGTGCTGGGGATTATTACAGGCCAATAACCAGGCATGGTATGTAGCAAAACAGGACATTTATTTTAGGTTCTATTACCAATTTAATGGTTCCCGAAAGGTAGGTCGCTTCCACAATGTACATGAATAAACAAAATATCCAGCACTTGTCCGAAACACTCCCCAACCTTCTAAAATCCACAAGCAGCCACCAAAGACATATAAACGGTGATAGTAGCAACAGTCTAGTACTGTGTTTCAGATTACTCACTGTCATTAGGGATGAGCGAACCGGTTCGGCCGAACCGGAATTCACTCCGAATTTCAGGGAAGATTCGATTCGGCACGAACCCGAATTTTTTTTGGTTCGTGCCGATCGAATTTTCCCTGAAATAAAAAAAAAATATTCCGGCATGGTGGGAGCGGGCAGGCCGGCTACGCTGTCAGCGGGCGGCGGAAGCCGGCCCGCTGACAGCGCAGCCAGCCTGCCCGCTCCCACCATGGCGGCAATTTTTAAAAAGCAAACACTTACCTGCATAGTCGGAGCGTGGAGGCTGGCGCCGCTCTCAGGCGCCCTCTGATGACGTGCCCTCTGATGACGCGTCCTCTGATGACAGCTGAGAGCGGCGCCGGAGCGTGGAGGCCAGCGCCGCTCTCAGCTGTCATCAGAGGACGCGTCATCAGATGGCGCCTGAGAGCAGCACCGGCCTCCACACTCCGACCATACAGGTAAGTGTTTGCTTTTTAAACAAATGCCGGCCCGCTGACAGGCGTAGCCGGCCTGCCCGCTCCCACCATGCCGGCATTTTTTTTTCAGATGAGCGAATTGTGAAAGTTCGATTCGGGCGAACCCGAATTTCTTTGGGGAAATTCGGCGAATCGCCCGAATCGAACTTTCAAGAAGTTCGCTCATCTCTAACTGTCATGAAAGGAACCTACGAACAGGGAGGTGATAAGTCAGTACTCTATAGATCTAAGTACCGCTTACTACTGCCACCAAAAGCTATGTTGGGTAATTTTAAAATGTCAATTATGGCCTACCTCATTGGTACAAATATAAGCAGAAGTGCTTCTTTTTTAAGGGGTCTGTGGACGTGTTAATTAGCACATATGTTATATTCTGTTATAATTTGGCATTTAGACAATTTAACATACATTGTGGCATTATCACATTACTTTAGCAACCATAAAAGCAAGACACAATATGCCTGCACTTTCTATTCTGATTTTATACATGGCAGTTGTTTTTAATTGTGGTGCTCTCATGTATAAGACATCCATTTTAAAATACTGAAAACTGGTTCCTTCATTAATAATACATGTTGTGGCCAAGACCAGGAACAGTTTCTCTGTCCACCAGCTTGCTTAGCCAGGTCAAAACCTGGTAATGTTCTACACTTTTTCGTGCTTGGTTTTCCCTTATCTGTTGTCGCCAAATCCCAGCATATTCAGTCACCCAGAACAGGTAGAGTTATAATGGATTCCATGCATGCAATATGCAGCTAAACAACAACTTGGAAAATACTGAGCCAGAGGAAAGGGGGGGCGACTTAAAATCTTACTGGCTTTAGGTCCACTTTAACTGCTTTTAAGTTGTGACTGCTACTTTTCTGGCTTTTCATTTAGGCCAATGATCTGGTTATAATACAATGATGACAATTTTACAAAGAAAATAGACTGAATTCTGTTATATTATAATTATATAACTGGTAAATGCAGGTTTAGAAACAATGTGAAACAATCCCACTGGGTCATTGAAAACCTACGTGTTCTAGAAAGCATGGTCCTATTTCACTGAGATGTGGCTCTTCATTGTTGTACTGCTTTTCAAGGTCTCTGACAAAGCCCATCTGGAACCGGTAGATGTCCTCAATGTTTCCAAATATGACCTTAAGCTGTTCATCACTGAACATGTCTCTCCTCTTTCTGCATTGCTTTAAATAACCCTGTTACAGAAACAAAAAATTAACACATTTAGGATGTACTTGAACGACAAGACAAAGACACAATAAAACACCACAAGTGAAAGGGCCAAGATTTGAAACAAATCAATATGATGCCATCAATCAACATTTACTGCTCATATGTTTTGTCATTAATAATGAAACATATATAAAAACAAAACTCTGTAAAGTAAAAAAAGTGATCAAGAAAATGCCCATGTTAAAGTGGACCAAAACCTAGGATTTTGATTATCCCGGGCTTTAATTCTTGCCCCCATGGCATCCCGATTAGGGATGCCCTGCTGTGTGAAACCCCGTGCTTACTGGCCTTTCCCTGGACCATATGGATGCATATGTTGTCTCCAGTCCAATCAGTGTGCTCAACTGCTCTGACGCGAGCTCGTCTAGGCTCATCTCAGTCCAGCCGAGCTCCGCCTAATGTACCGACGGCTGCATCCCAGCTATCCTCTAATAGGGAGCATGCCCGCGTCGGACATTCATGAATGCCTGGCCGGGGCACGGATAGCAGGGATGCGACACTGCTTGAGCATGTGTCATTGGACCAGGGAAGGAGGTGAGTATACCGCACGATCTGGGGGGTTTCACACAATTCTGTATGGCCCAGGGGAAGGGAATCAATCGGCTGATGTGTGTGGGTTTTGGTCCACTTTATTCTTGAAGCAATATACAACATAAATACAAATCCCTGCAGTTGTTAATGTCATACTAGCTCACTAGGCATAACCCCCCCCCTCCCCTTTCATCGTAGAAGTCCACCTTAAAGCATATATGTAGTCTGAGTGAAAAAACTATGCATATTAAGCTTACCCCCAGGCAGCTGATCCCTTCTGGTCTAGTGTCTCAAACATGTGTTGTTTTGCAGAGGTCTCCTAGGCGCAGCTATCTTGGACAGAATGCACAAACTGGCAGGTCTGTCACTCAATTCTGTGCAGCAGTGTGACTGTACTGGTCATTCACTCAATTCCAAGTGTCACTCGGGTTTACGGCTACCAGTCCTGCCCCCACCAGAATCAGGGGAGGATTGCAGTTGAGTTATTATATTAATGTCCATATTGGGCTTAGCATAGGATAGGGATGGCTACAGGGTTACAAAAGCTTGGAGTTCCTCTATCTCTTCCTGCAGAATGCTAACCCGAGAGAAGACCAGCAATCAGATGCATGATGGGTAAGTTAATGCTTAGCTCACAGGCTTATTGTTCTTAAACTTCTCTAGCCTCTTGCTCCCCAGCTGCTTGCAATTGTCCACTTCCTCAGTAATGCAATGGCCAGTGGAGTAGGTGTTTTCACTGGCAGCCCGACTGACTGGCTGGCTCAAGCAATCTTATACTAGGATGCGCAGGTTAATTAATTATTTGATTTATTAAACTTAGTTTCACACCATAACATTAGAAAGTATTCATGGGAAGCCCTTTTGGGAAGAAAGATACATAACCTTGGAAAAGCTCAGCTAGTGTTGCTAGCCTTTGGATATGGAGATATGGTTAATAAAAAAATGCAAATCAGTTTCATCTAATATACACATTCTCAATAGGGTGTGCTGCTCTTAGTATATATGTGCAAAAGTTTAAGAGTCTGATGGCCAGTATTGGTACATGATATAGCTAAAAAGTTTATGACTAAGTTCGGTTGACTTTGTCTCTCATTTATTTCTTCCTTTCTTTTCAACGTATTCTTTCTTTCATGTATATTTATTCCTTTCTCTTGAATTAGAGGATTTTGAGCATCTTGATTCATCTAATTTGTGTACCAACTCCATTGTATTAAACTCTATAAAGCTAACACATCATTATAAGGGAAAACACCAAAGAAGACATTCTCCATACACATTCGCAGATTTACTATAGGCTAGCTAATGGTTTTATTAAGATAAAATTTTAGCAACCTAAATACTGAATTTCTGTGCAGGAATCCTACCCCACAGACAGATGAAGCTGATAAGATGTAATAGGCTATTAAATAATTTTTAACAATGTATACATGATTGCTGGGTTCTTTAGTGCCCTGCTAGGAAAGCAGATGGGTTATTGGGAACAATTAGGAGCCTGCTGTAATATGAGTACACTGGTTTATATGTGAAATTTATCAAAGATCTGCTTTGAATACTAGAGCGATGCAAAGAGACAAGAGCAAACTCATATGCAGCTCTGAAACCAGATTTTTATCTTACTGTCATATGGAATAACACTCAGTGCTCTACTGTCCTAGAGATATTGACCTGCAGCTACTTGGACCTCACCAGCATTATGCAATTATGTTGGCTGCTAGTTTGCAAGTTTGCATGATGATAGCAGGAGCCAATACATTACATGTGAAGGACAGACAAAAGAAAATATTTGGGAACACCAGCAGTCTGGGCTTTTCCAAAAGCATCAGAGGTTTTTCTTCTCGTTTGATTGCACCACAAAAACCAAACAGTTCAATGTCAAAGCAGTAGTTTGAGAATCAATTCCTTGCTTTTATGTATGTAATAAATTGTAATCATTTTATCTTTGTGAAGATACAGAAAAAATCGTATTGCAGTTTGTGCTTTGCAATGCACATGATCTACACAACGCAGATCAAAGCAAACCCTAATCAGAAAGAATTACCAAATTAGCATTGCATCATATACAACAAGTGAATGCAAGGCTTTCTTAATAAAACACAGCAAATTGTCTACATGGGCTTGGACTGTGAGGCTCTAAAAAGGCTATTGTATTCTAAGAAAGCATTTATGAAAGAAGATTGTACTACATTGACATGTGGCTGAAAACCCTATAGTATTTTTAGATGTTTTACAGAAAGAGTTCAAGATACAAGTTAAAAATAAAATTGGATGGCAATTGTAGAGCCATGCTGAGGCCAGGGAAAAGGATTTATCTTCAGCATTGAACAATGATATTTACAATAAATGTAGACTGTTGTTTATGGAAAGCTAATCCACCCTCAGAAAAATTGGAGCCCTAATGTATCTTGTGGAACAAAAATGAATAGCAGACTTATTTTCGGGGAAACTGGGTTGGACATCCGGATTCCCCTGCGATCGCTGAGTAAAATCACCTAGCTAGTGATCCAACAGCGCATGTCCGAGCCTCATACCCGCTACACCTTTAGCTTTGTGGGGCATTTGTGAAAGGCGGTTATGGGTAAGTCCCCAAGCTGGAGGTGAGTCAGAATGCGTCCGGCATTCATCTTGCTCGCCAGTCTGGCATCAGTGCAGCTAGCAGAAGCTGATTGGATGCCCATCTGCACTGTGGGCTCACGAGAGAGGAATGTTTTCTCAGCAATCCTCAGGAATACACACACTGGGATTCCCCAAGTGAAAATCCAAGGTGTTGGTCCACTTTAAGACTGGGAACCAGGTCAGATTTTCTTTCTAACCTGCACTGACCTGTTTATTTCCTTTTAAAGTTTTTTTTAACAACCTTGGATATACACTGATCTATGTGTATAAGTCTGTGCATTTTCTGTTGTATGTAACATCAAGCTTACCTAAAAAAATCTATTCTGTTAGTCTATAACAGGTATCACACTATATCTTCACTTTGCTACTATTCTCAATTGATAACACAGTATGTCCCATAAGTGCCTGCAGGGTCTTGAAACAGGAGGGGAAGTTTGAGTAGAGGTGACTCTGTGCTGCTGACAGAAGCAGTGTGTCAGTTCCGGCAGCTGGAATTTAAATATTCCCTCGATGCCACAGGAGGGGAGACAGGAGCTGTCTCATGGCACAGAGAGCGGACTTCCTGACTACCTTCTGCTGAATCCCATGTCAGCTACTGTACACAGCCCCCCAGCCTGTGTACTACACAGCAAGGTGACATAGGCTGTCTTTTGATTTCTGTGCAGTGCAAAGGCTGGGAGGAGCCACATACAGGAGCCAGTGTGTCTATACAGCATGGCTTCCCTGTGCTCACTGTAAACCACCTGCTACTGGCACCACTCATCTTGGGCCTCCTCTCCCACCCGCAGCTGTTTTTAGGGTTTATGATCACAGTTGTAGGGAGTCCAACCCCCCCCCCCCCCACATGTGGCTACCTGACTATGGGCCCCAGAGCATGACGCAAATGTGTGTGAAGATTAAAACTATTACCATGATATATTATGAAAGGAAGGTTTATCTCTGCTCCCATGAGGATCCATTCCCTAAAATGTGGAAAAAGCTTTGGGCCTTAAAGGGCAAGTTTACCTTGACGAGTGATAAGCTTGATATTTCAGTTGGCTGGTGTTCAGTTAAATTTAGTGAGCTTTCCACCTCAACAAACAATAAAGTGCAAATGTATATATATATTTAATGTCCAAACAGTTAGACCTTGATTCAATAAACTTTCCTTAAAGTAGTTAATAAAACACAGGCCATTCAATTATTTCATCTTACTGTCAGATACTAAATCAGCTCAGCACATTGAGGACATCCTTTTGGCACAGAAAAATAACCACTTTCAAAAATTCCATTAAAGGTGGACGTACCCTTTAAGGTACTAGAAAGGGCTGCTGTTGTGATGAATATACAACAATGCTCCCAGCCCAGGATTTGTATTTCCTGGTATAGGCCCACTTTAATAAGCAGTTGGACCATGAAGCAAGCTGACCTGAGAAATGTAATAAGTCTGCTGGACTCCCTCTAGCCTGAGGTGCTCTACCATCCCCAGTCTATCCAAAAGTTGCAGCTCCCAACAAGTGTCCTTCAGCAATTTTTTTTACCAGGGGGAGCTGCACTGTGAATCATGCTGTGTCCATTGCGATTTAAACATAAACTGACATCACAAGTAACTAATTGTCTGGATCCAAGCTCCTCTTGGTGCGTAGTATTAATCTATCGGAGTGAGCGTGAGTCATACACACATATGCTATAATGTTATCTCAGATTTTTCATTGTTTGAGTGTGCTTGTAATTTATAGTAGGACTAGCTTGTGAAAACAACAAACTTAAAAGAAATCCATAATTATTTTGCTCATGGTAAAATTCTCTGGAGCCCCTTCATATTAATTCTGAGTGTGAGGTATGAATGAACTGTGCTCAATGCCTTCAACTTAAGAGGACTACAATTACTCACATCATTAAATAAAACGAGCCATTATTTACATCATGCCCAAGGTAAAAATTCAATGATAACATGGTGAGACAACATTTCTACATTGTTGTGTACAAAACTATAACTGGAGGCTTGCAACGGGCTTAGCAGCTCAGAATTGCATAAACATATCAAAGTGACTAACATAAATAAAGATGCTGCTGCTACCATAGACTTATGCCTAAACTTAACCAACTATATGTGATGTAAACGGCTTAATGTATTCCTATAAATGGGTCAGCCACAGCTCCTGCTATAGAACTAGTAACATTTCTGTTGGGTGCATTGCTTGCTTTTGCATGCAGATCCAAAAACAAACATTTTCTTCAACATGAAGACCCAGGATAGTTTAAGAAGAACATAATTAATGTTGCACCATGAACCCCACATAATATTAAAATAACGTTAATCCCAACATGACCATAACGTGACCAGCGGGTTGAGCTATTAATAAACAGTGCAGAGCCCTTCATCCCATGAGCTTTATTTCTCAACATACACAAGTGCTATTTCTTCAGTAAAATCCTCAAACCTGACTGAGATTTAGAACTGAGACATTCTGCAGGTAAGGTGAAGAATCTTTCCAATCAGGAAACATTTCCCACAAATTGTTAATTGATAATAGTCATTAAGCTATTCAAGAACTTGTGAGTGTGTGGCCCACAAAAGGAACAGCTCCTTGTATTTCAGTGAATTAACCCCGACAGTGTAAGTCTTTAAATGCTTAGAAGTATCAATGAGTTTCTGCGGTGTTCTGCACACTTGTAAATATTGACCTCACATATAAAGGCATATTAGCATGGCGGTGGTAGCCCTGGGACCATTTCTTAGACCTACTGGAGTCTTGGTCTACCCTATGCCTGTTAAAGAGCCCTGCACTGTGAAACCCCTAGGAATCTTGGCCATTGCTTACCTCACAGGCATCCCACAACAACGCTGGCGCCATCCCTCTGAGAAACCGCCTTTCTGAATTGTTCCTAAGTGTTAAAAATGATTGCATGCGATCCAATTTTCCAAGCGTTAGCGAATCAAGACCAAAGGGCTCAATTCAACAAAGTTTGTAACAAGAAATTAGTCTGTTTTATGAGAAAAAAATACTACAGCTTTAGCTTTTTCAAATTCTTGAATCAACAAAGAAAAAAACATGCTTCATTTTCTACACTAATTTTTTTCACTTGTCTTCTCTCATAAACTGTCTAATGTGACAAAAATACAACTGAAATCTACAATTGTAAAAAATCTGTGCGATTTAGCAAAGTTCTTACTACTCTGAACAAATAATTTACAGCTGCCCTGAGCAGGTGTAAGAAATTCTCAGCACATTCCACTTTTGTTTTTTTTTACCCAAAATGCCAGGTTAGCAACTGTCAGCATGTTTTTTTAATCAGTGTAAAAGACATGAAGAATTAACTTTAGATTTTGTATGACTTTTATGTTTTATGCTTTAATTTAAAACTGCCGACACAAAAGGCAGAGCACCAAACCTGGGCCAAAAGATAAAGGAGCTAGTGAGTTGCCAGGGCCAGACTGGTGCACTAGGGGAAATTTGGAGGGAGGGGCTATAATTTGTTGTAATTTTTAATGAAAAAAAAAACAAAGCAAGAGACCGCACCAACTATCCTGAACAAGTTATAAGTGTGCTACACTGGGGGGTGGCATGCAAATGCAGTAGTTAATCCAACCGGGGATCCCACACGTCCCCAAGAAAAAGCCAACCCCACAAAATCAGCGGCACCACTGTTTATCAAAACAATCTATCCTGTATTGTAAATACATGTATTAATAAAGCTTGTATAGATTGTTTTGATAAACAGTGGTGCCGCTGATTTTGTGGGGTTGGCTTTTTCTTGGGGACATGTGGGATCCCCAGCTGGATTAACTACTGCATTTTTAATGAAACAGTAAAAATAATTAAATAAAAAGTTAACTCCAGTAGGTCAGCAGGAATAAATATATGGAATTGCAACACGGTTTTCTTTTTTACTTTGATACGTTTCACAAGTCATCCAGCCACCTTTCCCAATAGGCAATTTGGAATTGACACATACATTCAGTGGGATAAATAACAAAACATGTTAAGCATAAAGAAAACAGCAAGTCTGGTTTCCTTGATCTATTACTCAATCCATTAATTCACTATTTTTTAATTACTATTGTATTAAAATATTAAAGCCAACACCCCAGGAAAAGTGCTAAACCTTGGGCAAAGTCCATGGGGCTAGAAATTTGCCAGGGTAAGGAGCAGTTGGTTCAGCTATGTCTGGTGCACCAGTCTGGTAATCTGGAGGAAGGGCCATGACTCTTTTTTTTATTTTATTTGAAACAGTTACAAAATATGGTAAATAATCATCCAGCTGCCTTTCCTAAAAGTGGGATGAATAACAAGTCCAGTTGCCTTGATCTATAACTAAACACATATCTAGCATTACATGGATGAATGTGATCCTTCATAACAAAAAGACTTGTTGCATTAAAAAACAATCGTCACAAATTTACAGAGATATATTACACGTGGACGTCACGTCATCATTCTTAAGCTGTGTGAAATGTAGAAAACAAATGCACGATTTGGGGTAAAGACTTCCTGACACCTGAGACGCTTTCAGAGATTTACAATTTTCCAGAATAGTTCGCTTACTAGAGCCATTTACGAATGGATTAATGTTTCATCCGCATTTTCGACTAGACAAATTTAATTAGTTAGCTTTGTTGAATCACTTGAAGTTACTTAAACTGGACCAACACATGTTTCTTCTTTAATTAGTGTTGTTTCCGCAGTCAGCTAATCAAAACAAGCTTGGGGGGCATTCAGAAACTTGGAGCCCCCGAACATAACCCCCAAAACTCCTGCAATCCTCACCTTCACTACGAGCCAACGCCCGGTGGCCAATCACCTGACTCTTTCCCGGCACTGACTGGCTCATTGTAAATGTGAGGATTACGGGTGTAATGGCATGTAAAAAAGCAATTCTGTGAGTACTCACCTGTAGAATTGTTTTTGTTCTTGCATGGCACGGCCTGCTTCGGTATTCATAACAGTTGGGTTATTCCGCCACAAGGTGGCGCAGTGGTACTGCAGAAAGCTGTGGCACCTCCCGGCCCCCTATAAAAAGGAGGATCAACCATAGAGAGAATAAAAGTTACAAATCTAAAAAAGGTAACCCCCCCAAACAAATTGCCAGAGCTAAAACATGGCCCTTGAGTGTACTCAGTTGAAGGCCAGAATCCAAACCATGTTGCAAAAATTCCAGAATCCTGGGAATGGAAAAAACACGACAGGGAAGAGACTTGAACTTACACCAGACAATGTAACTTCTTCCTAGCCCGAATCATGGTATCCACAACAGTGGCAGGCAACCCCTTCTCTGTCAAGATGTAGGTTTCAGCAGCCAAGCCGTTAAAGCCAGCGTTTGTAAATTGAGATGGCGTAGCCGTCCCTGAGTGAGAAGATCTGGATCCCTGGGCAAGACGTACTGGTCTACTGCCAACTGCATGACATCTGCAAACCACACCCTTCTTGGCCAACAGGGGGCCACCAGGATGGCCGACACCCCCTCCTGAGCAATCTTGCACATGACCCTGCCCAGGAGAGGGAACGGAGGGAAACACATAGGGAAGCCGAAACTCCGTCCAAGGCATTGCCAGTGCATCCATGGCGAAGGCCAGAGGATCCTGTGACAGAGGGACAAACCTGGGAAGTTTGTGATTGTGACGGGGCGCAAACAGGTACACATCCGGCTGACCCCAGCAGTGACACAGGGAGAGAAACACCTGGTAATTGAGGGACCATTCCCCCAAATGAGACGTCCCCCTACTCAGGGAATCCGCCACCTGGTTCTCCACCCCCGGAATGTATACCACTGAGATGCAGGAGACATTTTGTTCCGCCCAAGACAGTATCAGAGACACTTCCTTGAAGGCTCGCTTGCTTCGAGTCCCTCCCTGATGGTTGATGTAGGCAACCGCCGTCTGTTTGTCTGAGCAGGTCTGAACAGCCCAACCGCGAAGGTGTGTGGTCAGGTGGGACAGAACCAACCTGATCGCCCTCAGTTCCAGGACATTGATGGGAGCATGGACCTCCTGGGGGCCCCAACAACCCTGGAACTGTAGTGACTTCCAAACCCCCCCCTCTGCCTGTCAGACTGGCATCCGTGGTGATGGGGGCACGGGGGCAGGAAGGTCCTGCCCACCAGAAGATTTCTTGAGTCCAGCCACCACAAAAGGGACTGCCTGGCCATGGGAGGCCAGCTGATCCATGCACCGGTCCTCGCTGTCCTTCAGAGTGGTAGTGTCAGGAGAAGGCAAGACCGAAGTATTAGACAGGCCTAGCACGGGAGCGTCCACCTCTTAGCCACCTCAGGGGGAGCAATGTGCAAGAAAAATTTGTAACAGTAGATTATCAGTGTCCTCAGGGTACCATGATTCCTCCCCAGACGCAGACCCAGGGTCACTAATGCAACCCTCCTGCTGGTCCCCAGAGGAGTCAGAGTCCTTGAACAGTTCCCCTTCCTCTAGGGAATAAAGTCCCCCAGTGGCATCAAACTCCTCATACTCTTCAGTGGAGCTCCCCCTGAGGTGGCTAAGAGAAAGCAGGGTGAGCTTTTTCATCCTGGTAAACAGCGTCTGGAGTTCCCTGAGCAGGGCCATTTTACTTCTATGGTGCTTAGGGAGTGGGAACGTCCTAACAGAATGGCCGCTGTGCCCAAGGGAATGGATAAGAGGTATCCCTTTCCTGCTGATATAGTAAAGCATTGGTCCTGTCCCCCTGAGGTAGAATAAAGTCCTCCAGTGGCATCAAACTCCTCATACTCTTCAGTGGAGCGTGAGGGAGTGGAGGTCAGGTGCAGCTTCTTGCCCGAGGCCTTCCTATGAATAGGCCCGGCAAGCTGCTTCTCAATGTTGGCCAAACGAAGTGGCAGATCAGACTGTGAACCCCTGCTAGCATCCCCCTCACTGGGAGCTAATTGCAGCAGTGGGGGGGGGGGTGATGCCGAAGGGGGCACAGAGCTGGGAAGCGATGCAGGCAAACCAAGCTGGAGCGCAAGGACACTTTGAGCACACGGCAAGCACACTGTGACATCATTGCTGATAGGGGATACCCTGCACATGGAACACAGCCAGGATTGCCCCGAAGGACCCCCCGAGCACGCTATCCCCAGAAGCTTCCATATGGTGATTAACACAGGCGCAATAGGCCAGCGCTGGGTAAAGGCTAATACAAAATCCACCCGGGATGCCCCCAGATAAGCAAAAATGAGTGGGGGGGATGAGGGGGAGGAAGGAGTAGAGCCGGGAGAAACCACAACCCACTGGTATCCCGCCTGAAAGACATAAGTAAAAACGTTACATGAGCATCCCGCAGCACATGCCCCACGAGACCAATAAAAAAAACCCCAAGGGGGACTCACGGACCAAGGACACCGCAGGGTCACCAAGGCACAGACCGCAAGATGAAGCGACACATCGGAGGAAACAGCGCTGCAGCCCGGAAGGGAGAAATCCAGACGCGCAGCTAATCCAAAATGGCGCCGCCAGAGGTACCTCAAGGGGCAGGCCGCGGAGGGACAGCGCGATACGCGTCATTCCCCAGCCCCACCCCCCCAAAGAGCGCAAAAACGGCGCCCACGTGACCCCGCTGGCGCCATGACAAAGCAAAAACGCCACAGGTTATAGCGCCCACAGCCGCAGAGCGCAGTACAAAGCGGCGCGCCGGGCAAAAGACACAAAAAAACACATTGTAAACGGCCAAAACACCACAACTAATACCACTCGTCGCTACCACCCGCCCCCCCCCGAACATAGTCAGAGAGGGGGAGGGGGGAAAGAGCCCCCTGAAGGAAAAAAAAGGGACACAGTCCCCAAAACACTCACCCCCTCAGAAGCCAGGACAGGAACTCCGCATCCCTAGTAGGCTCACCATAAAGCCTATGGCCGGCTACCCTTTGTGGAACAGGGTCTGAGGCTTGGAGCAGCGCTCCAGGAGCACTTGACCCTAGTGCTCTTCTACCCTGACCCGATCTGTCAGCCAAGGCTGGGAGGTAGTGAGGGTCCAGGAACGGGTGGAAATAGACTTGCAGGGCCGCAGGCTTGGTTGCCCCGCTCACCTGCGCAAGAGAGAGAGCCATCTTCTAATTTCGCAGTTTCACTGCAGAGGAAACACTGGGAACTCTATGGTTGATCCCCCTTTTTATAGGGGGCCGTGATATGCCACAGCTTCCTGCAGTACCACTGCGCCACCTTGTGGCGGAATAACCCAACTGTTATGAATACCGAAGCAGGCCGTGCCATGCAATAAAGAAAACCATCCCCCCCGAAGCCCTCCTTTCATAGTTTGGCGTAGAGGGGATGCGGCTGACTTTTGGAAGTTGGAGTAAGAGGGAGGTGGGGGTAGGGGCTTTTATCCTCCTTTGAACAGCAGACACTCCAATTGGTGGTCAGTGGCCCTTGCTTTCTTACTGATTGGCAGGTAGACCAAGCCATGGGGCCAAGTCTTACATTACAATTTTGCGCTAAAAGGGGTTTCCTTAGTGGCCCCAGACCCTGCACACAGAGGTGCTCTCTTGTCTCGCAAGGTCCAGAAGATACCTGTTTTATCAAGCGGGGATTCTAGGGGGTTTCCCTGTGAATGGTTATTTTCTTTTTTTACTTGTTTATGAGTTGCTATAAGGGGTCCAGTCAGGGCCTAAAAAGTTTGGTGGCCTGTTCCTTTTTGTTGGCTTTATTGGCTTTGTTTTCATACTGGTCTCATTCTAATGGGCGGGCCATGCAACGTTATTATTTTATATGAGTAATGCAATGGGTATGCTAGCATCATTGCGAATAATGACAGGACTTGCTGTTCAGCCAGGAGTGCTTATGACTCACAACCTGAACAGCGTGGGGACTTGGTCTCATGATCCGATCCAGTAAGTTGGTGACCTTTGACCATCAGACCGAGCTGTGGGGGACAAAAGCTGATTTTCAAGTATGTTTTAACTTGCCTGGACAGTCCTTTAAAAACAGGTTATAATCTTAGACACATGGATGTTCTACCGTTAGGTATGTAGACTCCTAGTAAAAAGTACTGCACTGCAATACTGCAATATGTCAATCTGCTTCCTGATTAAGATTACTTAAGCTTAGTCAATGAGCCCTTAGAAAAGATGTGCTTAAATATCAAGTGATTTTAATCAGTATGTTCATCATCAGAATATTATGAACGTATTTCATGCAGGAGAATGAAACAATAAAATAACTGAGACTAACATGATACCAAGTAGAAAGAAATTTGCAGCAATGACCACAACCCAAAAAATACCAGTAACCAATAAGGACAGAAATCAAAGAGTAACCCAACTATTAGGTGACAGTGACATGGGTTAGATATAGATGTAATCTGGAATTAACCAGCCAAAGTCTTTGTTTTCACTGTGTGCATAACTGTTTTACTTGTTCTGTGTACCTGAACTGTGTGAAAACATGAGTTCTGAAGGGCTGTCATCACATCTCTCCTAATAGAAATGCAGAGAGACATAAACATCTACAGTACTTTACGTTAGCTAGAAACACTGACTGCCCAACCAACCACTGCGGCACGTGATGGACAGTTACTGTGACTCATGTCAACTACATCATTTAACTCAGTTAACCCACAACTTGGGGACATCATGCCAAGCATGTCCTTTGCACTCCTATGTGTTTTTATCCCTGTCCCTGAGTCTGTGTCTTTTATCTGCCTGTGAAAGGCTCAGAAGCTTGGCAGTGAAAGAGTTCCACAATAAAAGGCTGGGGAAAAACTGCACATACGATACGTACGTCAGAGCCCAGAAATCATTCCCATGTCTACGCACTCTTGTACGTACTAAACAGAAGACTTATTTTAGCTTTTCAATGCAGGACTCCGTCACACTCATTCTGCACATTTGTGGCGCAGCTACATGATGGCTTCTTTTTTCTTCTGTTCACGAGCCTGCCTACCTGTCACCCCTGGACAATGCAATGCTTCACTGACTCAGAAACAGCAATTAAAATATTACAAATGCTAAAGAAAAATGTAAAAAAAACCTGTTTTGTCCTTATGTACATAAATGTACATTAATTTATGAATCTACATATTTTTAACGGTGATCCGCGTGGCTGCCATTAGCCAGTCAGGTCGCTGGGTTTGTGTGCATGTCCTTCTGTTGCACTTTCGTCGACTTACTCCAATGACCTCAGATCAGGGGTGTCCTCAGGCACGATGCAACGTGGTGGGTGGGAATGGCCTCAGTACGACATACTCTCATTGAGATCAATGATTGACTCAGTATACAGAAGTTCCTTGTTTATGTAGGAACCTACTGATCTCAATAGGAACGCACCATACTGAGGCCATGCCTCTCGTTCTGGGACTGCGGGTCAGAGATGTGCAGAGCAGAGCATGTGGAAGGTAAGAGGGGTGTCTCGTGTCTGATGGGAAAGTCCACGAAAGTAAAGGATCCATTAAGTGTATGTACTGAAACCCTGTTCTGCAATATTAAGCAGTGCGACATCCTAAATCCTAAGTCTTAACAAACGAAAGCTTTGCCTTTATCTGAAAACCTGTGTTCTAATTCTGGAGAGACTTTCCAACCCAAAATACAATAAAGACCCAAATACACTTTTTTTTAAATAGGCATGTGATGTGTAAATAGCAACATGATACTGGCTATTCAAAGAAGATCAAACAAAGTTGCAGGTGTTTCCCACAGACTGGCTGAGGCTGTGACTGTTAAGTTCTCCCTTGTAAAAGTGGTATCTTCGAAAACCACCCCTGGTATGTATTCTTTCCAAGAAAAACAACAAGCCTGGTAGGATTTGCACAGGGTGTATGTGACCCATTTTCTTTCTATGTATATATATGCTTTGAATACTAGTCTATTTCATAAACCGGAACTTCACTGAAAACTGCCCCCCTGCCCTGTCACCCTACCCTAGCACTGAGGAAAGATGGGGGGGGATACAAACAAAAAAAAAAAAACGCTACAGGTAAAGAAGCCAAGCCGCATTCCCATGACTCATTCACTTGAAGTACACACGAAGCCGGGGGTTGCGGCTCCGTGTCTACCACCTAATATGGTCAGCTCCCAGGATCCGGAGCGCGGCAATAGCAGCCCAGGTGCCTGCCTATGGTAAGGGTTTTTACATTTGTAACCCCCGGGTTCTGCCTCAGCACCAGGGTAGGGGGGCAGTGTGGGGGGGGGGGGGCAATTTTTAGTGAAGTTGAGCTTTAACTTGAGTATTTCTACATTTGCTTGAATATCAATAATTACAAAGTTGGGGTGTAAGAGGGATTGCACTCTGCCTAATTAAATGGACCTACACCCCAAAGTAAAGCCCTTTTTTATTGCGCAGTCTTCACCTGCGTTGCCCTACCAACAGCCCTGGCAGCCTATCCCTGGCTCACATATGTTTCTTCTGCCTGCAGAGAGACCAACCCCTTGTGTTGTCTGAGGTTTTCTTGCATCTGCAGAGATATCTAAATGAATTACACTATGTACTGCTGGGGTACAGAAAGCAATTAAACTGGGATGCCTTTGCTAGAGTTTCACTTTTTCCAAGTGATCTAGGCTTGTTTTTTAAATTTGCTTTACACAAATAAAACTAGAAGTGACACATTATTTCTTTTAAGTATGTTATTTCTTCATTGATCCCTAAAATTTGCAGTGTTCCAAAGATGTTTCCATGGTTACTGCTATTTATTCATTCAGCTGCAGTTTCCTGCCTATGTAGGCATTTGTATAGTAAAATAACAGCACCGAAGATGCACATCTGTAAACTACTGCTAATAACTCATAAAAAGGGTATCCAGAGAACATAATTAGGAGTGTGGCCAAAAAAGGACTAACAAAAAAAGGCATCGATAAAATTAACACTGTATATTTAGATTATGAGGGAATGCACAGCAGGGCACCTCATTTCTGTATTTCCCCTATGCCTAAAGAATGAATGGACCTTCAGTCTGGTTTGACTGGCAGTCAACTTAAAGTTGGATTTTTAGAGAGATTGACATGATACCATTTTCCTCAGAGTTCAGACATGTGATAACAAGACTTAGAATGTATAAACATACATCCTCAAGAGTGCAATTTACAGGGAATAAAATGTGATCACACACTGTAGTCCTACTAAACTGTAGTCCAACTAAAGGGCTTTTGGTGTACCAGCACATTTCAAAAAAGGAACTATGACTTTGGATGCTACTCTGCCCCTCAATGCCCTTCCCTGGCAATAAGCCAAAATAGGGCTGTAAGCCTAAAAAGAGCACTTACTGAGCGCCCATGCAAATAGAAATGTTGAGGAGCAGCGCTTTTAGGTTACCATGCTGTGACTGGGTGTCTAATAGTTACTGAAGCTTCATCCAGCAGCAGCCACAGAGAGCCCCGGGAGCATTTTTTCAGCAATGTCTAGGCTTTAACATGAAATGTCTTTTTTAATAATTCTTAATATTTCTTAATATTTTAATTTTTAATATTTATTAAAATGTGCCATTTTATCTTTACTCACCTCCAATCAACTGTCCCACGCTGATCCGATGAAAGCTGGCAGTGATTACCGGCATCTGAAGACTGTCAGCGACAGAGCGGGATGACCTCATCTGCCCCGGTGGAGGTAGTGTGGGGGCTGTTTCGAGCCTCCTCATGGCAGGAGAGCCTGGGGGGGGGGTCGGAGGCCCTGGGTGAAGAGAAAACTGTCCATATGGATCGTGGGTGGGGATGAGTTTCTATATTTTTAAAACATTTTTATCGACAAAAGTGTCAACTACTTGAGTCTCATGTAGCTGGCATTTAACGATTGGAGAGGCAGCTACGCGAGACTCACATAGCTGCCACTGAATGGGTTAAACTATGCCAACACACATTTTACAAAAAATGTGTGTTGATCCGCTGGGGCCGCATTTCACCAAGGAAACGTAATTTAAGATAATATTTAGAGGGCTTGCAGGGGGTTAACCTTTCTAGTGCCAGCTACATGAGTCTCACGTAGCAGCCTCTACTCCCCCTTTGGGGGCGGGGCTTATGATGTTACTCACTGGGTGTCGTCCTGGCTCCCGGCTGCTGTTTTTTCAGATGCAATCATGCTGGCCACAGGAGCAGAGGGGAAGGTGATCAGATCACATCTGTCATCACATCGAGGGACAAAGGAGCTGACGATCGGAGGTGAGTAAAGTAAAAATACAATTCTGTGATTACTCACCTGTAGAATTGTTATGAGTATACAGTACGTCCTGCTCCAGATAAGATTCTTTACTCTTGGGTATTACTCCGCCAGATGGCGCTGGACTGCAGAGACCGCGAAATTGGCTCCTCCCAGCCCCTCAAATACCCGGGACCCCCCACAAATCCCCAGTATTGAAAAGCAGTTAACAAGTAGCCGGGAGAAAGATAACAGAACCAACTAGCAACTGTAAAACAATGATAACAATCACCATACAGGGGATCCAAGGATAATGAAAACCAAGGGTGGGGTGGAGCAGGACGCACTGTATACTCATAATAACAATTCTACAGGTGAGTAATCACAGAATTGTATTATTCTTAGTATACAGTACGTCCTGCTCCAGATAAGATTCTTTACTCTTGGGAAATCCAATAGCAGTGGCCATAAAGTAGGGTGGGATCCCCAAAGGTAACAACAAACAGGTCAGACCACTGCCGCCTGCAGAACCTTGCGGCCAAAAGCAGCATCAGCTGAGCCCCTAACTTCAACCTTGTAAAACTTTGAAAAAGTATGAACAGAAGACCAAGTAGCGGCCTTGCAAACTTGTTCAACAGAAGCCTGGTGCTGAAAAGCCCAAGAGGCACCAATAGCACGAGTAGAATGAGCAGTAAGGCGGAAGGGAGGATTCTTCCCCTTAGCAGAATAGGCCTGAATCACAGCCTGACGGATCCATTTGCTGAGACCCTTCCTAGGACCAGAAAGGACCACAAAAAGAGCATCAGTTTTTCTGAAAGGTGCAGTAGCCACCAGATAGTACTTCAGATACCTAACCACATCCAAGGAATGCAAAACCCTCTCCTTAGCGTTACTAGGATTAGGGCACAAGGAAGGAAAAACAATGTCCTGATTCAAATGAAAGTCAGACACGACCTCAGGCAGAAAATCTGGTTTGAAGCGAAACACCACCTTGTCCTGGTGTCTCTCAAAGTAGGGGGGCTGGATGGAAAGCGCTGCCAACTCAGAAACACGCCTAACAGAAGTGATAGCCACCAAAAACACAACCTTGAGAGTAAGAATGGCCAATGCAGCCTCCTGCAGAGGTTCAAAGGGTGCACCCTGCAAGGCAGACAGGACCAAGTTCTAATCCCAAACAGGCAACATAGGCTTACGTGGGGGACGCACATGAGTAACCCCCTGGAAAAAAGTCTGATCAGAGAATGCTGAGCAAAAGACATCTGGAAGAAAACAGCCAGGGCAGAGACATAACCCTTCAGAGTACTGAGTTGAAGCCCCAGATCCAAACCATGCTGCAGGAACTCCAGGATCCTGGGAATAGAGAACCCACGACAGGGACGAGACCTAGACTCACACCAGTCAATGTAGGCACGCCAAACCCTATAGTAAATAGAAGAAGAAGACTTCTTTCTAGCCTTGATCATGGTGTCAACAACAGAGGCAAACAGCCCCTTCGCCATCAAGATGGAGGTTTCAGCAGCCAGGCCGTCAAAGCCAGAGTTTGTAAATTGGGATGGCGTAAATGACCCTGAGTGAGCAGCTCTGGAACCATGGGCAGAGCGTACTGATCTACTGCCAGCTGCACTACGTCTGCGGACCACACTCTTCTTGGCCACCTGGGAGCCACCAGGATAGCTGGCACCCCCTCCTGAGCTATCTTGCGCAGAACCCTACCCAATAGGGGGAATGGGGGAAAGACATACAGGAGCTGAAAGTCCTGCCATGACATAGCTAGAGCATCTGTGGCCAAGGCCAGAGGATCCTGGGACAGGGAGACAAAGGCCGGGAGCTTGAGATTGTGACAGGATGCAAACAGATCCACATTTGATTGACCCCAACGGTGACACAGATAGTGAAACACCCTGTCGCAGAGGGACCATTCTCCCAGGCGAGAGGTCCCCCTGCTCAGAGAGTCCGCCTGCAGATTCTCCACCCCGGAATGTACACAGCTGATATACAGGGAACATTGTCCTCCGCCCAGGACAGGATCAAAGACACTTCCTTGAGGGCCCCCTTGCTCCGGGTCCCTCCCTGATGATTGATGTAGGCAACCGCCGTCTGGTTGTCTGAGCGTACCTGAACAGGCAGGCCCCGAAGGTGCTGGGTCAAATGAGCCAGAACCAACCTGATCGCCCTCAATTCCAGAATGTTGATGGGCGTGTGGGCCTCCCGAGGGCCCCAGCACCCTTGGAACTGTAGGGAATTCCAGAAGCCTCCCCAACCCGTCAGACTGGCATCTGTGGTGACCGTCTCCCAGCAGGGGGCCAGAAAGGATCTGCCCGCCAACAGATTCCTGGAATCCAGCCACCATGAGAATGACCTCCTGGCTAGGGGGGACAGAACAAGGACCTGGTCCAGGGACGCAGGATCCTTGTCCCAAACTGACAAGAGGTGGATCTGCAGAGGACTCATGTGAAACTGGGCATAAGGGACCGCCTTGAAGCATGACACCATCAGACCCACCAGCTGCATTCCCTGCCTGCTGGAGGGATGAGGGAAAGATAGCAGGGACTGAACCTGCGCTAGCAGACTGTCCACCTTCTGCTGAGGAAGAAAAATCCTTGCCTGAACTGTATCCAGATTCATTCCCAGGAATGGCGTTACCAAGGAGGGAGACAGGGAAGACTTGGGATGGTTGATCACCCAGCCAAACGACTCCAGAGTGGACACTACTCGCTGAGTATCCAGCTCTGCCTGTTGGAGGGACTGAAAAGTGATGAGAATGTCGTCCAAATAGGGCAGCACGCGAATGCCCTGAGACCTGAGCAGAGCCATCCCTCCTGCCAGCACCTTGGTGAACACTCTGGCAGCTGAAGTGAGACCGAAGGGCAATGCCACAAATTGGTAGTGCTGATCCTCCAGAGCAAACCCGAGGAATCTTTGATGACCTGGAAAAACAGGAATATGAAGGTAAGCATCCTTGATGTCCACAGAGGTCATGAAGTCCCCTGGATGCAGGCAACTGATAGCAGAACGCAAAGTTTCCATGCGAAAGCGCCTGCACCTGACAAATTTGTTGAGGATCTTCAAGTCCAGGATGGGCCTGACTGACCCATCTCTTTTGGGCACGGTGAAAAGGTTGGAATAGAACCCCTTGCCCCTTTCTTGTAAGGGGACTTGACAGATGACCCCTAGCTCCAGAAGGCTTTGCACGGCCAGAATTAGAGCCTGAGCTGACATGGGGTCCTGAGACATCCGGGATCTGATTAATCTTGGGGGCGGCCAGGCAGCAAACTCTATCTAGTAACCGGAGGACACTACCTCCTGAATCCACCAGTCTGAGACATGAAGCCTCAAGACGTGAGCAAAATGCTGAAGCCGTCCCCCCACCCGGATGGGTGAGGGTGCCCCTTCATGCCTGAGGGGGCTTGGGAGAAGACTTAGGCTTGGAGCCCCAGGGTGAGCCAGGGCGTCCACGTCCTTTGCCCCTACCCCAGAAATCTCCTCGGGCCCCAGTAAAGGAGACCCCCCTCCCCTGTCTGGATCAACGGTAGGGGGAAGAAAAGGAGCCTGGGCCCCGAAAGGGCCGAGACTGCCTCCTGCGCTGGGGTAACCTGCCTCCCTTAGCAAACAGGTCCAGGCGGTCCCCAAATAGGCGTAGTCCTTTGAAGGGAAAACCAGTGAGAGCCTTCTTGGCAGCGGTGTCAGCTGCCCACTGGCACTGCCAAACCGAGCGGCGTATAGCCACCACCAGGGCAGATGTTCTGCCACACATCCTAATGGTATCATCCAAGGCAGAGAGGACATAAGTCACAAAAACCTCACAACGAGAGAGTGCATTAAAATCTTCACTAGACACATCATCAGGAGCAACATCTAGGACACTTCTAAGCAGGGTCCTAATAGCCACCGCTGTAATGGCAGAGGCACAAACCAGGCACAGCGCCGTCCCCACACAGGCAAAGGCATGGGACGCCAGCTGATAAATACGCCGGTCAGGGGAATGCATGACAGAGGTGTTAGACAACCCTAGGACTGGGGCATCCACCTCTGGAGGGGATGACCAACGCTTCACCACATCAGCAGGAAAGGGATACCTCTTATCCCAACTCTTAGGGACTCCGGGGAGCCTGCTAGGATGCTCCCATTCCTTGAGCACAAGATTATTAAAATGGACTTGCTCAGGAAACTCTAAACGTGGCAGTATGAAACAATTCCCCCTGCTGCATAGGGGCCGCAACCGGGGGAGAGATAGACAGTACCTCAAAAATCTGGGGCCCAGGGGTCAGAGCCAGAATCATCATGACCCCTGGGCCTCTCATCAGATGGCTCTGAGTCAGAGAACAACTCCCCTTCTTCCAAGGGGGTATAACCAGACAGTTCAAAGAACTCTTTCCCTCCATAGGGAAGAGAGTGACATCAGGCATCAAATGCCGCTTCTTAGCAGAAGCCTTACACGCCATGGTATTAGCAAGCAACTTCTCAACACTAGCCAGTCTAGCAGACACATCAGGCTGAGAATCCCCACTGGTATACAGCTCAATGGGAGTCAAATTTAAGCTTGGGGGAGTTGGAGAAGCCATACGTGGCGCAGGCCCAGCTGCTAGTACACCAGGCTGCAGCGCAAGCACCTGCTGGGCACAAGTTATACAGACCCGCACATTGTCAGCACTAGTAGGGGACACCCACAAGCTACACACAGCCGGGCTTGTTCCGAAGGAGCCCCGAGCACATTATCCTGAGACGCCTCCATATGGTGATTATAGCAGCACAATAGGCCGATAGGGATTCGCGCTATAAAAGCAACCCGGGATGCCCCAATAGCCCGCTAGGGAAGTGGGAGTAATTTGCACACTAGGCCTCACAAGTTTAACCCTTCTAGTGCCAGCTACGTGACTCTCACATAGCTGCCTCTTCAACCGTTAAGTGCCAGCTACGTGAGAGTCACGTATCTGAATTTAGAGGCCCATAAAACAAAAAGTAAAAAACCGCTGTTAGATTTCCGCCCCCAGGCCTCTGATCTTCAGGAGGGGGCCCAGAATAGCCCCCCCCCCCCGCCGACATCTGTAAAAAAAAAAAAAACAGTAAATTACATTTACTCACCTCGCAGCGCAATGGCTCTCCCCGGGTCTTCTCTTCACCAGGGGGGGCTCCGATCCCCCCCCCCGGGCTTTCCACGCTGCTTGTGAGGGCCCCGAAACGGGCCCTCACCATCCTCTTCGGCCGGCGCTGGCCCCGCCCCTAACCCCACCTCTAGCCCAGCCCACTTGATGACGTCATCCCACTCCTCGGGTTACCGGCACTCGGGCAGCGATCTGACAGTTGTCGGTAGTGATCAGAGCAGGGAGGGTGGGAGGCAGAGAGGCTCTGATCTCCCTGCCTCCCACCCTCCCTGCTCCGATCACTACCGACAACTGTCATCTGCAGCAGCGTGGGACACTGGATGGGAGGTAAGTATAAGTCAAAAAAAGAATAATAAAATATTTGTCTGGTGTCTTTTTTTTTTTAACTTAACCCTTTGTGAACTGGTAAGGGGTCCATGAGACCCCTTATACCAGTTCACAAGGCTCTGGGTATGGCAAGTCACCTACGGCAAGCGGGTGGCTTGCCAAAACCCCTAGCCCAACATTACCTGCCTCCCCAACGGCCAGGGGGGGGGGCAGAAGGGCCCGGGCCACGTGGCTATGTGGGCTAGTAGCCTGCAGGGCCAGGGGCCACCAACGTTGGGCCTTGCGCCCTGTTCTACAAGCCCCCATAGCTGGTCCGGATCGGTAATGCTGGGTAAGGGGGACCCTATGTCATTTTTTGGGGGGGATTTTAAGGGTTTTTAACCCTTAGAATTCCAAAAAAGAAATGAGGTCCCCCCCCCCCCCTGGGAGGGGGGACCCTATGTCATTTTTTTATTTTTATTAACCCCTTACAACTATGCAATCATATTGCATAGTTGTATCCTATCTGGAATCTCCTAAACTGGTGTTTCAGGAAAAGGGGTATACCTATACATATGTGGTACCATTGTAACCGGGAGAAATAGGGCTTTCACACGCAATAATATTTTATTAACAAACTTACATTTTTTATTACAAAAAAAAACACTACAAATTGTAGTTTTTTTTCATTTTTTTGCACATATTTCACCCAAAAGTATTGAGAATACACTAAAAAAAGGCCAAACAAGACATTTCATGTTGAAGCCCAGACTCTGCTGAAAAAAAACAATATATAATTTTCATGGAAATCCCTTCAAAAATCAAGGTTACACACGTGTAGCGCAAAAACGTGAAAAGTCGTCGGCCAACAGAGTGTGACAAAAAATCTCGGTAGGCTGGCACTCAAAGGGTTAAAGACTAAAAAGAGGGGTAGGGCCGGGAGAAACCAATGGAGTTCGACCCGCCTGAAAGACATAAGCGAAGAGAACTGCATAAGCGACATGTATAAATGACATTAGGGTAAAATAAACCACCCGCGAGGGCACTCACGGACCGCGGTAGGTAGACGCCAGCCATGCAGCAGACAGAATCCAGAAAAATACCATTCTGTGATTACTCACCTGTAGAATGGATATTATAAGTATGCATCACACCCTGCTTCGGAATAGTAATAACATATGGGTTATAGTCCACTAGAGGGCGACCTTCTGCGGACCTCCCAAACAACTCCCAGAATTATGAAAGCAGTAAGGGGACCAGGAAGAGCAAATAAAAAGTAATGAGGAAAAGTTTCACAACATAGAGGATCCAAGATACAACTCAGGGCGGGACGAAGCAGGGTGTGATGCATACTTATAATATCCATTTTACAGGTGAGTAATCACAGAATGGTATTATTCCAAGTATGCATCACACCCTGCTTCGGAATAGTAATAACATATGGGACATCCAGTAGCAGTGTCCAACATGGGTGGGGATCCCAAAGGCAAAAATGAACTATTTAAACCACTGCAGCTAGCAGAACTTTGCGTCCAAAACCAGCAACCGCTGAGGCCCGCACATCAACCCTGTAAAATTTGGAAAAAGTATGAACAGAAGACCAAGTAGCAGCCTTACAAACTTGTTCAACAGAGGCCTGGTGCTGAAAAGCCCAAGAAGCCCCAACAGCACGAGTAGAATGAGCAGTGATCCGGAAAGGGGGATCCCTCCCCTTGACAGAATAGGCCCTAATGACAGCCTGACGAATCCATTTGCTAATGGTAGACTTGACGGGCGCCCAACCTTTCTTGGAGCCAGAGGGCACCACAAACAATGCATCTGTCTTCCTGAATGGTGAGGTAGCAACCAGATAGTACTTTACGCATCTAACCAAGTCCAGAGAGTGCAAGGCCCTCTCCTTGTCGTTGCTAGGCCTAGGACACAAGTAAGGAAACACAATGTCCTGATTGAGGAGAAAGACAGAGACAACCCTTGGCAGGAATTCAGGTTTAAAACGGAAAACCCCCTTGTCCTGGTGTCTCTCAAAGTAGAGGGCCTGAATAGACAGAGCCGCCAACTCAGAAACACGTCGAACAGAGGTGATAGCCACCAAAAAGGCAACCTTTAGAGTGAAAAAAAGGATAGTGCAGCATCCTACCCTGGTTCAAAAGGAGGACCCTGAAGGGCAGACAATACCAAATTTAAGTCCCAAAACCGGCAACATGGGATTGCGAGGAGGGTGCACATGAGTGACCCCCTAGAAAAAGGTCTTAACCAAAGTATGAAGAGCGAAAGACCTCAGAAAGAAAACCGCCAGAGCGGAAACATGCCCCTTCAGAGTGCTAGGTTGAAAACCCAAGTCCAGACCCTGCTGAAGGAACTTCAGAATTCGAGGGATGGAAAACACCCAACAAGGAAAGGCCCCAGCCCCACACCAATCAATGTAGGTCCGCCAGGTCCTGTAGCAGATATTAGAGGAAGATCGCTTCCTGGCCTGGACAACAGCGCCAGACAAACCTTTTTACTTTTAGGATGGAGGATACAGAAGCCACGCCGTCAAAGCCAGTGATTGCAAATTGGTGTAACAAGCTGACCTTGTGTGATCAGATCCGGAACCAGAGGCAGCCTGTACTGATGAACCGCCAGCCGCATGACATCTCCCCCTGCTCAGGGAGTCGGCTTCCAGGTTCTCCACCCCTGGAATGTAAACTGCCGAGATGCACGGAACATTGCTCTCGGCCCATGAAAGAATCAGAGACACCTCCCGGTGGGCACTCCTGCTGCAAGTCCCTCCTTGGTGATTGATGTAAGCGACCGCTGTCCGATTGTCGGATCGAACCTGAACTTGTAAGCCCTGGAGGTGATGAGTCAGGTGCGAAGGCACCAACCGAAACGCCCTCAGCTCCAGAATATTGATGGGGATGTGAGCCTGAGGACCCCCCAGCCCCTGGAACTGATGTTCCCTCCAGAAGCCCCCCCCAGCCCAACAGACTGGCATCTGTGGTGACCGTCTCCCAGCGGGGCGCCAGAAAGGATCTGCCCCCCAGAAGATTCTTCGGGTCCAGCCACCATTGAAAAGACCACCGTACCAGAGGGGACAGAACACAAGTCTGAACCACAGACAGAGGACATTTGTCCCAAGCCGATAAAAGATGGAGCTGAAGAAGTCTCATGTGAAATTAAGCAAAAGGCACTGCCTCGAAACAAGTCACCATCAATCCTACCAGCCTCATCCCTTGTCAGAAAGACGGACGAGGGTTGGACAGAAGAAGAAGAATTAGTGTTTGAAGAACATCCGCCTTCGGCTGGGGTAGGAACACCCTGGTCTGAATGGTATCCAGAGTCATGCCCAGGAATCAAGCCACCCTTAACGAAGAGAGAGAGGACTTGGGGTAATTGATTACCCACCCGACCCTCTTCAGCGTCCTCACCACCGCCCGGGTGTCCAGCCTCGCCTGGTGAAGAGAGGATGACGTAATGAGAAGGTCGTCCAGATAAGGCAAAATGCGAATGCTCTGGGCTCAGAGAAGGGCCACCATGCCCGCCAATACCTTGGTGACCACCCTGGGTGCCGAAGTCAGCCCGAAGGGGAGAGCCACAAACTGCAAACCTGAGAAACCGCTGGTGTCCTGGGAAGATCGGCACATGAAGGTAAGCAACCTTGATGTCTATCGAAGTCATAAAGTCCCCCAGACGTAGGAATTTGACAGCAGAGCGCAGAGTCTCCATGCGAAACTATCTGGTTCTGATGAACTGGTTGAGAATTTTTTTTTTTTAAGTCCAAAAAGGGTCTTATGGAGCCATCCTTTTTGGGCACCGTAAAGAGGTTGGAGTAGTACCCCTGACCTCTTTCTATGGGGGGAACCGGACAAACGATCCCCATATCCCAAAGGTTTTGCACCGCCAGAAAACAGTCCCAGTGCTGCCCGTGGGTCTGTAGGAACCCGAAACCTGAGGAATCTGGGAGGAGGCCGGTATGGGAACTCCAGCTTGTACCCAGAGGAGACCACCTCCAGGATCCAGTTGTCTGTGACCTCCAGAGGCCAGACCTGAGTGAAGAACCGCGGCCGTCCCTCCACCCGCAAGGGTGAGGGCGCCCCCTCATTGCTGAGCGGGCTTGGCAGCGGCTTTGGGTTTAGCACCCCAGGAAGCCCCGGGTCGGGCACGTCCTCTGCCCCTACCCCAGAAATCTCCTCTGAATGCAGTGAAAGACATTCCCCTGCTCGTCCAGGAGCCACGAAAGGAGGGGTTGAATGAGCCTGAACCCCGAAAGGGCCGGCGCTGCTTCTTGCGTTGAGGTAACTTACCTCCTTTGGCAACTATAATCGTGAGTCTAATCGATCACCAAACAGGCGCAGACCCGCGAAGGGAAGACCTGTGAGCGCCTTCTTAGCAGCGTTATCGGCCGCCCACTGGCGCAACCAGACTGAACGGTGTATAGCAACAGCAATGCCAAGGTCCTGCTACACATACGGATAGCATCATCCAAGGCTGATAAGACAAAGGCAATGAAAATCTCACATCGATTCAAGGCTGTAAACTCCTCAAAGGAAGGATTCAATTGGGGACCATCCAAAAGGCCCCTAATTAAGGCTCTAGTAGCCACGGCAGTGAGAGCGAAGCACAACCGGGCGTAAGGCCGAACCCACACAAGCGAAGCCATGCGAAGCCATTAGGGCAAGATGTCAGTCCTCACTATCCTTCAAGGTAGTGGAATCCGGGGAATGCACGACCCACGTATAGGACAATCCCAGGACGGGAGCGTCGACCTCTGGGGGTGTAGATCAACGCTTAACCACATCAACAGGGAAGGGATACCTACTATCCCACCCTTGAGAAGTATCAGGGAGCTGGTTAGGTTTTTCCCATTCCTTAAGTATCAGATTGTAAAAATGCTTCTGATCCGGAAACTCCAAACGAGGTTTGGCGGTCCCCCAAAAAAAAAAATTCCCCCCGTTGCGGAGGGGCCTCCGCAGGAGGGGAAAAGGCAAGTACTTCAAAAATATGGGTAAGGAGCCTGTGGGGTATCCATGGTATCCCCGCGCTCTGTAACGGCATCAGCATCCAGGAATTGCTGATCATCAGAACCATTCCGAAACAACTCCCCTTCCTCAAGTGGGGAAAATCAGACCAGTCAAAAGAATCATAATCATCATAATCAATGGCCGGCGCAGCAGGCGCTAAGTGCCGTCTCTTAGCCGGGGCTTTCTTGGCCGCAGAGCTAGCAATCATTTTATCAATGTTGGCCAATCTAGCACAGACATCGGATTGCGACTCCCCTCTAATGACAACGTCACTTGGGGTCAAGACCAGGCGTGGGGGTGTAGGTGATGAGGCCAGCGGGGCCAACCCGGCCGCACGGGGCCTGGATTGCTGCGCAATAACCTGCTGTGCACATGGTACACAAAATTGCACTTCGTCTCCCACAAGGCATACCCCACATACTACACACTGCCGGGGTTGCCCCGAAGGGATCCCGAGCCCGGTATCCTGGGAAGCCTCCATATGGTGATTTTTTGGTAGTCGCAATGACCAATGGGAATTACGATATGAAGCTACCCGGGATGCCCCTTAAAGTCCGTAAGTGGGAGGATGTTTTGTAATGATAAGAGAGAACCCCAATTTGACCAAGGGACCTTGGACTGGGAGAAACCCCTAAAGGCCTCGATAGTCCCACCTGCAAGACACACTGGGTGGGGGCCCCATTAGCAACAAGCATACAGCCATCCAGAATGTATAAAAAATACATAAATATATACGCAAATATATATATATATAAAAAAAATATAGAATACAAATACATAAGAATATATATATATATACACACATGCCTACAGGGCCTTCCCAGAAGGTATGCGCCAAGCAATGCAAGGGTGCCTACATAATAGTTGCAACGTAATACATTAAACGTATATGGAAAAAAGGCCCCGAGAGGCACTCACAGATGCCCGGGAAGATGGCGACGCAGAGCCAGGAGAAGGAAGGAGGCGGGCCAGCAAATGGGTCGCAGGCCAGCCGAGCGCCAAAACAATAGGGGCGGGCCGTCACAGGGCCAGGCTAAGGAGCCAGCAAAGGCGAAACCGGGCCGCCGCCGCCCGAGAGGGAGCGTGCGGGCCGCAACAAAAAAACAAACAACAATAAAGGCGCGCTGGCAGAAGCCAGCGTCTAACAATAATAGCAAAGTGTATAGCACCAAGCATACTGATCAAACACACACACACACTACAGGGGGGATTAAACAATGGAGTCACAGACCCCCCCCCCACTAACCGGGAACGGGGAGTAATGGGGGGGAAGCCGATAGCTACATTTGGGTATGTAGCGAGGGCTTCATGACGGACAGGGCATCCCATGTCAGGATCACTGTAACCTGATGACCGCCTACCCCTTGGTGAGGGATTTGCGGTGGAGCATAGCTCCTAGTCACAAACATCTCTAAGGTGTGTCCTACCCTCACCCAGACTCTGCAGACATAGCTGGGAGGCATAGTGAAGTTAATAAGGGAGTCCGGGTGGAAATAGAAAAAAATTGGGCCGGGTGTACACCCAGCTTACCTGAAAGGGAAATAGATAGCCATCACCTTGACTCGTCGTCGCCTCTGCAGATCCTAATCTGGGAGATGTGTGGGAGGTCCCAGGTATTTATGGACTGGGAGGGGCAACTTTTTTGCCATCTCTGCAGAAGTTCGCCCTCTAGTGGACTATAACCCATATGTTATTACTATTCCGAAGCAGGGTGTGATGTATACTTGGAATAAATGGCGCAGAGCATACCTTGAGGGGCGGGCCGTGGAGACAGTGACGCGGAACGCGCCATCCGCAGGCCCCCCCCACCCTGAAGACCGCGAAGCAGCACACGTGACAAGCAGCCAATGTAGGCGCAGCAGCGCCTGAGGTAATGTTGCCGCCAATCACGGAACGCCAACGCACGGCGGCGGCATATTCAAACCCCAACCAGAGCGGAGACTGAACAAGCAACAAGCACACCAACCAAGTGAAGCACCAACGCTCACACACACCCCCGAGAGCTACAAGGGAGAGCGAGGGAGGGCAGCGGCCACTTAACGTAGGGCCCACCGATAGACAGGGGCAAGGGGCAAAAGTGCGGGAGGGGCATCCCATAAAGGCTCACCATATGCCTATACCGCCTACCCTTTGGTGGGGGATTGCGGTGGAGCAGCGCTCCTAAGCACCTGACAGCGGTGCTGCCTACCATCACCCGGCCCAGCGCAGCCAAACCTGGGAGGCACATAATAATGGAACGGGTGGGAATAGTCCTACAGGGCTGCAGGCTAATAGCCCCGCTCACCTGCGAGAAGAGAGAGCCATCTTCTTGTCCTTTGCAGTCCAGACTGCAGAGAAATTCTGGGGATTTGTGGGAGGTCCCGGGTATTTGAGGGGCTGGGAGGAGCCAATTTTGCGGTCTCTGCAGTCCAGCCCCATCTGGAGGAGTAATACCCAAGAGTAAAGAATCTTATCTGGAGCAGGACGTACTGTATAAGAATAAAAAGTTTTTCTTTTTTAATAAAAGTCATTTTTTCTTATGAGTCAGTGTGTATTTTTACTGTTAACCCTTTGTGAACTGGTAAGGGGTCCATGACCCCTATACCAGTTCACAAGGCTGGGGGCTGGCAAGTCACCTGTGGCTAGCGGGTGACTTGCCATTAACCCCCGCACCCCCAATTACCTGCCTCCCCAAAGCCCGGGGGGGGGGCAGAAGAGCCCAGGCCCACACAGGGTATGTGGGCTTGTAGGCTGCAGGGTGGGGGGCCACAAAAGCTGGCCCCTCCACTCTGTTCCTACAAGCCTCCATAGCTGGTCCCAGGCTGGTTATGATGGGTAGGGGGGACCCTATGTAATTTCTTTTGGGATTTTTAAGGGTTAGGGTAACCCTAACCCTTAAAATTCCCCCCAAAAATGGGGTACCCTATGTCGTTTTTTTTTAATTAACCCCTTATAGCAGCAGGAGAGCAGAAGCCAGACTGATCAGCGTGGGACACAGTGCCCAGGGATGGATGGGAGGTAAGTATAAAAATATATATATATATATATATATATATATATATATATATATATATATATATTTTTTTTTTCTCCTTGTGTCCACAGGGTATGTGGGCTTGTAGGCTGCAGGGTGGGGGGGCACCAGAGCTGGCCCCTGCACCCTGTTCTACAAGCCCCCATAGCTGGTCCCGGGCTGGTTATGATGGTTAGGGGGGAACCCATGTCATTTTTTTTTTTATTTTTAAGGGTTTTTAACCCTTAAAATTCCAACAAAAAATGCCCCCTCCCCCTTGGGCGGGGGAACCCTATGTCATTTTTTTTTTTAAATTAACCCCTTATGTTTATAGTGTGGATAGTAGTTGTATTTTATTTGTAAATGTTATAAAGTGCTCTTTTCAGTTTGGGGGGGGTCTCCTGGGCAAAAATGGGGGGCTACCGATACATATGTGGTACCGTTGAAATTGGGAGAAATGGGGCTATCACATGCAATATGGTTTTCATTAATAAAACAAATGTTTTATTTAAAATAAAGGAGACAATTGTCTAAAAAATATTATTTTATTTTTTTTTTTGTTTTTTTTTACGCAAAAATATTTAAAAAACAGTAGAAAAATTACAAACAAGACATTTCATGTTAAAGCCTAAACTCTGCTGCAAAAAATATGTATATCATTTTTCTGGAAATTCCAGCAAAAATCACAGTTAAAATGTGGGGAAAAAATGACCTGTCAACAGAGGGTGACAAAACAAAACAAGTAGGCTGGCAATTAAAAGGGTTAATAGTACCTATGCATGTTGGGTATTGTTCTGCTCGGGGGACCTTGCGTTTTCAGATTTAGCTTGTTTTTTTTTTGTTTGCATATTGATATTTTAGGAAAACATGTTTTTTATTCTGCTTTTTTATAATTTTTTTTAAGGAAACCCTGTGCAACCTAAGAATTCTTCAAGGGATTACTTCCAAAAGGATGAGCCCACTACAACAAGCTCAGTACGCTTAAAAAGCTTAACATGTGCACTTTCAGGGAATATGGTTTATGGGGCATATTCCAAATGTAAAGGGTTGTTTTGGTTGAAAAATTGCAAGGTGTGCACTTTGTCAGCAGAGCTGAAAATTTTAAGTAAAATTACCGTTATGCGCATGCTTTACTTTGGGGTGTTTGTCAACTCTTCCCTTGAAAGTACCTATGCATGTTGGGTACCGTTCTGTTCGGGGGATGTTGCTTTTTCAGATTTTACTTGTTTTTTTCTTGTTTGCATATAGTTTTTTTTTAGGAAAATGTGGCTTTGATTCTTCTTTTTCATTCTTTTTTAGGGAAACTCTGTGCAACCAAAGAATTGATTGAGGGATTACTTCCACAAAACTACACCCACATAAACAAGCCTGGTACACCTAGAAAGCTTGAGGCGTGTACTTCCACAGAATAATACAATTCTGTGATTACTCCCCTGTAGAATTGGTATTATGAGTATACAGTACGTCCTGCTCCAGAAAGAAAACTTACACTCGGTTATTACTCCGCCAGATGGTGCTGGACTGCCGAGACATCGAAAATAGGTTCCTCCCAGCCCCTCAAATACCCAGGGACCTCCCACAAATCCCCAGCATTGAAAAGCAGTTAAGGAGAAGCCGGGAGAATTAAAACAACCCAAACTGGTAACAATAACAATGATAACAATCACCATACAGGGGTTCCAAGATAATGCAAAACCAATGGTGGGGTGGAGCAGGACGTAATGTATACTCATAATACCAATTCTACAGATGAGTAATCACAGAATTGTATTATTCTTAGTATATAGTATGTCCTGCTCAAGAAAGAATACTTACACTCGGGACATCCAATAGCAGTGTCCATAAAGTAGGGTGGGATCCCCAAGTTAACAGCAGACAGTTTAAACCACTGCCACCTGCAGAACCTTTCGGCCAAAAGCAGCGTCAGCTGAGGCCCTAACATCAACCTTGTAAAACTTGTAAATTGGGATAGCATAGTGAGCCCTGAGTGAGCAGGTCTGGCACCATGGGCAGAGCGTACTGATCTACTGCCAGCTGCACCACGTCTGCGAACCAAACTCTTCTTGGCCACCTGGGGGCCACCAGAATTGCTGGCACCCCTTCCAGAGCAATCTTGTGCAGAACCCTGCCCAGCAGGGGGAATGGAGGGAAGACATACAGAAACTGAAAGTCCTGCCATGACATTGCTAGAGCATCCGTGGTCAAGGCCAGAGGATCCTGGGACAGGGAGACAAAGGCCGGTAGCTTGTGCTTGTGACGGGACGCAAACAGATCCACATCTGGTTGGCCCCAACGGTGACACAGAGATTGGAACACCCTGCTGCATAGGGACCATTCTCCCTGGCGAGAGGTCCCCCTGCTCAGAGAGTCTACCAGGAGGTTTTCAACCCCCGGGATGTACACAGCTGATATGCAGGGAACATTGGTCTTCACCCAGGTCAGGATCAGAGACACTTCCTGGAGGGCCCCCTTGCTCCGGGTCACTCCTTGATGATTGATGTAGGCAACTGCCATCTGGTTGTCCGAGCGCACCTGAACAGGCAGGCCCCGAAGGTGAGTAGTCAACTGAGCCAGAACTAACCTGATCGCCCGCAGTTCCAAGACATTGATAGGTGTGTGGGCCTCCTGAGGACCCCACCTCCCCTGGAACCGCAGGGACTTCCAGAAACCCCCCCCCCCAACCTGACAGACTGGCATCCGTTGTGACCGTCTCCCAGGAAGGGGTAAGAAAGGATCTGCCCCCCAACAGGTTCCTTGAGTCCATCCACCACAAGAGGGACCTCCTGACCAGGGGGGAGAGCACACAGACCCTGTCCAGGGACACCGGATCCTTGTCCCACACTGACAAGAGATGGAGTTGCAGAGGCCTCAAGTGGAACTGAGCATAAGGGACCGCCTCGAAGCACGCCACCATCAGGCCCACCAGCTGCATCCCCTGCCTGATGGAGGGATGATGATAAGATAGCAGGAACTGAACTTGTCCTAGCAATGGAGTCACCAAGGAAGGGGACAGTGAGGACTTGGGGTGGTTGATCACCCAACCAAATGACTCCGGGGTGGACACCACCAGCTGAGTATCCAATTCTGCCTTATGTAGAGATTGGGAGGTGATGAGAATGTCGTCCAGATAAGGAAGCACGCGGATGCCCTGATACCTGAGCAGAGACATCATGCCCGCTAGCACCTTGGTGAACACCCTGGGAGCTGAGGTGAGACCAAAGGGCAATGCCACAAACTGGTAGTGTTGATCCTCCAGAGCGAACCTGAGGAACCTTTGATGACCTGGAAATACAGGAATATGAAGGTAAGCATCCTTGATGTCCACAGAAGTCATGAAGTCCCCTTGGCGCAGGGAACTGATGGCAGAGCGCAGCGTTTCCATGCGAAAGCGCCTGCTCCTGACAAATTTGCTGAGGATCTTTAAGTCCAGGAGAGGCCTGACTGAACCATCTTTTTTGGGGACTGTGAATAGGTTGGAATAGAAACCCTTGCCAATTTCTCTTAAAGGGACCTTGCAGATGACCCCCAGCTCCAGGAGGCCTTGCACTGCCCGCATCAGCTCCTGAGCTAACACAGGGTCCTGGGGAATCCGGGATCTGATGAATCTTGGGGGCGGCCAGGCAGCAAACTCTATCTTGTAATCGGAGGACACTTCCTGAATCCACCGGTCTGAGACATGAAGCCTCCAGACGTGAGCGAAGTGATGAAGCCGTCCCCCCACCCAGATGGGTGAGGGCATTTTGCCTTGGGGCCCCAGGAGGAGCCAGGATGCCCACGTCCTCTGCCCCTGCCCCAGAAATCTCCCCGGGCCCCAGTAAAGGAAACCCCCCTCCCCTGTCTAGCACCACGCACGGTAGGGGGAGGAGAATGAGCCCTGACCCCGAAAGGGCCGAGACTGCCGCCTGCGCTTGGGTAACCTACCTCCCTTAGCAAAAATGTCCAGGCGGTCCCCAAACAGGCGTAGTCCTTTGAAGGGAAACCCAGTGAGGGCCTTCTTGGCAGCATTGTCAGCAGCCCACTGGCGTGGCCAAACCAAGCGGCGTATAGCCACCACAAGGGCAGATGTCCTGGCACACATTCTAATGGTGTCATCCAAGGCAGAGAGGACAAAATTTACAAAAACATCACAACTGGAGAGAGCATTGAACACCTCACAAGGCAAATCATCAGGGGTACTGTAAAGTATATTTCTGATAAGAGTTCTAGTGGCCACAGCGTAATGGCAGAAGCACAGACTGGGAGCAGCGCTGTCCCCGCACATGCAAAAGCATGGGACGCCAGCTGGTCAATGCGCCGGTCCTCAGCATCCCGCATGGTAGTAGAGTCAGGGGAATGCATGACAGAGGTGTTAGATAACCCTAGGCCCGGGGCATCCACCTCGGGAGGGGATGACCAGCACTTTACCACATAAGCAGGAAAGGGATACTTCCTATCCCAACTTTTAGGTACCCCGGGAAGTCTACTGGGGCGCTCCCATTCCTTGAACACAAGGTTATTGAAATGTGCTTGCTCTGGAAATTCCAAACGTGATTTAGCTGTATGGAAGAGCTCCCCCCTTTGCCTGGGAGCCGCAACAGGGGGGAAAATGGACAGAACCTCAAAAATCTGGGTCAGCAATCTGTCAGTGTCATCTGGGGTCCAGGGGTCAGAGCCAGAATCGTCATGACCCCTTGGCCTCTCATCAGATGACCCTGTGTCAGAGAAAAGCTCCCCTTCATCCGAAGGGGTATAGCCACAAAGATCCCCAAACTCCTCAGTTTCCATAGGAAAAAGAGTGACATTAGGCGTTAAGTGCCGCTTTTTAGCAGGGGCCTTACGTGCCAAGGTATTAGCAATCAAGTTCTCAACAGTAGCCAGTCTAGAAGACACATCAGGCTGAGAATCCCCACTTGTATGCAACTCAGTAGGAGTGAGATTTAAGCTTGGGGGGTAGGTGAAGTGATACGAGGTGCAGGCCCAGCCACTGGAAGGCCAGATTGTAGTGCAAGCACCTGCTCAGCACAGGGTACACAGACCCGCGCCTTGTCAGCGTCAGCATGAGACTCCCCTCATGCTACACACAGCCCGGCATGTCCCGAAGGAACCCCGGTCACATTATCCTGAGATGCCTCCATATGGTGATTATAGCGGCGCTATAGGTCGATAGCGATTAACGCTATAAAGCAACCCTGGATGCCCCAATAGCCCGCTAGGGAGTGGGAGTAATTACACTAGGCCTTTACAAGTTAGCAAACTAAGAGGGCCGGGAGAAGCCAATGGATTTGCCCGCCTGAAAGACATAATAAAAAAGGGGTCCGTAAGCAGACAGTAATAAAAATGAGATAATAAAGCCGCCCGCGGGGGCACTTATGGACCGCGGTAGGTAGGGGACCGTCGTGCATAAGCCAACCAAGCAGACAAAGATGGCGCCGGTATACCTCAAGGGGTGGGCGGCATCAGCAATGACGCGGAACGCACCATAGGCGGGTCCCGCCCCCCCCCCGATGAGCGCGAAGCCAGCACATGACGAGCAGCCAATGAGTGCGCACCGGCGTCTGAGGTAACGCCGCCGCCAGGCGCGGAACATAGTGACAGAAAAGGCGCGCAGCGGCGGTGGTAATTTTAAACACAGTCATCCTAAAGCAAGACAGCGCGGCGGCTGACACAAGGCAAATGAAATAAAATATAAGTCTAAAACACGTAAATGCATAGCATACATACTGACACCCCCCCCTTTTTTTCCCCCGAAGGCTACCAGAAGAATTAGGGAGGACAGTGGCCACTTAAATAGGGCCCACCGATAGGCAGGGGCAATAGTGCGGGAGGGGCATCCCATAGAGGCTCACCATAAGCCTGAACCGCCTACCCTTTGGTGGTGGATTGAGGTGGAGCAGCGCTCCTAAGCACCTAATAGCGGTGCTGCCTACCATCACCCGACCAGCGCAGCCAAGGCTGGGAGGCATATAACTAATGTAACGGGTGGGAATAGTCCTACAGGGCCGCAGGCTAATAGCCCCGCTCACCTGCGAGTAGAGAGAGCCATTTCTCGTCCTTAGCAGTCCAGACTGCAGAGAAAATCTGGGGATTTGTGGGAGGTCCCTGGGTATTTGAGGGGCCAGGAGGAGCCTATTTTCGATGTCTCTGCACTCTAGCGCCATCTGGCGGAGTAATACCCGAGTGTAAGTATTCTTTCTGGAGCAGGACGTACTGTATACTAAGAATATATCATTTGTGGGGCGTATTTCAAATGTAAAGGGTTGTTTTGCTGGAAAAACTGCAAGGTGCGGTTTAGGAAAATCTCCTAAAGAGCTGTTTCAGTTTGGGGGAGTCTCCTGGGCAGGAAAGGGTGTCTACCAATACATATGTGGTACCGCTGTGACCGGGAGAAATTGGGGTTTCACACGCAATAAGATTTTATTGACAAACTTACATTTTTTATTACAAAAAACACTACAAATTGCAAGAAATTGATTTGTTTTTTTATTTTCTGGTGCTGAGACTTATCATGTCCTTTCCCTTTCATTTTAAATGCCATGTTGGAGGTAAAACATTGATAGGGCTCCTCACAATGTGTTTCAGAATGGCTACACCTCCACCCCTTTAGTCAAGTTCTATATAAATGGCCAACCTAAAATACAATATTTATTTTTCTCAATGTTTCTCAGGAGTAGTTTGCTAGTGTGCAAAATATTAAAATATTTTATTGAGTTTAAAAAGTTTTACACTTTCAAAACTCATAGGAATCCATTATTTTTGTTTTCCAAATCAGTTTTGACAATTTGAGTCTCCCAATATTTAATGCCCCAGTTGGTCATGGAAGTATCTGCTTTGCCTTTGGTAGCCTAACAGATCTACTAAAAGAGGCACACTTACATGTAAGCAGGCTTTCATGGTCACAGGGTGTGCTGGATTCCTATTCATATCAGATAAACTACTAGGCCTGGGGCTGAAAATACCATTTCCCATTTGCCACCAAGAACGTGCCTCTGTTGAGCATGGCAGACACCACAAGGTGGCTATAATTTAGTGGTGTGGTCAAAGTGGTGTGTGCATGACCCCTACAAATAGAAATGATTAACATAAAATTACCTTGTAGCCTTAAAGCAGTATTCTGAAACCAAAGAGAGTAGAGAATCTTACTTGCCCTCCACCCTGTCATGCATCTAGCTATACAATAAGGTAGTGATTGTGTACTTTTTCACAGCTTAGAAATGTTACAATCCTTACATTGCCCTGGACATTACGATTTTATTTTGCAGCACCCAATTAGCCTAGGCAGCTGAAAAACAAAAATCTCACCATTTTTCAGTTTATCCTTTCAACAAACAAACTTAGATAACAGCAACTCAACCTATCTCTACTTTTTTCTCGTTTACGCATTTTGTGAGATACAGAATACCAATGAAAAACATTTTAGAAATATAATTATAGAAGCCCAGCTATTGTATGCCCAGCAGCACAAGTACAATAAATAACGAGACACAATCATTTTGTGCTTCATACTCAAGAAAATTTGAGCTTACAGACATTTTGAATTTGAAGTGTTGTTTTGTGCAGAGTTTTTCGATGTAAATGTATTACGACCAAGGACACCCAGAAAAGCTCTGTGCGGAAAAAAAGGGGAAGGGTTCCTCTACAATATGTTCCACTTATATAAAACATATTATGTTATGTTGCACCCAAATCATTTTCAAAGCAGTCTGACAAGCAGATGTTACAAGGCTCTCTGCTCAGTAATAAATGAGAAAAAAGTTGGCAGAAACTGACAGGCTGTCCAGATCCACTGCTAAGTACCATTGTATGTACTCCCTGGGGAACAAAGGAAACTGTGATGTTAAGTGCTAAGTTTACAGAGCATGGATGTCGGTGTCATTTAGCTAGCAGGATTGCAACTCTAAATACTATAAAACTAAAAGAAAAAGGGGGTTGTATGGCAAGAATGCCCAATAGGGGTTATAAAGCAAAAAGAAAAACAAGTATGAATATGAGTAGAATATGGTTATGGGAAAAATAAAAGTGACTTAGTGGAAAATAATAGAACTGGTACCCTCCCTACAGAATGCCTTGTTTACAATATCAAACATTCTATTAACAGCAACACTTTAAATGCCAAGCATGTATAATATACTGACTTGCTTCACCTACCATTAAAGTAGACCAAAATCCAGGGCGATTGGCCCGGGAGTCTATAAGATAATATAATCTATAAGATTCCCGGGCCGATCGATTCCCTCCCCCTGCGGCATCCAAAATCGGGATGCCCTGCTGTGTAAAACCACTAACCTTGCTTCCTGGTCCAACAGTGCATGCGTGGGCCGCGGCCGCATCCCTGCTAACCCTCTAGCAGGGGGCATGCCAGCCATTTGTTAATGGCCGGCGCGGGAACACTCCCTGTTAGAGGGAAGCAGGGGATGAGTCCGGCAGTGCGCGCTGGTCCTCCGACATGCGCGGCCGCTCGTCCAATCAGCGCTCTCGGAGCCACTGATGTCCTGCCATCTGAGACTAATCTAAGGCTGATTGGACTAGTGGCCGCGCATGCCGAAGGACCAGAAAGAGGTGAGTTTCTTCAGGCAATCTGGGGGGTTTCACACAGTGGGGCACCCTCGATCCCTGGGGAAAGGACCAAAACCCAGGATAATCAAAATCCTGGGTTTTTGTCCACTTTAAGCAGCAAACCTGTAGATTTTTTTTTACATTTAAACCTTTGTGAACTGGTAAGGGGCCCTTGAGACTGGCAAGTCACCTGCAAGCAAGCAGGTGACCTGCCATACCCCGTCGCCCGTTATCTGCATCAATAAAGCCCAGACGGGTGCAGAATAGTCTGCACGCACAGACACAGAACAAAGACACAGAGCAAGAGACATCCAGACATGGAAATACACACACATATACCTACAGGCTCCAGCAGCTTATTTCCTTGCATCGGGGGCTGGCCTATTTATGGGCCGCGCCTGTGATTTGACACAGGCTATTCATGGGCCATGCCCATCGACGTGTAGGTCACACCCACCCACCAAAGCACGGAAAACAGCGAAGCTCTGGCTGCTGCAGAAGCTGCAGGAGCGACTGTAATGTACATTTTTTTTCATTCTCTTCATGAGGGCATTATCCTCCCAACTTTTTGGGGTGCGTCTTATGCATCGAAAAATATGGTATAATATGTCTGTGGTTGACCTTTGGGGTGCACAGCCGAATATAAGGGCGGTGCCAGCAGACACCATTCGGAGAACATTTAGGAGACATCTCTTCTTTTCTCAATAAATGTGGTGCTGCTGGAAAACTCACACATTTTCATCGCTAGCTTATTTCTATCCCTTTTTTTGGTTTTTCTCATTATTCCTTATTATCATTATTTGCCCTGCCCCATTATTTTCACCTTCACACTCTTTTCCATATTCCCTCTTTTTCCCCTTTTCCATATTCCTGGTCCTTTTTTCTTTCTCCACATCCCCCCCTTTTCTTTTCCAAATTCCCTCTTTTTTGTTTTCATATCCCTACTTGCTTCCCCACTTTCCTTTCATCTCTCATTTTTTTAACACATTCTTTCCCTCGTCTTTCCACAATCTATCCTTATCACAATGTTTCATTTGTCTCACTTTCTTTTGTATACCCCCTCTCTAATTTCCCCAATATCTCAATCCTACATCTCTTATCCACATTTACTCCATCTCTCTATCTTTCCAACATCCCCATCTTTTTTACATTCCCCCTGACACTCTCTAGATTCTTTCTTCCTGCTCATTTCTTCTTTGTATATTCTTTTACATTCTTTCCATATTTTGTATGTGTTACCTTCCTGCTTGCTCTCTTTTCCTCCCAGGTTCTACATCTCCTTTCCATGCTCCCCCAATCTCTCTCTTTTTTCAGTGTTCGCCGTCTCTCTCCTCATCTCACTCTTTTAAATTCCCTCCATCTCTCCTCTTATACTTTTTTAACTGTCTTTTGAGATCTGACTGTAATACCCTACCCTGACTATGCCTTCATGTGTGGTGCTCCCAGTTAAAAGCTATATTCACTGCAGTGGGATCATTCCTGGAAAAATGGTGCCATCCGCTGGCTGGATACAGCAGAGACAGATGCAGAAACAATCTAGGAAAGGACCAACAGATTTTCTGAACAGTCACTTTCTTAGTATACAATTATTGCACTGTATGTAAAATGTAAGTTTACTTGCATTAAAATAAGGTCTTATAATCATTAAACGGCCACCAGAAATTCCTGTAGTAAACCTTTTTCACAAACGAGCAAACGGAGCACAAGCTCTCAGAGGGACTTGCAAAGCAAACAGCATCAAAAATCCTACTTTAATTTGACTGAATTTGCCTTATCAGCAGGAACTGGGCCAGTTTTAAGCAACAGGAAGGCTTTACATTTAGGTCTGTTGGGATTTAGTGTACTTATTCCAAGAAGGGCAGAGCTCATTATAGCTTAAGCCGTGAGTGACGTGATCTCAAAGGTTAACAAAAAAACGGTATTTATATGCACAAAGAAGACAGAAATAGACCACTGATAGCCAAACTTACAGAACATCATTTTCAAAAACTCAAGATAAAAAAGTTAAAAGGAAAAGCCTGCAAAACCTGTTGGAGGGCAGCTGGATAGCACCCACCCAATATGGGAGGCTGGAAGTACACTGAACGTGATACACAGTGGTTCAGCTTAACTGATGTGGTGTTTTCTGCTACATTTTAATTACCACTCAAACTATAAACAAAGGATGAAGTTATTGGAGGAACCCTCATCTGGAACTACTTAGTGAATGTAATTGTTAATAGTTATTGTTAATAAAGGTTATATCATAAAATATCTGCAATGACATTAGAGGGCAACTTTTGTGAAGTCTAATGCATGCTTGTGATATTAATTTTATTGTATTTTTAATTTTACTCTTTTCACTTTAGCCTGTGACACTGCTACTGTATCTCTGATTTTTAACAGTGATAGAATTCCACAAGAGAAAAGTATTTTTCTGTGGGACAATTTTTAAAATAAAGGCCTTGATTCATAAAAAAATGTATCTTGTTGAGTGTTGAGTGTTGGCCACACCCACCCACTGAATGGAGCCGGGTGTTTGCGCTGAAAAGGAGGCAGTGGCGGAGACAGCGTGTAGCCTGGACGGCAGGAACAATGGATATATGAGTTTACTATGCCTACGTTTTGCCTATAGGGAATGGAATGGAGAGTACCACACTGTCTATATGGGGAATGGGAGGGGGGAAGACTGCCACACTGCCTATATGGGCAATGGGTGGGGGAAGACTGCCACACTGCCTATATGGGAAATAGGAGGGAGGAAACAACATACTGCCTATATGGAGAATAGGATGGGGGAATGCTACAATGCCTGGGAATTAAAGGGGGGAATGCTGCACTGCATTTGGGAATGGAGGGGGGTAAATGGCACACTGCTCATGAGCAATGGAGGGGGGGAATGCCATCCCACCTGTAAGTGGGGGATTCTCGACCTTGCCTATAATTTGGTTCTTGGGGGGGGGGGGGGGGGGGTTAGCACAACACTTAGTTAAGAATAATTTTCTTCTTATTTTCCTCCTCCAAATTCTAGGTGCATCCTATGATTAGGTGCTTCTTAAGGGCAAGAAAAACTTAGGCCATTATTTATAAAGGAATAGTGACAGGTAGCGACTGGTGAGCGACCGGTAATGACGGGCACCGCCACGAGAACGCCGGCTCCCCACCACAATCACACATTTATCAAGCCAATCCTGCTTAGCGACTGAAATAGCGCCAGATAGCCACTCATTCATCATTATTCCAGCCTCAGCCCACAGCGCCAGCGTCCGACCTTGAACAGCGACAGGTATGACCTCTCGCTACCTGGCGCTCTCCAATGCATTTCAATGGGACAATCTTTAAATATTCATAAATAATTGTTATTAATGTTTTTTTTTTTTTTTTTTTTTTAATGTGAAAAATTCTGTGACCACTTCTGCCATGTTAGATATTTTTTTTAAGGAAAAAAAAAAATTTGTGCAGAATTGATATTACAGGTCTGATATTAATGTATTCATATTACAAAATTATTTTAAAAACTTGTTTTTTGGTTTCCAAAAATATGGTTGTTTGGGGGTTAAAAAACTACTTTTAACCCATCGCCGCCAGCGCTCTGGGGTTTAAACATGCATTTCACAGCGCGAGAATTTTTTGAGCGTGATTTGTTAATGAATATGGTGGGAGCCGGTCGCTATGGCCAGTCGCTATCATGCGCTCCCATACAGCGCAGAACCTGTCAGATAGCAACTCCTCACCCAATATTCAACATTACCGCACACCGACTGAGTCGCTGTCAACAACCGAACAACGGCCAAGCACAGCGACTACTAGCGGGCGCTGTGAAAATACTGCTACAGTCGCTCAACTGTCGCTACCTGCCGCTATTAATGAATCGGCCCCCCCGATACTCCATAATCATGGATAATCCTCTACTTTCTGAAACCAAGTCACAGCATCCAACTCATCTATACTTGATCCTCACCACATTCTATCTTAGAGCTAGTTAACATTTACTAGCTATTTTATTTTTAATTTACTATTATCAGTTTAGAATTTCTAGGTACGAGTATCTCACAGGGCCGCAAGTAGTCACTAGAGGGAGCACTAGCTGAAACAGCAAAATACAACTGCAAAAGTAAGAAAACAAAGCATAAGTTGTATTACTGAGCTATAGCAGGGAGCTGGAGAGGGTCTTTTAAATGCAGAATATTCATTTTTGCCTACAATTGTCCATTAGAGTACGCCCATACTTTACAGCAGCCTGATTTTAGTTTCTGCTACTTGTGTATCCTTCACTCTTTTATCAGAGAGTATAATCCTGCTGCTTTTCATTATTAGAACCTGGTAGCCTTTTCTTCTTTTACAGTGCCCCTGCATGCAACACAGTGTACTAAAGGTGGGGATGCTCAAGAGGAGCAAGGGATGCCAGTATTTATGAATATAAATGAGTGCCTGATTTGCATGCTTACCCACAGTGACAGAGTCTAGGTAAGTATATGATGATGCATATTTCCCTCCATCTAAACATGTTTCCCCAGTGAAGGAATTACACTGCTGGTCTTAAGATAAGTGCTATTTGCTTTTTACAATTGCTCACGTACAACCATTAAAGGAGACCTACAAGGTTTTATGAAAGATTAAATCTGACTTCTTCTCCCTACTAACCCTATTTTGTAGTATTAGATGAAAAAATAAACTTAAACCGGACCAACAGCCTGGCACAGTTGGGAAAGAAAGGTAGCGGCCATTTTGGAGCTTCCTCTTCCAACTGACATAAATGAAATGCAGAGTAACAGGAAGCCCAGCAGCACTTCCGGTTTCCAGGTGGCCTGCAAGCCTATGAGCAGCCATCTTTTTTTTTAAATGTATCCCAGCAGGCGTTATAAAATAGTAAATAACTGTTTATGTGCAGCAATCTAAATTGCCTTGGGGAGGGATACATAAGAGCACTGTTTGTTGTGTTGGTCTGATTGAATTCATTTTTGACTGTTGGTCCGCTTTAACTTTCCATCAGAGACCATGCCTCATGCCTCAACAGCCGGGGCTTAGGACTGCAGGAGATCTTAGCCAGGGCTGCACCAGTGATTGGGTGATGAAAGCTTAAAGCGGTCCTTCACTATGGATAAGAGTCTATCTTATATGTTTCCCACACCCTGTACATACAGATTGCTCACATTAAAAATCATCCTACCTGCATCTACTGCATGTTATGAGCCTTTAAACATCCAATATGGCGGCTCATGGAACATCAGGCAGCCTGCAAACAGGAAGTGCCTTCTGACTGTGCTGCTCTGCATTTTGGGATTGCTGACCTTTCCTGACCCCAGCTCTGCTCTGTCTGTGCAAAGCACAGCTATAACCCGCCCCCCTGTACTTTATCCCGCTCTCCTCTCCTCAGTAAATGTGATTCTTCTGAGTCAAGATGGCGGCACCCGTATCCTAAAGTCCTGAACAGAGTTGCAGCCCAGTGGGGGAAAGAATAATAAGTAAGTGACTAAAAACTTAAAATATATTAACTTTAGATGCTGGGGAATAGTTTTTTAAGGGTTTGGGCTTTTCAATAAATCATGGTGAAGGTCTGGTTTGACTCACAATTCTAGCTGAGGTGCCCACATTTGCAGCAGGAAAGTGATTTTCGATCAGAGTCCATATATTTGGTGTTAACAGAGAGAGGAAGGTTGTTGTCTACTTTAAATAAAATAAGAAGGAATGGGCATATTTATGTAGGTTACAGACATACAACATACATATATATCTTCCAGTTCAATGCTTGTTCCCTGGATTTGATGAGTTTTGGTCGCTCACATTAGGCTCCTCTCATGCGCTTCTTACCTCACAGATATCTTTCAAGTGCTTGATATAATGACGTTCTGTGCTCATAATTTCATTGATGACATTGGCTCTCATCTGATCTCGGTTCTGGAGGGTCCTGCCAATACAGAGACAGTCTGAATTTGGGTCCAGATGCCCATTCTGCACTTCGCTGGTGCCCTCCTCCACTCCATCCTCTTGGTTTACCCAGAGCTGCAAAAAAAAAAGAAGCAATGCATGTTTAGGGAGATGGCCTTTAACTTTCAGAACAGATATCCAACAAAGCTAACAGAGAAACACATATATTCCATGGCATAAATAGAAAATGATACATTTGTCAAAAAGACTGTACCAGGCCTAAGGTGGGCCATGCCTGTAGTACTTGGAAAATTATGCTTTTTATAGTGATTTATCTCTATTTGTAGTATCAAGGAAAATGGGGCATTAAAAACATTTCAGAAATACTTATTTTTTAATCATGGGTAAATTATTATTAATCATGGTAAATATAGTTGGCTGTCAGGAGTTACTTAAATTGGACCAACCCCTTTGCAAGAATCAATGCTCAAAAGTATCCCCCCCCCCCATGGCAATTCAGAATGCTGCATACAAATTAAATATCTTTTTTGTAACTCCTGCTGTGGTCGATTTCACCCCCCCCTTCCCCATCAATGGCTTCCTATGGATCTGCCAAGTGCTGCTGGGTTTCCTGCAGCTGTGCATTGTGGGTTATGCCAATTAAATCCACAGCTGAGATGCAGGGAAAGAAAGCCTTCCAGATGCCTCAAGATGGCCACGACTATGTGGAAACCGGTGAGGCAGCGTTTCACCTTTCAGTGTATGCAGGAGCAAATGTAAGTGCTGATGATGATTCGGTATCATGCATGCAAGGTGAGATTTGGGGAGTTTTTTCCTCAACTGTGCAAGGCTGTCCAGTTTAATAAGTCATGGAAATCTGTGAGTTAGCAAGTTAAAGATATCTTTTTAAAGTAAGAAAAAAAAAACTAAACATGCAACTTTGTTTAATAATCTTTATGGAATTACCATAATTGCGTTCTATTATTATTATTGTTATTATGTCTACTACACTTTTTTCATTTTTGTTATTACAACTTACTGTAACCAGGACCCCCAACACATGTCTGCCAACACAAGTCTTCCTCACTACCGGCCTACTGCCCCACATGATTGGCCACATCCAAAGGGGTTCATCGGAAGCCCCCTGCACATAACCTAGCATCAAGCTAGAAGTACCCACTTGTAGAAGCATTTGCTAGCCAATGGCTGTCAGTTCACTGCCCCATGTGACCACCCATGTGGCAAATGATGCAAAAGTGGGGGAGTTACTCCAGTATCAGGCATGATGTTAGGGGCGAGTAGACTAGCAGGCATTTTCGACTTCTGGCCTGCTTTAAAATGGACTAAAACCTGTATGTGTCAGCCCTGAGGCCTAAAAGAGTCCAAAACTGGCTGCTGTTTTCCTATAGCCAATGCCCTTGCGTAAAACAACCCGGGACCACTGGTATATTCACCTCATGGCACGAGCAGTGGCCAACATGCACTGTGTTCCTGGATGATGCATTGCCGCATCAGCCATATGGTGGGGAATCCCACATTGGCATTCCTTGGGGATAGGGAATCAGCTGCACAGGGCTCCCCCCCCCCCCCCCCCCGATCATGGTGTCCTGTGCGATGACACCTCACACCTTAAAGGCTGGCCATGACTGTAACACACATAATGTAAATCATTTACTGGCAATGTGCAATAACCTTGTAAATGCAGAATTGTCATTATAATAATTGCAGGTTTAGGAGAAGTGTGATTCCAGCATTTAAAGTGGACCAACACCCAGGATTTTGACTATCCTGGGTCTTGGTCCACTTCGGTGGGGCACCCCCGATCGGGGTGCCCCGCTGTGTGAAACCCCCCCTAACCCCCCGAAAAACTCACCTCTCCCAGCTCCCAGCGCCGACGTACAAGAGAAGATCTTGAACGTCTAAGCGGCGGCCGCCGCCGCCGCCTCCCTCGCGTCACTTTGAACGCGCGCGCCCCCGCGCCGGCCATTCGCAGACGGCCGGCGCGGAGGCGCGCACGCCTACAGGGGCGCGATAAGGTAGGTGAGTTGGGGTGTTTGGGGGTGGTTTCACCCCGCGGGACATCCCGATCTCGGATGTCCCGCGGGGTGGGGGGTGATCGGCCCGGGAATCTTATAGATTCCCGGGCCGATCACCCGTGGGTGTTGGTCCACTTTAAGGTAAAAATATTCAGCTACTAAAACCATTACACAAAAGAACATACAATTACAAACAAAGTTATTTTAAAGTGGAACTGTCATTCTCAATGGACCAGTTTTTTCAAGCTATGGTAGCTCAGCAAACTGAATCCCTATTAAAATGTGATCACAGATGAAACTGAAATTAATTTAAAGTAAACCCCTTTCTGCTCTTTAAAATGTACTGGAAATAGTATAACTGTTCAACTAAACAGATATAAAAAGTGTTTGCTACCTGTTGAAACTGGTTGGTAAAGAAACAGATATGGCTTAGAATGCTTCACCAGCTGCCTTTAGGGCTGATTCAGAGCCTCCACGTAAAGGCTCGTTCTTGAGTGAAAGCAAATTCGCAGGCGGGAAATTCCTGCTTTCTCATGATTCAAGCTGTCTACTAAGGGCTTTATTCATCAAGGGATAGCGACAGGTAGCGGCAGGTGAACGCTGGCCGCAGCACGCAATACCACATTTATGAAGGCAATTCCGGTGAGTGCCTCTTACAGCGTAACGTAGCGACCGATTCACCATCACCGAAGACTCAGCGTATACCGCTGGCGCTCTGGCTTCCAGTATTACCTGTCACTACCTGTCGCTCTCCCATGCATTTCAATGGACGTTTCTTTTCCTCTCTTTAAACAGGGTTTTCTTTTAATTATTTTTTTGGTTTTGTATCAAATCATTTTGTGACCTCTCCTGGCCTATTTTAAGTCATTTTTGAAAACTTTTTTTTTTAATATTGTTATGCAGAATTGTATTAAAGTGTTAATGTCACAATGCAATATAACAATGTAATTCCATATGTTTTTGCTTTGTTAGTAGTGGATAAGTGTTCAAAAACAGACTTTAATTTTTTTTTTGATGAATATGGTTTGAGTTGCTCACACTGACCAGTCGCTACCGTTCGCTCCCATATAGCCCTGTACTGGTGTTATAGCGACTCACACATCAAATTCATCAATGCCGGCCATGTTACTACAGCGACTGAGGCTCTCTGTAATAGTGACTCACGGCCACTAGTGGTCGCTCTTAGTGCCGCTGTACAGACGCTCATCTGCCGTTACCTGGCGCTAGTAATGAATCAGCCTGTAAGATTATTTTGCCTGTGCGAACGCCAGCAAATTGTCTTGTCATAAGCTTTCATTCAAGACAAGCCTTTACGATTTTCGCCTGCAAGAGTGCATCTAAAGATCTTAAGGAGCATTTTTTTTTTGTTTTTTTGTTCCCGCTGTGGGCAACTGACAGCGGGTTTTTTATCTAACAAAAATAGCCTGACTTTTTACTCTTTCATTTGTTTTTTTTGTTCACATTTTTTGGTGTTATTTTTTGGGCTTTTTACATTAGATACAATTTGTAGCTAGCAAAAAAATGTTTTGCCGAATTTTTTGTCACTTTTCTTGTTTAAATGAATGCATTCAGTTAAGCAGAGAAACGGTCAGTGGGGGTATTTTTTAACTGTATTTTTTGATCCCCTCCAAAAGCTACCAGCTTGTGCACTAATCATAAGAACTTGTAACCCAGGGCTTAGAGGCTGCACTTCTGTGCCTTGGGCTCCCCTGGAAGAACCCCATGCCCACATCAATGGGCTCATCCGCAATCCCGTAGTCCCAAATGGGGGTTTGGGCAATCTGTCATTTTACCCGCATGGCATCTGCCATGGACTCCTTACCCTTTCACCCCAAGTTAAAGTTAAATAAGACACCACACAACACTTTTTATTAATCTTAATTTAGCAATTTAATTTTACCCATCTCTGTCTTCCTTCTTCTTTCCTCAACCGGGAGCCGCCTTCCGCCGGTCCGGCGAGTCTTTTGCACTGCAACGGGTGTCCTCTGTTTTTTAAGGCTCTTCAGAGCCCCCTCTAGTGTCATGTGGATGCCATTTGATGATTGGTTCCCCGCTACTCAGCGAGCGACTGAGGTGAGTGCCGGGGAAGCCAGCTTTTATACTTGGAAGCATAGCCTCCATGGAATCTCCCCTACATTATCACTGATGTCACATGCTGTGCCTAGAGGGGATTTCCCCGTGCAACTCCCTCTAGGCCCCCCCCCTTTTTGTGACATCAGAAGTGATGTAGAGGAGATTCCAGAGATGCCCCGCCTCTTAGTATAAAAGGCACCCTCCATGGTTCACAATTGAGATCCTGGCCAGGAACCTGGATAGACAGAGGGGACCCTGTGTTTCATTTCTAAATGTCGGTAGAGCATCCTCACACAGCAGGGCATCCGGTATAGGATCCCCCAGGGCCAGCTAGCAGCGGCTGCAGGGGGGTGATTGGTCCACTTTAAAGTGTTGCCTGCACAGCTCACCCCTGATGCTCAGTTAGTAGTAAGATGGCTGCTCCCATGTAATTCAAAAGCACAGCTATTCAGTCACAACTTCTGCATGAGGTTAATCCCTCTCAAACAATTGATGCCACTAATAATTATAATTATTTAATACAATTGAATACATTTTTTTGGGTGAAGGTTTGCTTTAAATGCCTGCAGTTGTGCTAGACTTTAAGCTGGAACTGCCTAATCTAAGGAATGTTAACTGGTATGAGCTAGTGCTATGTACTGTTTTTTGCAAAGTTAACTCTAAGGTGTGGTTGAATCCATGAAGGAAAAGAGCCAAACTAAAACCTAATGGTGGCCTAACAGGCTGTATGAAAGCATAGCTTTTGGCGCTTTCGCATATGTTATGTCATACATGTGACATCCATTTTTTTCTTATGTCCCAATGCTCAGATTTGGATGATCTGATTTCCATGTATGATTAAAACCAAGATGGTTGCAGGTTGCAATTCGGGCAGTAAGTGCAACATGTGACCTCTCTGCTTTTGTTTGTCTCACTGCACGGATCGTTTAAAGCAAACCCACACCCTCACAACAAAAAGTGCTCATATTTCTCCCAGGGCAATTCAGATTGCTGCACTTAAATATTCATTTGCAGTTTTCTAACTCCTGCTGTGGTCAATTACAAACAGAATGGTGTCTCCTGGAGTTAAGGCTGCCTGATAACAGGAAGATATGCTGGGTTTCATGTTACTGTGCATTGTCAGTTATGTCAGTTGAATTCAGGCAGCACCATGGCTGGGATGCCGGGAAAGGAAGCTCCAAAATGTCCGCTACCAGGAGAAAATCTGTGAGGCGGCGTTTTATCTTTGAGTGGATGCAGGAGTAAATGTAAGTGCTGACAATGATTCAGTATCATGCATGCAGAGGGGGCACGTTTTGGGGAGTTTTCTTTTTGAACTGTGCAAGGCTCATGGTCTGGTTTAAATGCACAGGAAAAAATCCTATCGCAAGCATAAAATGTCCATATGTCTAAAAAATAAACATATACCTGAACTTTTGTCCAGTACACTTGTACCACATGTAACAGCTAGATTAATGCACATTAATATAACTGATACTGGTTGTATATTATATATAATATATATATATATATATATATATATATATATATATATAGTAAATGACCTAGAATAGTACAAAAGTAAATGGCCGTCTGTCAGTGTACTGGTGTTTCTAGATCCTGCTGAATACACAGAAGAGGTCACTTTACAGACCATATTCCTCTCTCACAACAGTAAGCTGTTTCTTTCATGCTGTATGCCATTACAAGCATTGTAGCATCTTCTGCTAATGATCTAACACTCTAGTAGGATAGAAAGCTTTAAATGGGAAAGACTGAATATTCAGTAGTTCAAGGAGGGAACAATCGACCCTTTTCTTTAAAGCAGTGCAAGCCAATCCCTGCTGCACATTCCTGCCAAACCCACTCAACATACACAATGGCCTGCCAGTGTAATGCCAAACCACATGACCAGGGGTCAACAAGCACCAGGGCTGAATTTATTAATGAAGTCAAAATCAAAAAATGCATAAGTCACTGTTCTTTTTAAACAGCATAGATTTTTAGTCCTGAATAAAAATTATTGTAATTGGTTGTAAGAATTACTGGTGTGATACAATAATTCTTTTTTTATTTGACTGGTACTTTAGTGCATTTGCTTGTTAAAATAACTATTCCATTACAGCTTTCAGGAGAATATATATATTTAGCTAATTATCTGACACTTCCCCTGCACTTTAAACTGGATCACAATTTATGTCATACGAAACCAGCACCTGTGATTATCTGCCAGTCGTCATTTGGTCCATGCTTAGCTGTTCCCCGCACTGGTTATAACCTTGACCAACACCCATTAGGGGTTTGAATTGGCAAGCTCACGATACACATATGATGATACGATATATCCCGATATATCCCGATTCTGTCTCAAAGATGATATATCGACATGACATAGGCCCCCCCCTTCCCGTGGGGTGGAACCTCATTAAAAATCCCCCCCAAAAAATGGTGTGAGGTCCCCATTACCCAGTATAACCAGCCCATACCAGCTATGGGGGCTTGTAGAACAGGGTGCTGGGGCCAGCTTTGGTCAAAGCTGGCCCCAGCGCCCTTTTCTACAAGCCCCCCGCGTCAAAGCGGCGCCCCAGCGTCAAAGCGGCGTCAAACCTCAGCGGCTCCGAGCACGCTGGCGGGCGCATCTCGCGCTTCCCTCTAACAGGGAGCCCCTGCTAGAGAGAAGAACGAGATGCGGCTGCAGCCCGCGCATGCGCTGTTAGACCGGGATCCAGGTCCTGGGGGGTTTCACACAGCGGGGCATCACGATTTTGGATGCCCCGCGGGGAGGGATTGGATCGGCCTGGGAATCTTATAGATTCTTATAGATTCTTATAGATTCCAATTGTCAGCTCCTGTGTCCCTCGCCAGTCTGATGACAGATGCAGTGATCACCGGCCAGAGGAGGGGGGAGGCAGGAGATCGTCCTCCTCTGCCCAGCGATCACCGGCATCTGAGAGCTGAGCTGAGTTCCATCGGAAAGGCAGGGGGAGAGGGCCTGTCTGGCTCTCTCCTGAAGACTGAAGAGCCCTGGGGGAGGATTGGAGGACCCCCGGGTGAAGAGGAGAGCCGGTTGGATCGAATGAGGGGTCAGGTGAGTATTTTTTTTCCCTTTCTTTCACTGTAGGGGGGGGGGGGAGTCAGAATCAATACTAGAAAGAAAAAATTGATTGGATGAAATATTGCAATACTTTACAGGATTGTATTTTTCTGACACCCATGTTACGTTGGGTGTTGGGTGTTGGTCACGTTTAAAGTGAATCAAAAATTGTGACTTTTACTATTCTGGGTTTTGGTCTGTACCCCTGGGCACACCAATTTAGGGAGCCCCACTGTGTGAAACCCCACTGGTGGCCCTCTATTATACAAATCTCGCCCACAGCCCAGTTGGGATATGGGAAGCTAAAAGAGCTGAATGGAACCATAGCTGCTTATTGCGATCAGCAGCTGCATCACTTCCATCGCTTTATGGCTGGTACATCAATAAGCCAGCCATTCAGCTATGGTGGGCCTCTGGTGGACGCACAGCCATAGTAGGATGCTGAAGATGCAACTGCCGGCTGCACAAGTGCCGTTGGTTCGCCAGCAAGGTATGTATCGTTGGGGAACGTGAGTTTACGGGGCGACCTGGGGGCCTTTACACAGCGGGGCATCACAAATCTGCATGCCCCAGGGGGAGAAAGTAAGCCTGCCCTGTCTTATAGACTCCAGGGTGGGTATTGGTCCACTTTAAAGGGATTGACCACATCTTCATCACTACTGAAGTGCCACTGGTCTGAAATCCTTCAGATCAGCTTCTGAGTTCCATTTTTCCTCCACATTACCAATTTTGTGTGCTTGCTCCTTAAGATATCAAAGACCCAGGAAACCAGTGTTTTTTTATTACCATACAAAAGATTACCATGAAGATTTTTGTAAGGAAAATATTGTCACAGAATTTTATGTAAGTACACATAAAGTCCATCCACTCATCCAAGTTTCCACTAGCATATTTAAACATCTCTGAACAGACTGAAAAGTCAAAAGATGATTAGAGATCCTGCTTCGCTTCCTCAGTCCACCTTTTAACTGTTCCCGCAATTGGTTTAGTGGTTTTTAGCTGTTGTTTATAGCCCAGAAGCAGGTGGAGCAAACAGTTATCTGATAAACCTAAGGCTGCTGCTTACATTTTGGGGATTGTGTGCTTTGACTAGCAATTCAGGTTGTCAATTCAGCTAACCCGCTTCTTTAGAAACCTATTTAGCAGCAGGACACAGCGGCCTAAGCATTTTGGAACATTCAGTAATGTGTCTGTATGAGTCTTTTATTTGCTAAGGATCTGATTGAAATGTTCATGATTAGGAAATTGAATACATTCTGGCACCTAACAATGGAGACCTTAGCACCTAAATGAGGTCATCTGCTAGGGATGGCTGACTTTTACTGTGACTACCTTTACTGGAATACTGTGATATATGTGGACATCATTTTGCAGTTTGCCTTATAATAAACTTGCACTTCCCTATGAAATATTTCTGAATTCGGGCAGTACCAAGAATGATGGCAGGTTCTTTTATCCTAGCTGCCAAAATTCAGTAGTAATTTCCAGAGAAAATTAATCGAAACCTGTCACACACAATAAAGTCTACAGTAAACCAAGAACACTCTCATGCTACAACAGGTAATGGAATCATATTTTAGATTTTAAATGGACTGGGGCCATCAATCTAGTTTATAAAGTATGTATCTAACCTTCAACACAGGACAAATACAGCCACCTAGGTCATATTTCTGGGTGACAATTCTATACAATTATTATTACCACTTACAAATTGCCTAGGGCTATGATAATTAGGTTCCCCCGGCCAACGATATTACCTTGGGTGACTGCATGTAGAAGCAAGCTGTGCAACCTCATTTTATATATTCTCTAAATCAATATATTCCATCATTAAAACACATTTTGCAGCCAATAAAAATGTCTGCTGCATTCAATAAGAAGTAATAAATAAAGCGTGTTAAGCCTTTGCACGTAATCCTGTTTGATTAGGTGACAGAGCAATTTTTTTGTCTTTCCTTGACTTGCTACTTAATGACAGGGCAGCTCACTGTCATTCAGTCACCCATAGCTCTGCTGCAGGAGTCACAGCGAAGCGCTATCACAGCCCGCGTATTAACCCCGTCACTGATACACAGGACACGGCGTCACGTACAATGCATCAAAATGACAGCTCTGAAGGACAGTTCCCTGCTACTGTCTACATAGCTCGACTAGCCCCATCTACCACAAATTATTATTATAACAGACGCACTGAAAATGGGCTTCAAGAATGGGTTCAAGTCATCAAATGCATGATATATATATATATATATATATATATATATATATATATAACCAAAATATATGGACCTATTTATATGAATATTTTACATTCACAACCCCAAGGGTTGCTGTGTCAATTTGGGATAAATAATCACTTGAAACTCTGTAGAAATGCCTGAAATCACCAATCCAGCTCCCTCCATGGAAGCCACATAGTGACTGTGGCAACCAATGGATTTTGTTGACAGCCCAGGAATCCGAACCTGTCGACAGCAGTCACGTAGTGTTGTGCTAGCACAAAGGGGTCAGTATCCTCTCGTGATTTTGAGCATTTCAATAAAGTTACAACTGGATGAGGATCTCTATTCAGCATGCCTGTAGATGAGGGCCACTGTATCAGTAGCAGTTTAACTACCACCAAGTATATGCATACATATGAGGAATTATTTGTTATAGAAGCAAAATATAAGAAGACTTTAAATTGGTACAAACACCCTCCCCACGGGCGTGTGCAGCAATCAGCCAGACCCGAGGGCATGCAAAATTGGGATGGCCTACTCTGTGAAACCCCCCAGGGTCGCTGGTAAACCTACCTTTCCCATTGGCTCCAACGTTACTGTCTTTGCCAGTGGCCTTACCCTTAGCTTCCCTGTAGCTTGATGGGAATGGAACTTTTTGGCTTCAGGCTATTTAGCTACAACATACAGAGCCTTGAACAAGTTTTTCCTGCCTCAAACGTCCGGCCGATTGCTCGGGGACATTAGGGAGGGGTTGTATCTGTTGACAGACAACATTATTGTGTTTTTGGATGTATTCTAATGTAAATTCTTGATGTAAACTATACTGCACGTGTGTTTCTGCCCAAAGTGTATATAAGATGAATAAACCCAGCCCACTTCAGTCTGCCTGTGTGTCAGCTCCGGTTGCGCTTGGCTGATTGCTGTGAGTAGGCTTACAACTCAGTGTCCGTTTGAGTTACTCATAGTTAAACGCATTGGGACTCCCAAGGCAGACGCAGCGCAGCGAATTCAGTTTGAAGCTGCACCTAACAATTACGTGGCGCCCGAACAGGGACTCACATACACCACAAGAGATCATCTCTGGAAGCACGGGACGACATACTCTGAGAAATACGGGAACAGCAGATCGACAAACCCTGATCAGGTAAGAGAAGCTTTTATTCTCTTATATATATTATATCTGCTCTCCCCGCTAGTATCTGAGAGTCCTGTGGGTTTTGGAGGTTGTGGGTTAAAAGCCAGTCTCTGTGGAAGTGAGGCCTGAACCAAATAGAAAGACATTGCTTCTGCCTTGAGGAATTATGTGTTTTGTGTCCTGTTTGTCTATGTTCACTGTCCGATGCCGTGTGATTGAATAAGTCAAGCCTCGGTTGGTATCTGATTTCCCGAGGGTATGCCAAACTGTCTCATGAATGCGCCTTCACGGGGGTCATGAGTCACGCTTAAATCCCAAGATATCAGATAAACCAGAGACTGATTGAAAGTAATAAGTCCAGAACAACTACATGAGTCTGGAATAAGAAATGAATGATTTCTGATTAAACTTTTAGAGAAATTAAGCCCTAGCGACAGAGGCGGGTATAAGGTGTCGAGTAATAGACAGGCACTATAGCTACAGGATAAACCAAGGGTCCCATATATTGTTAGTGGAAGAGGAATTGGTGTTGACTGTGTTGGCAATTGTCTTGATGTTGCTTTTTTTGCAGCGGGAATTTGCTTAAAAATAGTCTACAATCTTCCACAAAGAAACGCACAGCCGTTTTCATTTCTGGCCCCCTAGGAGGAAGGCAACGAGGGAGGTTTAGCACAGAGACTAATCTGCCCCAATAAGCTACCTAGGACAGAGGGACAGAAGGATGGGAAAGAGTTTATCTAAAGAGCATAGTGCAGAAAAGGAAGAAAAGTGGAAAAGTTTAAAAGAAATTATGAAGGAAAGATGCGGATCAGCCGCAGTTGAAAATCTAGACAAAATCCTGAAGAGGTTCAGACTAAGAGGGAAAAATCAGTTAGACTTTGAAACATGGCAGAACATCAGAGACAGGAAGCAGGGAATAATAAGGGATAAGGACTGGGATCACCAAACGGCATGTGCCCTCAGCATAGCACAAATGGCTATGGTAGAAGGCTGGGTTTACAACCCAGAAAGAAAGAAGTGGGACACTACAGCCGTCTTACACCCTCCCCCTATTTCCCCGTCTGATACTAAAACGAAGAGAGATAGCACAACCCTAATGCCACCGCCATATGTGAGGGAACAACACGTAGAAAAGAAAGGACCAGCACATGAAACCAGAAGGTTGTACCCTATAATAGAAGGAGATACAATTGTGGAGGAAGTTTGGCGTTGCACATGTAAGAGAAGGCATGTAATGGAGGTCGGCCATTGTATATTTTGTGGCGATGAGAGACCACCAGCAGGGAGAGAAAACCCCCTTAAAAAGACAAAGAATCCATTCCTCCTAGATGGGGGGGAGGAGGATTATGACAAAGAATACTTCAGGCTAGCACCTGTGAGGCTGACCACAGCAGGTAATCAGAGGGCAAACAGTTACAGACCATGGTCCCCTCCAGAGTGCATGGCTTTATTGACTAATTGCCCGGAGCCTAATGCGCAACCCCTTGCCTTTTACAGATACATTAGGCAAATCTTACTTACCAGAGCAGCCACCTGGCAAGATGGGGAGGATTTGTGTAGATTAAAAATGACAACTGGAACATTCCAACAGTTCCAGATTAGAATGACCCCACACAGACCGCAGAACTTAGCCGAAAATGGGGAGCCAAATGAAAACAATGTCCAAACCCTGGCGTCAACCCAGTTATTCCTAATGCAATTAGAGGGTTTTTGCCAAGAAAAACAGAGGGAAAGGGGAACACAGACAGTTTTGGCACAAGAGCCCAACCAATCTGTGTTAGATTTCTATATGGCATTAGAATCACACTATGAAAACGAAGGGTTGGATTTAAATCAAGAACCCATTCAAAGGCTTTTTACTAGAGCCTTCTTAGAAGGCTTAAAGCCCGCAATTAGGGATAGAATAAAATCCTTGAAGCCCCAATGGAGAACTGAAAATGATAGGGGAACACTATTAGCAGAAGCAAAAGGCATAGAAATGGATGAGAGAGAGATCAATGGCTAGACAACTAAGACTACAGTGTACATTGTTACTACCCCCGAATATAAAGTTTAAAAGGTGTACATCTCTAAATCTGGCTACATTATTACCAATAGAGTCAGATTTAGAAGGGGGGAGTGAGACACAGGAAGCAGCAAAGGAAGATAAGGAGGTGAAAGAACAAATACGCCTCCAATTTTTTCCTTCTGCAGCAGATGAACATGAATGTTTAGAATTAATGGAACAAGAAACCTTGTTCCAACCTCAAGTCAAGGACACACCTATCCCCAACCCAGACATAGAACTCTTTGTGGATGGGAGTAGATATGCAGATGAACATGGCAAATTTCATACCGGTTTTTCAGTTGTAACAGAGTATGAAGTAGTCAAATCAGGACCACTACCTGCCCATATGTCAGCTCAAGAAGCTGAACTAACTGCTCTGGCTACGGCCATCGAACATATGAAAGGACGGACAGGAAACCTGTACACAGACTCTGCATATGGGGTAGGGGTATTAACAAATTTTGGCCCCATTTGGAAAGCTAGAGGTTTTCTTACAGCAGCCGGCACACCGGTGAGACATGCTGAACTAATCAAGAGAATCCTAGACGCTGCAGAAGAGGTAAAAGAAATAGGTATAGTGAAAGTAGCTGCACACACCAGACAAACTACTAAGGAAGCAAAAGGAAACCAGAGAGCAGATTTAGAAGCTAAGGAAGCAGCTCTCCGCCCTCTGGAAGGGAAAGAGAATCTACAGGTAAGAACCGTGATAGAAAAAGGCCCAGATCTAGAAACCTTAAGAAACCTACAAGGACAAAATAAGGAAGAGCAGGTCAGGTGGGAGAAACAGGGAGCAAAGCTTGAAGAGGACGGCCTGTGGAAGTCGGAGGGCCGATTGTGCTTGCCTAGCCCGTTGTATCCCGCAGTGGCCACCTCTGTACACCTCCCGACCCACCTTAGTGCAAATTCCATGGTTCGGCTAGTGAACCAACATTGGATAGCACCCGGTTTTAGTACAACCGCCCGAGCTCATTGTGCAGCATGTAGTGTCTGCCTAACTGAAAATCCAGGACAAACTATAAAGACACCAAGGAAACATCAGGTAAGGCCCCTCTACCCCTTCCAGAGGTTGCAAATTGATTACATTCAACTCCCTAGGAGCGGAGCCTATGAGTATGTTTTGGTGTGTGTAGACCTATTTTCAGGTTGGCCAGAGGCCTACCCTGTGGCGAAGGCTACTGCCAAAGCTACAGCTAAGAAATTGATCACAGAATTGATACCTAGATTTGGGGTCCCAGAGACCGTGGAATCTGACCGCGGCTCGCACTTCACAGGAGAAATTATGCAAAATGTAATGACTATGTTAGGGGTAGATCAGGCCTTTCACACCCCCTATCATCCTCAAAGCTCAGGGAGTGTGGAAAGATTGAATGGAACGATAAAATTAAAAATTCAGAAGGCCATGAGGGAATTGAGCAGACCATGGCCTGAGTGTCTGCCACTGGCCTTATTCTCAATAAGGTACACACCTACAGGGAAAACAGGCCTCTCCCCTTATGAGATTCTGTTTGGTAATGCTCCACGCACTGGGCTGTATTACCCACAAGTTTTGAGTTTGAGAGCAGATAGTTTAACCGATTATGTGATCCAGTTACAAAAACACCTCACTAAAGTACACAAAAGTGTTTTTGATTCTCTTCCAGATCCAGACAGTTCCATAGGAACCCACCACCTGAAGCCAGGAGATTACGTGTATGTAAAGAAACACACCAGAAAAGCTTTGGAACCCAGATTCGAAGGGCCTTACCAAGTTTTGCTGACAACAGCCACATCTGTGAAATTGGAAGGAAGAACTACTTGGATACACGCCAGTCATTGCAAACTTAAGAGACCCGAAGAATAATGAAGTTTTTTCTGATTCTGAGTGTGTTTAGTAGTTATGTGTGTAGGTTGCAGGGATGGGAGGAAGGTTATACAAATACCTTCCTGCAAATGCATTTAGAAGCAGCTAAGTTGGCCAATACCAGCCAGTGTTGGGTGTGCAGCATGTCACATAGGGGGAGGTCTTGGGTTGCACTGCCACTACAGAAAGGAGACCTTAGCAACGTCAGTAAGATAGTGACAGGAAAAAAATGTGTCAGCCCAGCGAAAGGCGGAGGTTGTTTACCTGACAATCGTCCCCACACCCCTTGTTCCCCCGTTTTGTATTAATATCACCCGGCCTGGCGCCGTATTGATTGGAAAATCCAATTGCTCCGCGGCAAATACTAACGTTACCGTCACGGGGACATCCGTATTTAACATGACTATCAATGACACCTTACTCCCGAGTTATAGCGACACCACACACCCTATGTTCAACATCGCAATAAAAATGGCAGTGTTAGCATCTGCTGCTTGGCAGAATTATTCTGTAATGCTGAGAGGAGGTGTCTATCTAATATGTGGAAGACGAGCTTATGCCTGGATTCCTATAAATTGCAGAGGCATGTGTTACTTTGGGAAGGTTGTTCCTGGGATCAGGATAATGAACGATACAGTAAAAGCCCAAGTTCAAGAACAAGTGAACTTTCAGTTTAAACGAGATCTATTCACTGGGGCTGACCTGTGGTGGACTCTAGTCCCCGAATGGACTGGATGGGGGATGGAAATGATGGTAAGACTTAACAACTTCTCCAAGCTGATAGACAAAATACTCAATGACACAGTAGAAGGTGTTAAGGACATCAATTTAGAATTGAGGCAAGTTAGGAAAGTGGTGTTACAGAACACCCTCATTCTAGACTACCTGCTAGCTAGTCAAGGGGGATATTGCCACTTTATAGGAGAAGACTGCTGTACTTGGATAGGTGACAGTTATGACGACGTGGAAGCCCATGTACGGAAGGTTCAGACCCTGCAAGCCACAGCCAGAGAAATAGGGAGGGATGGATGGAATCCCTTTAAGGGTATGGAGGGATTCTTTGGAACACTAGGAAACTGGTTTTACAATCTGTTCAAATCCATTGGGATGTATTTGCTTATCGCATTTTTATTTATTATAGGAATATATGCCGCTTGTAAAGTAGTTCTCTGCATTATCGATAAAGGCACAAGCAGATCAAATGTTAAGAAAAAGAGAATTTATCAACCAGTGATAGCTCATGCCTAACGTTTTTTTTTCTTTCTCTCTCCATAGATTGACACTCCATCTTAGAAAGGACTCTTCTTGAAGGGATGTACTTCCAGCGATTGGGGGATGGAGGTTTCTCCCCTGGGCAACCCTCGTCGGCCTGGGATAGTACCTAATCAAGGAAGTCACTATCACCCTCCAGAGAGGACACAGACCTTGATTGAGATCATACAGATGGAGATGTCAAAGGGGGGAATTGATGGGAATGGAACTTTTTGGCTTCAGGCTATTTAGCTACAACATACAGAGCCTTGAACAAGTTTTTCCTGCCTCAAACGTCCGGCCGATTGCTCGGGGACATTAGGGAGGGGTTGTATCTGTTGACAGACAACATTATTGTGTTTTTGGATGTATTCTAATGTAAATTCTTGATGTAAACTATACTGCACGTGTGTTTCTGCCCAAAGTGTATATAAGATGAATAAACCCAGCCCACTTCAGTCTGCCTGTGTGTCAGCTCCGGTTGCGCTTGGCTGATTGCTGTGAGTAGGCTTACAACTCAGTGTCCGTTTGAGTTACTCATAGTTAAACGCATTGGGACTCCCAAGGCAGACGCAGCGCAGCGAATTCAGTTTGAAGCTGCACCTAACAAGCTGTGGCATGCTCCTGCACCTAGCTATTCAGATACCAGGAGGCTGTGTCAAGTCAGCAGGCCATCTTGAGATCAGCCAATCGTCAATGTCAAAAATGGCAGTTGGGTGTGGCCTCAGCGTTTAAAACTGGGCCACCACCGAGCCGGCCACATTGCCTGGGGTACTCAGGCAGGAGGGGTACATGGGGAAACAGAAAAAGGGTTTGTGCCACTTTATGAGCAATAAAGTGGCACAAACCCAGCTCCTCATAGTGACTGTGGCAACCAATGGATTTTGTTGACAGCCCAGGAATCCGAACCTGCCGACAGCAGTCATATAGTGTTGTGCTAGCACAAAAGGGTCAGTATCCTCTTGAGATTTTGAGCATTTCAAAAAAGTTACAACTGGATGAGGATCCCTATTCAGCATGCCTGTAGATGAGGGCCACTGTATCAGTAGTAGTGTAACTACCACCAAGTATATGCATACATATGAGGAATTATTTGTTATAGAAGCAAAATATAAGAAGACTTTAAATTGGATCAAACACCCTCCCCCCGGGAGTGTGCAGCAATCAGCCAGACCCGAGGGCATGCTAAATTGGGATGACCTACTCTGTGAAACCCCCAGGGTCGCTGGTAAACCTACATTTCCCATTGGCTGAAATGGTACTGTCTTTGCCAGTGGCCGTACCCTTAGCTTCCCTGTAGCTGTGGCATGCTCCCGCCCCTAGCTATTCAGATACCAGCAGGCTGTGTCGAGTCAGCAGGCCTTCTTGAGATCAGCCAATCGGCAATGTCAAAAATGGCAGTTGGGTGTGGCCTTAGCGTTTAAAACTGGGCCACCATCTATCCTGGCAGGACGCAGGGATGCAAGCTGAAGCTGGTCAGTTACCCAATCTGTGGAGCAGTACCTAGGAGCTCTTCATTCAAGTACGTGAGTCTTTTTAAGTCATTTTAATGCATGCAGCCCCGCCCTGTTCCGTCAAAGGAGTTTTTAGAAATCACTTTAATGTCTGGATTGGCCGTAAAACAGCAGAGGGAGGAATGGGTGACCAGGGAGTTACAAAAAGCAAAACATTTTTTTAGGATGGGGGAATTCATTTCAACTTGAGAAGCTGATAAATATCTGTGTGGAGTTATTGCAATACTGGGTTATTGCAATGTATACTGGGGCTCAGTACACCTATATATGAAAATAAGTTATGCTTGACAGCCTAAATGTCCATTTATCTCCAGTATATACAACTTAAACATGCAACATAATATGGCATGGTTCAGTATACTGGAAATATATAATATACTGGAAGGATAAACCAAATACTTGGAGCATTGTAGAGAAAAAATATTTTTGTTATCACTTGTGGCACACCATACTGTTTGGGGGGGGGTTGAAGTTCTACATTTATTTATGTGCTGCTCCAAGAATTGGGTGACTGACCAGTCACTCGAGTTCCTAGCTCACAGGTCCATGCAGAGCGCTTCATTATTGTTTGTCCGAATCAGAGTTTGGATTATTGTCAAGGTTTGACTACACCACAAATACTGTACACACACACACTAACACACAGCAACACTTACAACTGTCAAAGTAAAGCAACACTCCCTTTGTGCGAGTCTGCAGAGCAGGGCTGCTTAACTTTCTCCATATTTAAAGCTTCTTTATTGGTTTTCGCAACCTCTTTTCATAAATAATGCACTTTTTCCTTTGCTAATTACGCCTGCACACCAGCAAACATCCAGCTGTCGTTTCTTTGGGTGAGCGCTAGATTTCACAGGACTCAAACCTCACCACAGGGGGATTGGATTCTGGTTGGGGAGGATAGAAACGCTGCTTATTTTTAGAATATAATAAATCAAGATATGAGAGAAGTGGGAGAAAACATTCGAAAAAGGATGCCTGCTTTTCTTCATTTGGATGTGAATTTTTATTAAGTAACTTTAACCAATTCTTTAACCAATTCTGCAGCTATAGTAGCCCAAGAGACACCGTTTTGTGTACCAGAGATTCTCCTGCTCTCCAAGCAAACCTGTGGGGAAATTGCAATAAATCAAGTAACCTTAACCATGACAAAAGGTTGTGACAGGGTGACCATTACCCAGTCGTGTTCTCCAAATACAGGCCAACACCAGGCTTCCCCAGTAAGTTCTGTGGTCCAGTACAGCCAAACTGTAGGAACCCCCCTCTAAAGCCCAGGGCTGTATTTACCATTAGGCAAACCTAGGCCTGTGCCTAGGGTGGTCACCTGCATGGGGGGGGGGGGTGTGCAGAAGTTACTGCTATAGTGAAAAAAAAAGAAAAAAAAGTTTTGGCATATTGATTCCTCCTTGCCCTTGAGCCGCATTATGTGTGTAGAGGGGACGCAATGGCTTTAAGGCAGTCTGCAGCTTCATCATCTCCCCTTTACTGCTGTGGCCATGTGACTCCTGTGTGTTGGGAGCTGGGAAGCCGGTAATATAATACATGCTCCTCTGCATTTCTCCCCTTGAAACCTCTCCTCCCTACACACATTTATTTTTTACATTGGCGAACCGTGACTTTAGGGCAGGCATCCGCACTGGGCGTACCCAGGTAAGTGCTGGGGCCGCTGCACATTCGAGGGGCCCACCTTTGTTTCTGTTTATTCTTTTCTTTTTTCTTTCTTTCCATTTATTTTTCTTTCTTTTTTTCATCTGTTCTTTTTATTCTTTGTTTCTTTCATTCTATTCTGTTCTTTCCTTCCAGTCTTTTCTTTCTTTCCACCTATTCTTTCTTTTTTCTTTCATCTGTTATGCCATTCCTTTTCTTTCTTATTTCCTTTTATTATGTTTTTCTGTCAGTCCTTCTATTCGTTTTTCCTTCCAGCTCTTTTTTTTCCTCTAGCTGGCCCTGCTCAATGTCAAGGTGGGAGCCAGCACTTGCCTAGTGCCTAGAGCAGCATGAACACTAAAATCAATTTCCAAACATGACAGTGTAACATTTGCTGGTCTGAGGGTCTAGCATTTCTCTTATGGATGGTCTGGGGACAATTAGAGGGTTTTCCCAGTGAGGGCTGGGTACTGGATTTGCCACATGGGCCGGGTGGATACAAATAGAATTGGGTAAAAGTTGTCTTACTGTATGACTAAAGGAACTATTATGACTTTATCCTGGTGTTCTGCTGAATAAATCAGTGGTTGCGAATATTAGTAATTGGTTGCCTCAAAATGAACTGCTGATTTAAAGGGCTCAAAATGAAAGTTACAGATTGCAATGCATGCATCTATCAAAACAACAGAAAACACAGAAAAACTGTGCTCCCTGCCCCGATCGCTGGTCAGATCCCAGACCGATCAGAAGCTCACGTGGAAGACCCCCAGTGCTGCATCCTGGAGGGAGGTGAGCTCTTTTTCCCAAGCAGGCAAATGTTTGTTTTAGGGAAGCAGTTTTCACTACCTGCAATCTGTTTCATTCACTTTCATTGTCCATCGGTTGTAAATTTTCACCTTGCTCTGGATCAGCCCCAAGGTAGACACTGAAAGTGAATGGCAGTTTTCTCTCTCTCTTAAAAAGGCTCTGAATTGACCCCCAAGTCTGTACACCAAAATCTACAAGAAGTGAGCCTCATACATGATGCTGGGCATGCGTAAGGTTCAGTGTGCACCTCAGCAGCAGCCATAGCAGCAGTGTTCTGTATGTACAGAACTCACTTATCTCTTCTTGTAGATCTTGGTGTACAATTATCAACAATTGATTGCAGGTAGTAAAACCGCTTCTATAAAGCACACATTTGCAAAAAAAGCTGCTTCTATAAAGCATACATTTGCACAACAAATATACACTTTCAAAAATGGCATCAAAAGAGGACTCTCTCTTTAATAATCAGTACTGTGACCAAAACAGCTTCTCCTAAAAAAGAAACACTTGTGACACCTATCAAACTGCGGTTCTAAAACTTAGCTGCTGATGCAATATTGCTGATGCAATATCTTCACAGGAAACAAAAAATAAATATGGAAATCCTTGTCTAAATCCTTAAAGGTTTTCCCAAAATAGAAACCTATTCATTTGAGATTTGGCAATGCAGAAGATTAACCAGGTCACTGCTGCCGCAGAATGTAGGAACAGTGATGGGAGCGCAGCGAGCTGATGATGCTACCAATCAGAATCTTCCAACACCATCTGTAGGGTTATGTTTCAGCACACAGAGACAGTCCCCGAGCTCTGGCGTAACTTTTATCACGCATGTATTTTAGTAGCAACTGTGCAATAAATTATCCAAGAAAGAGGACAACAGATGAGGAACAACAGAGGGCCTGTCTGCATTGTGAATTATGAGAGGTGTATACTTGTATTTCATAATATATTATGTAACTAGTTTGAAACACACTCACTCTCTCTCTACATATATATTATAATAAAATAAACTGTAAAGTGGTTAATGGGCTGTATTTCTGAGAATGTGCATAGAACAAAAATGAAGTGGAAATGAGCATGGGAGAATATTAAAGGGTTTCTCTAGTATTAAAACCAAAGCATTCTTTCCTTAACTCCCATGTGACTGGCTGATCAATTCTGCTATTCTGCTGTTTAAGGCAGTTGTTGCTGATTTCTAGCACCATTTCTATAGCCAAACCCCAGGCATTCAGGCATCAAGTATGACTGCTTAGAACAAATGGTGGACCGAAATACACCCCATCCTGCATCACATAGAGTGAAAAACACAATTTACTGCGTGGGAATTAATATAGCTGCTTCTTCCTCGGTTAATCTGGTTTCTTCCCTGCTTCTAATTTCACTGCAAACTTCACTGCCAGCAAAAAAATACAATTCTGTGATTACTCACCTGTAGAATTGGTATTATGAGTATACAGTACGTCCTGCTCCAAATCTAATACTTACACTTGGGATATACTCCGCCAGATGGCGCTGGGCTGCAGAGACATCGAAAATAGGCTCCTCCCGGCCCCTCAAATACCCGGGGACCTCCCACAAATCCCCAGCATTGAAAAGCAGTTAATGAGAAGCCGGGAGAATTAAACAATTCAAACTATCAACTATAACAATGATAACAATCACCATACAGGGGACCCAAGAAAATGCAAACCAAGGGTGGGTTGGAGCAGGACGTACTGTATACTCATAATACCAATTCTACAGGTGAGTAATCACAGAATTGTATTATTCTTAGTATACAGTACGTCCTGCTCCAAATATAATACTTACAATCGGGACATCCAATAGCAGTGTCCATAAAGTAGGGTGGGATCCCCAAGAAAAAAGACAGCAGCAGGCAGTTTAAACCACTGCCGCCTGCAGAACCTTTCGGCCAAAAACAACATCAGCTGAGGCCCTAACATCAACCTTGTAAATCTTTGAAAAGGTATGAACAGAAGACCAAGTAGCAGCCTTGCAAACTTGTTCAACAGAAGCCTGGTGCTGAAAAAGCCCAAGAGGCACCAATAGCACGAGTGGAGTGAGCAGTAAGGCGAAAGGGAGGATTCTTCCCCTTAGCAGAGTAGGCCTGAATCACAGCCTGACTAACCCATTTGCTGATAGTAGACTTGGCAGGAGCCAAACAATTCCTAGGACCAGAAGGGACCACAAAAAGAGCATCAGTTTTCCTGAAAGGTGCAGTAGCCACCAGATAGTACTTCAGACACCTAACCACATCCAAAGAGTGCAAAACTCTCTCCTTAGCATTGCTAGGATTAGGGCACAAAGAAGGAAGAACAATATCCAGATTCAAATGAAAGGCACACACTACCTTAGGCAGAAAATCAGGTTTGAAACGAAACACCACCTTGTCCTGGTGTCTCTCATAGTAGGGGGGCTGAATGGAAAATGCCGCCACTCAGACACACGCCTGATAGCCACCAGAAATACAACCTTGAGCGTAAGAATGGCCAAGGCAGCATCCTGCACAGGTTCAAAGGGAGCACCCTGCAAGGCTGACAGAACCAAGTTCAGATCCCAAACAGGCACCATAGGCTTACGTGGGGACGCACATGAGTGACCCCCTGGAAAAAAGTCCTGGTCAGAGGGTGCTGAGCAAAGGACTTCTGGAAGAAAATAGCCAGGGCAGAAACCTGACCCTTCAGAGTACTGAGTTGGAGCCCCATCTCCAACCCATGCTGCAGGAACTCCAGAATCCTGGGAATAGAGAACACACGACAGGGAAGAGACTTAGACTCACACCAGTCAATGTAGGCATGCCAAACCCTGTAATAAATGGAAGAGGAAGACTTCTTCCTAGCTTTGATCAAAGTATCCACAACCGAGGAAGACAGCCCCTTCTCCATCAAGATGGAGGTTTCAGCAGCCAAGCCGTCAAAGCCAGAGTTTGTAAATTGGGATGGCGTAGTGAGCCCTGAGTGAGCAGATCTGGCACCAAGGGCAGAGCGTACTGATCTACTGCCAGCTGTTCCACGTCTGCGAACCACACTCTTCTTGGCCACCTGGGGGCCACCAAAATTGCTGGTACCCCTTCCAGAGCAATCTTGCGCAGAATCCTGCCCAGCAGGGGGATTGGAGGGAAGACATACAGGAACTGAAAGTCCTTCCATGACATTGCTAGCGCATCCGAGGTTGAGGCCAGAGGATCCTGGGACAGAGAGACAAAAGCTGGAAGCCTGTGATTGTGGCGGCACGCAAACAGATCCACATCTGGTTGGCCCCAACGGTGACACAGAGATTGAAACACCCTGCTGCATAGGGACCATTCTCCATGGCGAGAGGTCCCCCTGCTCAGAGAGTCCGCCAGGCGATTTTTCACCCCCGGGATGTACACAGCTGATATGCAGGGGACATTGACCTCCGCCCAAGTCAGGATCAGAGACGCTTCCTGGAAGGCCCCCTTGCTCCGGGTCCCTCCCTGATGATTGATGTAGGCAACTGCCGTCCGGTTGTCCGAGCGCACCTGAACAGGCAGGCCCCGAAGGTGAGTAGTCAAGTGAGCCAGAACTAGCCTGATCGCCCTCAGTTCCAAGACATTGATAGGTGTGTGGGCCTCCTGAGGGCCCCACCTCCCCTGGAACCGCAGGGACTTCCAGAAACCCCCCCAACCTGACAGACTGGCATCCGTGGTGACCGTCTCCCAGGAAGGGGCAAGAAAGGATCTGCCCCCCAACAGGTTCCTTGAGTCCATCCACCACGAGAGGGACCTCCTGACCAGGGGGGAGAGCACACGGACCCTGTCCAGGGACGCTGGGTCCTTGTCCCATACTGACAATAGGTGAAGTTGCAGAGGCCTCAAGTGGAATTGAGCATAAGGGACCGCTTCGAAGCATGCCACCATCAGGCCCACCAGCTGCATCCCCTGCCTGATGGAGGGATGGGGACAAGCTAGGAGGGACTGAGCCTGTGCAATCAGACTGTCCACCTTCTGTTGAGGAAGGAAGATCCTTGCCTGAACTGTATCCAGATTCATTCCTAGGAATGGAGATACCAAGGAAGGGGACAGTGAGGACTTGGGGTGGTTGATCACCCATCCAAATGACTCCAGAGTTGACACCACCAGCTGAGTATCCAACTCTGCCTGATGTAGAGACTGGAAAGTGATGAGAATGTCGTCCAGATAGGGAAGCACGCGGACGCCCTGACATCTGAGCAGAGACATCACGCCAGCCAGCACCTTGGTGAACACCCTGGGAGCTGAAGTGAGGCCGAAGGGCAAGGCCACAAACTGGTAGTGTTGGTCCATCAGAGTGAACCTGAGGAACCTTTGATGACCTGGGAACACAGGAATATGAAGATAAGCATCTTTGATGTCCACAGAAGTCATGAAATCCCCTTGGCGCAGGGAACTGATGGCAGAGCGCAGAGTTTCCATGCGAAAGCGCCTGCCCCTGACAAACTTGTTGAGGATCTTCAAGTCCAGGATGGGCCTGACTGAACCATTTTTTGGGTACTGTGAATAGGTTGGAATAAAAGCCCTTGCCTTTTTCTCTTAAGGGGACCTGGCAGATGACCCCCAGCTCCAGGAGGCCTTGCACTGCTTGCACTAGCTCCTGAGCTGACACAGGGTCCTGAGGAATCCGGGATCTGATGAATCTTGGGGGGACAGGCAGCAAACTTCAACTTGTAACCGGAGGACACTACCTCCTGAATCCACCGGTCTGAGACATGAAGCCTCCAGACGTGAGCGAAGTGCTGCAGCCGTCCCCCCACCCGGATGGGTGAGGGCACCCCTTCATGCTTGAGGGGGCTTGGGAGAGGATCTTGCTTTGGGACCCCAGGAGGAGCCAGGACGTCCACGTCCTCTGCCCCTACCCCAGAAATCTCCCCGGGCCCCAGGAAAGGAAACCCCCCTTCCCTGTCTGGCACCACGGTAAGGGGAGGAGAAAGAACCCTGACCCCGAAAGGGCCGAGATTGCCGCCTGCGCAGGGGTAACCTGCCTCCCTTAGAAAAAAGGTCCAGGCGGTCCCCAAACAGGTGCAGTCCTTTAAAGGGAAACCCAGCGAGGGCCTTCTTGGTAGCGTTGTCAGCAGCCCACTGGCGCAGCCAAACCGAGCGGCGTATAGCCACCACGAGGGCAGAAGTTCTGGCACACATTCTGATGGTGTCATCCAATGCTGAGAGGACAAAATTTACAAAACCATCACAACTGGAGAGTGCATTAAACACCTCACAAGTCAACTCATCAGGGGCACTATCAGGCATATTTCTGATAAGGGTTCTAGTGGCCACAGCAGTAATGGCAGAGGCACAGGCCGGGCGCAGCGCCGTCCCTGCACATGCAAAGGCGTGGGATGCCAGCTGGTCAATGCGCCGGTCCTCAGCATCCCGCAGGGTAGTAGAGTCAGGGGAATGCATGACAGAGGTGTTAGATATCCCTAGGATCGGGACATCAACCTCGGGGGGGATGACCAACATTTAACCACCTCAGCAGGAAAGGGATACTTCCTATCCCAACTTTTTGAAACCCCGGGAAGTTTACTGGGGCGCTCCAATTCCTTGAGCACAAGGTTATGGAAATGTGCCTGCTCGGGAAATTCCAAACGTGATTTTGCTGTATGGAAAAGCTCCCCTCTTTGCCTGGGAGCCGCAACAGGGAAAGAGATGGACAGAACCTCAAAAATCTGGGTCAATAGTCTGTCAGTAATCTGGCCCAGGGGTCAGAGCCAGAATCGTCATAACCCCTTGGTCTCTCATCAGATGAGTCTGAATCAGAAAAGAGCTCCCCTCCATCAGACGGGGTATAGCCACAAAGATTCCAAAACTCCTCAGTTCCCATAGGGAAAACAGTGACATTAGGCGTCAAGTGAAAGATATAAAGCCGCCCGCGAGGGCACTTACGGACCGCGGTAGGTAGGGGTCCGTCGCGCATGGGCCAACCAAGCAGGATAAAGATGGCGTCGGTATACCTCGAGCATGCCATAGACGGGCCCCGCCCCCCCCGAAGAGCGCAAAGCCAGAACGTGCAAGCAGCCAAGGATGAGGTAATGCCGCCGCCAAGCGCAGAACCAAGTCAGCGCGCGGCAGCGGCAATTTTAAAAAGATAGTAAAGGCAAGTCAGCGCGGCGGCTGACACAAGACTAAACAGAATGGAAAAAGAGTGTAAAACACAGAATGCATAGCATACGCATTTACACCCCCCCCCCTTTTTTCCCCGGAAGGCTACAAGGAGGATGAGGGAGGACAGCGGCCACTTAAACAGGGCCCACCGATGGGCAGGGGCAAGGGGGCACTAGTGCGGGAGGGGCATCCCATAGAGGCTCACCATAAGCCTGAACCGCCTACCCTTTGGCGGGGGATTGCGGAGGACCCTGAAAAGCAGAAAGAACCAAATTCAAATCCCAAACTGGGAGCAACAGCTTCCTAGGAGGCCGCACATGCGTAACCCCCTGGAAAAAGGTCCGAACCAGAGGATGAAGTGCAAAAGACCTTTGAAAGAACACCGCCAGGGCAGAAACGTGCCCTTTCAGCGTACTAAGCTGCAAACCCAGGTCCAGACCATGTTGCAGAGATTCCAAGACACTAGGGATAGAAAACACCCTGCACGGCAAAGCCTGGACCTCACCCCAATCAATATAAGACCTCCAAATCCTATAGTAGATGGCAGAGGAAGACTTCTTTCTAGCCCTAACCAGAGTCTGAATGACAGCATCAGAAAGACCTTCCTCCTTCAAGATGGAGGTTTCAGCAGCCACGTCGTCAAAGCCAGCGTTGGTAAATTGGGGTAGAGCAGTGGACCCTGAGTGAGCAGATCCGGCAGAAGGGGCAGATCTAACTGATCCGCTGCCAACCTTATCTCGTCTCCGAACCAAACCTGTCTTGGCCATCTTGGAGCCACCAGGATTGCTGACGCGCCCTCTAGGGCCAGCTTGCGCACCACTTTGCCCACCATGGGAAACGGAGGAAACAGATACAGAAACCCCAGATCCCTCCAGGTCAGAGACATGGCATCCACTGCCAGAGCCAGCGGATCCCGCGAGAGAGACACGAATGCCGGAAGCTTGTGATTGTGATGAGAGGCAAAGAGGTCCACCTCCGGAGTCCCCCACCGGTGGCAAAGGGACCAAAACACCTTGGGGCTGAGAGACCATTCCCCCCGGCGAGATGAGCACCTGCTCAAGGAGTCCGCCTCCATGTTCTCCACTCCCGGAATGTACACCGCCGAGATGCATGGGACATTGCTCTCTGCCCAAGCCAGGATCAAAGACAATTCCCTGAGGGCAAGCCTGCTGTGAGTCCCTCCCTGGTGATTGATGTAGGCGACCGCCGTCCGATTGTCTGACCAAACTTGAACCAAACATGATGAGACAAGTGAGCCAGAACCAACCTGATGGCTCTCAGCTCCAGAACATTGATGGGATCGTGAGCCTCCTGAGGCCCCCACAGTCCCTGAAACTGAAGATCCTTCCAAACCCCCCCAACCTGACAGGGTGGCATCCGTGGTGACCGTCTCCCAACGAGGGGTCAGAAAGGATCTGCCCCTCAGCAGATTGCTCGGTTCCAGCCACCACCGAAGGGAACGCCGAACCCAGGGGGGGCATCAGAAAAGACTAATCCAAAGACAGCGGAGACCTGTCCCAGGCCGCCAAGAGATGGAGCTGGAGCGTCCTTGTGTGAAACTGGGCAAAGGGAATCGCCTCGAACGAAGCCACCATCAATCCCACCAGTGGCATCCCCAGCAGGATGGACGGACGAGGGATGGATAGGGGAAGCTGAGTCAATTCCTGAATCAGAAGAACCTTGGGCCGGGGGGGGGGGAAACACCCTGGACTGAGAAGTATCCAGAGACATTCCCAGGAACACCACCACCCTGGACGGAGAGAGGAAGGACTTGGGATAGTTGATCACCCAGCCGAATCTCTCCAGAGTGGCTACCACAGTCCTGGTATCTAACTCCGCCTGGCTGAGAGAGGATGCCATAATAAGCAGATCGTCCAGATAAGGCACGATGCGGATACCCTGGGCTCTGAGGAGGGCCATCACCCCCGCCAGCACCTTGGTGAAAACCCTTGGAGCCGAGGTAAGGTCAAACAGAAGAGCCACAAACTGAAAATGCCGATCTTCCACCACGAACCTGAGAAATCTCTGATGTGCCGGAAAGATTAGAACATGCAGATAAGCATCCTTGATGTCTATGGACGTCATGAAGTCCTCCTGCCGAAGTGAATTTATGGCAGAGCGCAGAGTTTCCATGCGGAACTTCCTGGGACGGATAAACCTGTTCAGAAACTTTAGATCCAGGATGGGACAAACGGAGCCATCCTTCTTGGGCACCGTGACCAGATTGGAATAGCATCCCAGGCCCCGGTCCGAGGGAGGCACCGGGCAGATGACAGCCATGTCCAGGAGATCTTTTACTGCCGCCCAGAGCCCTTGCGCAGTCAGAGGATCCAAGGGCACCCGAGACCTGAAGAATCTGGGAGGAGGCCGGGTCTCGAACTCCAGTTTGTAACCGGAAGACACCACTTCCCGAATCCATCTGTCCGAGACCTCCTGGTCCCAGACCGGAGAGAAGTGTCGCAGCCATCCCCCCACCCGCGAGGGTGAGGGTGCCCCCTCATTGTTGAGCTGTGACCTGGACGGGCACGTCCTCTTCCCCTGTTCCAGGAATCACCTCTGGAGGAGAAGACAGACGATCCCCGTCCAGGTCTGGCCCCACGAAAGGAAGGGGTAAAGGAAGCCACCCCCCCGAAAGGGACGACGTTGCTTCTTTCGCTGAGGTAACCTACCTCCTTTTGCGACCGTATCCAATTTCTCTACAAAGAGCCAAGCAAGCCCAGAAAGGGAAGAGCCGTAAGCGACTTTTTGGACACAAAATCAGCCGCCCACTGGCGCAACCAAACCGATCGCCGACTTGCCACCAGCAAGGCCGAAGTTCTACTACACATCACCATGGTGTCATCCAGGGCGGCTAGCACAAATGACAAAAACAATTCGCACCGCTTAAGGGCGGTGAACTCATCACTAGCCGGGTCAAGCCTGGAGGTAGACAACAGGTCCCTGACAACCAACCTAGAAGCCACTATTAAAAGCGCTGAAGCACAAACAGGCCGCAAGGCCGACCCGACACTGGCAAAACCGTGACAAGCCATCTGGTCAATGCGTTTGTCCTCACCGTCCTTGAGAGTAGAACAGTCAGGAGAATGCAAGACAGAGGTGCTAGACAGCCCCAAAACAGGGGCGTCCACCTCGGGAGGGGACAACCAGCTCTTCACCGCATCCACCGGAAAGGGATATTTCTTATCCCAACCCGGAGGGACACCCAGAAGCCGAGTAGGCCTCTCCCATTCCTTAAGAATAATGCAGTCGAAATGCTTTGATTAGGGAATTCTAAGCGCGGCTTAGCCTCTTCAAAGAACTCCCTTTACTGCGGAAGGATCACTTCAGGAGGAGAGATTGCCAAAACCTCAAACATATGAGCCAGGACCTTAGGGGTATCCAAAGAATCCCCCTGACCCCGCTCGGCATCAGCGCCCACAAACTGCTGATCGTCAGAACCATCCGACTCCTCAAAAACCTCCCCTTCCTCTAGCGGGGGGTAATCAGACCAGTCCAGTGAATCAAACTCCTCAAGATCAGAAGCCTGCGTGGCTGGGGACAAGTGCTTTCTCTTAGCCGGGGCCTTTCAGGCCACAGTGCTAGAAAATAATTTTTCAAGATTGGACAATCTGGCACACACCTCAGATTGCGACTCCCCACTTGTGACAACATCACACGGGGTACGGATCAGGAGGGGAGGGGTAGGAGAAGGGACCGGCGGTGCAGAACCAGACGCATGGGATCCGGACTGCAGCGTAATAGTCTGCTCATGCACATGGTATGCAAAGGAATACATCGTCCCCTGTAAGGGATGCCCCACACCCCAAACACTGCCGGGGGTTGCCCCGAGGGGAGCCCGAGCCCGGTATCCTGAGAAGCCTCCATATGGTGATTTTATTGGTAGTTGCAATACCCAAGGGAATTACGCAATATAAGCAACCCGGGGTGCCCCTTCTGTGTCCCGAGTGGGAGGATTTATAGGGAGTTCTTAAATTAAACCAGGGACCCTAGGACCGGGAGGACCCCTTTAGGATCCAACAAGGGTCCACCTGGAAGACAGAATACAGGGCTATTCAGCACCTCAATCATGCCCAAGCACACAAAAGGCAGACATACTGATATGCAATAACATAAGGAATCTCTATATGTAAATATATATATGCATGTCATGAAGTAATGAGGCCCCAAGGGCCACTCACGGAGGAAGATGGCGTCCGTCCAGCCAGAGGCGAGAACACGAGAAGCAGAGGGAGAAGAAGGGTGGGCCGGCACCCTCCCCGACAACGACGCCGCTCCCGGCCAGAGGCCAGGCTCTAAGGTGCAAGGGCAATCCGGGAGAGGGGGAATCCACGCTGGAAGGTCAAGGGACGGGGCATCCCTAAGCGGGACCACCAACCTGGCAAACCGCCTATCCCTTAGTATGGGGTCTCACGGTGGAGCGTAGCTCCTAAGCACCATTAGGTGCCGTCTACCCTTGCCCAGACCAGCAGCCTAGGCTGGGAGGCAAGGTGAAATACTAAGAAAGGGGGTCCAGGCAGAAATAGACTGGGGAATGAGTGGGAGGTACCAGGTATTTATGGACCGGGAGGGGCTCACTTCATGACATCTCTGCAAAATCGCCCTCTACAGGTCGGTATAACCCAAGTGTAATGACTATCTGAAGCGGGGTGTGTGACATACTTAGAATATAAATTCTCATGGTACTGAATCAACACTAAAGAAGGAATCGGCCCTTCTAATATCCTTGGCTCTGTAAAACTAGGACATCAAAGCAAGAACCAAATCTAGTTCATGTGTCTCTTGAGGATCAGAAAGATTCAGAAAGAAGGAAGGTAAGGTCCTTATTCAAGTGCAAAGGAGAAACTATCTTTGCTAGAGGAAGTCTAAAAACAACCTTGTCAGAGAACTGATAGAAAGGGACACCTTTCTAAAACCTTTATAATCGAAGTTATTGTCACAACAATATCCACTTTTTGAGACAAATTCTAAAGCAATATAGAATCTAAAGACCCAAAAAAGAATGTTGAAGAGCAGAGTAAGTTAAGGTTCCAAGACACTAGCGGTTTATGAAATTGACGAGTGATGTGTGCTGCTCCCTGAATAAAAGTCTTGACAGAATAATCTTCTCCAATTGGTCTCTAAACTGCTCTTGAGAAAGGCATCCAACCCCCCAACTGCTCCCCTGGAGCCATGGTTTGGTCAGCCCACCACTCTAGGTATGTCTCAGCTAGTTTGGAGCAATACGAATCATACTGACCTGCTCCAGGCAAAGTTGATGCATGAGTGGGAGAGGAGGAAATGTGTATACAAGATGAAACTGTGAGCAGGGAATCACCAAAGCATCTTACACTCAAGTTCTTGACCTTCCGGTTGGACCTTGATGTGTATTGGTCTACTTCTGGAGATCCCCAATGCTCGCAAATGGATTGCAAAATCTCCTGATTTAGCTCACACTACCCTGGCATCATTTCTTGTGAGAAAAATTGCTGGGGAATTTCCTATGGCTGGTATGTGAATAGCAGAAATAATGGCCACAAGAATCTCTGACTAACATAGGATCAAGTCTGCTCCCTTTATCTCCACCAAGCTACGCATTCCACATTGATGATTTATATACACCACTGTTGTGAAATTGTCTGACTGTATCTTGGGTGAACTGATAGACCAGCGATAAAGCGATGGCTGCACAGCTTTCATCTTTAGAACATCGACATCTTTGATGTCTTCACCAACTACCTGCCGACTTGTCTTCCAGGACACCTCCCCAACCTGCCCGGTTGACATCTGTGGTGAGACTAGACAGGAAGGAGAGACCATCCCACAATAAAATGTGGAGCCTGAAGCCACCACATAAATGTAAACTTCTGAATGTTCACTAGAATACCTGCCTTGACTAGGGAGTGTTGGGATCTGTCCCATTTTGACAGAATGAATAGTTGTAGCTTTCCGGTATGGAATTAAGCATAGGGAACCATTTCCATTGCTGCTACCATGACACTTAAGACTTCCGTGCATTTTTGAAAGGCTGAGGACATGTGTGTTATCAAGTTTTGAGCCTGTACTATTAGACACACTCTATTCTCCACAGGAAGAAAACGCTCACCTGAAGGGTGTCCGTCTCCATCCAAAAAAGGTGATTTGATTGGATGGAATAAGAGAGGATTGTGGTTCACCACCCAACCAAACTGCAGTTAAACCAAGGACATTCTTTCCAATGTCTCCTCTAGTTCAGATACAGTATGAGCCAAAGGTTCCATTTTTCTATGGATGAAATAAAATAAATATATTTTTTGACAGTGGCACCTCAGGAGACGAATATTGAGGAAGAACCTGAATAATAGAAAAAACTGCATCGCCACAAAAAGTGTTTTTTATATGGATAACAGTAAAAGGCTGACAGAATAGCCCTGATCAGCAGAGCCGTCCAGTTTTCTTTGCTGTCTCACCTCAGCCCTGGAAGAATGTACCCCCGAAGGAAGGCTAACGCCCCTAAAAAGATGACGAAATTACCGCAGAGAGTACAACTAGATGAGCAGGGATCAGGCGAACAGCCAATTGTCTTCTTCGCTCTCAGAGCGGGAGCCGCATCTCACCCAGGGAGAATCAACCAATGAGTGGCACTCCCTGCTATAAAACACACACTTAAAAATATTGCTGTCTATACAAGGTGAAGAGCTCCATGTGGTAATATGTGCCTGCTAATGAGAGGTCTGTTTTAAACCATAGGAGTATTAAAACAAACATAGATATAAACTTAAATCCATGTACTCACTAATTTTGTCCCAATCAAGAGTCTCAGAACAGTGCGGGGCATTCCCTGATGGTTATAGTATCTAGTATGAAAACTAGGTGGAAATCAATATATAGGCAAGAAAAACAGGAAATAATCGACAATCTCACTCTTCTGAGAAAGCACAATAGCAGAAGTCACTGATGTGGGAGGTAAAGTAAGGCAAGTTTTATACATAGGTCTTTACACTTCGATTAGGAGAGGTTCTTAAACTGCTACAGTTGTGTGGTCTGCAGACAGCAGTGTCAGGCACATATTTAAGCAAGTTCATGAGGTTTGTATGCACTCTCTTAGCCGTTTGTACCATTTGCAATACTCAGGCATTACAAAGCTGCAGTTGGCTTTCCCTGGAGCAGTACCTTTTGAAAGATTGGCAGGCTGATTCATTACTAATGCCAGGTAGCAACAGATGAGCGTCTGTAGAGCGGATTTCAGAGTGCCCGCTAGTAGTCGCTGTGCTCGGCTATGGATCATTGTTTCAGAGCGCCTCAGTCGCTGTCCGCCATTGATGAATATGATGTGTGAGTCGCAATACTACGCTGTATGGGAGCGAACCGTAACGCCAGCTCAGTGCGACTGACTCACACCATATTCATCAGAAAAAGCCTCAAACATAGCCGGCGCTCAAAATCATGTAGTTATAGCCCATAGCGCCAACGCTGTGTGATTAAAGGCTGTTTTTGAACATGTATCCACTAGTAACAAAGCTAAAACATATGGAATTACATTGTTATACCATTGTAACATGAACACTTTAATACCAGACCTGTACAGACAGTTCTGCATAAAAATATTATTAATCCAAAAAGTTTCCAAAAATTTAATTTTCTTGCCCAGAATACATGTCAGAATTTTTGTGTTTTTTTTAGGGAAAAAAAATGGGATCAGGAAAGGGATTTAAGGATCGTCCATAGAAATGTATGGGAGGGCGCCAGGTAACGACAGGTTAGACATGGCACTCTCCAAGGCTGAACGCCAGCGCTATATGCTGAGCCTTGGTTAATGATGAATCGTACGCTACATCGCTCACCAGATTCAGCTTCATAAATGTGTAATCGAGTGCCGTCTCCGGCGTTCACCTACCGCTACCTCACGCTATACCTTGATGAATAAGGCCCTAAGTCTAAATGACTCCATTCTGTGCAAGGAAAAGGGCTTGCACCATAACACTGTGGGACTCGTTCTTAGAAAAGAATATATTTGTGGGAGAGAGGAGGAGTTACAAGGAGGTGGTACATTTTTTTCATAGCCCTTGCCTTCATATGATACTGTATAAAGGTGTTATACTGTATAATTTTACACCTACTTCATAATAGTCACATAACATTTATTCAACATTTTGTTTAATACATTTTTACCTGAACAAAAAATAAGTATCCCAGCATAAATGTCTTGAAAACCCAAAGTGACGCCAATGTGCTCACTGATGAAATTGACCTTCAGCTTTAAAAAAGCATTAGTATTTTTTGCTATCTATGTGCACAAGAATTAATTTTATTTTCATAGGTACCATAAATCAGTTTCACTCACCCTCACAAAGCTTGCAGGAAACCATCCTTCCTCATCATCAATCTGGCCCCACCACCAATCCTTGTTGGAAGCATCTAGGACCTTGATGACGTCGCCGGCTTTAAATGCCAACTCCCGGTTGGCCATGGTGACGTGATCCCATGCTGCCTCAGCACTTACAATAGATCCACCGCTGATTAGCTGCAAAAACATAATGGAGAAAATCTCTGTTAGATGAATTCAGACTGCTGGGTTTACATAAGATGATTGGGCTACAATACACAACACAAGACAAGAAGACAAGTGATGAATGGCTGCAGTAGCTTTGCCAGTGACTCTCAATGATCCTGTTCCATAACACTTTCACAGGGTTACAAATCTGGCCACATTCAATGACAAAGCGTGTCACACGAAAGTATAGGGGGAAAAAGTCAGCGTGTCTTGCCTAATAACCATGACATTAGCTTTTGTTATCTTCACTGAAAAAATAACAAGATTTAAAATGTTCTTAGGGAATAGCGTGAATAACCTAATTTCACATCACTATTCTGTTTCGGAGAAAATTCAAGCAATAAAGCAGAGCTGTTCAAGTCCAATATTCACCTTCTTTCTCAGTCCGTTCAGGGCACTTGTGGGTAAATCCAGCAGCAGAGGAGCTGCTTTAAGGTGGTTACAAGTTTTTAAGCCTGCGCAAAAAACGTTTTCTTCTATTTATTTTTTAAAAGCTCTAAAGAAGCCATCTAATATAGCAGATATTTGCTGGTAAGCAAGGTTCATTAGGTTGTCTGCATTTCCAGAATCCCCCCCAAAATTTCTACAAATACCGGACTGCCAGTAGGGTTAATAACAGAGTACTGCAGGCAGAAGTGGTGCAGGTTCAGTGTTTATCTGTTGCTGAAAGCTCACTCCCAGGCCCGTCTTGTTGCATGCCCCTGCTTCCAGTTATGAGGGAGCAGTCCCCCTTGGTGATTGGCAGTAGGAGCATACTATATGACATGCTTTTAGCATATGCGTGCTAAGGGTACCAAGGGTCAGTCAGAAGCGTCAGTTAGTAAAACTGGGCCACTAAAGCCATGCTAGCCTCTCAGGGATCAAACCTACAGTGGTCAGACAGGTGAAGCTATTTGTTTTCTGTATGTTTAGTTTCTAGTTTAACAAAAGTGACTGTTTTAACCCCCAGCCCCACAGACACCCTGATTTGGGATTTCTGTTCATGTAGAACCCCCTAGGTATCCTAAATACTTACCACTTCATAGTTAGTCAACATGGACAGCCTTGTCTGTGCGTTTTCTCTTGGCAGGTGTACACATACGTATACATGTGAGTTATGCTGGCAGACATTGGCCCACTGAGTATCACTACCTACTTATGGGGCTTCCTAAGCAGCATCAAGCAAAGGGGCATCCTAAATGAAGAGGGGGTGGATGCTTTGTGCTAAGTGCTTAACTGCCCCTGGTGGTCCCCCATGTTTTTCCTCTTTCCTTTACGGTTTCTCTTTAAAAATTTGATGTCTCCAGCTTCTGTGTTTTCTGTGAAGCTCTATTCACCATTTCAAAGTGTATTCTCCGGAGGCTGTGTGTTCTCTATTTTTGGGGGGATATTCTAATTTCAGTTAACCCTTAACAATTTTTTGCCCAATGTTTTGTCCAAAATGTTCTCTTTAACACTCCCTCCCCCGTTTGGTTTCCTATTAAAACGGAAATTCAGTCATCGAATGACCCCCCTGTCCTGCTACCCTACCCTGGTGCTGAGGCAGAATGGGGGGTTACAAATAAAAAAAGCCCATACCTTAGCCAGGTGCCCGCGCTGCTCTTCCGGTGCTCCGGATCCTGGGCATCACCATCTTGGCCGAGAGGGACAGAGCCGCATCACCCGGCTCTGTGCGCATTCCCATCCGCCCATTCAGATGAAGGGGGATGCAGCTTTGTCTCTTTTCCTGTGGCCGCCAGTGTGGCCGGGAAGAGTAGTGTGGGCACCTGGATAAGATATGGGCTTTTTTATTTGCACCCACCAGGGTAGGGTGGCAGGACGGGGGCGGAGGTCATTAGATGACTGAAGTTCCGCTTTAATGCTTATACCGGACCTTCAGCATCATTTAATGAAAAGCCCAAACCCTTCAAACTTAATATACTATACGTTTTTAGTCACTTATTATTTTTTCCCTCACTGGGCTGCAACTCTGTTCAGGATTCTAGAATAGGGTGACGCCATCTTGCCTCAGAAGTATCACATACTGAGGAGAGGGGTGGAAAGTACAGGGGGCGGGTTATAGCTGTGCTTTTCACAGACAGAGCAGAGCTGGGGTCAGGAAAAGGACAGCAATTCCAGAATGCAGAGCAGCTCAGTCAGAAGACACTTGGGCCGCCATCTTGGATGTTTAAAGGCTCAGGACCTGGGTGGGGGGAACATATAAGATATGCTTTTTCAGGGTGAAGGTCTGGTTTAATTATTTTTATGTTTTTTATGTTTATTTTTAATATTTGGGGCCAAATATCCAAAAAAAAAGGGTTCAATCCCTAAAAAGAACTTGCGGCTGACACTTTCATTGTTCATTGCACGCTGGCAGCATGTGTTTTCAGAATGAAATAAGCCTGTTACTCATTGGAAGCGGCAATTTCCTCCACCTATTTGAAGGAACTTTACTCTTCAAATTGCCACATTTGCACACAATTTTTTGCCCTCTAAACATACCATAAATCAAGAGCTGGAGACAGTTTGGCGCAAAAACAAATGCGCATCCCATTTTGACTACCATGAATCAGACGGAAGCCTGTGCCCTACTTGTCGCTCCAAAAAACATGCTCAAATTAATTTGTGCATGACCATGAAACAAGCCTATAATGGCAGTTATAACTGATAAGGAGACCCCCCACCAATGCTTAACTGTGTGTACTGTAACTGTGTATATTTACTGGAAAGCACCAGCGGACGGGACTGCTCAGCTAGGGACCAATATGGCTGACTGCATCCGGTTCATGTTGTTATAATTATTGGGCAAAATCTTTAGGAAGAAAATAAACACAGGCTTTTTTGGCCACTTGGCTGGGGATTAATAATGACAACATAAACTTCCTTTCTGGGTAAAGGATCACCTTTTCAATAGTGTGTATGCATTCTAGGACATATATTCATCTAGAATGTCCATCCATTTCAAATATCAGCTGTGACCCTCCTTAAAAAGTAAAGTGACATTTCTAAATGGTCTCTATTTAAATATTAAAATAAAGAAGGTGCTGTTAAGCGTAGTTGTACAAGATTTAATACATTGCTATATCTAACAAAGTGACACTGCAACAAACCCTCCACTACATGCCCCCCCCCCCCATTGCCCCACCTGACGACCGTAGATACAAAATATATTTCAATGTACGATTCAGGGCAGCCACATACAAGACAATATTTTTATGTTAATACTCGAAACTGTGTATTATTCATGAATAAATCCAGGAGACATGCTGGGATTTGTGGTCTTACTGCCCCAACACAAGGGGGGGGGGCAACACAAGGCAGACTGAGAAAGCTAAAGAGGGGAAGAGAGTGAGAAAGGGAACAGGAAAGAAGGATACACAGTGCTACAGGAAAAGATAGACGGATGGACAAGAAGGAGGCTGTAGAGAGAGACAGACAGAAAAAAAAGAGATGCAGAGAGAGAAAGACAAAGATAGATCTCCCCAGCTGTTATTGCTCCTTGCCAAAATCAACTCTGAAACTTCTTTCTCTTCTTTTAAACGTAGTAAACATTTAAACATAAACACGCTGATCCAGACATTCATACAATGCATGAAGCTACTGCAAAAATACATTTAGTAAGCTTTTGCTGTTTATGCATGTTTTAGGTTATTATCAGTGTAGACACGAGATTCTGAACCTTTTTGGCATGGTTGATCTGGGAAGGTCATATCATATGAGTCATGAGCATGCTCTGATGTGAGCATGCTGCAGGACCACTGTGGCTTGCCATGCTCCTTTGCACACCAAGGGACAGAGTGGCTTAGACCAGTTTTTTGAGTGGTCCTGAGAAAACGGAAATGAATGGAGGTGAAAATATGGAAATAGGAAATAGAGGAGAAGCACATGGGACAGACTTCAGGTAAGCTGCTTGCTGTGTTGTTATTGTTGTTGCCTGGACTGGTGGGGGGGTGGTTAGTAACAGGGCAGGCTCACATTGTGCCAAGGTCTCTTGCATTGTTATATCAGCTCCTATATGCACGCAGAATTGCTCATAATAATATAAAACTTGAGAAACTTAAATAGCGCTGCAGGTTCCCTATCTCACAAAAGACAGCTTGGCCACTCTTACTTCTCCTTCCCGCCCTTTCCCTCATTATTTTAACTGGGCCTAAATTTCAAATTAATAGCACCCCTATTGCTTTTCTCAGTCTTCGCTAGTTAATGAATACAGAACATGGTCTGAGTGAACACATTTTTCCAAAGAACTTCTATATCTAAATGCGTCAAGATGTCCAAAAAAAAAAAGGATGGGTTAGCAACCCTGGGAGCAATCGTGACTTTTCTAACATTAGTCTGTCTCGCTCCTAAACACTTTAGTCAGCAACACAGCAGGAAAGGAGCCATTTTGCATTCAAGGCAGAGAAGCCGAGCAGAGCTAACCATCCCTGGAACAGAAGGCAGCCCTGGATAATGTCACAACCCTCTACAACCTCTGTTAATCTGCACTGCAGAGATGTGCCAGCGGAGCATGTAGCTTCAATTCGACTGAACCCCAAAGAGATGTACCATTTGACATAAGAATAAATATGCAGCGTTCGCCTCAGATTTCAAGTATTGCAAGTCTAGCTACTCATGATACCTTGTACAATCAAAAAAAAACCCCAAAAAGCTAATCACTGTGTAAAAGTGCAAGGTACATGCCCATAGCAGCCAGTCACTAGTCACTGTGTACTAGCTTAGCATTTGTAAAGTACATTTATGGTTATCAGAAAAGCGCATTTTGACTTTTTGGTTACTTGATCTTCGTTGAACTGTCTACTGCCAATAATATCTCACATTTGAAACTGAAATTCACACACAAGCCACTGGAGTCAAACAGACCCATGATGTTGTTTAAAGTATTTTTAAGATTAGACACACATATTTTTTGTGAAAATATGGCATTTCCAGGCTCAGGAAGTTGTTATGCTTTTCTTGTTAGATGGCAGTGGCTAGATTCCAGCCCCACTTGACTTCTGCCATCCTCAACATTTACATTAAAATATGGTGCTGCCTTTGTTCATGTAACCAGGGGCAGACTGGCCATAGGGAGCACAAGAAGCTTTCCCTGAGGGTCACATTGCTTTGGGATTGACTGGGCTGGGCATAACCCCCCGATTGCAGAGCAAATCACCCGGAAACTGTGCCCATACGGTTCTAACAACTCCCTCTACTCCCTTCCACCCAAGTCTCCCCCAAAACCCATCCCTTCTTATTTTGCCCCACTGTAACCCCCCCCCCCAGACAAGACACCCCAGCCCACGTTCTGCCCCTGCAATGGTATAGCCTCAGCATCATGTCAGTGGAATGTCAAACCCACCCCTGCCACTGTATGTATGTCCCTATAATACTAAAGTTTCAGTACCATCTTTTTCAAAGTGGTTGTCCCCACCCCTCTATATGATCCCCCCTGTGCAATGCTAGAGCCTCAGAAGACAAGCACACACGTTGACTGGCTGGGAAGCACATTGTGGGTGGAGCACTATAGCTCAAAGGCTGGCAATACAGTGAGGAAAGCGACAGAAAACCTGGTGGAACCCCTTTAACTAATTAGGCATAATAATAGGTGGTCCCCTGTCCTCAAAGGAGATATACTTGTTAATTCCCTGATGAATAAGCACCTCAAAGCTCCGACAGATAATTAGTAGGCATCAAAATATGGAATTGATGATGGACCATCAAGATGTCAACCATTCAAAGTTGGAGTACTTGCTGCGGGGAAAAAAAGGCTGGCCAAAGGTTGGATAGGACCAGTACATTTATGGTCTGATGTTTTGCCCCTAGCTCGCATATAAACCTATTTGTCCCCCATTTTAGACTTAAAGTCAAAAATTGTTGTTTTTCTCCCACACCTGCAAATCCATGCCCCACTGGCAGCCAGTAGGGTGTCGCTGAGCAGGTGGGCACACAACATGCATAGCAGCAGCCCTGAGGGGCACTGTGGTAAATTGAGACTGGATGTGCACTTTAACGCTGGTGAGTCCCTATTACCCCACTACCCCATATTGATTCCCCATGCTCCTCTCAGGTAGCCTCAGTTGAGGCTATACCGTCATAAAATATAATTCTTGGGTGCTATCTAATTAGAATTTTACCAGGAATGATACAGCACTGCGATGGGAGCTATAAATGACAAGCATGTGCAAAAATGGTTTCCATGGGCAGTGGGGTGCTTAACCACCACACAACCCATGCTATTGCATTCGGCCCCCCTGTGTGGGGCACAGAAGCAGCTGCATCTTACTGCTTGTACAAAAAATGTCTTTGATTCAGGCCACCAGATCCAAGTTTGCAACGGGCCCCAACAATGATAAGCCCACCCCTGTTCATGGTGGTGGGGTATAGCATTGCCACCACTTAAATCACCCACTGAAATCTTATTATTTATTATTACTTTAACCATTCAAGGAAACTTTCCACAGCAGAGTCTAATTATATTGTCAAATACCTGTGTAACACTAAATAACATTGTAAGTAATCCTAGCTTGCTCTGTCCAGACTTTGTCATGCTTCATAATAAAAGAGGCATTAACTGATGGCCCAGACCATGTCGAGAAAAGGCCAGTGAAAGGAACACAGAATATGTAATGAACACTTTCCCATGGACAAGCCTGCAGACTGGAGATAACAGCACTTATACCGCCAGGCCATTATAAAGACCGTCTGCTACACCAGCCAAGTGTGTTGGACCGAGGTAACAAATGAGCTCCAGCGCTCAACAGGAGCCTGTCTGCCACATAGCTGACACCTATTTTCCCCTCATCCCTCTTCTACAATTGTCCAAATTCGAACAGAGAGCGCATGTAATTAAATAACGCTAGGCCTGCTCCAAACTCAGAAAGGTTTACAACGCAGGGAACATGTCCAGCAATTGCTACACAGATTCTACAAATTTTAAGACACAAACTTGTCAAATACTTTGCTACAAGTGCTTCTAGCTAGGGATGATTTACACCAAGCTGTACAGTGTATGTGCCTTCCAAAGTATTGAGTCAGCTTTTACTGACCAAACGCATTGTAAACAATATCTGGCTGTACAAAACTCTGTATCCAGAGACGCTGCCTGACCCATTCCTGCGCGGTGACTTTCCTCCAGTCCCACACTTAGCACTGACTATTCACCCCGAAACACCTACGCTCAATTAACTGGCTTAAATAAGGCCCTTATTTAACAAGGGATAGCGCCAGGTAGCGAATGGTGAGCGAACGGTAATGACGCTCACCGCCACGAGAACGCCGGCTCCCCTCCGCAATCACACATTTATCAAGCCGATCCTGCTTAGCGACTGACAGAGCGCCAGATAGCGAATCATTCATCATTATTCCAGCCTCAGGTACAGGTATGACCTCTCGCTACCTGGCGCTCTCCAATGCATTTCAATGGAGCAATCTTTAAATATTCATAACTAATTGCTATTATTATTATTTATTTTTTTTTTAATGTCAGAAATTCTGTGACCACTTCTGCAATGTTAGATATTTTTTTTAAGCTAAAAAAAAAAAAAAAAAATTTGTGCAGAATTGATATTACAGGTCTGATATTAATGTATTCATATTACAAAATGTTTTGAAAAACAAGTTTTTTTCTTTTCTAAAAATATGGTTGTTTGGGGGTTAAAAAACGACTTTTAACCCATCGCCGCCAGCGCTCTGGGGTTTAAACATGCATTTTACAGCGCGAGAATTTTTTGAGCGTGATTTGTTAATGAATATGGTGGGAGCCGTTCGCTATGGCCATTCGCTGTCATGCGCTCCCATACAGCACGGAACCTGTCAAACAGCGACTCCTAACCCCGTATTCAACATTACCACACACCGACTGAGTCGCTATCAACAGCCGAACAACGGCCAAGCACAGCGAATACTAGCGGGCGCTGTGAAAATAACGCTACTGGCGCTCATCTGTCGCTACCTGGCGCTATTAATGAATCAGCCTGTTAGAGTTCCTATTAAGTCTAAGGCCTCGATTCGCCTGTGATTTAATGAAAAGCCAAAACCCTTAAAAACTATTCCCCAGCATCTAAAATTTTGGATTTTAGAAAAGTTTTTAGTCACATACTTATTATTCTTTCCCCCAAACGGCTGCCACTCTGTTCAGGACTCTAGGATACAGGCGCCACCATCTTGACTTGAATCATCACACATATTGAGGACAGGATAGCAGAATAAAGTGCAGGGTTTATAGCGGATTATAGCTGTACTTTGCACAGACAGAGCATAGCTGGGGTCAGGGAAAGGACAGCAATCCCAGAATGCAGAGAGACACAGTCAGAAGACACTTCCTGTTTGCAGGCAGCCTGATGCTCTTGGATGTTTAAAAGCTCATAACATGCAGTAGATGCAGGTAGGGTGATTTTTAATGTGGGCAATCTGTATGTATAGCGTGGGGGGAAACATATAATATAGGCTCTTATTCAGGGCGAAGGTCCGCTTTCGCTTGTCCAGCATCGAGGAATCCGGGAAGCTGCAGAAACTGTCCCAGTCAGAGCCTCCTGTTGGTGGAATGGCAATGGTTGGCAGTGTGCACAGCAGCTTCCACTTCCCCAGAGGTCAGTATAGTATAGTATTCAGACTGGGTTTAGTTGAAGGAGGGGGTGTGCAAGAATTTAAGAACCTGCTTTTGCAGATCCCATTTTTAATTAGTTTACCCTACGTCAGCCAATCTTTTTGAAAGGCGTCATAATCTGAGAAGTAACAAACAGCGGGAGCACTTGTCAGATTAGCTTTTATCTCTGCTGCACCAGATAAAGGGCATTAACAGCTGAACTCGCTAAACTCCATTTGCAAAGCTTCTATGCAGATTTGAAAAAAAAAGGGAACTTGCAGTGATTTTCAGATAAGGTCTGTGCATTAGCGCCGGGTAGAGGGAGCGTGCTGTGATCACTGGCTGATTCAGACGCTAGCTTTTCTATCTGAATGGACTATCTATATGATGCAGCGAGCACTGGGCAATGGCCTGGAACATGTAAGCAGCCCTCATCCATCATTTAAGCCTTGCCAGTGCTTGGCTCCTGAATTATTGTATGCTCGGTAGGAGATTTGCAGGCAACTGCTGCTCTATGACTCACTGATTGTGATGCCGCCTACGCTCCAGCCTACCCTCATCTATATTTAGACATTCAGGCCAACAAAGTTGGAGGCTTTAACCCTTTTTTTGGGTACAACTATTTCTGGATATGAAAGTGTTGCAAACAGGGTCAGAAAAATGTCAGGAGCAGCGGGAGAAAATGAGCGAGTATAATTAGACTTTCAGCACGCTGCCAAGATAACACATGGCGCAGAAAAGGACGCGCACAGTCATCGGCAGTGTATTGCCGCCAACTACACCAAGGGATTGTCCAGGTTAAGTGGCAAATCTTACATTTACCTCTCATGTAGCTGATCCATCCTGCTCTGCTGCCATAAAGCTGTTGAAGCTAAGATCTAGACCACAGCATTTTTTTTGCATGACCACCTTTTTTTAGGGCTAACTTCACCCCATCTGCATCACCTGTCTGGGAGGTGAGAGGCCTTTATTTTAATACTCTGCTTAAACTGGACCTTCAGCATGAATTAATGAAAAGGCCAAACCCTTAAAAACTATTCCACAGCAGCTAAAATTAATATATTTTACGTTTTTTGTCACTTACTTATTATTTTTTCCCCCACTGGGCTGCAACTCTGTTCAGCACTCTAGGATACGGGTGCCGCAATCTGGATTTAGAAGCATCGCATATTGAGGAGAAGAGAGCGGGATAAACTGCAGGGGGGGCGGGTTATAGCTGTGCTTTGCACAAACAGAGCAGAGCTGGGATTAGGGAAAGGACAGCAATCCCAGAATGCAGAGCGGCACAGTCAGAAGACACTTTCTGTTTGCAGGCAGCCTGAGAATCCATGGGCCGCCATCTTGGATGTTTAAAGTCTCATAAAATGCAGTAAATGCAGGTAGGATGATTTGTTACGCGGGAAATCTGTATGTAACAGAAAAGAACCTGCACGTAGTGCAATCAGCAATTCAGCACCATCAATCAACTATGTTAATGAGTGAGGGTGTGCCAATGAAAGAATCCCAAAACTACTATGTAATACACACCAAGAAAATAATTTTGTGGCCCAGTGCACCACAAAAAAAGGGGAATTTTATCTACACAGCACCACTCCTCCTCACCTAATAAACCATCAAAATCTTATAAATTCATATCAAAAAGGATTTTTAATTCATCAATAAATCAAATTAAAAAAGTACATACAATACACTAATAATCACAAGACATTTAAAAAACACATATACCTATAAAACCCACCCCAGCAGAAGGAACCCTAATTAATCCATTCCCTGTGCAAGAATATAGTAGTATTACACCATACAAATATATACATCTCAAACATATATTAAAGTGCCTATGTGCCAATAATAAAGTGCTGAACAGTGTAAACAATTAAAGAAAACAAGAAATTTCACCTCAATGAAAGAAATAAAAAAGTAACCCTCTGCTGAGCCAGATGATAAGCCACCCACGCGTTCCGTGACGGATTGTCACTTTATCAAGGTGCCATTCAAATCTGTATGTACATATGTACATATAAGATATGCTCTTATTCAGGGCGAAGGTCTGCTTTAACTAACAGATGTGATGCTTTTCAACAGTTCATTGCAGTGGTCTGTAACATTTACCCAAATGATCAGTGGCCTAATGTCTTACCTTAGTAATTCACCCCAGAGGCTAGCTTTTTTATTCACTGTCAAATGTACCGGTATGCTTTAAGGTATGTGACGAACAAGCCTATTAGAATGTCTGGACCCAGTCAATCATCACAAAGGTAAGGCAAAGAAGAACAAAACCAACAGCTGTCTTAAAGTGTATCAAAACCCATGGCGATCGGCCTGAGAATCTCGATCCCTCCTGGGGCATCCAAAATCGGGATGTGGGCTGTGTGAAACCCTGCCAACCCAGGTCACTCCAGTCACTTACCTCGTTTTCCGATCTCACGGCACATCTAGCCTCAGTGATAAACAGACCACCCCCTGTCATCTGTCACAGTGATGCTGTCAAGCCCAATCTATTCACTGCGATAGAGGGGGCATGCTGGGGTTTTGCATGTATGTAGAAACAGGTTACCACCCCCTCACTTCACACACTGAGTGGATGAACCATGCACTTCTCCTGTAAAACCGCAAAACCAATCATTGCTCCTTGCTCCAATCACAACACACACAACACAATCACAATGATCACAACACCGCAAACGATTAGACCAACGCATACACATGTCAGTAACCAATGCCACTAAGATAACAAAGCACAAGCCAATTTCTACTATGAGTGGATAAGCTGTGCTCCCGTTTAGAACCACTTTACCTAGTGCTGAGTGCAGTGTCTATGTGGACCCCACCCACCAAAAAAAGATGACCTCCCTGTACCTCCTAGGTAGTTAGGTTATGTTAGGAAGGTAGGTGGATGAGCAGGCTGGCATATAGGTGAGTGGATAGGTAGGTAAGTGGGCATTTAGGTGGGTAGGCAGGTAGAAAAATGGGTAGGTAGATGGATAGGCATTTAGATGGGTAGGTAATATAGATGTATATATAGATGAGTAGGTAATCAGATGGACAGGTAGGGGGTAGTCAGGTAGATGAGTATGTGGAAAGGTAGATAGGAGTTCCATTTAGATAGGAATTTAAAATCGGTAGGCTGGTGGGTGGGCAGACGTGGATTTTCAGACCCCGGCTCCGATTAGCAATTGGAGGTACCGCCAATTGGATCCACATGCCCTTGCAGAGGAGCATAACTGAGGTTCTCCTCTTTCCAACGACACATCCAATGGTTTCTAGCCCCCCCCCCTCCCGATCCGGAGAACTATCCTGGGGATGAATACACCTCAACCAAGACTGTATACTCCTGAGCACCAAATCTCTGAACCCAAGGGGGCTAATGACCGACTGGAGGTATCATTGGAAAGAGGAGGGCCTCAGGTACACACCCCTGTGGATTAGAACCATCTGGACGATACCACAAAATTCAACAAAGTCTTGCTTGCAGACACTGGGGGGGGGGGGGTTAACAACCCACTGGAGGTGTTGCTGGTAAGGGGAAAACCTCAGGTATACACTCCTACAAGGGCATGTGGAATGGGGGGCGACCGGACCAAGCGGCGGCACCACAAAGTCCCGGTACCATTGCTCGCAGGTGCCAGGGTGGTACACATCTGAGTGCTGGATATCTGGGGGGCTAAAACAACCCACCGGAGGTATCGTTGGAAAGGGCTAAACCTCAGGTATACACCCCTTACAAGGACTTGTGGGTCGGGGCCCACTGGACCAAGCGGCAGCACCACAAATTCCGGGGCTCACAGGTGTTAGGGTGGTACCTTTAGGAGTGTCAGATCTCTGGACCTAGGAGGGCTAACGACCCACTCACTCACAAAATCGTGGGCATTGAAAGCCTTAAAATGGGAGGATTTAGAATAGCTGTGCACGACGGCAAAGCACTGCAGCTGCTAAGCTGACCATTAATCCATATTAAAGCAGACCAAAACCCTCAAAAACTACTCCCCCATCCCAGGTACCCATTGGATGTTTCCTGCCCTCAATGCTGCTTGGTATTCCTGTTATAGTGATTTCAATTTTCATTTCCCCCAGGTATGACATTGGTTTCTCACAAGATTCTATTGTTCTAAAATGGGTGTTTAAGCCCCTCTCCTTGCAATATCATGCTGGGAGCAATTAGAGCAGATTTAATTTTTATTTTATTTCCCCCCAATTGTTCCTGTGAAGCCAGAATCATTTGTGAGTATTTTTACCCAATTCATTATCAGAACAATAAGGGGAGTTTTATTTTTTTCTACGTTTAACCTTTCACAGGATGTGGTTGGTCCACTTTAGCTAATTTACATAGTCAGACACAGCCAAACTCACATACACCCCTAACTAGAAAATTAAAAATAAAATTAAAATAACTGTTTAAATATGTGGAGAAACATTACCATGTATATAAAAGTTAGTAAAGTAACATACGGTATATATATTATATACCTTTGTACGCTGCCTTATCTGCCCTTAAAAGTGTAACTAGGGCTTATTTTTGGCATCCGGCTTCTATTTAAAGCAATCCTGAAAAAATAAGTTCCTTGTATGTCTTTGATGTACTTGGCAAATAAAGCTTGTGCCCTTGAGCGCGCTGATTTTTACATCTTTAATATTACTGTGCCAGTCCGGGATAGGTTGGTACAGCCCAGTGTAGCTTTGCTAAATCAGGGCCTGAATTTCTCACAACCCAATCTTTGAGTATTTAATCTTCTTTCACAATATTTTTATTGTTGATAAAGTAAAATATAGGCCCTTATTTATGAAGGAATAGCGACAGGTAGCGACTGGTGAGCGGCCGGTAATGACGGGCCCCGCCACGAGAACGCCGGCTCCCCACCACAATCACACATTTATCAAGCCGATCCTGCTTAGCGACTGAGATAGCGCCAGATAGCCACTCATTCATCATTATTCCAGCCTCAGCCCACAGCGCCAGCGTCCGACCTTGAACAGCGACAGGTATGACCTCTCGCTACCTGGCGCTCTCCAATGCATTTCAATGGAACAATCTTTAAATATTCATAATTAATTGTTATTAATGTTTTTTTTTTTTTTTTTTTTTTTTAATGTGAAAAATTCTGTGACCACTTCTGCCATGTTAGATAATTTTTTTAAGGTAAAAAAAAAAAAATTGTGCAGAATTGATATTACAGGTCTGATATTATTGTATTCATATTACTTTTTTATTTTTGGTTTCCAAAAATATGGTGGTTTGGGGGTTAAAAAACTACTTTTAACACATCGCCGCCAGCGCTCTGGGGTTTAAACATGCATTTCACAGCGCGAAAAATTTTTGAGCGTGATTTTTTGATGAATATGGTGGGAGCCGGTCGCTCTGACCAGTCGCTATCATGCGCACCCATACATCGCGGAACCTGTCAAATAGCGACTAGTCACCCCGTATTCAACATTACTGCACACCGACTGAGTCGCTATCAGCAACCGAACAACGGCCAAGCACAGCGACTACTAGCGGGCGCTGTGAAAATACTGCTACAGTCGCTCAACTGTCGCTACCTGGCGCTATTAATGAATCGGCCTCCCCATCATCCTCACATCAGTTTACATCAGTCAGTTTTGCTCCAGACAGGGATCTGCCATGGTGGAGAAGAGGCGACTATAGGTCTTATTCATGTTACCCTGGAACTGAATGAATTTACACAGTACATAATTGGCTGCCTAAAGTGAACACTACTTCAGTACACTGGGCTGTATTTTAGCAAAACTTCCAAAGCAGCATTGCAGAGGGAAGATATGACTATCCGAATATAACAAGTTTAGTTTTAGTGTGCGATAATAGAAATCAGTCCTAGTTTAACACTCACTTAGCACTACAAATGCCCAAAATAAAAGGTGTTACAGCTAAAACTGCTAGGATGCAGCAGGAGTCTTATTTTACCTCTCTTAATTAACTGTCATCGCAACACATCTTAACAAAAGGATCACTGCTGAAACCCTGGCTATGAGAATTCATTTTGTACTGGCAGCTCACAAGCAGCAAAGCCAATATGCACTCTGTATTCTTACTTCAAAATATTCACTACCAGTCGAGGACTGACAATGCGGAGACTCGGGAGGTTTCCCGGTGGGCCAAAATGCTTTAGACTGCTGCTTCGAACACCCTGCCTCCCTCGTCTCTCCTCCAACCTATCCTGTACTGGACCAGCTGTAACCCATAGGCAAGAAACCCCAGTCTATGTCCTGCAGGTCTGCCACTATTTACTACAGTAAGGCCCTTATTTATGAAGGGATAGCGACAGGTAGCGACTGGTGAGCGGCCCCGCCACGAGAACGCCGGCTCCCCACCACAATCACACATTTATCAAGCCAATCCTGCTTAGCGACTGAGATAGCGCCATATAGCCACTCATTCATCATTATTCCAGCCTCAGCCCACAGCGCCAGTGTCCGACCTTGAACAGCGACAGGTATGACCTCTCGCTACCTGGCGCGCTCCAATGCATTTCAATGGAACAATCTTTAAATATTCATAATTAATTGTTATTCATTTTTTTTGTTTGTTTTAAATGTGAAAAATTCTGTGACCACTTCTGCCATTTTAAATAATTTTTTTTAAGGCAAAAAAAATTGTACAGAATTGATATTACAGGTCTGATATTAATGTATTCATATTACAAAATTATTTTAAAAACTTTTTTTTTTTTGGTTTCCAAAAATATGGTTGTTTGAGGGTTAAAAAACTACTTTTAACCCATCGCCGCCAGCGCTCTGGGGTTTAAACATGCATTTCACAGTGCAGGAAATTTTTGAGCGTGATTTGTTAATGAATATGGTGGGAGCCAGTCGCTATGGCCAGTCGCTATCATGCGCTCCCATACAGCGCGGAACCTGACAAATAGCAACTCCTCACTCAATATTCAACATTACGGCAAACCGACTGAGTCAACAACCGAACAACGGCCAAGCACAGAGACTACTAGCGGGCGCTCTGAAAATGGCGCTGCAGTCGCTCAACTGTCGCCACCTGCCGCTGTTAATGAATCGGCCTCTAAGTGGCTTATACTCTAGGGAACACAGTGAATAGCTTATGTTTACATAGGCCCACACCTTTCCTATCTGCCCCAAAGAAACAGGGTTGGCATTTTTCTTTTGCTAGCTACTAACCTGCCCTTGTGCAGTCTCTAAGCCATGTACTCAATAGCAGAGAAATCAGCTCCAGTAGCTGATACATGCTCCTCCAGTAGCTGATACATGCTCCTCCAGTAGCTGATACATGCTCCTCCAGTAGCTGATACATGCTCCTCCAGTAGCTGATACATGCTCCTCCAGTAGCTGATACATGCTCCTCCAGTAGCTGATACATGCTCCTCCAGTAGCTGATACATGCTCCTCCAGTAGCTGATACATGCTCCTCCAGTAGCTGATACATGCTCCTCCAGTAGCTGATACATGCTCCTCCAGTAGCTGATACATGCTCCTCCAGTAGCTGATACATGCTCCTCCAGTAGCTGATACATGCTCCTCCAGTAGCTGATACATGCTCCTCCAGTAGCTGATACATGCTCCTCCAGTAGCTGATACATGCTCCTCCAGTAGCTGATACATGCTCCTCCAGTAGCTGATACATGCTCCTCCAGTAGCTGATACATGCTCCTCCAGTAGCTGATACATGCTCCTCCAGTAGCTGATACATGCTCCTCCAGTAGCTGATACATGCTCCTCCAGTAGCTGATACATGCTCCTCCAGTAGCTGATACATGCTCCTCCGGTAGCTGATACATGCTCCTCCAGTAGCTGATACATGCTCATGGGCGAAGATACAGAAAGCAGAGCACTGCATCTTTTTCATCTGCTGATGTGGGATCCAGGCAGCACAAGAGCAGGTATGTAGCTAGCAATGACTGCAGATCCTGTGACTGACAGGGTGGGCGTTTCGGTCCTATAAGCTGTGGTACTTGATATCAGGATGTGGTGCGCTTTATACTGACAGAGTTGGGCGAAACAGCAGTGGGGCACCAATGGGTGAGTATAACTTTTTTATTTAATTTGCCTGGACAGAAACCTTAAATGCATAAAGAGCATTATGCGACCAGCACTTCAGCTTTTAGGGGCTTAATAATGTACATTTTTTGGGAACATACTGTATTTGCTTTGAAAGCCCATTTTCTTCTTTGGGCATCAGCAGACCATTTCTCATGAACATCTATCTCATAAATATGCCATTTTTCTATGTGCAGTGCCAACACAACATATGGCATCTGACATAACAACAAGGTGCAGGAGGAAAACACAAACTGTAACTGGTTATAGCAGGATTTCCTCTCATTTTGCATGATCAATGAACGTTCCCTATAAAACAAACTTCAATATTCCACTTACGGCCTTATTTATCAAGGGCTAGCGCCAGGTAGTGTCTGACTAGCGCCAGGTAGCGCCAGCTATCGGTGGCTACCAACTCCAGAACGCCAGGCGGCGGACACAATCACGCATTTATCACGCTAAATGAGGCTAGCGCCGGCGAGAGCGTCAGCTAGCGCGGGACTCATCATGTAGCCGACTGCAACGAACAGCGCCGCTGCTAATCCCATCACAGCGACAGGTATGACCTGTCGCTCCCTGGCACTCTCCAATGCATTTCAATGGAGCAATCTTTAAATAGTCATAATTAATTGTTTTTAAGGTTTTTTTTTTTTTTTTAAATGGCAAAAATTCTGTGACCACTTCTGCAATGTTATATATTTTTTTAAAGGTTAAAAACAAAAAAAATTGTGCAGAATTGATATTACAGGTCTGATATTAATGTATTCATATTACAAAATGTTTATAAAAACTTGTTTATTTTTTTTCACCAAAAATAAGGTTGTTTGGGGGTTAAAAAAATACTTTTAACCCATCGCCGCCAGCGCTCTGGGGTTTAAACATGCATTTTACAGCGCGAGAATTTTTTGAGCGTGATTTGATAATGAATATGGTGGGAGCCGTTCGCTCTGGCCCTTCGCTGTCAGGCGCACCCATACAGCGCGGAACCTGTCAAACAGCGACTCCTAACCCCGTATTCAACATTACCGCACACCGACTGAGTCGCTGTCAACAAGCGAACTACGGCCAAGCACAGCGAATACTAGCTTGCGCTGTGAAAATCACGCTACTGGCGCTCATCTGTCGCTACCTGGCGCTATTAATGAATCGGCCTCTTAGGCTAAATTTAATGTTGGCTTGTGTCTTTGTTATGGCATTCCCTCCATAGAGCTGTCTTTGCTAGCCTTGTGCTGATGAGGGCTGTTAGCCAGAAACAATTGTCCAAAAGAAGGAGGTGATGGCTGTGTAAATATTAGATATATTAGATACACTATAGTATTAATATTCTCCATTAATACACATTAATACACATAACAAGTATTTTGCCTTGTTTGAAGTGGACCAATTAAATTTCAGTCTAAATGACTCCAGGATCAACTAGATTAACTACCACTGGGGCAACCTGACTAGAATGATGGGAGCGCTCCCCTTTCTCTATGCTGTAGCTCCATTTGCAAACATACATGGCCGACGCAGGATGAGAGCCTGTGCATGCACTGTGAGTTTTAATTCCTTTTTTATGTTAGAAAATGTACGTTTTATGAAAGTAGTCTTTTCTATTGCTATTGTGTAAGTCTCTACACAAAATGTGAGTCATGTACACACAGAACACTGCTGCTATGGCCCAGCTGAGGTGAGGGAGCTCACTTTACCTTGCATATGCCCAGCAGCAGGGCTCTGTGTGTGCAGCGATCGCCTCTCTCTATTTTTGTAGATCTTGGTGTACTGTTGCATTAGCAACACACACCTGCCATAAAACACACATTCACCAACATAATAAAAAATGCTGCTATACTTAGGACATTGAGAACATCATTTTGGCATGCAAAAATATAGTTTTTCTAAATTCCAGTGAAATGTGACATTCCCTATAAAGTGCCTGTCTCCTGTGTGAGCAGCTCATTTAGGAAGAGAAAGAACTTTGTGTGATGATGGATACACAGTACTTATTTTAGAATTATTTCTACAATTGGTTATATTACCTTTATAATGCTAACATGCCTTAAGCAACTTTTACAAATCAAGCCAAAATGTCACAATACTCATGGTGAGATATGATGGAGTGAACATCTTATTGAGACACCAGCACGATTGTGCAGTCGCTTGTGAAAAGCTGCCCATAGTAAAAGTCCTGCCAGCAGCGTTTAGAGGGCACAGCGCAAGCAGTTTCACTCCATTTGAGTAAAGCGTTCTAGTGATGAACGCCCTCCACACGCTGAACCCAGCGATTGCGGGGCGCTCACCCTATAAAAAAGCAGACTAGAAAACACATTTTCCTAAAATATCACTAGTAAAACAAGAAAAAACAAGCTACCGTATATACTCGAGTATAAGCCGAGTTTTTCAGCCCACTTTTTGGGCTGAAAAAAGCCGCCTCGGCTTATACTCGAGTCATACCGCTGGCCCGCTGGGGGAGCTGGCCTGGAGCGGCAGCTCCATCCGCCCCTAAGTCGGAGCAGAGGCAGAGGGCCCCCGCAATCATTCAGCGACGGAGGTGAGGAGAGCGGGAAGATCCGAAGCGGGCCAGCCGCAGGCGGAGGAGAGCGAGGCGGCTTCTCAGAAGAGAGTCCCCTGGGGGGGCGAGACAGCGGGCGGCAGCCGGCCGGGAAGCGGCGCCGCTGCAGGAGGAGGGGAGAGCGTCTCCCGCAGGTCTTCGGTCCGGGGGAGCCGGGCGGCGCCGCCTGCTGCGACTCCCCTGGCCACGTTCACACAGTGACAGCGCGGCGGAGGCGGGAGCGGCTGCCCAGAGGAAGGGGGGGGCGAGACAGCGGGCGGCAAGCGGCGCCGCTGCAGGAGGAGGGGAGAGCGTCTCCCGCAGGTCTTCGGTCCGGGGGAGCCGGGCGGCGCCGCCTGCTGCGACTCCCCTGGCCACAGTGACAGCGCGGCGGAGGCGGGAGCGGCTGCCCAGAGGAAGGGACAGGCGGGAGAGAGGCCGACGCTGAGTAGAGGATCGGAGTGACGGCCTGTGGCCACAGAGACAGCCATCCTGTCTCGGACGCGCCCTCCGGTAAGTGCTCGCCCTCCTCTCTATGCAGCTAATTATTTTCCATAGTTATATTATTAGTTATATGGGGATCACTTGTGTGTAGTCAGAGAGGAATTTCTGGGCCCGGGAAATGTCAAGTGTTTATAATAATACAGCCTCCTCCCTTCCCTTCATCTTCTCTTCAGCCTCTCAAAATGGTGGCCGGCCGTTACTGCTGCTGGGAGGGACACCGGGGCCCCTCTGCAGGGCAGGACAAAAAAAAATATTCTGGAGTCCCTTTCCTTACTTGGCCATTTTTTTTGAACAGGGAGGGTCTGTGTTTACAGGGTAATATGTGGGGCTTATTCTCAGGCTTTAACATATTTGGTTGTTAGTGGGGTAGCTGCTGCATTTCCCACCCTAGGCTTATACTCGAGTCAATAACTTTTTCCATTTCTTTGTGGTAAAATTAGGTGCCTCGGCTTATATTCGGGTCGACCTATACTCGAGTATATACGGTAAATCTGAAACACAAGGTCCCCCGAACAGAACAATACCCAACATGCTTATCTACTTTTAACCCGTTACCTGCCAGTCTACTTAGGCCCTTATTTAACAAGGGATAGCGCCAGGTAGCGAATGGTGAGCGAACGGTAATGACGGTCACCGCCACGAGAACGCCGGCTCCCCTCCACAATCACACATTTATCAAGCCGATCCTGCTTAGCGACTGACAGAGCGCCAGATAGCGAATCATTCATCATTATTCCAGCCTCAGCCCACAGCGCCAGCGAGCGGCCTTGAACAGCGACAGGTATGACCTCTCGCTACCTGGCGCTCTCCAATGCATTTCAATGGAGCAATCTTTAAATATTCATAATTAATTGTTATTAATGTTTTTTTTGTTTTTTTAAATGTCAAAAATTCTGTGACCACTTCTGCAATGTTAGATATTTTTTTTACGGTTAAAAAAAAAAAAAAATTTGTGCAGAATTGATATTACAGGTTTGATATTAATGTATTCATATTACAGAATGTTTTGAAAAAAAAAATGGTTGTTTGGGGGTTAAAAAAATACTTTTAACCCATCGCCGCCAGCGCTCTGGGGTTTAAACAAGCATTTCACTGCGTGAGAATTTTTTGAGCGTGATTTGTTAATGAATATGCTGGGAGCCGTTCGCTATGGCCATTCGCTGTCATGCGCTCCCATACAGCGCGGAACCTGTCAAATAGCGACTCCTAACCCCGTATTCAACATTACCGCACACCGACTGAGTCGCTATCAACTACCGAACAATGGCCAAGCACAGCGACTACTAGTGGGCGCTCTGAAAATGCCGCTACTGTTGCTCATCTGTCGCTACCTGCCGCTATTAATGAATCGGCCTCTTAATATGTTGTCACCTTCTGGTAATTTTTCACTATGTTTAAAAAAAAAGTTTTTTTTTAATTTGTCTGGTTTATTTAAATAAAAACGTATTTTATTCAAGAACACTATATTGCATGTAAAAGCCCCATTTTTCCAGATTACAACAATACCACATATGTATCGGTAGCCCACTGTTCCTGCCCAGGAAATCCCCCAAAAATGAAAAGAGCACTTTATAACATGTACAAATAAAATATATCCACAATTTAAAAAGGGTTAAATAATAATAATAATAATGATAAAGGGTTGAGAAAATTGGCGAGGGGTCCCCCTCCCCATGCTCTTTTTTTAATTCTTAAGGGTTAAAAACCCTTAAAGATGAAAAAAAAGCCATGGGGTTCCCCCTTTCCAGCATAACCGCAGCTATGGTGGCCCCCGATCCTAAAGGCTACAAGCCTGCACAGCCTTTGTGGCCCCTGGGCTCTTCTGCCCCCCCCCCCTCCGGGCTTTGGGGAGGCAGGGGGCTGGGGGTTAATGGCAAGTCACCCACTAGCAGGTGATTGCCATACCCCAAGCCTTGTAAACTGGTATAGAGGGTCTAACGGATCCCTTATCAGTTCAGAATGGGGTAAATGTAAAAAAAACACATACATCAGAAAAAAATGTTTATTCATTTTTAATACTTACCTCCAATCTCCCCGAAAACTGTGTCCCATGTGAATCATTCTGGTTTTTGCTCTTCTGCTGCTGCTAGAAGCCTTTTAAACCTGCTGAGTGGTGGCACATACAGGGTTCATTAAAAGAAAATGACATAGGGTCCCCGTCGGGTGGGGTAAAGGGGGTCTGGAGGTTAATGGCAAGTCACCCAATAACCGCAGGTGACTTGCCAGACCCCAAGCCTTGTGAACTGGTATAGGGGGACTCATGGACTCTTACCAGTTCACAAAGTGTCAAATGTGAAAAAAGACACTGACACGTATGGAGTTATCCCCGAACACTGTGTATCACGCCAATCACTCTGGTTTCTGCACTCCTGCTGCTGCTCAGTAATAGAACATAAAGGGCTAATTTGAAAATGGGGAGTTGGACCCCATTTCTTAAGGGTTAAAAATCCCCCACCAGCTATGGGGGGCATGAAGAACAGGGTGCATGGGCCAGCTTCTGTGCCCCCCCGCTCTTAAAGGCTACATGCCCGCATAGCCTTGTGGCCCCAGGCTCTTCTGCACCCCACGGGCTTAGGGGAGGCAGGTAATGCCTAAGGGGGGGGGGGGGGCTGGGGGTTAATGCCAAGTCATCCACTAGCCACAGGTGACTTGCCAGATCCCCAAGCCTTGTGAACTGGTATAGGGGTCTCACGAATTCAAGTGCATAGGGGTTGATTCAATGCCTGGTGAGAAAACTCACTTCTTTGTTAGGAGAGAAAATTGCCATCCACTTTCATTGTCTACCTTGGGGCTGATTGAGAGCCAGGTGAAAACATCCACCGGGTAGACAATGAAAGTTTTCTCTCTTAATAAAGACGTTTTCTCAACTGGCTCTAAATAAACCCCTATGCACTTGTATTTATTAAAGATCAAGGTTATCGATAATACCAAGCTCCTTGCTAAGGCTGCTTAAAAAATGACCCCCATGTATGAACCCGTTGCTATACAGAAAAGACAAAGTAGCTACAGCAGAGCCAGAAACACTGGTGTGAAATGGCATACTGCAATGCTTTTCACAGATAATAACGTCTTTTGTGGAGCAGAACTGTACGGAAAATGATTTATTTTTCCCTCTTTTGAATATGTTAACATGAATGGGGGCATGTATGCATTCATATATCAAAACACTGAAGTACACAGTTTTCTCCATTTTCTGCCGTGTCCATGATGTCTGATAGAGACGTACAAAAGAAACACTTGTCTGACTGTGATATCCAAAAGAAATTGGTTATCATGCTCAAAGCCCTGCAAGCATTGCTACACTGATAACACTCTATCACCATATCCAAGCTCAAGCAAAAGAGGAAATGTGGCCTACTTTATGCATTACAGAGGGGGAACCATGAGAAAACAGCAATTTATGGAGAGTAGCATCTCACTTCAATCGTTTTTTTTTTGTTCCTGGGATCAATGACTCATAGACACAGTGCAAAAATGTACAAAGCAGGTCTGTGTGTAACTGAAATAGCTATTGTGGTATTATCTCCACAATAATGGCAGCCAGTGGCTGGAAAAGGAAAAAAAACATACCTCCTCGGAATAACAAAACATAACAGTAACAAGTCAGAGCCGTTTGCCGTGCATATGTAATGCTAGGCAAACAGCCCGGTTTACATGAAGAGCATTGGCAATCGGAAATGCAGCTGCCACATCCCCAGCAGGGCGCATGCTCCTATCCAAGGGCCAATATAAATGGCTGGGGGCAGGAGCGTGCTAACATCCCCAAGATGCGGAGATGAAGTCGCTGCATGTCTACATCAGCGAGGGAGTACAGTGAGTGTTGCGGTTGACACAGAAGGCTGTCCGAATCTTTTATATCTCAGGGCCATGCCGTGAGGGTTTTGTTCCGCTTTGAGTGTCCCCTTTCTCAAGCGTTGGGAGGAAGTGAGATAGCGAGTAAAATTAACCAGTGGTTAAACATGAAAATGATAATAATTTAAAGGAATAGGAGCAAACATTGTGCTCCAAGAAATGTAACATTTCATTTAGGCCCTTATTTATGAAGGAATAGCGACAGGTAGCGACTGGTGAGCGGCCGGTAATGACGGGCCCCGCCACGAGAACGCCGGCTCCCCACCACAATCACACATTTATCAAGCCAATCCTGCTTAGCGACTGAGATAGCGCCAGATAGCCACTCATTCATCATTATTCCAGCCTCAGCCCACAGCGCCAGCATCCGACCTTGAACAGCGACAGGTATGACCTCTCGCTACCTGGCGCGCTCCAATGCATTTCAATGGAACAATCTTTAAATATTCATAACTAATTGTTATTATTATTTTTTTTTTTAATGTGAAAAATTCTGTGACCACTTCTGCCATGTTAGGTAAAAAAAAAAAAAAATGTGCAGTATTGATATTACAGGTCTGATATTATTGTATTCATATTACTAAATTCTTTAAAAAAAAAATATTTTTGGTTTCTAAAAATATGGTGGTTTGGGGGTTAAAAAACGACTAAAACTACTAACACATCGCCGCCAGCGCTCTGGGGTTTAAACATGCATTTCACAGCGCGAGAATATTTTGAGCGTGAATTTTTGATGAATATGGTGGGAGCCGGTCGCTCTGACCAGTCGCTATCATGCGCACCCATACATCGCGGAACCTGTCAAATAGCGACTCGTCACCCCGTATTCAACATTACTGCACACCGACTGAGTCGCTATCAACAACCGAACAACGGCCAAGCACAGCGACTACTAGCGGGCGCTGTGAAAATACCGCTACAGTCGCTCAACTGTCGCTACCTGCCGCTATTAATGAATCGGCCTCCCCGATTATTCAGAATATTAAATTCCCCACAGCCCTTTGGGACTGTAGACCATCCTTGTGTTTTTCCTCCCTATCCACAAAGGTCCAACTGAGAGGTATAATTTTCTATAGGCCAGCCACACCCAAGCTATGCACTTAGCCTGCACCTTTTATACAGGGAGACCATATGAATTTCTCACGGAAGGCCGTGGCCTACTGCCTCACAGAATGATGGCAGCAAATTCAGAGCCTAGTGATAAGAATCACTTCTTTTTTTAGGAGAGAAAATTGTCATTGACTACCTTGGGGCCAATTCAGAGCCTGGTGAAAATTTACACCTGATGGAATGGAAGGGAATGGCAGTTTTCTCTTCTAAAAAGAAGTGAGTTTTCTCACATGGCTCCAAAGCAATCCCTATGTATAGGAGAAATTACGGGGGAGGGGTTATTTTAACATTTGTATCTGCAATTTACACTATGGATTGAAAAGGTAATGGACATATAAGTACTTTTGTATTGGCCCAGTTATGTATGATCATGTACCTGTTATTTTTATCTGCCTTTCCTATCTCAAATATCATTAAGCTTTTAACATGAAGGTCATTGCTTTGTGTCAGCAATTTTTTTCATTACAAACTCTCCAGAAAAGAATGTACCTCTAATGGGCTCATTTTTATCATTCTGCCACAAATTAACAATCAGTCTTAAATAATTAATTACCCACATGAATTAATTACCATTACAAGTAACCAAGTTTCCAACATGAACCCGGGCACAATTCCATATAATTAAAGGCAAAAAAACATTGCCAGTAGCTCTGTATACACATAATCAGTCTTTAAAGTGACAACTATGAATGTTAAATAATATGTAAAACGAGATGCAGATTTGAACACAGATCACCCCAGACTTGCAACGTGACGTGCATTGCTGCATACCAGGTTAGTCAATAGCAATCGGGTTATATGGGTGTGGATCACATTGGGTGACCATTATGCTAAGTAATAGGAGTGAAAATTAGTTTACATCAACAGAGACTATTAAAGTGGACCAACACCCAGGGGGGATCGGCTCGGGAATCTATAAGATTCCCAGGCCGATCAGATCCCTCCCCGCGGGGCATCCAAAATCTGGATGTCCCGCGGGGTGAAACCCCCCCAGGAAGCCCACAATCCTACCATTTCCAAGTTCCAGCGGCACATGCGCGTCCGCCGCCTCCCGTGCGTCCCTCTAGCAGGCCGCGCTCCCGCACCGGCCGCTCTGCTTGTCCGGCGCTGCCTCTCGCTAGTCCGCCGGCGGGGATTGGCTGCAGCGGTCACGTGAGAGCGGGGAGAGGTGAGTTTTCGGGGCTTTCTGGGGGGTTTCACACAGCGGGGCACCCCCGATCGGGGTGCCGCACCGAAGTGGACCAAAACCCAGGAAAGTCAAAATCCTGGGTGTTGGTCCACTTTAAAGAATCTGTGCAGGCTAGGTGCAAAATGAAAGTAAACATGTTTTACCAGCTACTTTCTGCTAGTCAGAAGAATTTTGTTGCTGAAATATTAGCTATTGTTTTAAAGTTATAATATTACATTTTATTTTCTGAAACAAAAGTAGTTCATGTCTCTCTTCCTGTTGCTGTTCAGTCTCTGCTCATCTTACAAACAGGATCTATTGTTTAGCTGGCAGTTGACTACTACAATAAACTAAAAGAAACAGACTGCAGAGGAAGAAGCTAGATCTCCCCTGCAAAAACGGCTAATGGTGTGTCCCACACAGGTTGATGCAAGGGGAGTTGGGACTGGTCTATCTCTCAATGCTAAAAAAAAGGTGGTCTTACATCAATAAAATCTGGGTTGTGGTCTAAAGAAAGTGACTAAGAGGCCGATTCATTAACAGCGGCAGGTAGCGACAGTTGAGCGACTGTAGCAGCATTTTCAGAGCGCCCACTAGTAGTCGCTGTGCTTGGCCGATGTTCAGTAGTTGATAGCGACTCAGTCGGTGTGCAGTAATGTTGAATATTGGGTGAGGAGTCGCTATTTGACAGGTTCTGCGCTGTATGGGAGCGCATGATAGCGACTGGTCAGAGCGACCGGCTTCCACCATATTCATTAACAAATCACGCTCAAAAAATTCTCACGCTGTAAAATGCATGTTTAAACCCCAGAGCGCTGGCGGCGATGTGTTAAAAGTAGTTTTTTAACCCCCAACCATATTTTTGGAAACCAAAAAAAACACGTTTTTTAAATAATTTGGTAATATGAATACATTAATATCAGACCTGTAATATCAATTCTGTACAATTTTTTTAAATCTAAAAAGGCAGAAGTGGTCACAGAATTTTTCAAATTAAAAAAAAAAAAAAAACAATAACAATTAATTATGAATATTTAAAGATGGTTCCATTGAAATGCATTGGAGAGCGCCAGGTAGCGAGAGGTCATACCTGTCGCTGTTCAAGGTCGGACGCTGGCGCTGTGGGCTGAGGCTGGAATAATGATGAATGAGTGGCTATCTGGCGCTATCTCAGTCGCTAAGCAGGATTGGCTTGATAAATGTGTGATTGTGGTGGGGAGCCGGCGTTCTGGTGGTGGTGACCGTCATTACCGTTCGCTCACCAGTCGCTATTCCTTCATAAATAAGGGCCTAAATCTCAGCTTCAGCAGCTCTGTTCTACAATGAGCCAGGCTGGCAATCCCAGACGCATGCGTGGACACATCCCTGGCATTTAAAGAGGTCTGTCACTCTGAATAAGAGCCTATCATATATGTTTCCCACACCCTATACATACAGATTGCTCACATTAAAAATCATCCTACCTGTATCAACTGCATGTTATGAGCCTTTAAACATCCAAGATGGCGGCTCATGGAACAACAGGCAGCCTGCAAACAGGAAGCGACTGTGCTGCTCTGCATTCTGGGATTAATGACCTTCTCCTGACCCCAGCTCTGCTCTGTCTGAGCAAAGCACAGCTATAACCTCACCCCCTGTACTTTATCCCATTCTCCTCTCCTCAGTAAGTGTGATGCTTCTGAGTCAAGATGGCGGCGCCCATATCCTAAAGTCCTGAACAGAGTTGCAGCCCAGTGGGGGAAAGAATAATAAGTAAGTGACTAAAAACGTAAAATATATTAATTTTAGATGCTGGGGAATAGCTTCTTTAAGGTCCGGTTTAACTCCGCTCCATTCAGAAAGGTACGAGCATCAACCACAAGGCGAGACCAGGGATGAGGCTGTTCCCCCTGCTTTATGCCGGAGCTTTTTTTCCAAACAGTTCGCGGAAAGGTGGGTTTTGAGGGAAATCCGGGGGGTTATCCAAATCGGGATGCCCCAGGGATTATATAACCTGGGATGGTCAAAATTACAGGAAGAGCTTGCAACCCCAAAGACAACTGACTTCAGAGAAAATAGTCCCCAATGTGCTGATTCATCTGACCCAGGGGTTAGGTGAGTAAATGCTGTTTTGTTGTTACGGTAACCATTTAATCACCGTATGGTCACACAAATAATAATAATAGATTATTTGTTATAGCATTATGCAAATCAGCAGGAAAATAGGCAGCAGCCACATCCATCCATATTTGTACTATTATTTTAAAAATGATTATCTAATTAAATGCATATGTCATAAATTGATTGCAAGAAAGATATACAATATATGTTACACTGGTATATACACACACACACACTGACGAGAAGATTTGTGTATGCTGTCTCCTGGTCTGATGCATCACAGTCACTAAATAGCAGCCATCTATTGTGCTGTGCGGAGGTGATAGTGGCATCACAGCAGCCTTGCTTTGCCATTCTTTGATGCTGGTTGAATTCCTCTAGCAATAAAACCTTTCTGCTGGCTTCATTACTGCAGGTACATGCTGTGTTAGAGGCCTAGGGCTCTCCTTACAAGAACTCCCAGGCGTCTTGCTGCGCCAGGATTGCTGCAGAGCTGTCCCTGCCCAGCGGATTTCCCCCAGGAGTCTTTGTTGCCACTGTTTTTCATTATCTAACAGTTCATTGTTGTCTATGTATCAAGCAGATATGTTGTCAAATTGTAGTAACAGCAATATATCCTTGTCAATGAGTCATTGCTTACTGCTCTGGCACCTGCCTGACATCTGAATGTGTGGCACAGACATTTTCCCATGTCTGTGACTGATATATATATAAATATATACAGTATATATATATATATCTCCTGGAGAAAAATTACTTGTGCATAGCAAAACAAACATACATTTTATGGAACATCGTGTCATAATAAAGCAGCTCTCCAGTGTCGTCATCAGAAACTGTAAGTTATGGGAATCAAATGTATCAATTACATCTTGTAACCATATGTGTGTACTAATAAAGCCAATCCCTCTTGATATTGCTATTGCTAATAGATGTAATATCAAACAAAAGGAGGGGTCACTTCTCACTGGCTGGGGACAAAAAGAAGCTGGGACTTTACTGCCAGCCCATGGCATTCCTGACCCCAATATGATTCCCTGCAAGTAATTCGGGATCATGCTAATTATTAGGTCTGCAATTACCTGCATCGGAGAAAGCTTTTTAACTATACAAAAAATTTCAGTTTTTCCTAAAAAAAACATGTGATGGGCATTTTTACAGATGAGGTCCGTCATTTTTCCAATGAGGTAAGGATTTAAAAAAAAAATGTACAAATAATGAAATGTGTCGAAATAACTGCACTGCGATGCTTATTTATGTGAGGCTTAGGCCCTTATTCATCAAGCGATAGCGCCAGGTAGTGTCTGACGAGCGCCAGGTAGCGGCAGCTAACGGCGACTACCAACTCAAGTACGCCCGGCGGCGGTCACAATGACGCATTTATCAAGCAAAATGAGGCTAGCGCCGGCGAGAGCGACGGCTAGCGCGGCATTCATCATGAAGCCGCCTGGACCGAACAGCGCCGCTGCAAATTCCCTCACAGCGCCAGGTATGAGCTGTCGCTCCCTGGCGATGTCCAATGCATTTCAATGGAGCAATCTATAATAATTCATGATTAATTGGTACTAATTTTTTTTTTAATTTTTTTAATGTCAAAAAATCGGAGACCACTTCTGCAATGTTAGGATTTATTTTTAAGTAAAAAAACAAAAAAAAAAAAAAATTTGTGCAGAATTGATCTAACAGGTCTGAGATTAATGTATTCATATTACAAAATGATTCTAAAAACATGTATAATGTTACATTCAAAAAATATGGTTGTTTAGGGGTTAAAAACTAGTTAATACACATCGCCGCCAGCGCTCTGGGGTTTAAACAAGGAATGGACAGCGACAGCACATTCGGAGCGTGATTTTTTGATGAATATGAAGCTAGCCGTTCACTCTGGCCATTCGTTGTCAGGCGCTCACATACAACGCTGGACCTGTGAAACAGCGACCCCCCAGCCCGTATTCAACATTACCGCACACCGACTGAGTCGCTGTCATCAAGCTAACGCCGGCCAAGCACAGCGAATACTGGCTGGCGCTGAAAAAATCACGCTACAGTCGCTCATCTGTCGCTACCTGGCGCTATTGATGAATCGGCCTCTTAGTTTTGGTGTTGGTTGACCAATCGTCAGCCCTACAGTCTACAGTATTAGGGCCTTATTTATCAAGGAATAGCGACAGATAGCGACAGATAGCGACTGGGGAGCCGGCCAGTAAAGCCAGGTACCGCAACTAGAACGCCGGCTCCCCTCCACAATCACACATTTATCAAGCCGATCCTGCTTAGCGACTGAGATAGCGCCACCTAGCAATTCATCATTATCCCAGCCTCATCCCACAGCGCCAGCGAACATCCTTGAACAGCGACAGGTATGACCTCTCGCTACCTGGCGCTCTCTAATGCATTTCAATGGCAGAATGTATTTTAATTGATAATTATTTTTTAATATATATTTTTTTTTACATTTCAAAAAAAAAAATCTGTGAACACTTCTTCCTTTGAAAATGTATTTTTTTGGGATTTTTAAAAAACATTTTTTTTTTTTTGCAGAATTGATATTACAGGTCTGATTTTAAACTATTCAGGTTTGAATATTATTTCAAAATCATTCCATTTTTTTTTTGGGGTGGTTAGGGGGTTAAAAAACTACTTTTAACACATCGCCTACTGCACTCTGGGATTTAAACATGCATTTCACAGCGCTAGGAATTTTTAAGGCTGATTTTTTAATGAATATGGTGGGTGCCGGTCGCTATGTCCAGTCGCTATCATGCGCTCCCATACAACAGCGAACCTGTCAAATAGCAACTCAGCATCTTGTATTCAACATTACGGCACACCGACTGAGTCGCTATCATCCACCGAACAATGGCCAAGCACAGCGACTACTAGCGGTCGCTGTCAAAATACCGCTACAGTCGCTCAACAGTCGCTATCTGTCGCTATTAATGAATCAGCCTCCCCGATGCTTGCAGCCCTCAGGACTCTGTAACAGTCTCTGTATACAAACAGCATTGCATGCATGGCATAGAATTTCCACATACCCTACGGGATCGCCGGTGAGGTAAGTAAACTAGGCAAACCAGGGGTTTCACAAAGCATAGCATCCATCCTGATGGCCCGGGACACCGACCAAAACCTGTGAGCTTTATAATTACAGGCTTTGGGTGACTTTAAAGGGCCACTCCAGCCCTGTTTTACCAATTTAAAAATACCCCCAATGCCCTGCCACCCTCTATTACCACTAAAGCAGCACTAATAAGAAAAATAAGAAAAGACACTTACCTGCAGGCAGCATCAAGCAGCAAACTCGGCCATTGCCGCAGATTCCAACCGATCTTCCGCCACCATCTAATTGAAGTCCAGGAAGGACCCCGGGCGCGTTCCCAACCATTCACCGATTCGCCGCTGCATTCCCGCTACATGTAAGGGTCTTTTCTAATTTAACTTATTAGCGCTGATTCAGCTCTAATAGAGGGTGGCAGGGCAGGGGGTAGTTTTAAATTGGTTAAACGGGCTGGAGTGGCCCTTTAAAATATGCGTTGATTGTACCCTAAACATTCTGAACATGAACACGGACTGAAACATGTGAGTTTTATAATTACAGGTTTTGGGTGACTTTAAAGGGCCACTCCAGCCTCGTTTTTAACCAATTCTTTTTACCACCCTGCCACCCGCCCTGCTGCTCTGGGGATGGAGATGCTACATTTACCTAATCCATGTCACCTCAAAAATGACCATAGTTTCACTGTACTATATAGCAGTGGGGCAGCGCAATATGGGCTCCACATCGCCGCTGTTAAATCAAGAATCTCACCGCTTCCGGGCATCCTCTGTGGCCACCACACCAGCCTCCAGGGCCAACACTGATAGTGGTAGTGTCCTGGAGGCCACAGAAGAGGCCTGGAAGTGGTAAGTATCCAGGCATCCAGGTTCTTGCTTTAACGGCCCAGGTCATGCTGCCCCGCTATATAGTACAGCAGAACTATGGTAATTTTTGACCAAAGTTCCTCTTTAAGCTAAATACCACGGTTGTTTCAGCCTGTGAACTGGCTTTTAAAGCCAGTTTCCTGTCCAGAATGGGGAAGGTAGGAGAGCAAGTGTTATTTTGAGAATTCCTGGACCTATGCTTTAGTGGAATATATTTTGTAAATCACAATCATGCAGTATTATTGTGGTTGATTCAGTTGAGTTGAAAAACATACTCTTGCTGGTGAAATATTCACTTTTGCTATAAAAGCACAAGAATTTCACTTGCTGAATCACCAATTAGGAAGACAATGAAAGGCATGGAACCTTTTACTAATGCCCTTATTCATCAAGCGATAGCGCCAGGTAGTGTCTGACGAGCGCCAGGTAGCGGCAGCTAACGGCGACTACCGACTCAAGTACGCCCGCGGCGGTCACAATGACGCATTTATCAAGCAAAATGAGGCTAGCGCCGGCGAGAGCGACGGCTAGCGCGGCATTCATCATGAAGCCGCCTGGACCGAACAGCGCCGCTGCAAATTCCTTCACAGCGCCAGGTATGAGCTGTCGCTCCCTGGCGATGTCCAATGCATTTCAATGGAGCAAGCTATAATTATTCATAATTAATTGGTATTATTTTTTTTTTTTTTTTTTTTTTAATGTCAAAAAATCGGAGAACACTTCTGCAATGTTAGGATTTATTTTTAAGTCAAAAAAAAAAAAATATGTGCAGAATTGATCTAACAGGTCTGAGATTAATGTATTCATATAACAAAATGATTCTAAAAACATGTATAATGTTACATTCAAAAAATATGGTTGTTTATGGGTTAAAAACTAGTTAATACCCATCGCCGCCAGCGCTCTGGGGTTTAAACAAGGAATGGACAGCGACAGCACATTCGGAGCGTGATTTTTTGATGAATATGAAGCTAGCCGTTCGCTCTGGCCATTCGTTGTCAGGCGCTCACATACAACGCTGGACCTGTGAAACAGCGACCCCCCAGCCCGTATTCAACATTACCGCACACCGACTGAGTCGCTGTCATCAAGCTAATGCCGGCCAAGCACAGCGAATACTGGCTGGCGCTGAAAAAATCACGCTACAGTCGCTCATCTGTCGCTACCTGGCGCTATTAATGAATCGGCCTCTAAGATTTTTTTTAAGTGTAAAAAGGAGTAAAAAGTGCCATTGCCTTTCATTATCTTTCTTGCTGGAATTCAGCGACATTGTCAGGCTTTTTTCACCTAAAGAGATTTTTTTACTAGGGAGATTATTTTTTTTTAACTCTTACTGAATTAACCCCTGTGTTTATCCATTTAAAGGGATTGTCAAAGCAAAAAACAAAAACTCCAGTGTACTGAATGGTGAAAATACCATAAGGATAGTAATCTGCACCTTTGCACGCCCAATCCATTCTTTGCTAAGGACCATCATTCCCCCTGTCTTGGCACGCCCTCTTTATTGAAATGTTAGAGGCCGATTCATTAATAGCGCCAGGTAGCGACAGATGAGCGCCAGTAGCGTGATTTTCACAGCGCCAGCTAGTATTCGCTGTGCTTGGCCGGGGTTTGCTTGTTGACAGCGACTCAGTCGGTGTGCGGTAATGTTGAATACGGGGTTAGGGGTCGCTGTTTCACAGGTTCTGCGTTGTATGGGTGCGCCTGACAGCGAATGGCCAGAGCGAACGGCTTGCTGCAGATTCATTAACAAATCACGCTCAAAAATTTCTCGCGCTGTGAATTCCTTGTTTAAACCCCAGAGCGCTGGCGGCGATGTGTGTAAAGTCGTTTTTAACCCCCAAACAACCATTTTTTTTTAATGTAAAAATTATACAAGTTTTTCTAAACATTTTGTAATATGAATACATTAATATCAGACCTGTAATATCAATTCTGCACATATTTTTTTTTTTTTTCTTAAAAAAAATATCTAACATTGCCGAAGTGGTCACAGAATTTTTGACAGTTAAAAAAAAAAAAAAAACATAAACTCAATTAATTATGAATATTTAAAGATTGCTCCATTGAAATGCATTGGAGAGCGCCAGGGAGCGACAGGTCATACCTGGCGCTGTGATGGGATTAGTAGCGGCGCTGTTCGTTGCAGTCGGCTACATGATGAATCCCGCGCTAGCTGACGCTCTCGCCGGCGCTAGCCTCATTTAGCGTGATGAATGCGTGATTGTGACCGCCGCCGGGCGTACTTGATTCGGTAGCCGCCGTTAGCTGGCGGTACCTGGCGCTCCTCAGACACTACCTGGCGCTATCCCTTGATAAATAAGGCCGTAAGTAGTGGGAGTGCGGAGTGGTGAAATTCCATCTTGGTGGAGATGGAGATTAAAGACCTTTGCAGGACAATACGCTGCTCATTCTCCGGTATTGGTAAGTTACTGGGATTGGTAACAGAGGAGCAGGATGGAGGAGCTAAAGGGTATGTTTATTTGGCTTTACAATTCTTTTTACAATATACATATACACCTGCTACCCCACCAAAAAGATGTGATGCTTTTACTTTCATGTTACATTTGCTACAGTATGAGCCTTGTTAGGTAATGCCATCTAACATAGCACAGTAGCTGGAAGTGCCCACAATGCATAGAAGTCTCACAGTGTCATAACCAGGTTATTCATTTTAAATCAAAGAAAAATGTACTTTTTAAACAGAAAAGATCCATCTATTTACGGCAGCAGTACAATATTAAAAGATTAATGTGTGATACTGCACAATAAGAAAGAGGCGGCTGTACATATCATCTAATATTAATCTCCTGCCAGAGGAAGGCACAGGACTTTTCCTGTCTCTTGGTAAGATTTAGCTCCAGATATGTGTCACTAATTGACATATAACTCAGCAAATGTGTCACCCGGTATTACACAATCCAAATAGATTTCATTGATATATTTGCAGCTCCTGAAATAAAGCTCATGAAGATTGCTGCTTCTACCTGATTGCCACTTGTATGTGATGACTGTTCCTGCTCCTGATTGACACCCATTGTGCAAAATAATGCCACGAGTCTTCAAACAGACCGCAATATACTGTATGTCTGGAGGCATCAACTGATCGAACTCAACACACAACAAAATATAAATATATATTTATAGTTTGAGCAATTCTACAAATAAGCTGCAGAAGTGAGGCAGAAATGATAGTTTACAAATTTGGAAACAGCAGCCCATAGGGAATCCAAAGCCAAGTTTGTTTGGATTTCATAAAGGCTCCTGTTTCCAAACTTGCTGTACCAATCTGCCACTCCTGCGTAGATCCCCCACACCCTCACTCCGCACATGTGCAGAGGATTTACTTTGAACATTTAGAGAATATTTTTTTTAGATGCACGTGGAAAATGTTTAGTGCACAGAGAGCTATAGAGAGCCCATGGAGATCCTCAAAACCTGTCGGCGGGTTGGGGAACACTGATTTGGAGCATGTGGTGCTCCCCTGCTTTCAAATAATGAAAGCCCTGCATTCAAACATGACTGGAAGCAGAGCTGTGCACAGAATCTGCAAGGGGAGCCCCAAAACTTACAGCAGAAGAATGGAAGTGGGTCAGGATCCTGTGAGAGGAAAAGTAAGTTCTTTTTCTTTTTTTGTGCTAACATCCACTAGTCTTTTTTTTTATTAATGACGTGGTGAATGTCGAATATCGAAGAACCAAAATTGATGCAATATTATTAAAACTATTTAGTGACATTTAACAGAAGGTCCTGTAAAATATGCGCAAATTACTGACCGCTGAAATGTAATGCGGTAAATGTAAGGTTACACAGGTTACACTAGGTGGGACCATTGACATTTTCACTGATACAGGAAATGGGGTTCAGTTTGAGGCTACAAAACTAGTGAAACATCTGGAAGTACTGATAGAAGATACACTAAAGTAGCACTATCGCGAAATTGTGTAGTATTAAAAACCCATATAAATACGCCGGCTAATGAGAGGAGGGGTCCCTTATACACCCAAACTAAATAAAACTCCCGCCAAGCTTGCTGTTTTCTTCTCCTGGTAGGTATAAAATCCAGGGGTGACAGGTTAAATCTATCCTGATGTCCTTTGTCTTCCATAGAAACATAGAAGGTTGACGGCAGAAGGAGACCATACGGTCCATCTAGTCTGCCCTTATGTGTATACTGTATGAACTCTTTATCTTAGGATAGATGTGTGCTTATCCCAGGCATGTTTAAATTCAGTGACTGTTGATTTTTCAACTACCTCTGCTGGAAGTTTGTTCCAAGCACCTACTACTCTTTCTGTAAAATAATATTTTCTAACATTGCTCCTGATCTTCCCCCCGACTAGCTTCAGGTTGTGCCCCCTTGTTCTATCATTAAGCTTCTTCTTAAAAACACTTCCCTCCTGAACCTTATTCAATCCTTTCACATATTTAAAGGTCTCAATCATGTCCCCCCTCTCCCTTCTTTCCTCCAGACTGTACAAATTAAGTTCTTTAATTAAAATAAAAAAAACAAGCCTGGCTGGAAATTTCTTGATGCTGGGTGTATAAGTGACCCCTCCTCCCGCCATCCAGCATATTTATATGGATTTTTATCATTGCACCATTTTTTCACCATAGTGCTCCTTTAAGCAGCAGTGACCACTGCTAGCAGCTGCCAAACAAACATATGTAATGAAAGCGGCCAGGCCTGGAATCTTTTAGATTTGACAGCCAGATTGGAGATGGGGTAATTGAGGGCAACTATGTTATTAAATGGGATGCAATGTCTCACCAACAATGGGGATTTGATGATCTTTCTTAGGATAGAGGAAAGATGCCGGGAGGGGGTGGGTCTAATAAATACGTAAAGACATACAGTATACAAAGTCAATAAAAGAACTAGAAGATCTATGTTTCATGTTTAAGCATATTCCCTCATGTATTCTAAATGTATTTTTCTGGAAAAATGCCCCCAAAAATCAAATGGGGGGGGATTAAGGCTTTGCCAAGTTACTCAAGCACTGCAAGTGTCTAGACCCATATTACAGCTTTAGCATCATATCAACAGTCCCAACAATTAATTACACGCTCAGTGTGGATTTTAAAGAGCAGAAGACTCCAGGGCCCCTGAGTTCCGCTTCTTGGGGCATCCTGATTTGGGATGGCCCACAGTGTAAAACCCCCCAGATACCCTCACCTTCTCCCAGAGCCCTCGCCACACCTCGGTCACCACATCTCCGCTAACTATGCACATGCCCGGCTTTCTGAATGAGCGCCATGGGCACACCACAGCTAGAAGGTGAGCGGGAGATGCGGCTGGCAACACACTCAGCTCCCTTGGGCACCGCTCGGCTGCTTAACTGTTCAGACTTAGGCCCTTATTTAACAAGGGATAGCGACAGGTAGCGACTGGTGAGCGGCCGGTAAAGACGGGCCCCGCTACGAGAACGCCGGCTCCCCACCACAATCACACATTTATCAAGCCAATCCTGCTTAGCGACTGAGATAGCGCCATATAGCGACTCATTCATCGTTATTCCAGCCTCAGCCCACAGCGCCAGCGTCCGACCTTGAACAGCGACAGGTATGACCTCTCGCTACCTGGCGCTCTCCAATGCATTTCAATGGAACAATCTTTAAATATTCATAATTAATTGTTATGATTTTTTTTTTTTTTTTTAAATGTGAAAAATTCTGTGACCACTTCTGCCATTTTAAATAATTTTTTTAAGGTAAAAAAAAATAAAAAAAAATGTACAGAATTGATATTACAGGTCTGATATTAATGTATTCATATTACTAAATTATTTTAAAAACGTGTTTTTTTTGGTTTCCAAAAATATGGTTGTTTGGGGGATAAAAAACGACTTTTAACCCATCGCCGCCAGCGCTCTGGGGTTTAAACATGCATTTTACAGCACAAGAATTTTTGGAGCGTGATTTTTTAATGAATATGGTGGGAGCCGGTCGCTCTAACCAGTCGCTATCATGCGCTCCCATACAGCGAGGAACCTGTCAAATAGCGACTCCTCATCCAATATTCAACATGAGTCGCTATCAACTACCGAACAACAGCCAAGCACAGCGACTACTAGCGGGCGCTCTGAAAATGCCGCTACAGTCGCTCAACTGTCGCTACCTGCCGCTGTTAATGAATCGGCCTCTTAGCCGCCAGTGGAGCCGAGTGAAAGCGTGCGTGCAGATTAGCTAAGTGCGCCATTCAGCGAACTCGCTCTCGTGCGAGTCTGCACCATGGAAACGAAAGGAAGATGAGTGTATAGGACGACATGGGGGGATAAACAAAGTGGGGCATTCCAATTCGGGATGCCCCCCTAAGAGGAACAACACACATATTCCTGTTTAAGTCTCCTGCATCAGATATTAGATCCTGCATAGATATTCATCTTCTAAATGGGTAATTCATGTTCCTCGCCACCAGGTTTACCACAAGCTGACTTTGTGTTCATTAGATTCCCTATCATTGCATAAATGTTTTTAACAGAGGGATAGCTCTCACCTGCTTGTGCTCCCTTGGCTCTCTTAGCTCTGTACTCTGTATGTATGTATTAAACATTTAGGGATGACATAGCCACAATTTCCAGCAGTTATTTAAAAGCTCACTATTCTTACCCCCGGGGTCCATTAAGTCTCCTTGTTGAGCACCCTAGGATAAAAAATGTGACATGGTGCATAGACTATTCCTTATAGTCGGCTCCTTCATCATGCTGAGCACTAATATGCCTCCACCAGCACTGGCTCCCCCAACCTGTAACACTGAGCCGTGTGCTAGAATGCACTGTGTTCCCCCTTCACCCTGAATGAGAGCCTATCGTATATGTTTCCCACACCCTGTACATACAGATTGCTCACATTACAATTCATCCTACCTGCATCTACTGCATGTTATGAGCCTTTAAACATCCAAGATGGCGGCTCATGGAGCATCGGTCAGTCTTCTGCATTCTGGGAAGCTGCCCTTTCCCTGACCCCAGTTCTGCTCTGTATGTGCAAAGCACAGCTATAACCTCACCCCTGTACTTTATCCCACTCTCCTCTCCTCAGTATGTGTGAGGCTTCTGAGTCAAGATGGCGGCGCCCATATCCTGAACAGAGTTGCAGCCCGGTGGGGGAAAGAATAATAAGTGACTAAAAACTTAAACTATATTCATTTAAGATGCCGGGGAATAGTGTTTTAAGGGTTTGGGTTTTTTATTAAATCATCCTGAAGGTCCGGTTTAAGGGCAGCCAACAGGCCATGTTTTACAGATCTCCAAACAGTCACACACATGAAGTAACTAGCGCTCAAACAGGGCGGCTCAGTGGGCTATGTGGAGATCCACAAAACATGTTAATGGCCATTAAAGCAGACCAAAACCCACTTAACTTGTGAAATACATTTGGTAAACGCCCCTGCCAATTCTCCCCTCTTAGGGTGTAGCACTGGAAATTGATATTTTTCGCGTCATCCTGGAACACATTTTTTTTGCTGTCCCTCCCTGTAAGAATGTGGGCAATCAGTTATTACATCGGTGTGGCAAGTACATTATTGCCACACACAACAGTGGCAATGAATGGAGGAGGTGGAGCTTTACAGCTAAAACAGGCGCTCAGGGTAGAAGCCATAGCAGGGCTCCCATGTTTGTTCTCCAGGACCATGCTAAAATGTGGTCTAACAGCCACTTTGTCCCTTGGTGCTCTCAGCATATGCAAACATGGCAAGAAACAGTGTGGTCATTCTGTCTCTGACCACAGCTGAACATGCTCAAGATTCCCAAAGCTGCACCATGACACCCCCTTCCCAGCTCAGCCACAATCCAGAAATCAAGGCAAAGAAAGTAACATTGCTTAGAATACATTAAAAGGTATTTACTTATAATTGGAGATTTTGAGATGTTTTAAAATTGTTCATTTGACACTGCTCCCAAGGAGGAGAAGGGGTGGGAGAATGTTAGACCCTTATTTATGAAGGAATAGCGACAGGTAGCGACTGGTGAGCGGCCGGTAATGACGGGCTCCGCACGAGAACGCCGGCTTCCCACCACAATCACACATTTATCAAGCCGATCCTGCTTAGCAACTGAGATAGCGCCAGATAGCCACTCATTCATCATTATTCCAGCCTTAGCCCACAGCGCCAGCATCCGACCTTGAACAGCGACAGGTATGACCTCTCGCTACCTGGCGCTCTCCAATGCATTTCAATGGAACAATCTTTAAATATTCATAATTAATTGTTATTTTTGTTTTTGTTTTTTAAATGTGAAAAATTCTGTGACCACTTCTGCCATGTTAGATATTTTTTTTAAGGAAAAAAAAAATTTGTGCAGAATTGATATTACAGGTCTGATATTAAACCGGACCTTCAGCGTGATTTAATGAAAAGCCCAAACTCTTAAAAAACGGTTCCCCAGCATCTAAAATTAATATATTTTACGTTTTTAGTCACTTACTTATTATTCTTTCCCCCACTGGGCTGCAACTCTGTTCAGGAATTTAGGATACGGGCGCCGCCATCTTGACTCAGAAGCATCACACTTACTGAGGAGAGGAGAGTGGGATAAGGTACAGGGGGGCGGGTGATAGCTGTGCTTTGCTCAGACAGAGCAGAGCTGGGGTCAGGTAAAGGTCAGCAGTCCCAGAATGCAGAGCAGCACAGTCAGGAGGCACTTCCTGTTTGCAGGCTGGCTGATAAGATGGCGGCTTCCATAAGCCGCCATCTTGGATGTTTAAAGGCTCATAACATGCAGTAGATGCAGGTAGGATGATTTTTAATGTGGCCAATCTGTATGTACAGGGTGTGGGAAACATATAAGATAGACTCTTATTCAGAGTGAAGGTCTGATATTAATGTATTCATATTACAAAATTATTTTAAAAACTTATTTTTTTGGTTTCCAAAAATATGGTTGTTTGGGGGTTAAAAAACTACTTTTAACCCATCGCCGCCAGCGCTCTGGGGTTTAAACATGCATTTCACAGCGCGATAATTTTTTGAGCGTGATTTGTTAATGAATATGGTGGGAGCCGGTCGCTCTGACCAGTCGCTATCATGCGCTCCCATACAGCGCTGAACCTGTCAAATAGCGACTCCTCCCAATATTCAACATCACTGCAAACCGACTGAGTCGCTGTCAACAACCGAACAACGGCCAAGCACAGCGACTACTAGCGGGCGCTGTGAAAATACTGCTACAGTCGCTCAACTGTCGCTACCTGGCGCTATTAATGAATCGGCCTCCCCGTGTGTGTCTGGACAGAGAATTTAACCTATAGTTATTTACAGTACCAACAGTAAAAAGGGCACAGAATTGCATGTAACGTGTTTTGTGTGCTATACACAAGGCCCTAAGCCATATCATATATAAAACATGAGATACACACCTTACTTTGTTATAAAGCATAGTGCGATTCTGCACAGGATATATTGGATCTAAAGCTATTTTGTTTTACCATAACTGTAAAATCACACCTTCCCATTGCCAGTGACACGATTCAATATGCACTCTAGCAGCCTAATGCTTCTGTAGGCCGTACGATTGAAAATTGACTGTTTAGTATTAGATTTAAGGTTTCATAGCAATAAGAAGTTTTCTGAAGAGACTGCTGAATGAGTCTGATCGTCGGTGAAGTCATTATGGAAGCCTCCTGTGGCAGTGAACAGACCGTATACTGCACAGGAATCTAGAAAAAAAGTCACAGAGTGTCCATACAGGGTTCAGCTCATAATGAGTTTAGCTTCTCGCTTGATAATCCAAAACCACAAGAGGAATAAAAAAGATCTTTTCATAAAAGCAACGTGGAAATGGGAATGTTGTGGAAGATGCGTAGGCACATATCTGGGAGGCTGCAAGTCTCCTGGGCACTACTTACTACAGGAGACATGATAATGAAACATCAATGGGAATCTAGTAAGTGGGCCAGATGCACAGGCATTTACTGGACTTTGTTAAATCGGCTGCTGGTTCATTAGCTAACAGCCTTAAATATACAAATGATATAGCCAGTGGTCAGTCGTTCACTGGAATTATCCAGGCTGCCAGTCAGTGACGCTTGTACATGTACAGCTGTCCTCTGACCGCAGCTCCTATTCAAAACCCTTTAAAGAGGAACACTCTAAAAGACTCCAGGGCCACCCGAGGTCCACTCCTTGGGGCATCCCCCCCGATCGGCAGTTTCACTCACCTTCGTCTGTGTGCTCCGGCCGCATCCCTGCTTACCTCTAGCCGTGTGAGTACCTGCGTCCAGCCTTTCTGAATCAGCGGTGCAAGCACGTCATGCATGCAAAGTGGGCGGGGGGATGCGGCTCCCTTCGGCACGGCTCGGCTGCTTAGCCGTCAGCGAGTGCGCTGATTGGCTGAGTGCCCCGCTCAGCCAATCAGTGCACTTGCTCTGGCCCGAGCCTGCTCCGTGGAAACAGAAGGAAGGTGAGTGTATGGGGGCTACCTGGGGGCACCCACAGCGGGGCATCCCAAATCGGGATGCCGCCACAAAGAGGAACAACACAAGGGAAAGTTAAAGCGGACCACAACCCACATTTTTAACTAGCATCCTCTGAATTGCTCCCCCCACCAATTGTAACCTTTGCCTATTTGTATTGCTCCCGCTTCACTCTAATCCCAGATAATGGCGCCTGTTTTAGCTGTAAAGCTCCGCCTCCTCTACTGATTGCCACTGCTGTGTGTGGCAATGATGTCACTGCTACACTTATGCAATAAAGAATCACCTGCCATCTTACAGAGAGGGAGAGCAAACAAATCAGTGTTCCAGGGAGATAAATATTCATTTCTAGTTCTACACCCTGAGAAGGGAGTATTGGTAGGGGCTTAAAGTGGACTGAAACCGAGCAGGATCGGCCCTGGAATCTATGCGGCCATTTGTGAATGTAAGAGGGAGGCGGGGGATGCGGCTGAGACTTCCATAGCTCAACGGCTCCGCACGCACTGATTGGACAGATCTGGATGTGGGGGGGGATCTGGGGTGTTTCACGTAGCGGGGCACCCCCGATCGGGGTGACCCGGGGGGAAGGACCAAAACCCAGGATAGTCAAAATCCAGGGTTTTGGTCCACTTTAAGTCAAAAGTATTTCACAAGTTCATTGAGTTTTGGTCCGCTTTAAATTCCTGGGTGTTGATTCTCCTTAAATACGATGTAAAACCCTTAAAGCGGACCTTCACCCTGAATAAGAGTCTATCTTATATGTTTCCCACACCCTGTACATACATATTGTTCACATTAAAAATCATCCTACCTGCACCTACTGCATGTTATGAGCCTTTAAACATCCAAGATGGCGGCTCATGGAACATCAGGCAGCCTGCAAACAGGAAGTGCCTTCTGACTGTGCTGCTCTGCATCCTGGGATTGCTGACCTTTTCCTGACCCCAGCTCTGCTCTGTCTGAGCAAAGCACAGCTATAACCCACCCCCTGTACTTTATCCCGCTCTCCTCTCCTCAGTAAATGTGATGCTTCTGAGTCAAGACGGCGGCGCCCGCATCCTAAAGTTCTGAACAGAGTTGCAGCCCAGTGGGGGAAAGAATAATAAGTAAGTGACTAAAAACTTAAAATATATTAATTTTAGATGCTTGGGAATTGTTTTATAAGGGTTTGGGCTTTTCAATAAATCATGGTGAAGGTCTGGTTAATCACATGAGGTTTGCTCCATTATCTGATTAGCTAGTTATACACCAAGATTAGTTAATTCATTAAGAGGTTTAACCGACCACAGACCTTGAAAATCTAGGTGTATCTCAAGCTATTTATACAAAAGAAAACATCAAAGCACAACAACACAAGTCTTAAACCGGACCTTCAGCATCATTTAATAAAAAGTCCAAATCCTTAAAAACTATTCCCCAGCATCTAAAATTAATGTATTTTATGTTTTTAGTCACTTACTTTTTATTCTTTCCCCACTGGGCTGCAACTCCGCCATCTTGCCTCAGAAGCATCATATGCTAAGGAGATGTGTGAAAAGTACAGGGGGCGGGGTTATAGCTGTGCTTTGCGCAGACAGAGCAAAGCTGGGGTCGGGGGAAGGACAGCAATCCCAGAATGCAGAGCCGCACAGTCAGAAGACACTTCCTGTTTGCAGGCAGCCTGAGACTCCATGGGCAGCCATGTTGGATGTTTAAAGGCTCATAACATGCAGTAGATGCAGGTAGGATGATTTTTAATGTGGGCAATCTGTATGTACAGGGTGTGGGAAACATATAGGATAGGCTCTAATTCAGGGTGAAGGTCCGGTTTAATTGTCATATCTATTTTTTTACAAAGGGGCTCAATAAATGCATTATGTGCACTGGCAAACAATTTATCAGAGTACATTTGAAAGTGAACACTCAAAGCTAGGATGCGCACCCTAAAAAAAGGCCAAGCAGCTCCTAAAGCATGCTATCAGCTCAAGTGGCATCTAAACTGAGGGATGGAGGAGGGGACAGGGAGGAAAAAGGGCTTTTAAAAATAGAAAATTGGATTTTTTTGCTACTAAGAATTACAAAAGTTTCCGGAAAACAAACTGCACTTCATAAACAGAGCTCACTAGCAATAAATGTAGACATTTTATAGAACAGCGGAATATATGCAGTTGCACTGTGTCAGCCTTAAAGAATATTGAAGAAATAAGGCTTTCCAGTATACTTAGGCCCTTATTTAACAAGGGATAGCGCCAGGTAGCGAATGGTGAGCGAACGGTAATGACGCTCACCGCCACGAGAACGCCGGCTCCCCTCCGCAATCACACATTTATCAAGCCAATCCTGCTTAGCGACTGACAGAGCGCCATATAGCCACTCATTCATCATTATTCCAGCCTCAGCCCACAGCGCCAGCGTCCGACCTTGAACAGCGACAGGTATGACCTCTCGCTACCTGGCGCTCTCCAATGCATTTCAATGGAACAATCTTTAAATATTCATAATTAATTGTTATTAATTGTTTTTTGTTTTTTTTTTCAATGTGAAAAATTCTGTGACCACTTCTGCCATGTTAGATAATTTTTTTAAGGTAAAAAAAAAATAAAAAAATTTGTGCAGAATTGATATTACAGGTCTGATATTATTGTATTCATATTACTAAATTCTTAAAAAAAATTTTTTTTTTTTGTTTCCAAAAATATGGTGTTTTGGGGGTTAAAAAACTACTTTTAACCCATCGCCGCCAGCGCTCTGGGGTTTAAACATACATTTCACAGCGCGAGAATTTTTTTGAGCGCGATTTTTTGATGAATGTGGTGGGAGCCGGTCGCTCTGACCAGTCGCTATCATGCGCACCCATACATCGCGGAACCTGTCAAATAGCGACTCCTCACCCCGTATTCAACATTACTGCACACCGACTCAGTCGCTATCAACAACCGAACAACGGCCAAGCACAGCGACTACTAGCGGGCGCTGTGAAAATGCCGCTACAGTCGCTCAACTGTCGCTACCTGCCGCTATTAATGAATCGCCCTCTTAGTTCCCCTTGTCAGACATGATGATATAAATAAAATAATAAAAGCACAGGCTTGTATACACACAGAACCAGTAGACATCAAAAGAAAGCATCTTGAAAAAACAGGCCAGTGGGATCAAGTTATTTATAATTAGCCAGAACATAAAATACATAAAATTGCGAGTTCGTGAGGCGTAAAATTGCTAAAAAGCCTTAATTAAGATTTAGAGCACTTTCATATATATGATATTTTAGCATTTATTTGTATTTGTCTTCCCTCCCTATCTCTCTCTCTCTCTCTGTGCTTTAAAATTCCCCATAAGGGCAGTGGACACTCAGTGGAAGGCCGGAAGGTGGTTGCACTTATGAGAGAGAAGGGAATGGGATACAAATTCATAAGTTCCAGTGCGGTCTAAATATTATTGACGGCTTATGACACAGTTCCTCTGAGCTGCTCTGTCTCTAGTGCCATAAATTTCTTCCCACCTAGAACAGATGACCAGACCCAAATCTGACCAATTTCATTACATTTTATGTCATGGCTAATTGTAAATAACTATTCACTTTCTTACAGGATATATTGTGCTACCTTGGTTTCCCTCTGCTATTGTTGTATGGGCATCTATAACTCAAATAATTGTTTATTAAATTGGAGATTGTAAGCTTGCAAGGACAGGGCTTTCTCTCCTTATATACTTCTGTACCAATGTGCTGTATCTCACCCATAATACTGTGTATTATATGCATTTGTTGTTATATTTCTGCCAATTCCCTGTGTATAAGTACTTGTCTTACCCACCTGTACCTTCTACTTTGTACAGCGGCACGGAATACGATGGTGCTTTATACAAATACAATAATAATACAATCTACAACTAATAATACTAAATAATCCTTCCCTTTAGTATACTTGCCTGATTGCCACATGTACTGCATGTCCCCAATTATTGGCTAAGAGGCCGATTCATTAATAGCTCCAGGTAGCGACAGATGAGCGCCAGTAGCGTTATTTTCACTGCACCCGCTAGTGATCACTGTGCTTGGCCGTTGTTCGGCTGTTGACAGCGACTCAGTCGGTGTGCGGTAATGCTGAATACAGGGTTAGGAGTCGCTGTTTGACAGGTTCCGCGCTGTATGGGAGCGCATGACAGCGAATGGCCATAGCGAACGGCTCCCAGCATATTCATTAACAAATCACGCTCAAAAAATTCTCGCGCTGTGAAATGCTTGTTTAAAACCCAGAGCGCTGGCGGCGATGGGTTAAAAGTAGTTTTTTAACCCCCAAACAACCATATTTTTGGAAACAAAAAAAAACATGTTTTTACAAACATTTTGTAGTACGAATACATTAATATCAGACCTGTAATATCAATTCTGCACATTTTTTTTTTTTTTTTTACCTTAAAAAAAATATCTAACATTGCAGAAGTGGGCACAGAATTTTTGACATTAAAAAAAAAAAAAAAAACATAAATAGCAATTAATTATGAATATTTAAAGATTGTTCCATTGAAATGCATTGGAGAGCGCCAGGTAGCGAGAGGTCATACCTGTCGCTGTTCAAGGTCGGACGCTGGCGCTGTGGGGTGAGGCTGGAATAATGATGAATGATTCGCTATCTGGCGCTCTGTCAGTCGCTAAGCAGGATCGGCTTGATAAATGTGTGATTGCGGAGGGGAGCCGGCGTTCTCGTGGCGGTGAGCGTCATTACCGTTCGCTCACCACTCGCTACCTGGAGCTATCCCTTGTTAAATAAGGCCCTAAGTATCAGAAACAGGCTTCATTCTGCAGTGGCTGCTTATGAGTAGATGCCAGTAGATGTTTATGAAAAGATTTGGGAATAAGCCTAAGTATACAAGGTGGGGGTGATTTATTAAAAATATTAATAGGCCTAGAATATATGCCCTTCATGGCTGGTGAAGGAAAACTGTGCCTCTCATTGTATTACATGTACTGATTTATCTCTATTTATGTAGCCCATGTGCAGTTCACATCAAATAAGGACAAACCTGATCTAAATATAGATATTGCTTCCCTAGAGGTGTGTTTTGACTCCATGTGACTTTTGACAAGTCATGGAGGGACTCCGGTGTGAGGGTAAAAGGTGCTTCCCCAGCAGTCATTGTTTGTGATCAGCTTCAGGAAGTCTTAGCTTATTGTTTAAACTTAACTTAGGCTCTATTCTAAAAATGAAGTCACAAGCAAAGAAGGACGAAGATTAAAGGAAGGAAGAGTTACTGCGGAAATATTATTCTACAAAGGAACTACAGGAACTACCGTAACTTTGCTACATATTTTCAAGCCACAAAAATGATTTCTTGACTGCATTTTATCCTCTAATGCTGCCCATAAATCATTACACAAAACAAAGTTTCTGCCCGGGCAAAAAAAACAAACCACAAATACTCACCTGATTACCAGCATCAGCAATCTCTGCCTTCCTGGTGGTCCGGAGCCCAGTAGCCATATCCTTGCTTCCAGTCACGTTGCTCCTTTCACTACAGTGGAGGGAGTGTGCCAGCCCTTGACATGCATCCTCCATTGAAATTAATAGAGAGGTTAGTCGCCATGACTGATGCAAGGGGATGGTGAGGAGGCAGCAAGGTGACCACGGCCCGTGGTAGTGAATGGGCATGGCACTGTCTGAATCTCTGCTGGAGGCAGCAAGTCAAGGCAAGTCAAGGCTGCTGGAGGCAGCAAGTCAAGGCAAGTCAAGGCTGCTGGAGGCAGCAAGTCAAGGCAAGTCAAGGCTGCTGGAGGCAGCAAGTCAAGGCAAGTCAAGGCTGCTGGAGGCAGCAAGTCAAGGCAAGTCAAGGCTGCTGGAGGCAGCAAGTCAAGGCACTGACTTATGGCCAAACCCCCAAAGGGGACTATCGTCAGTATCTCTTTGTTGTTTTTGCCAGTCCCTTTACAGTGAACCTTTCCAACCAACTTTTGGTCAAAACATGAGCCTCCACCAGGGGTATCCTGATCTTTGAGGCCCTGAAGCTCACACTCCTGCGGTCAACTTGCATTTCAGCACTGCAAGTGCATTTCACGCTTCTCCTTCCCTAATCATCACAGTAGCAAAACAATAAGGTTCACTGGGCACAGAGCCTTGTGTGAGACGCTTTCAGTGGGCATGCATGCGTAGACAAGGGAAAAACACATTCCATTCAGCTCTCTGGCTTCATTGTGACTATCACACTACAAATGAGAAGGAGGCTGTTCAGCAGTCCTCTTTGAGTTGGATACAAGGCCACACTGAGGTCCCTATGTTTCTAGATACTGCAACAAAGAGTGGTTTGAACCCCTCCCCCAATACAGCTTAGTAATACCTCATAGTTCCATTCATGCTAATGCAATTGGTATCTTACTTCTACAGAATCCCTGACATCATACTGCTAAGGTGAACAAAGGATGCAAATTGGATCTATGCACAGCGGTATTTGTACAAGTCATTCTAAATTGAGAAATCCAGTCCACTGCAGTCACCTTGATTTATTACTACAGAAATACCATGACCTGAATGAATACACACAATAGTAGGAAGTTCTATTTAAAGCCTTGAAAAAGTTGAAGACATGCAGTTTAATGCTCATTTTGCTATCTCTGATCCTGCTAGTTTTCAGAGACTTGGCGTCCCCCCCCCCAAAGGGCTTGACATTGCCTGCACAGCGGGGAGCTGGGCACATTGCTCCTGCAAATGATACAATAAGAAAAGTATGTTAGCACATCCCATTGGAATCTTTCCTGAATCTGATTAAAACACAGCTGCTTCAACACAGAAGAAATTCCTGTAAAATGGCCCTGTGGGGGGAGGTGGGTTTTCTGAATCCGCCCCTAAAGTGTTTATGTGAGTATAGGTTCTCTTTCATGCAAGATTCACTAGCAATTATTAGCGCACAAGCTCTTCTCCCCATATTACCTTATTTTCTTGAATACCTCAGGGAAAAATGATCAGTTCCCATTTTGAAAGTTAAACAGGAAGCCAGAGAACAGGTTAAATACCCACCTAATTCTGGGTACCAGTGGCAGCTATAAAAAAAGGTGAACAGAAGTGCACTGCAGCGTTTGCCCCCACTTTCTGAATGCTCAGAAAACCTGATGGCTCTGTACTTAAAGGAGCAGTATCGCGAAATTTGCATTAAAAAAGATAAATAATTAAATAGCCACACAATAGCTTATAACATGTGTATAAATAATCTGGCGATAGAAAAAGAAAAAAATATCTGCCTCTCTTTTAAATTGTATAATGACAATGGCTCAGTCCATTTGCTGAATAGGGGGATCTGCTGGGTTGTATTTAGTGAGCTGCTTCATTTAGCCCACTGGTCTCCTAGCAACACTTTACCTCAGAGGCTGACACTGTAATCAGTGGTAACGGCTGTGTGTGTGTGAGGTGCTGCTTTTGTTATGAGACCAGGTGACTCAAATGTGTAAAATCTATACAAAATAAACTAAAGTGACTGAAAATGACTGAAATTCTTCTTTGAATAACTGTGCAGGAAAATCTAAAGGTATTAAAGTGGAACAAAACCCTGAGTTGCCGACCCTGAAGTCTATAAGACCCGGCCATTGACCTTGCCCCTTGGGCATTCTAAATCAGGATGCCCACTGTGTGAAACAACCCCTGGATAACCACAGATCCCCCCATTTTTCTGGCGCTCACGCAGATAGTCATTTAGACAGGCCGGGCAACCAGGAAGGTTACTGCTCAGGCTCCCCATCTGTGTGCAAATAGCGCTGATTGGATGAGAGCCCGCGCATGCGCTGTGGGACAGGGAAAGGTACGTTTTCACAGGCGAACTTGGGGATTTCACATATCAGGGCATCCCAAGTCAGGATGCCCCTAGGGGCACAAAACAAAACTCCAGATAGTGAAAATCCTGGGTTGGGCTTTGCTCAAAACACACAAAACTGAAAGAAAGATCATATGGAAAAATGAAAAATAAGAATATGAAAGAGAAAATGGTAAACTGAAAGATTCTGCAGCAGAGCCAACATGAAGGGAAAACTGTCAAAATCAGCTAAATGACTTCTAGAGCTTTTCTCTGTTTTAGATATATGAGTTCTGGCCAGGCAATGTTGCAATGTTGTCATCTGATGCTGGACGGCTGCCAGCACTGAACGGCTGATACTTTGATACATTGTTCTCCCCCTCTCCTCAGCATGGAACTGATACATTGTTTCACCCCTCTCCTCAGCATGGAACAGGCCAGAGTGTCGGGTCCCGACACTCAGCAGACATAAACATGAGCTATTAGTCTCCAGCTGCTCAACATACACATTTTTTTCTACATTTGTAATTCTTACTCCAACACCTACCTACATTCAAAGTACCATTTAAATATAAGTCACCAAGAAAATTTGCGATACTGCTCCTTTAATGACCATACCCCTGAACCAGGTGGAGTACATACAGTATGGTTGCTCTTAAAATCAGAGCATACCCCCCTCTATTTCAGAAATATCATCTATGGGTAGTCTTCAGATGATAGATCTTATGGTCTCCTGGTCAGTTGCTTAGTCATGGAAAAGTTTTTATTGCCATATGAAATGACATATGAAAAACCGTGAAGATTCTTTTTCTATGTTTTTGTTTTAATTTTGCAGTGCTTGAAGGGGCCACGTTTTATATACTTTCATTATAATTGTAACAAGATGTTGAGAAAACCTTTGCTACGCGCTTTCCCGCATTTAGCCCCCTCCAAAACCTGGTTTATAATTTATATTATATTTTTATTCTAATTTTATTTTAATTTTTATTTCTTGAAGAACCTCATTAACACTGTGTGTCCTTGCGTGGCCTTATTTTGCTCAAACTCCTTGTATATAATCATGTATTTGTTATATTTAAGATATATACATTCCTGATATTTGGATTCATGGGGATCATTTTAAAGTCCCCCATATCTGGATGAAGTCAACATTGATTAAAAGTATTTAGCAACTCAATAGCAATGAGCACATGAGAATGTCTAGACTGTATCTGTCTACATCCTGGCATTGAGCGAGTTAATTTAGACTGTGGCGCTCATCTTTGCAATCCATTGGCTGTCTTTTCCAATTAGCGTGTCAGACCGAAATAGAAAAATCAACATATGATGCTGCTCAAACTGATGTGTAGGAAGTGTCATAGTAAAACTATTTGTTGTTTGTCAAGAATGTGGTAAATAAGAAATCAACTAAAAGGCCAAACGAAAAACGTCACATCTGGTGACTGCATCCTCCTCACAACCTAACATTTTGTCCATTAATATGGGAAGAATTATTTGACATACGTCCGGGCCGTTTATGGCTTTTGTGTAATATTTGCTATGAAACCCACAGGCTAAGGTTTCATGAGACAGCAATGCATTATGCCATATTTTGTTACACACCTCACAACTCTCCATCTTTTGCCAGAGGGAGGCATTCGTCGGCAAGAAATGTGCGTTAGGTTGTAATGACATTTCATGCACACGCTTAACAAGAATACATCAAAGATACATAGAAGGTTAAGGGCAGAAGGAGACCACATGGTCCATCTAGTCTGCCCTTATGTGTGTATGTTCTCTTTATCTTAGAATGGATGTATGCTTATCCCCAAAAAAATACTCACCTATTCCTCTGGAGGCAAACTTTTGAGTCCACTGCCTAAAGTTCCTAGGGGGCATTCCAATTTGAGAAAGACCAGGACCAGGCTATCTACTGACCTTTTTCCAGGTTTCTGTGGTGGTCAAATGTGACATTCATCACAGTGTACTGCAAAGCAACAACATCCCTGCTCCCTCTGTTCTGCACAACCAGCGGCATGATGGAATTTCAGAACCATCAGGTTGCAGAGAACAAATCTAATATTGCTATCCTACTGCATCTTATAAGGACACCAGAGAGTAAGTTTATATTCAAGACCAGGACAAATAAGGGGTTTGTGTGCCAATGCCAACACTCTGATCCCATTATAAAGATCCAACACTCATTGTATATAGAATGCATACTCCTGCACTGAAACCAGGCCTCATCATTGGCCGGAGGGAACAAGGAGCAGGTAAGAGAAAACCAACGTTGCAGGGGGGTAATAAATATAATTCAACCAAATCTGGAGCGAGCAAAGGTTCAACAAATGAACCCTGAATGACTGATTTAAATGAAGCCCTAAATATTTATCAAGGCCCTCCACAGTGCTTGAGACCCTCACCTACAATAAAGGGGTACGGCCCACATTTATGCATGTGCTGGTTATGATAACTACAGTCACCACTTCCTTACTTCCTCACTTGTAAGGCAGCCAATGACAGTAATTCATTTGACCGCTGGCAACCAATTAGGTTTGATGTGCAAGCCCACTCGCCAAACACTACTGTTTGCCATCAATAAAGTCATTTCCAGCCATACATGGAGGTGGTAAGCATTGGCTGACTCGACCTTAGCTCCTTATGGACTTACTTAATAGGAAAGACTTAGGGAACTTGATTTGGTAAGAAAGGAAGGAAGGAATGGGAGGGGGCAGATTAAAGGTGAGAAGCCTTTTTAACAACAAAAGAAAAAAAATAAGGGGACACAACCTGCAGTTATTTAGGGACAGATCAAAGGCAATGTTCAAACTTTACTTTATTAAAAAAGTAGTAGATGCTGGAACAAACCACCGGCAGATGTGGCCAGAAAGTCAAGTGATTTAAAACAAGCCTGGGATAAACATAGATTGATCCAGAGGAATATCTAACTGAGGGTGCAGAGTGTAGCGACTGTACTGAGGCTCATGAGGCCAGGGGGCTCTACCTTAGTAGCTCCTCCTCCACTTTGCACGTACAGAAGGGCAGCGCCATTTGCATCTGCTGTTGTGGTGTATAGTAGTCTATATTCTATTTAGTAAAATAAAATCAATTAATGTCTGCATCAGGGCCCAGTGGTGTATTGTTAAGCATCTGAAACTCTTTTCTTATTATAAAGAGAAAATATACACATGGCAGGTTAGTTGGACCAGGTGGTCCTTATCTGCCATCCACCTTCCATGTGTCTATTGGTTTTATGTTTGGGATGCTCACAAATACCAGTTTTAGATAATATTGCATGAAAATTATAATGCCAGCTTCTCATTAGAAAATCACTAGTAAACATACTACTGACAAGCATACAGTAAATAAGGAGAAAATCCTTACCTATGTCAGCTGGAAGCTGATTAGCTCCTAACATAATGCATGCAGAATTATGAGTGATGGCTCATTAATATGCTTGACCATTAACAAGCAGGAACTTATTTTAGTCATTAATTTATTCATGAGGTTTAGTTTTTAAACAGTATGCGCCTAGGAGGGGCCAAGGCCACATTTCGGGAGGGTGAACCAGGGTTCCAGGCATGGGTCCTCCAACAACTAGGTGCATTCACAATCTTTTAACACAAGGCTTCCAGATTCAGGAACGTGTCAAAAGATGGAGCACCTTGTACATACAAGTCCCTATGTGCAGGTCCCCTGCCGACAGCAGCTATGGTGGTGTCTGCAATTGCACTCGTGCTAATTCATGCCATTTGTTCGGGGAATGATATCTCACTCCCTAGCCATTGTAAAAAAAGATACTCTGACTAGTAAATTACATGTCATCGGGACAGAATGTTACAGGGATAGAAACTTTTGAAAAATGATGTCAGATATATAGGTATATAGTAGTATATCAGTAGCTGCCAGCTCTTCTTTCCTCCAATGTTATTCTCTGCAGCAAGTTTATCTGAGGCGTCACCAGTTGGAAGGGGAAGCTTGTGATGCTGCTGTACAGAGCACTGTAAGGCCCCCTGGAAGAGAAACTAACCCATGGCAAATTGAAAGTGGCAATTTTGAAAGTGTTTTTTTTTCTATTTTGTGCCACAATGATTCTGATCTGGTATTTTAATTTTTTTCTCCGGTTGTGTGCTTTATGGCAACAGTTTTCACTACCTGCAGTCTGTTTCTGTTGGCAACTGTACACCAAGTCTGTACACCAAGAACTACAAGAAGAGAGCTGTGAGCCCTGTACACACACAGAACACTATTAAACTTCCATCACCTTATATCACCCTTCCCAGCAGCAGCGTTCTGTGTCTGCAGGGCTCACTTCTCTCTTCTTGTAGATCCTGATGTACAGACTGGAATAGTAACAGATTGCAGACATTAAAAATTGCTAAATTAACCAAACATTTGCTAACATAAACAAATAAAAACATACAGAATAAGCTCAGCACACTGAGGACATCATTTTGACACACAAAAATATACACTTACAAAAATACCATTAAAAGTGAACTTTTCATTGTAATATCTGTGTCAAAAAGTGGCCTACATGGCATTCACATTTCTGAAAAAATAACTCACTATTTATGTGCCCCCATGTGTTCGCTGGAAGCCATATACACCCCCACCTGCCCAGTTAACCCTATTGGCTGCTGGTCACACAGCAGCAAAGCAGAATCTTGTATAGAGCGGGTTTCATTGCAGACATTTTCAGGGGCATTTCATCTGTCTCAAATCTGGGTTTGGGGGTATCACTGCTTTAAAGAAGAACAACACACACGATTTTCGCTTTTCAGGGTTGTTCCTCAATGTGGTGGAATCCCGAATCGGGATGCCACACTGTGTGTGTATCTCCCCCAGGTCGCCCAAACCCCTTACCTTTCAGGCTTGAGCTGAGTGCACCGCTGGCCGCATCCCCCGTAAACCTCCTAGTCATGATATGCCATGCAAGTCTAGAGGTGAGCAGGGATGCGCTGCAACACAGAAGCGCAGCTAGGGCTCTGGAAGATTGTGAGCGTTCCAGGGGGTTCTGAGGGGGGTTTCACACAGTGGGGCATCCTAATTTGCGATGCCCAAAGGACTGAAACTCGGAAGGACTCCTGGGCCTCCGATGTTCCTCTTTAAGCAATCCGGATTTGATTTTTTAAAAAACCCGATATAATAGATTACAGAGTTTTTTTCTATTTTATATGGATATACTGCAACAATTATGAAATTAAAATGTGAAAAACATACTGGTCACATACAATGATCAGTTGAGAGTGGCAGAGACCAATATAGGTGCTTCTATGTGTTCTGTGTTTGGTAGCTTAAGTGCCAGGTGATATTTATACTTGTACATAGGTTTATATGGAAAATCCCCCTGGCATTAGTGGTCTACTGACATCTGCTGTACACTTTAGCAATGAAATTGGGTGCAAGGAGGTCCAGAGCAGCTCCACATGGTGAGGAATATTAATGAGATAGCCACCAGCAACTCCCCCACTCCTACCTGGTCTACTTTGGCCCTTATTTAGGGATAGCGCCAGGTAGCGAATGGTGAGCGAGCGGTAATGACGCTCACCGCCACGAGTACGCCGGCTCCCCTCCGCAATCACACATTTATCAAGCCGATCCTGCTTAGCGACTGACAGAGCGCCAGATAGCGAATCATTCATCATTATTCCAGCCTCACCCCACAGCGCCAGCGAGCGACCTTGAACAGCGACAGGTATGACCTCTCGCTACCTGCCGCTCTCCAATGCATTTCAATGGAGCAATCTTTAAATATTCATAATTAATTGCTATTAATGTTTTTTTTTTTTTTTTTTAAATGTCAAAAATTCTGTGACCACTTCTGCAATGTTAGATATTTTTAAGGTTAAAAAAAAAAAAAACATTTGTGCAGAATTGATATTACAGGTCTGATATTAATGTATTCATATTACAAAATGTTTTGAAAAACATGTTTTTATTTTTTTCCAAAAATATGGTTGTTTGGGGGTTAAAAAACTACTTTTAACCCATCGCCGCCAGCGCTCTGGGGTTTAAACAAGCATTTCACACCGCGAGAATTTTTTGAGCGTGATTTGTTAATGAATATGCTGGGAGCCGTTCGCTATGGCCATTCGCTGTCATGCGCTCCCATACAGCGCGGAACCTGTCAAACAGCGACTCCTAACCCCGTATTCAACATTACCGCACACCGACTGAGTCGCTGTCAACAACCGAACAACGGCCAAGCACAGCGACTACTAGCGGGCGCTGTGAAAATAACGCTACTGTCGCTCATCTGTCGCTACCTGGCGCTATTAATGAATCGGCCTCCCCGTAGTTTTATGTAGTCCTATAGGCTGAAGATGGATAGAAGGAGCAGATCTATCTGCTTGATGCTCATAAATATGCTTGAGCTAGTCTGTGTTGCTTGTAAATTGCACACAGTATTTTATTATCAGACACATCCACTAACCCACAGCCACGGCGTGGCTTCCATTGTAGGAAGTGATGGGAAACACCAGCTATAACAGAATAAAATTATTTATTATACCCCCCTCCTCCAGCAACAAAGCCCTGAAACTCTTTTTCAAGGATTACCAATAGCGGCTGAAAAAAGGCATTTGAAATGTTCATGTTTTCTATGGCCGACATAAAACAAAGTTCTATTGTTAGAAATTCAGGAGAGCACTTAGAAAACCTACCGATAAAACTGAAACATGCATTAATATTCTGAAAGAATGGGCGACAAAGACAAATTGTTCCCCCAGTCTTACTGCAAATCATACATTTATTACGCACATCATTGCATCTACAATTCTTATTCAGACATGAGTGGAAACACTCCCTGTGTTTCATACAATGTCCCTTTATTACACTTCTTTTTTTATTTGGCTTTCTCAAGGCAGAAAAGGCTACAAGAGAAATGCCTGTAATACAACTGCCACAAAGTGATAACAATTCAGAAACTACATAAGCTTGAATTAAAGTGATACAGCAGACAAAGGTCATTGTTACACCAATGCGTCAGACTACATTTGGTTTTCCGTTTTTTAAAGTGAAGTAGATATGGTTGAGATATCGGGGTTTACGGGTTCAGTCAATGACATTCTCTTTTTCATTCTGTCCCTTAATCAGCTCAGCAGAACAGGACAGGATTGTTGGTCCGTCCCTCCACCTCCTGCCGCTTACAGCATCCTCCAGCCTCCCAGCAGTGGGGAGTCCTACACCACCGTACGTAGGTGTGCAGCTATGGGAGTAGCCTGGATGGAGGAATGGGCGACGGCCTGGAAATTGGACTCGTTCTGGAGTGCGCTGCACTCTGTGCTGGAGGCGGGTGTCCCTCCTGTTGTGTACGTGGTCAGAATTAGAGATGGCATCTGCCAGAAAACAGAGAAGATTCTCCAAGAAGCAAAGAACTGCAGATACTGGCTAAAGTTTGCATAAGAGAGGCAGAAATAACGGTGCACGGAAACTAAAGTATTTCCATGTTATCTTGTCAGGTTTAGTAAGGAGGACAAAACACAAACTGTTTTTCTGGTGTCTCTAGGGCAGGGGTCCCCAAACTCTACATCGGGAGCCACATTTGACAAGAACACTGTCAGGCCGAGGGACACCCGCCTTCAGAGTAAGCCCACAACCTCCAATCTCCGCTGCTAGCTTCACCTTTAGACAAGCCCCCGTTTGCCGGGACGCTTTATACGGCTCGCCGGACATGGTTGCCCCCAGGACTTAATAGCACAAAGGATGTGAGCTTACAGGGGTTGAAGGCAGATGAACCAGAGGCCAGACTGGGCAATGTCGGGTAAGTACTGGAAACAGTTCGGGTGCTTCAGAAACAGGTAATACTGGAAGCAATTCGGGTGCTCAGGAGAATTCAAGTCAGGGGTCAAGCCAGGGGTCACAACGGGAGGTCAGAGAGCTGCAGTACAAAGGGATGAGACGAAGACGTGGTCGAGATTCAAGCAGATGGTCAATAACGATATAAACAGGCAATCACAGGAACAATAACAAGCCAGCTAAACACTATCACAGGCACTGACACACTGAAGAGGTAATCCCTTTATAGGACTGAACCTGGCTGGATTGGACAGGGAGGCAGTGACTGTGATTGGTGCACTTTGGATCTGTGTGCTGATTGGTGCACTTCGGATCTGTGGTTTGATTGGTGCACTTAGAGAGCTCTGGGCTGATTGCCCCAGCTGAACTCCAAAGGCATACTGCCCAGAACTGCACCTCCTAGGTTTAGCTCTTTTTAACAGCCACCAGTGGCCACTCTGTGTATAGCACCACCGGAGGACATAAGCTCACTGTACTCGCATGCAAGCACGAGTAGAATGACAGTGGATGAGGGAGGAGGGCGCGCTCGGCGACACACGCGCCGCTGGAGCTGGCATCTGAGGCAGAAGCGGCTGCTGGGCAGGAGAAACCCTGGCCAGTTGCCTAGGGACACCACGGGCACGGGCTGAAGGCAAGTCATTCATGACAAACACTATCAGTATGGAGGTTCTGCACACTGTTGAAGCTGGAAGATACAGCACCTGGCATCATAAGTATTGTAAAGACAACACATGGGGTTATTGCAGAATTGCGTAGGCAAAAACATGCACCGGCTTCCCTTGCATTGTCATGTGGTGCTGAGCCACGTAAAGGATGGAAACTGGTAAAAAGAGTGCAGTGATTAAAGGAGCCAAGACAGAGAAGCCGGCATGCTTCTCCGCGTTCTTACTATTCAATCTAATCTGAATGCACTTAGCTTAATAATATTAGGGGAATAAGGGGCATCTGGGCAAACTATGCTTATGAATTCTCGATTGGTGGGGAATCCACTGGCACTGTGCTTATTAAATGTTTAGAGAATGAAAAAACAATTATATTTTGCCTGCCTGGGCTCCCACCAGAAAAACAATCTGACAGGCTGATTCATCATTAGCGGCAGGTAGCCACAGATGAGCGTCTAGGCATTTTCAGAGCGCCCGCTAGTAGTCGCAGTGCTCGGCCGTGAGTCGCTAGTTATCGCTGTTCAGTAATGTTGAATACATTGTGAGGAGTCGCTATTTGACCAGTACAGCGCTGTATGGGAGCGCATATTAGCGACTGCTCATAGCGACCGACTCACACCATATTCAGCAAAAAAACAGCCTCACAAATCTCTGGCGCTGAAAAATGCTTGTTTGAAGCCCAGAGCGCAGGAGGCGATGTGTTTAAAGTCTGTTTTGCAGCATCTTTCCACTAGTAACAAAGCGAAAACATATTGAATTACATTGTAACAACATTGTAACATGAACACTTTAATGGTAGACCTGTAATGTCATTTCTGAAGAAATATATAAAAAATAAAAAAATGTGAAAAAACTGCTAATTCAATGCCAGGAGAGGTCACAGAATTATTTGAGATTTAAAAAAAAAACAAAAACAAAACAAAAACACAGTTTAAAGAGAAGGAAAGGATCGTCCATTGAAATGTATGGGAGAGCGTCAGGTAGCGAGAGGCCATACCTGGCGTTGTGCAAGGCTGAACACCGGCGCTGTTCGCTGAGGCAGTGAAAATGATGAATCAGACGCTACATGGCGCTATCCCAGTCGCTAAACAGATTCTGCTTGATAAATGTGTAATTGCGTGCCGTGTCCGGCGTTCACCAGTCGCAACATGTCGCTACCTCTCATTAACCAGCCACTACCTGACGCTATCCCTTCATGAATAAGGGCCTGACACAGGTGACAGAAACTGGTTCCTCCCCTACTGGATTTAGCTGAATTTGATTCAACTTGGATTGGGCTGAAACATGCATTAAAAAAAGATTTTAAAGCAAAACTAGTCTGCTGCAACAAACCAAAGAAGCCCTAACACAATAGCCTTGATTCACTAAAGATAGAAAAAAATGAAAAAAAACACTTGGAAAATTGCATCACGTGTAAACATTTTTAAAACTTAGGTGTGATTCAGAATGGCTGATGAATTAGGTTTGTGTAATCGAATACACTAGAAATTGCAATCCAAAAATTTACAATTGCAAGTGAATTGACAAGTTGTATATTCATGTGTATGTTAGTTTTTTTCTGCTGAGCTCAACTGGCCCCTCTGCCGCCTTTTGTTTTGAACTTAGGGCCTTATTTATCAAGCGATAGCGCCAGGTAGTGTCTGACGAGCGCCAGGTACCGCCAGCTAACGGCGGCTACCGACTCAAGTACGCCCGGCGGCGGTCACAATGACGCATTTATCACGCTAAATGAGGCTAGCGCCGGCGAGAGCGTCAGCTAGCGCGGGATTCATCATGTAGCCGACTGCAACGAACAGCGCCGCTACTAATCCCATCACAGCGCCAGGTATGACCTGTCGCTCCCTGGCGCTCTCCAATGCATTTCAATGGAGCAATCTTTAAATATTCATAATTAATTGATTTTATGTTTTTTTTTTTTTTTAACTGTCAAAAATTCTGTGACCACTACGGCAATGTTAGATATTTTTTTTAAGGTAAAAAAAAAAAAAAAATATGTGCAGAATTGATATTACAGGTCTGATATTAATGTATTCATATTACAAAATGTTTAGAAAAACTTGTATAACTTTTACACAAAAAAAAAATGGTTGTTTGGGGGTTAAAAACTACTTTACACACATCGCCGCCAGCGCTCTGGGGTTTAAACAAGGAATTCACCGCGCAAGAAATTTTTGAGCGTGATTTGTTAATGAATCTGCAGCAAGCCGTTCGCTCTGGCCATTCGCTGTCAGGCGCACCCATACAACGCAGAACCTGTGAAACATCGACCCCTAACCCCGTATTCAACATTACCGCACACCGACTGAGTCGCTGTCAACAAGCAAACCCCGGCCAAGCACAGCGAATACTAGCTGGCGCTGTGAAAATCACGCTACTGGCGCTCATCTGTCGCTACCTGGCGCTATTAATGAATCGGCCTCCCCGTTTACCTATTTATGTAACAGTGTAGCATGTTTAATGACAAGGTAAAACATATAGTACAGGGAACTATACAAATTATATATGCTACAAGGTTTAAACCAAATGTTGTGAGCACAGGAGACATAGGAAAGCTTACAGCTTACAGTTTAAAGGCTGTGTCCACTGTCCTGTGTGTGCCAATATGATTGATTTCATATAAAGGTATATGATTAAATATCATTTTACACAGTTTTGTGTTCATGGTGTACTATGGGCTTTTTTTCCAGGCACAGTGGGTAGAAGGGCTCCATCTTTTCACACAAAAAATCACATCTTTTTCTTAAAGAAAACACAAAAAATCAAATCGACCTTAAATGAATCAAGCTAAACATTGGCAATGTGTTTTATGGAAGCAGTTTTTACTACCTGAAATCTGTTGCTACTGGAAACCATACACCAAGGCCCTTATTTATGAAGGAATAGCGACAGGTAGTGACTGGTGAGCGGCCGGTAATGACGGGCCCCGCCACGAGAACGCACATTTATCAAGCCAATCCTGCTTAGCGATTGAGATAGCGCCATATAGCGACTCATTCATCATTATTCCAGCCTCAGCCCACAGCGCCAGCGTCCGACCTTGAACAGCGACAGGTATGACCTCTCGCTACCTGGCGCGCTCCAATGCATTTCAATGGAACAATTTTTAAATATTAATAATTAATTGTTATTAATTTTTTTTTTTTTTTTTTAAATGTGAAAAATTCTGTGACCACTTCTGCCATGTTAGATAATTTTTTAAGGGAAAAAAATTGTACAGAATTGATATTACAGGTCTGATATTAATGTATTCATATTACTAAATTATTTTAAAAACTTGTTTTTTTTGGTTTCCAAAAATATGGTGGTTTGGGGGTTAAAAAACTACTTTTAACACATCGCCGCCAGCGCTCTGGGGTTTATACATGCATTTTACAGCACGATAATTTTTTGAGCGTGATTTTTTAATGAATATGGTGGGAGCCGGTTGCTAGGGCCAGTCGCTATCATGCGCTCCCATACAGCGCGGAACCTGTCAAATAGCGACTCCTCACCCAATATTCAACATTACGGCAAACGAAAGTTGCTATCAACTACCGAACAACGGCCAAGCACAGCGACTACTAGCCGGCACTCTGAAAATGCCGCTACAGTCGCTCAACTGTCGCTACCTGCCGCTATTAATGAATCGGCCTCCAAGTCTGTACACCAAGACCTACAAGAAAAGTGAGCCCTGCACACACTGAGCAGTATTCTGTGTGTGAAAAAGACCAGGTGAATACCTCTGGCCTTTTTTCACACTTCCTAAGGGCATCAGTATAGGAGATGCTGCTCTCTGGGGGCCATTGCAGGAGAGGGTCTGCTCTAGAAGAAGTAAAGGAAAAAAAAAGCAAAAGTTACAGTATTTATCGCGCTTTGATGGAGCTACAGAGTTCAGTTTTTTGCAGACTGCGGGGAATATATTTGCTAAATGTGTCTGTCCAGTAATATGGTATCCATGGAAATTCATGTATATCGTGCAGCAGTAGCAGCAGCAGCAGCTTCCCCTCCATAACAACAGACAGGCAGAGGTTTATATATAACAACATACTGCACAGGGGAAGGCTGTTCAGCCACCTATAGCAATCAGCCATAGATTCCATTTTAAATTAATAAATAACTGCTGACAAAAGGAAAGTGTAGACTCTACTGGCATTTACATTCCGCGCTATCCAGCCATGGTGTCATTTACATCACGCAGCTTTAGCATCATCTAAAATGTAAACCTGTACTTTTTTAAACTGAACCAACACTCTTACAAGAAACAGAGCTCATATGTATCCCTCTCCAGGGCAATTCAGATTGCTGGACATAAAAATGTAACTCCTGCCGTGGTTGATGAAGTGATTCAGATCATTCATGTATCAGCATGCATGCAAGTGAGTTTTGGGGAGTTTTTATAAACGGTGCACGGTCTGGTTTCTGCTTTTCTTTTTCTCAAATGAGGCCCCATGGCCAGTATATTTGGATAAATGTCCTCACTTTTTTAAGTCACACCAGCCCATTAAAGAGCAACTCCGATCACAAATGACCAGAGTCCCTCTTTAATATGCATTGGGCTGCCCTGCCTTGCCTTGGTGCTGCTAATCTAGAGAATGGGGCCACCCACATATTCCTCTTTTCTCGGTTTCACGTCCTACATAACTGCAAGCAGCATATTAGGAATAGGCTACTCCTTGTCCGCCATAGAAGGATCCCGGAAGAGGTGAGTATCTGGACAGCCGCGTTCTCTAGTTTAGTGTCTGCAATGCACAGATGCCCCATGTGGTTGTACATATTGAAGAGTAGGTACAGCAATTCCAACAGGGCCCTACCTTCTGCCACCTGCATTTAAACCAAACCAACAGCCTGGCACAGTTGTAAAAGAAAGGTAGCGGACATTTTGGAGCTTCCTCTCCTAGAATCTAAACCATGCTTCTGCCTGGATTCAACTGACATAACTGACAATGCTCATTAACAGGAAGCTCAGCAGCACTTCCTGTTTGCAGACGGCCTGCTCATCCATGAACTGCCATTGTATTTTAAATAGTTACCGCAGCAGGATTTGGAAAAAGGTAAAATCATTTTTATGTGCAGCAATCTAAATTGCCCTGGGTAGAGATGCATAGGAGCACTGTTTGTTGTGTTGGTCTGGTTTCAGTCATTTTGACTGTTGGTCCGCTTTAAGCCCCCAACTACCTACCCGAGCCATTCTGGTTACAGATTCACCTTAACAACCTCTAGTGCTGCCCGGTCTTCCTGCTTGAGCACTGCCACTTAGAATGCTTTCTTTTTCCAGCAGCTCAATAACTTTGTCATGTGGGTCTTTCTAGCTACTAGAGACCTGCGTACAAAAATAATTTATTTCCACAGAGCAGTAAATTGGTTAGAATTAAATTTCCAGTGCTGGGGGTAGGCAAGTACTGCTACTGAACCTGGCTGCCATTAGCTCTGTACCCCCAAATTATAAAAATACAGACTGCTAAAATAAAGGCCAAGAGGCCGATTCATTAATAGCGGCAGGTAGCGACAGATGAGCGACTGTAGCGTGATTTTTTCAGCGCCAGCCAGTATTCGCTGTGCTTGGCCGGCGTTAGCTTGATGACAGCGACTCAGTCGGTGTGCGGTAATGTTGAATACGGGCTGGGGGGTCGCTGTTTCACAGGTTCAGCGTTGTATGTGAGCGCCTGACAACGAATGGCCAGAGCGAACGGCTAGCTTCATATTCATTAAAAAATGACGCTCCGAATGTGCTGTCGCTGTCCATTCCTTGTTTAAACCCCAGAGCGCTTGCGGCGATGGGTGTTATCTAGTTTTTAACCCCTAAACAACCATATTTTTTGAATGTAACATTATACATGTTTTTAGAATCATTTTGTAATATGAATACATTAATCTCAGACCTGTTAGATCAATTCTGCACAAATTTTTTTAAAATTTTTTTTTTACTTAAAAATAAATCCTAACATTGCAGAAGTGTTCTCCGATTTTTTGACATTAAAAAAAAAAAAAAAAAAAATTAATACCAATAAATTATGAATAATTATAGATTGCTCCATTGAAATGCATTGGACATCGCCAGGGAGCGACAGCTCATACCTGGCGCTGTGAGGGAATTTGCAGCGGCGCTGTTCGGTCCAGGCGGCTTCATGATGAATGCCGCGCTAGCCGTCGCTCTCGCCGGCGCTAGCCTCATATTGCTTGATAAATGCATCATTGTGACCGCCGCCGGGCGTACTTGAGTCGGTAGTCGCCGTTAGCTGCCGCTACCTGGCGCTCGTCAGACACTACCTGGCGCTATCGCTTGATGAATAAGGGCACAAGTATCCTACCTGCCTGACTGTTGATTTCTGCCAGTCTGATCTCACACAAGAGGATTGTTGGGATGGTTTATTTTCTCCTATTATACAGCCATAGTTGCAGCTTCCTGTATCTGTTTAGGAATGCTCCATTAACACTGTGTTGGGGGAAGTTCCATCTATTTGCATGTCTGTGTATATATGTATTTTACATGATCTCTCACCTGTATGTGACTTGTTTTTTAGAGCTGTCAAGAAAATTTACTGAGCTCAGAAGCACATGAGAGACATAAGAGTAGGAGCAGCTCTCCCCCTGCAGACAAGAAAAATGGTGTGTCCCACATTAGGGTCAATTCATGGTTGGAGCACCAAAAACCCCAAACCATACACAACGATTCCGTATGCGCCTAGACGCATGATTCATGGCTTTGTGCGCGCACAAGAAGCATGTGTGGAGAGCACCAAATGTCATGTGCCCTGGCGAGGGCAAAATTCCTCTTCTGACACCTTCTGCCTAGGGTTGCCACCTGCCCAGTATTTTCATTTTACCTTACTGCCCACTGACCTGGCGATGCCGATATTTATTTTTTTATGGCAATTTTAATTGCGGGTATACTATCAGTCAAAAAACAAATACCAGCACCACCAGGCCAGGGGGCAAGTAAAAAAAAATACAGATCAGGTGGCAACCTTACTTCTGCCTGAAATTCTGCTGTTTTGAAGTGCAAATGGCCCTCGCCTACGCACATTTGGCCGGTTAAGCCCTTAATTGGTCCTGATGTCCCCCCATTTATCTCCCCTTTCCTTTTTCTCGATAGCAATCTCTCCGGCTCCTGTGTATTCTGCGAAGCTCTATTCGCCATTTCCGAGTGTATTCTCTTGAAAATCTGAGTTCTCACTTTTTTGGAGGGTATATTTTCTGGAGGGGGGGTACTCTGATTCAATTTTTAAATTAAGCCACACACCCTCATTGAGAGATGGATAGGAGATGTAACAGTTACAACAATATAAACACTTTGAATATGCAAATGCATGTTACATCTCAAAGAGGGACAAATGAGAGTAACAGGGGACAGGTGGGCATGGACTCAAAAAAGGGTGCCTCCAATTAAGGAACAGTTGGGAGGTATGAGGTGGTTGTACATATATAAATGCAAAGGGCTGCCCTGCTGTGCATTGGCGCTACTAAACTAGAGAATGGGGCCGTCCGGATTTTCCCCTTCTGCCGGTTGCATGTCCCTTCCTATCAGTGTTACTTATTTCTCTACCAGAGACATGAGTATGCTCAGCCACCTTACACATTATCAAGTTCTATGTGACTCCAGGTGACTATAAAAGATAATAGAAGGTTCAGGAGCAGGTAGCTACAGCTCAGCAGTTGCTTCTTACATGGTTACCAATCATCATACAGTACAGGTCCATGCCAGGGAGTCACTAGAACTCTCTGGAGAAGAACATGGCTTTGGCTTGTGTTTGCTGTGCACCTTAGTTAGTCACTTTAAAATACTGTGTGTACAGCAGCTTTACAAAGAATAAGCAAAGCAGGCAATACAAAGTGTTGCGGTAACCCCCACAATGACTGACTTGGTATGCTCTGTACCCCCCTGCACAGATGCTGTGAGCGGTTCTCAAGCTACCTTGTATTGCAGTCTATAGGGAGATGCATATTGCCATGGCAACAGGTTTCAGCTAGCAAAACGCAGTACACATCGCCTTGGAGAAAAATACTTGTGGCAACATTGTAAGCCTGCCTCTTTTAGCGCACACGAGTCAGCGGGATAAGCCTTCTGCACCCCTGCCGGTATTTATACATGCAATGACAGCAACCAATTACAATCCTGCAGTTGGATAAATAAAAGTAAAGCATAACTACGTACTAGTGCACCGAGTGTTTAAAGTCCAATTAAGCATTTAAAATACAGTTGCCTGAATCTTGTATCCAAAATGAATGCTAACTAAAAAGCCTGAGCTACAGGTATCCAGACTTTGATGTTGCTAAATTTAAAGGGACCCTCCAATGAAATAAGACTGGAGGGTTCCTGAACTGGGCACATACTGGTGTTGGCAGCTCAAACCCGGGCACTGATGCTAACCTACTGCCTGCTTTCCTATTCAGCATCACTGGCCCACCTTACTGCTGGTAGTCAGTGAGGTTGAGCGTGGGGTGGAGCATCCACCTGCGGAACCCAATAGTTCGACATTGGTCAAGTGAGGTTGCAATCCAGTGGCTGAAATGAGGCATTACCGAAGTAGATAAGTACCATGGCTGAGATCATGTTTCTATTGCTGAGAGGAGCCTCCCCCCCCTCCCACTTCCCAGTAGTGTTGGTAGTGCTCCTCTCCCCAGCCTATCTGAATGGCTGGGCACAGGATTGTGTCACAAACTACTGGGAAGTCTTTTTAATAATAGCAAAACGGACAGTCACTGTGCTATAATTTTCTGCTTTTGGCACGTTACTGACTCTTTCAAAGAGGAACAACAGACATGAATTTAAATTTCCTGTGTGGTGTTCCTTTATGCAGTGAATTGGGATGCCCCGCTGTGCGTATCCTCCCAGGTCGCCTTCCATCAGCACGCTCGCTTTCATTTGGCTCCCTTCAGCTCAGCTGGCGGCCAAGAATCCAGAAAGGCCAGTAGCAGGCATGCGCAAGTGAGCGGGAATACACCCACAGCACAGAGACGCAGGGAGAAGGTGAGTGAAACTGGCAATGGGGGGTTCACACAGTGAGGGAATCCCAATTTGGGATGCCCCAAGGAGTGGAACTTGGATGATGTTACTCTTTAAGACAATTTGGACACCTCTACTACTAGGGAGAGATTAATGTAAAGTAACTTTATGCTCGTCGCCCCACCCCCACCAGGGAGATCTAGCCTCAATTCTCTTCACTAGAGACATTCAATATAATAGAAAATCGATGAATGTCACAAAGGTCACAAAGTAGGCGACCAGCACAAATGACGCAGTGCTGGTGTGTAAAAGAATTGAGACCTGTTTCCTCCCATCTGCTGAATACATTTGTTAAAGCTGAGGGTGGTAATAAGGCTGTTGAAGCTTGGATCTACCCCCTCTTTTTTAACCCAGCCCCTGGATTTTATTTAAGCATGACCACCTTTTTTTTGTAGCGCTAAGGTGATCCTACCCCATCCCCTGCATTAGACAATGTGGACACAACATCTTCTGTTTCTGAAGGGGGAATGGCTCCTTCCTCAGCATGTCCATCTTCTCAGTGTTTCTTTCTGCACTGCAAAGTTTACTGACAGCAAAGAAAATGAATCCTGTCTTAGGTCCGTTTCACCAAGGTGATGGCAATTCCAGAGCGATTGCAGTTGCCACGTAAAAAGCCTGGACTGCATTGCTTTGAAGTCAGACGCAACAGCGTTTTCACTCCATTGAGTGGCAATCGCAACCAAAGCACTTTGAAAAGGCTGCGCAATCGCGATCACTAATGCAGTAGTGTTTTCCATAGCAACTCCCCCAGTGGGAACCGAGTCTTATGCTGGAAGTATACAACTGCTCACTACACAGAAAAAAGAGAAGATTCACCAACCCCTTTCTTCATAGATACTTGGAGCAATCCCAGCCTGATTTTTAACCCAGACACACATAAATCTTCAGCATGAGGAGGTTAACACAGCAGGGGCAAGGAACAAAACCTGGAATGTTCAAAATCCTGGGTTTTGTTCCCCCTTAAAGATCCTCCAAAGTAAAGTAAAACACAGTAAAATATCAAAGCCCAATTGTATTGAAATATCTGTCAGCCTGATCATGTTTCCTCCTGCAGTCATGCCTGAAGTTTCCACAAGTACCTGATAAGAAAGGGTGAGGGTGCCCTTTCTCTGCATGTCTGTGTAGTTTACTGAGCAACAATATTTTTTAATCATAACAATGGTATTATTTTTTTCTGCCAATGAACGTTGCAGTATACAGAAAAAAGCGAAGACATGAGACAAGTAGAGGAAGAGGCAGCTACCCCTCTGCAGACACATGGAGCATAGTTTGTCCCACACAGTCTGATCGGGGGGGGGGGGGGGGGGGTTGGCTTCACTGCAGAATGATTCAACAGCTCAATAACATTGGAGGTAAGGAAACCGATCTTTGATTTTTGACTTGGACGATACTGCACTAACCAAAATTGGGCATTGATAGGTTAAAGAGAAGTTACAGCAAGCAAGCCATTGGCTTGCAGGTTACATTGAGCCCGTGAATGGGTTGCAAGCTAAATATAGGTAAAGGTAAATTACTCTTCAAGATTACCAAGAATTTGAAGCAAACGCAGGGTTTCTGTTTCATTTTAAACCAAACTGCTACAAAACCAGGGTATTAGCTGAAGAAGACACAATTTTATAAGAGATATACATTGTTCTTAACCCCGTGACAAAGTTGCACAAGGACAACCAAACATGTGAGGCTATCACCTGGACTTAAAACATGATATTAATACCTAACTTAATTCCAAATAGCACACTTACTGTCACTATGGTAACAGCATCAGCACTGTGCAAATGATGCTCATCTATTAGTAGGAAGAACCCATGTGATGCAAAAGCTAAGTTCCAGAACACATGCAGAAACATCACCCGATTACAGGTTCCCATTAAATGGTATTGTACTATTAGATACATGTCTGTCATATAGAACACTTCTTTTTTTTTTGATCCAATGTCGTACATATGGTTCCTCAGGAGGTCTAACCGTACATGCTTGTGACTTCAAATGCTCAATCTCTGAAAAATAATTTCCCCAGGGGGCAAAAGAAACTGCAGACCTTCACTGATCAGCTATTTATTTTCCACAGTTCTCTTTGCCCCAAATATGTCAGTTATTAAAAATAACACAACAGTAACGTATATCCTTTTTCATTGCTTTTTTGTTAATTCTGGAAAATACTAAGGAACGAGTGAACAGTACTATCAGTAGCATTTAGTTAATTAATACAACATGCTAGTACCACAGCAGCAATCCCCCTTAGGACCCATGTTAGGCTAAATATAGCTGGCTAAAAGAGACAAAAAGCCCCCAAGATACATACAAGGTAAAGAGCGCTTTCCTAAAACATAAAGTATTTACATGCCAAATACAGATCAAAAACAACAGGTTCGACCTAATATTATTGTGAGTAGACTGAGCCCTGAAAATAATCGCTTTCTATCTCTACACTATCTTAAGCATTTAGAAAGCCACTAAGTGAGCATTATTTGAGTATATCATTTGTCTTTATTTAGTCCACTATATTAAACATAACATGGTTCTTTCACTAAGGTGTCTTGCCCCTCTGCACCCCTACAAAGCCATCACTCACACACATTCCAACCTTGTGCAGATTAAGGCCACATGCTGCCATGTTTCCACAAGCGAAAAGCGATGAATGTATAAGTATTTACATAAAAAATACTATTAAAGTAATTATTGGGGCAATTTGTGAATATTTAAAGAGGCTCTACACATTTTGGGGGGCCTTTCTTTTTTAAAGAAGCATTCAAACGCCCCCCACACCCCAAAAGCCCCCCTCGCAAAGGGATCTCAATTCACACATTCACCTCACCAATGACTATTAGATCCAAGCGTTTACCTGCCCACTTTCTTCAGAGTATCCAAACATCATTGCGGGAAACACAGACTGCCACGCTTAGGGGGCCGTGCCTCATATGCCTTGCGCTGGCATATAGCCGCTCTCTGTGGTCAGCGAAGCTTAAGGTCCAGTTAAGGTTCCCATTGATCAGTAGTCACATAAAGCTGTCCAGGCTTCTGCACACAATGCCTGTGATAGTGTCTAGCTTGTGGTGTGTTGCTCTCCTTGTTTATGTCCTGCTGACCTGATTAGTTTGCTCTGCATCCTGACTTCGCTTTTGCCTGACCCTTTGGATACTGCAACTCTCTGATTACGGCTTTGACCTTTGGCTTTCCCTGGACCTTGGCTTTGTTTACTCCTTCTGTCAAGACACTGGTAGGACTGATAATCTGTTGCTGACAGACTTCCCCTGTGTATTGCTTTGTTTTGCCCTGTTGTACTTCGGCCTTCGCCGCCTCAGGTACCATCCTTTGCGCCCCTAAAGTCCTGGGGCAATAGTGTTTGGGCAGGCGTGTAATGTCTCCCGGCAAACTGGGGCTTGACTATAGGTGAAGACGGCGGTGTTAGATTGGGGGTTGCCATCTGAACGAAGGCTGGTGATCAGCTGGGCATTACAATGACGCTAATAAGGCAGCAAACAGCTCACCTTAGGCCTGCCCCATGTGGCTCTCCTCCTTATCATGCAGAGGAGTTGAAGATGCTGTAGCAGGTCTCCAGCATTAGCCCCTTCAATTCCACTTCTCCAAGACTATCCTCCAAATGCGGTCGTATGGGCACCTCCACAGTGGCTACGCTTGACAGGCTCACTCGCGCTTTGATCGATGAGGGACAAGGGCAGAGCATGTTTATAGAACAATTGAATTTAAAGGAGGGGCAAACTTTAGAGATATGCTACAGAATCTTCAACCCACTGCAGGAAATAGAATTTCCCATTAACCAAGGCCAGAAAACACATCTTTCTCTACACCCAGAGAGTCCTATGAGTGAGGATGCCACTGGTAACCATGCGGCCATGTGGGCCACAGGAAAGGACCCCGGGTCATGTAGGTTTCAGTCTTTAGGTCACTCAAGCTCAGATGTCCAGGGGGTGGAGGGCGCAGCAGCCTCTTTCTGGATCTTTGAAAGTCATTTGAACTACTAAACTTTCTAGTGTGGCAGAGGTACTTATTTTTAATTTACCATATTTTTTGCCCTATAAAATGTCAGTGCATTTTATAAAAAAAATGATAGAAAAGTATACTTAAATAAGTCACTCCCGCATCACCGGCAGCCCAGTAGGGCAGGCCATGGATGAGCAGCGGGTGTTCATATAGGGCGCACGCCGCGTCTGAGAAGCAGCAGCAACAGCAGGGACAGCAGGACGCCGCTCATCCATTGACTGGACTCCCGGGCTGCCAGCATCTTAATGTAAGTTTATACGTTTATTCAGCGTCCGGGAAGGGGGCGGTAGGGGTAATTCTGCCACATTGCCTATATGGGGTATGGGAAGGAGGGAAGGGAATTGAAAGGGGGGAACGCCACACTGCCTATGGGGAATGGGGGGTGTCATCTTGCCTATGGGGAATGGGGGGGTGTCACACTACATATATGAATGAGAGGGGGGGAATGCCACATTGCCTATATAGAGAATGGGAAGGGGGGATGCCACATTGCCTATATAGAGAATGGGATGGGGGAATGCCACACTGCCTATATGGTGAATGAGAGGAAGGAATGCCACACTGCCTGTATGGGGAATAATAGGGGGATGCAACATTGCCTATATGGGGAATGAGATGGGGGAATGCCATATTGCCTATGTGGGGATTGGGATGGGAGAATGCCACACTGCCTATAAGCGAATTGGGAGGAGGGCACATTGCCTATATAGGGAATGGAGGGGGGGGGGCAAACTGGCTGTAATTGGGGGATTATTTACCTTGCCTATTTTGTTCTTGGGGGTGGTGTCCTTTAAATCAGGCAAAAACTACAGTATATGGGGTATTCATTAAAACTTGGAGGTGAACCACATCTTAGGATGGACAGTCCTGGTGAGGCTTCTACTATATTACTGACTACCCCACATATTGCAAGATATGTAAAAAATATATATGTACCTGACAATTTTTAAGACATGGAAAAATCATGTAATAATAATCCAAATCATTTAAAATGATTGCAGAAATAATTGGTATTATTAAGATTAGTTAAAAATCATTGTTTAATTGAAAACTAAGCTGCATTAAGAGGAATACACAGCTCAAAGCATATTTCCAGATGGCTTGGTCAAGAAACACATTGATAGTGACTGATTGTGATGTGAATCCCAATGAGTGAACTCGCTGCAGCAATGATAGTCCTGGCTAGTTTTTCCCAGTTAAGCAAGGTTACAGAATGCGGCACTCACCTACCTTTGAAAAGGCAACCATATCAAAAGTCTTTTAATTATGTCGGACAAATTCTATGGAAGCCCCCCCCATCCCTGGACTTTATCAGAGCATACAACTCAACTTATTAAACTACTGGTAAAGTTAACTTTCATGGTCTAACCTGCACTAAAGATAGGATACCTGCAACGAAATGGCTACACAAAGCCAGTTTTATACACACTTTTTTTTTTCCATACAGCAAACAATAAAATAGAGGCACAATAAGAATTACTATTTGAAATCTGTTTTGAACAGATAAGTCAATGCACCCTTTGGGTAGTTCGCAAATCTCATGTTCAGGGATATATTGTGACCTGTTTATGGCCCAATTGCACATGCAATAAAAAATATAAGAATGCAATGTTGCAGCCTATTTTTAAATAGCAGAAGCAGTACAGCAAATGAGGAATACAGCAATGTGCAACTTAATAATACAATTCTGTGATTACTCACCTGTAGAATTGGTATTATACAGTACGTCCTGCTCCAAATAGAATACTTACACTTGGGTATTACTCCGCCAGATGGCGCTGGACTGCAGAGACATCGAAAACAGGCTGCTCCCGACCCCTCAAATACCCAGGGACCTCACACAAATCCCCAGCATTGAAAAGCAGTTAACGAGAAGCCGGGGGAATTAAACAACCCAAACTAGTAACTATAACAATGATAACAATCACCATACAGGGGATCCAAGATAATGCAAAACCAAGGGTGGGGTGGAGCAGGACATGCTGTATACTCATAATACCAATTCTACAGGTGAGTAATCACAGAATTGTATTATTCTTAGTATACAGTACGCCCTGCTCCAGATAGAATACTTACAGTTGGGACATCCAATAGCAGTGTCCATAAAGTAGGGTGGGATCCCCAAAGCTAACAGCAGACAGTTTAGACCACTGCCGCCTGAAAAACCTTTCGGCCAAAAGCGGCATCAGCTGAGGCCCTAACATCAACCTTGCAAAACTTTGAAAAGGTATGAACAGAAGACCAAGTAGCGGCCTTGCAAACTTGTTCAACAGAAGCCTGGTGCTGAAAAGCCCAAGAAGCACAAATAGCACGAGTAGAATGAGCAGTAAGGCGGAAGGGAGGACTCTTCCCCTTAGCAGAATAGGCCTGAATCACAGCCTGACGGATCGCAGACTTGGCAGGAGCCAAACCCTTCCTAGGACCAGAAGGAACCACAAAAAGAGCATCAGTTTTTCTGAAAGGTGCAGTAGCCACCAGATAGTACTTCAGACACCTAACTACATCATAAGAATGCAAGACCCTCTCCTTAGCATTACTAGGATTAGGGCACAATGAAGGGAGAACAATGTCCTGATTCAAATGAAAGGCAGACACTACCTTAGGCAGAAAATCTGGCTTGAAACGAAATACCATCTTGTCCTGTGTCTCTCATAGTAGGAGGCCTGAATGGAGAGTGCCGCCAACTCAGACACACGACTAACGGAAGTGATAGCCACCAGAAAAACAACCTTGAGAGTAAGGATGGCCAGGGACGCATCCTGCACAGGTTCAAAAGGAGCACCCTGCAAGGCTGACAAAACCAGATTCAAATCCCAAACAGGCACCATAGTCTTCCATGGTGAGTCCCCCCCTGGAAAAAAGTCCTAATCAGAGAGTGCTGAGCAAAGGACTTCTGGAAGAAAACAGACAGGGCAGAAACCTGACCTTTTAGAGTACTAAGTTGGAGCCCCATCTCCAACCCATGCTGTAGGAACTCCAGAATCCTGGGGATAGAGAAGACACGACAGGGAACAGACTTAGACTCACACCAGTCGATGTAGGCACGCCAAACCCTGCAGTAAATGGAAGAAGAGGACTTCCTAGCCTTAATCATGGTTTCAACAACAGAAGTAGACAGCCCTTTCTCCATCAAGATGGAGTTTTCAGCAGCCAGGCCGTCAAAGCCAGAGTTTGTAAATTGGGATGGCATAGAGAGCCCTGGGTGAGCAGATCTGGCACCAGAGGCAGAGCGTACTGATCTACTGCCAGCTGCACCACGTCTGCGAACCACATTCTTCTTGGCCACCAGAATTGCTGGCACCCCTTCCAGAGCAATCTTGCGTAGCACCCTGCCCAGCAGGGGGAATGGAGGGAAGACATACATACAGCTGAAAGTCCTGCCATGACATTGCTAGAGCATCCGTGGTCAAGGCCAGGGCATCCTGGGACAAAGGCCGATAGCTTGTGATTGTGACAAAGGCCGGTAGCTTGTGATTGTGACGGGACGCAAACAGATCCACATCTGGTTGGCCCCAACGGCGACACAGTGATTGGAACACCCTGCTGCATAGGGACTATTCTCCCTGGCGAGAGGTCCCCCTGCTCAGAGAGTCTGCCAGGAGGTTTTCCACCTTCCGGGATGTACACAGCTGATATGCAGGGAACATTGGTCTCCGCCCAGGTCAGGATCAGAGACACTTCCTGGAGGGCCCCCTTGCTCCAGGTCCCTCCCTGATGATTGATGTAGGCAACTGCCGTCTGGTTGTCCGAGCGCACCTGAACAGGCAGGCCCCGAAGGTGAGTAGTCAACTGGGCCAGAACTAACCTGATCGCCCGCAGTTCCAGAATGTTGATAGGTGTGTGGGCTCCTGAGGGCCCCACCTCCCTTGGAACTGCAGGGACTTTCAGAAACCCCCCCAAACCGTCAGACTGGCATCCGTGGTGACCGTCTCCCAGCAGGGGGCCAGAAAGGATCTGCCCCCCAACAGGTTCCTTGAGTCCAGCCACCACGAGAGGAACCGCCTGACTAGGGGGGAAAGCACAAGGACCTGGTCCAGGGACGCGGGATCCTTGTCCCATACTGACAAGAGGTGGAGTTGCAGAGGTCTCATGTGGAACTGAGCATAAGGGACCGCCTCGAAGCACGACACCATCAGGCCCACCAGCTGCATTCCCTGCCTGATGGAGGGATGATGACAAGATAGCAGGAACTGGACCTTTGCAATCAGACTGTCCACCTTCCGTTGAGGAAGGAAGATCCTTGCCTGAACTGTATCCATATTCATTCCTAGGAATGGAGTCACCAAGGAGGGGGACAGTGAAGACTTGGGGTGGTTGATCACCCATCCAAATGACTCCAGGGTGGACACCACCAGCCGAGTATCCACTTCTGCCTGATGTAGAGATTGGGAGGTGATGAGAATGTCGTCCAGATAAGGCAGCACGCGGACACCCTGATACCTGAGCAGAGATATCACTCCAGCCAGCACCTTGGTGAACACCCTGGGAGCTGAGGTGAGACCGAATGGCAATGCCACAAATTGGCAGTGTTGGTCCTCCAGAGTGAACCTGAGGAACCTTAGATGACCTGGAAATACAGGAATATGAAGGTAAGCATCTTTGATGTCCAAGGACATCATGAAATCCCCTGGGCGCAGGGAACTGATGGCAGAGCGCAGGGTTTCCATGCGAAAGCGCCTGCTCTTGACAAATTTGTTGAGGATCTTTAAGTCCAGGATGGGCCTGACTGAACCATCTTTTTTGGGAATTGTGAATAGATTAGAATAAAAGCCCTTGTCCTTTTCTCTTAAAGGGACCTTGCAGATGACCCCCAGCTCCAGGAGGCCTTGCACTGCCTGCAATAGCTCCTGAGCTGTCACAGGGTCCTGGGGAATCCGGGATCTGATGAATCTTGGGGGCGGCCAGGCAGAAAACTCTATCTTGTAACCAGAGGACACTACCTCCTGAATCCACCGGTCTGAGACATGGAGCCTCCAGACGTGAGCGAAGTGCTGAAGCCGTCCCCCCACCCGGATGGGTGAGGGCACCCCATCATGCCTGAGGGGGCTTGGGAGATGATTTTGCCTTGGGGCCCCAGGAGGAGCCAGGACGACCACGTCCTCTGCCCCTACCCCAGAAATCTCCCCGGGCCCCAGTGAAGGAAACCCCCCCTCCCTTGTCTAGCACCACGGTAGGGGGAGGAGAAGGAACCCTGACCCCGAAAGGGCCGAGATTGCCGCCTGCGCTGGGGTAACCTGCCTCCCTTAGCAAAAATATCCAAGCGGTCCCCAAACAGGCATAGTCCTTTGAAGGGAAACCCAGTGAGAGCCTTCTTGGCAGCATTGTCAGCAGCCCACTGACGTAGCCAAACCGAGCCGCGTATAGCCACCACAAGGGCAGATGTCCTGGCACACATTCTAATGGTGTCATCCAGGGCAGAGAGGACAAAATTTACAAAAACATCACAACTGGAGAGTTCACAAGGCAAATCATCAGGGGCACCATCAAGTATATTTCTGATAAGGGTTCTAGTGGCCACAGCGGTAATGGCAGAAGCACAGACCGGGCGCAGCGCCGTCCCCGCACACGCAAAGGCATGGGATGCCAGCTGGTCAATGTGCCGGTCCTCAGCATCCCGCAGGGTAGTAGTAGAGTCAGGGGAATGCACAACAGAGGTGTTAGATAACCCCAGGACCGGGGCATCCACCTCGGGAGGGGATGACCAACATTTTACAACATCAGCAGGAAAGGGATACTTCCTATCCCAAATTTTAGGTACCCCAGGAAGTCTACTGGGGCGCTCCCATTCCTTGAGCACAAGGTTATTGAAATGTGCTTGCTCGGAAAATTCCAAACATGATTTAGCTGTATGGAAGAGTTCCCCCCTTTGCCTGGGAGCCGCAACAGGGGCAGAAATGGACAGAACTTCAAAAATCTGGGTCAGCAATCTGTCAGTGCCATCCGGGGTTCAGGGGTCAGAGCCAGCCTCGTCATGGCCCCTGGGCCTCTCATCAGAGGACCCTGTGTCAGAGAAGAGCTCCCCTTCATCCGAAGGGGTATAGCCACAAAGATCCCAAAAATCCTCAGCTTCCATAGGAAAAAGAGTGACATTGGGCGTTAAGTGCTGCAGGGGCCTTACGCGGCAAGGTATTAGCAATCAACTTCTCAACAGTAGCCAGTCTAGAAGACGCATCAGGCTGAGAATCCCCACTTGTATGCAACTCAGTAGGAGTGAGATTTAAGCTTGGGGGAGTAGGTGAAGTGATACGAAGTGCAGACCCAGCCACGGGAAGGCCAGATTGTAGTGCAAGCACCTGCTCAGCACAGGGCACACAGACCCGCGCCTTGTCAGCGTCAGCATGAGGCCACACGCTACACAAGCCGGGCTTGTCCCGAAGGAACCCCGGTCACATTATCCTGAGATGCCTCCATATGGTGATGTTAGTGGCACTATAGGCCGATAGGGATTAACGCTATAAAGCAACCCTGGATGCCCCAATAGCCCGCTAGGGAGTGGGAGTAAATACAACTAGGCCTATAAAAATTAGCAACTAAGAGGGCCGGGAGAAGGCAATGGATTTGCCTGCCTGAAGGACATAATGAAAAGGGGGCCATAAGCAGACAGTATTAAAAAAAATGCGGTAGGTAGGGGACCGTTGCGCATAAGTCAGCCAAACGGACAAGATGGCGTCGGTATACCTCGAGGGGCAGGCCGGTAACAGCAATGACGCTGAACGCGCCATAAGTGGGCCCCGCCCCCCCGAAGAGCGCAAAGCCAGCACATGACAAGCAGCCAATGACGGCGCACCGGCGCCTGAGGTAACGCTGCCGCCAACCGTGGGCATAGTGACAGAAAAGGCGCGCGGAAATTTCAAATACAGTAAGAGTAAAGCGAGACAGCGCGGCGGCTGGCACAAGACAATGAATAAAAAATAATGTCTAAAACCGTAAATGCAAAGCATCCCTACCGACACCCCCCCTTTTTTCCCCCGAAGGCTACCAGGAGAATGAGGGGGGACAGCGGCCACTTAAATAGGGCCCACCGATGGGCAAGGGGCAATATTGCGGGAGGGGCATCCCATAGAGGCTCACCATAAGCCTAAACCGCCTACCCTTTGGTGGGGGATTGCGGTGGAGCAGCGCTCCTAAGCACCTGCTAGCGGTGCCGCCTACCATCACCCGACCAGCGCAGCCAAGGCTGGGAGACATATAACTAATGGAACGGGTGGGAATAGTCCTACAGGGCCGCAGACTAATAGCCCCGCTCACCTGCGAGTAGAGAGAGCCATTTCTCGTCCTTAGCAGTCCAGACTGCAGAGAAAATCTGGGGATTTGTGGGAGGTCCCTGGGTATTTGAGGGGCCAGGAGGAGCCTGTTTCGATGTCTCTGCAGTCCAGCGCCATCTGGCGGAGTAATACCCAAGTGTAAGTATTCTATTTGGAGCAGGACGTACTGTATACTAAGAATATAATAGTAAGTCTGCATTTTCGATTCCCCATTTAGGTTGTCAGCCATCATGGTGACCTGTCTGAAACACACATTCATACGTTTTACAGAGCATCATGGTGGTTTAGAAGCAGTTAAATATTGAATACTTGCTTGCCGCAATCTGACTCACAGTGAACACCAGGTAACAAGAGTCAAGATACGGCTGATTATAATTCCGTTGAACACTTTTCAGATCAGGTAGCTGGCAACTTATTACCATGACTACGGTCGGCTAACAAAACCCAAGGCCTGGCTGCATCCGCAATGGCTGCTGTTTCTAATGGCGGAACAGAAAAAAAAAAGCAGATAGAAAACTAAAATACACGGCTTGTGGTCAGAATGTTTTTATCAGTTCGCTTTATTAGCTACGACCGAACACTGGCCACCACATCTGCAAATGTTATTGCTTGGCTAAAGCTTATCATATTTAATTTGCTACTTCATTTTCAGGAGAATCAATATAAACCAAGTAAGAGTAAGACGAGCTGTGTTAGAATCGTAGTGCCGCAAGCCATTTAAGAGTAGCCTAGTGCGGGATAAGTTCTTGTCTGTACAAATATTTCAACCTTTCAGCCTAATTGCAGCCTTGGCTGCAGGTAATTATCAATGAAATATAATATCTATGAGATAAGTGTACAGATTTACTTAAGAACATGTGTTTCTAATTCACATCAAGCACCAAATATTATTCATGAGAAAAAAAAGGAGATTGTACTGTAAAGCAGTTACCGTAAAATCTGTTCTTAGAGAGGAAGTCCAAGTCAGTTGTACTTTACCCACCCAATCCTCCGTGCTAAGGCCAATTTGAGTGTTAAAAAAAAACAACCCTCGGGGAGGAGGCGAGCAATCTTAAGTTGGGACCTCAAGTGATCAGGTCAGTCACCCAGCCCCATGCAGCAGTGTGACTGTACTAGTCTGTCATTCAAGTCTATGACTGCCATTCAAAGCCCAAGGCTCATAACATGCACTAGGTGCAGGTAGGATGATTTTTAATGTGAGCAATCTGTATGTGCAGGGTGTGGTAAACATATAAGATAGACTCTTATTCAGAGTGAAGGACCGCTTTAACCCAAAACCTGGTCCTTCCAAGACATCACCACATGTGCAGACTTGCACTTGAAACATCACCAGAAAGGACCTCAAAGAATCCCCACAAGATTCGAAATGGTTTGGTCCAACGCTCTACAAAGCAGCAGATTCTTTTCTAGAAAACGGTCAAGGTCAAGAGCCAAGAGACAACCCAAAGTTAAATATATATAAATACTTTTGACTATCCTGGGTTTTGTTCTTTTCCCCGGGGGTGCTCCTCTCCCAACTTATCAGGGTGGGAAAGAGAGACATTTGTTAAATTAGGCCACGCCTCCTCATTGTTGATAGATAGGAGTTAGGTTATAACAGTTAAAACAATATAAACACTTTAAATTGGCAAATTAATCATTTATTGATGCAGATCAACATATTACACCTCAAAGAGGGATAAATGAGAACAACGAGGGACAGGCAGACATGGACTCAAAAGAGGGACAGTCCCTCCAAATCAGGGACACTTTGGAGGTATGTCGGCAGCTGCTACCAGGAAAGAGGTTGTAGGTGACTGTTATTAACCCCATGATTGCACAGAAGTTGTCTATGCAGCAGCTATACCAGCAGAAGTGGAGCTGCACAGGTTGATCTGCCACTAGGAAGTTGGGCATCCAGCCTAGTGCAACCTGTCACAGCAAGGAATCCCATTCTTAAAAAGAAAGTAAAGTAAAAAAAGTGGGCATCTGGGATTCCTCACACTAATAGGGTTTGGGGAAATATAGGAAAAGTAAAAAAGGCGTAACTGCAGAAGGTGCAGCAACTGCCTCGGAGACCCTGCATCCTTGTCCATCCCCTTTATCAGATTTGTGCTCACATGGCAGGTGCAGAAGGAAGGCATCACTTGTATTTTCTGTTTCAGTGTTAAATGGAAACTCTTTAGTCCGAATGTGACAGGAATATGGTTACTGTATGAGCAATGCCAGGGCCTGAGCGCACCATGGCCCGGTCACATTTATTTACACTTCTGATAAAGTAGTTTTAGACCTAATTTCCTCTTATAGCCAAAGAAATGAATGCCCCATGTCTCAGCAAACACTAAGTTCCTCCCACCTTATCCCCTGTAGAATGAGCCAATTTAAAGCATCGGCTGTGATTATATTTAAATACCTTCTCTATTATATGTGAAGCACCTAGCTTCGCTTTTATTTCTGGATCATGGCTGAGCTGGGAAGGACATGTCATGGTGCAGCTTTATGAGCCTTAAAGTGGACCAACACCCAGGATTTTGACTATCCTGGGTCTTGGTCCACTTCGGTGGGGCACCCCCGATCGGGGTGCCCCGCTGTGTGAAACCCCCCCGATCACCCTAAAAACTCACCTCTCCCCGCTCCCAGCACCGACGGACAAGGGATTTGACAGCCGCTTGTCCGTGGCTCCTCCGCCGCCGCCTCCCGCGAGTCCCTCTTGACGCGCGCGCCCCCGCGCCGGCCATTCACAGGCGCCTAGAGGGGCGCGAGGGAGAAACTAAGGTAAGGGGGTTTGGGGGTTTTGGGGGGGTTTCACCCCGCGGGACATCCCGGTCTCGAATGTCCCGCGGGGAGGGAGGTGATCGGCCCGGGAATCTTATAGATACCCGGGCCAATCACCCGAGGGTGATGGTCCACTTTAAGCTGTAGTCAGAGACAGCAGTGGGACCTCTATTGCTCGGGACAGCCACCAAGGGACAAAGTGGCTGTTAGACCACTTTTTTGTGTGGTAATGTAGGAATGGATTCAAAAGGTGGAGCACACTTTGGGGCCCTGCTCTTGCTTCTATTTGAATCCCTGCTCTGGCGTCTACTACATAAAATGGAGGAAAGGCACACGGGACAGTCATCAGATGAGCTGCTTACTGCTCTATTATTGCAGTTGCCTGGACTGTTTAAGTAAATGGACCTCTGATCATAAAATGTTAACACTTGTAGGCACAAATGTAGCAGCCATCCAATACAGAGAAAATGGGGGAACATGGTAAGAATAAAAACATGAGCGCTAAAATACTATGGAAATCCAAGTCACATCGACCCTCCATGCTGCTAACATGTTTACAAGAGTAAATCTAATATGAGGAATTTTAAGTACAGTACATGCCAAGTACAGCACTTCTGCTATTACACTTTCATTTATAGCACACAAACTTTTATAGTCCCATCGATTGTCACAATGAGTCACATCAATTTAGGGGACTGTAGCTGTCATTGGCAGCCAAAACATTGATTACACTTTCACAGAACACCCAGTACAAAGTCATTCTTCTTTAAAGGTCCATTAACACTAGATATTTTTGCCATCACCGGATTCAACACAAAAGTCAGAGGAGGAGCCGCTAGGGATGCTTATAACGCTTGCAGTTTGGATTCCAGTCACAGATCCTGCACATCCCCTCTGTGTCCTGAACAGAGATAAAACCCTCCTTTGCTTTGTTAAATAAAAACACAATTCTAGATCCAATCACCTCTGGCTGCTAAAAACACAGCAGCGCTTTATCATGGAGACCCAGTAAGATTTTATAGACTATAAATTTAGAGCAGACTTTACAAAAGTAAACCCCTGTTTACAAGTACATTCTGTTCACTGATAACCTCCTATGATGTCCACAAATTCCAAACCAGCCAAGCAAGCATGCTGCATGGATCTCGTGCAACCTCTGGCCTAGTCTTAGTGAGACATGTTTGTGATATATGGCTACATTTTTCAACTTTAGTTAAACAATGAACAAATAGACAATAGACGCTCACCAGTAGTCCTGTGCAGCTGATTTACCCTATACCTGTAGTTTGAAACTAATTGTCCATCTTTTCCCTTCATCATTGCAGCCCAGAGCTGAGCAGACAGACAGAGCAGTTGCCCCCCCTTCACGGTGACCGGCCGCCCCTCATCCATTCACTACAATGATAATGAATGGAGCTGGTGTGGCCAGTCACCGGGAATGGCGCAAGGAGGCAGCCAAGCAACCACAGGCCACGGTCATGAGCGGGGTGCCATGGTTACATAGTTACATAGTTAATACGGTTGTAATAAGATATATGTCCACCAAGTTCAACCAAGGGTATTGGGGTAGGGGAAGTTATTTTTTATTTTATTTTTATTTAAATTTTTCTGATAACAGCTAATAGTGATTGTTAATGTTATTTTCTTCTAAATAAGCATCTAATCCTGTTTTGAAGTTGTCAGCGGTTGATGCTGTAACAAGGGAGGCTATTGCACAGATTTATAGTTCCTATGGTAAAGAATGATTGTCGACTCCGGAGACTGAATTTCTTTTTTCCAGTCTAAGGGAGTGCCCCCTTGTCTTTAGAGAGCATTTTACCGGAAGTGTTTTCCCATATTTTTGTATTGGTCATTTATATATTTATACAAGTTAATCATGTCCCCCTCAGTCGTCTCCTCTCAAGACTCAACAGACTTCATTCTCGTAATCTTTCCTCAGAACTAAGATCTTTCATTCCTCTTATTAGTTTAGTGACTCTCCTCTGCACCCTTTCCATAGTCAGAGTGTCCTTTCTATGAACTGGTGCCCAGGTGAGGGCGCACCAGTGCCTTGTAAAGAGGCAATATTACATCTCTCGTGATTCCATGCCTCTTTTAATGCATGATAGTATCTTGGTGGCCTTGGAAGCAGCTGCTTGGCATTCAATGCTGTTATTTAGCCTGTGATCTACCAGTACCCCCAGATCCTTCTCAACAGGTGATTCTCCCAGTTGTACTCCCCTGAGGACATATGTGGCCTTTGTGGTTGTTAGACCCCAAGTGTATGACTTTACATTTCTCCACATTGAACTTCATTTGCTTCAAGTGGATGCCCAGACACTCGAAGTGTCCAAGTCAGCCTGAAGCTTGTGAACATCTTCACACAGTCTGACACACTATTGGAGGTAAGTTTTAAAAGCTTAGTATGGAGCAATCAGCTATGAATATTGGTGAGTATCTACAACTTTTTTTTATTATTTGCCCGGAGAGTTCGTTAAAAGGAATGTAAAAACATGCAAGTTAAGTGCTAAAGCTGCTAGCCCATAGTAACCAACAGCAACAATCTGCCAATATGTTAAGTATTGAAAGCTGACTGGATATTGTGTCAATTGTCATTAAATCACATTAACAGTCATTCTTGCGCAAACGACTTTTGGTATGGTGGGCGGGAGGAGAGGGGATGTCATCCTGACCCCACATGACTGTCCACGACCAATGGCAATTGACAGGTGGACGGTTATGCAGTGATGTGCAAGGCTGTCTGGCAAATGCCAGCAGCAGTCATATGGGGCCAGATCTCACTGAATTAGCCAGGAGAAGGAAAGATAAGGGTGCCTGTTATTGGGAAAATGCAGCATCCCAATTTAGAATGCCCCCGTGCTGTGGACTGCAGATTTGACTGTTAGTACTAAAGTAATAAAGGCCAAGTCCACATCGGCAGTGGATAGGCAATCATCATGCATTCCAGTATTTAAAAGTCAAATGGAATAAATGGGGTAGTACACATGCGAATACCTCCACAGCACTCATGAAGGTTGGCTACCAAATTGATGCCCCTTGCAACTTCAGACTAAGTTTGTTTCTAAAAATGTGCCAAATAAAATAGATGGAAACATTTCCCAAATATCTATCACTAGTGTTCAGGGCACATTTGGCAATTCTGTTAAGAGATTAAGGTGTCAGAGAAGCTGCTAAAAAGCAAATGCCTGTTACAAGCTTATTAAATGCATGATAAATCAGCACTAAACACACCTTAAGATGTACCCACCTTTTAAAATTTTCAAAAATAGTAAAGATATAATAGTCTAACAGAATGCCAAACACTAATTCGTGAAATGTGATTCACATCTACACATGAAAAGGCTAGGATCAATATTTGCAACATACTAGGCATCTAAGACAGAAAGCTAAACGTCACATGACAGTAACCATTAACCCTAACTGCCAAAGGGGTGGCAAGGCATTGCCGGGCAATGTGTTGCAAGGCCCCTGAGGCAGTAAAAAGGTTTTATAGGACACTAAAAAAAGGTTTAGGCAGAGATAATGTAGCAGCGTCATACATATCACAGTGAGTCCATGATGAGGCTCAGTTGCATTGTGAGCTCGGCACTGTACTCTGCATTCTGCAGGCTCCTGCTGAAAGCTTGGAGGGAGAAATCCGTTCAACGGGTACCCAGGAAAAACATGAGAATCACGTTCACCAGCAAGAGGACCACGATCACAGCAAATACCACCACAGTTTGGACATCCAAGGTCATAGTGCAGTGCAACACATTGTAACGATCGAGATGGGGGGCTGGAAGATTTTGAGGTGTCAACCTTTGCTCTGCAAAACTGTCCATGCATCCACCATGATAGATCAGAAGGGGGACACAAGGCTTCTCATTCCCCCTTCGGCATCATTTGTTTCCCCTCTTTAATCCTGATTCGGATTTTTTTTTTCAGGCTTTGCTTCAGCCACTTACGGAGCGAAGAGGGGGAGTGTCTTCTGGGACTTGAAAATGCAGAAATCTCTAGCAGAAGAAAAGAGAAGAGGGTAGAGCTGCGTGTGTCTCAGTGTCGCTCTTGCATTTTAATTGAATTCTATGCCGATAGGGCTGTGCATGAGCTGAGCCCTCCACAGATTTAGAAGCTGCTGCTGGTGCTGCTGCGGCTCTGTGCGAGAGACAGTGGCAGTGTCATGCGAGGCGGGCTGGACGCATGCTAAGCAGGAGGCATAGGGATTTAGCTGTCAATCAGGAAGCAGAGACCAAGAATGGCGATTAATCCTTTTTTTCAAGGCAACAGTAGGCATGGTAAGATGGATGATGCTACTGCAATGCATACAGAGCATGTTCTATGAGGTGATGCTGGGGGGCATGGACCCTGCAAGTGGGGAAAAAGGAATGGGGAGCAAGGAGGTAAATAAACACTGACTGACTGGGGCATACAACATAATTGTAAATGGGAAATACAACTAATGAAATGCATCAGAAGGCTCTGAGTTGTGCCTGAATGGAAGCCTCAAAGAGTAATATTTAGACTAAGTATGTAACATTTATGGACAACCAGTGAAAAAATGAAGAGTGAAAGTGCCTAGCAACCAGTCTGACTATATTGCATCCTATCAGTGTAAAACAAGCTGTCTCATTTGCCACTATCACTAACCAACAAACAATGTATTTACTAAGGATCAGATCGGCAACAGCTGCCACTTTGTGCCATTTAGGCAAAACTATTTTTTGGGTCCTCACTTGCCTCTAATGTAGCCATTGCACAAGCTGAAACTAGCTGACTAGAGGAGGAGTGGTGGACTAGAGGAGGAGAAGCGGTGGAATCAAGTGTTGATGTGTTTGCACTTTCCGCCCGGGGTTTAAGCCATTTTCCATCATCGACAAGCTATAATGTAGCTTTTCACGTCACTTTCCGGCATCGCTGAACTATAACATAGCGATGAGCAAACCAATTCTAACGAATCCGATTTCACGCCGAATTTCAGAGAAATTTCAGGGAAAAAAGGATTAGGCACAGTCCCGAACCTCTTTGGATTTGTGTTGATCAAATCTTTCCCTGAAATTGTTAAAAATGTTAATAAAAAAAAAACAAATCAAACACCTGCTGTCCAGCGCTGGATCTGTGTCCTCCGCCCAGCGCAGCCAGCGCTCTCCACAGCAGGGTTGTTCCACATCATGGTCGCCAGAGTGTCCCACACTGACCCATCTCTCAGAAGTCAGAGGACACATATATCGCCCAGCCAGAAAAACCATCCTGCATCAGGCAGTGGCAAGGGACCCCTGGTAAGCAGTGGAGTGGAACACCCATGCCTGACTCTTAGTAGTAAGGAAGCAAGTGAGGTAATTTGTGTTTATTTTTAGCTATTTCTAGGAGAAATTTGCCAAATAGAAACAACTAATTTTGATTAAATTCTCTCAGCAGCATGACTGGGGCACTGGGAAAGTAAGAAGCCTTCTAAGTCCTGGAAGTTGGCCATGATCAGGAGAACATCCTGGCCCCCACAACCATGATGCTGAGGCTATAGCATTAGCTTAGGTTTCTTAGATTGGAGGATACAGTGAGGCTGGGTAGGGATTGTAAGTGGGTGTTGGAAGCAGCAGCCCAATGGTTCTCAAAGCAGTGTGGCCAACCAGGAATTCTCCTGGACTCACTATGTCCAGTCCGTCCCTGAGTGTGGGGCATCTAAAATTGGCAGCATGTGTGGCAGAACCTTTAGAAGTCTTCCAGAATTTAGATTCAGTTTCCGTACATTTTGATGACATGTATGGCTGCAAGCTATGTAGAGCTGCTTGATTTGGATTTGGACACCAAAAGTATTACTATCCAAACTATGACTATGTACATTGCTTGCCACAGCACAAGCCTTTCCGATTGCGCCCAGTGCAGACAGTCGTACAAAGCACAGTTTTTATCAGATCAGATACAGTTACACTAAGCCCACCTGAAACCAAAAAAATGTTTGTGATTTTTTAGTGCTTTTTCATTGCAAACTTGCAAGAGAACAACTAGTAACAGGGGCAGTGGACAGGGAGATCTCCAGCAACAGCAGATCTTTAATCAGGTTGCCTTTGTAGGCCAGGTATTGAGAGGGAGGCTCATCCTGCAGAACTGCTGCATAGACAGCTTTTCCAGGCAGCTCAGGGGCCGGGAGCTGAAAGCAGGTCAGTCAAAGTAACAATGTATGTTGTTATTTATTCACCCTTCAGTATACAGTGGAAGAGCTGCTGTTTTATGTCAAGGCACATTGTTTTAGGAGTTTAATGTGATCTACTGCACAATATTTCCTTCAAAAGTTATTAGTTATTAAAGTAAATGTTATCTGTATCCAAGGAAATGTTACTTTCCCTCATTACAGCATTATAATTAGCATTATTGCGCTGTACCGTGTTCGCCACTGGAAGCAGTAGAAAGTGAAGAATTAAGGCAAAGTATTTTATGGTGTTATCAACATGACTACGAGAACAATGTTTTCTCAAAAGCCTACCTTAAAACCTACATTAAAGTGGGCTGAAAGTCATTTTCTTTTACTTTAAAAATAACAAAAAGGTCAATAATAAGCATGCAAACCGCTGCGTGCTTATTAATGACCTACTCATCTTACCACTCATCTTACCACTCTGCCACCATCATGCTACACCCGGGAGTATATATTCCACAATACTCCTGGATGCAGCCTTTGATCCCGCGTCTGTGCGTCAGCCCCTTACTGAGAGCAACCGACTTTTCTTATTCCAGCGAATGGTGGCTTTGGTAGTAAGATGAGTGTTAGCGGGTGGTGGGCATCGCAGCAGGGTCCCTAAGCAACGAAGCTGCAGACTACTGACAGTCTGCGACTTCCTATGGATTCAGGTAGTGCTGTTTATTGCACTGCATGAACCCAGAAGCGGCTAGGGAGCTTCAGTTCTTTATTTGTGTGGTTTTGGCCTGCTTTAAATATACTCAGCCTTATTTCTCCACTTTCTGCTAAATATTACTGATATTCTTATAGTGTTACTTCCCAGCCTCTCATCTGGCAATTTAAAAACCTTGAATGTGGACCAAACTCAAATTACTTTTATACATCTCGATTTGGGCACCCAGGCAGTGTTTTGCAGCGCGAAGACAGCTAAGATGTTGCAGCTCTGTGGCGGCCCCTGCTGATTGCTGCATATTAGCACATCACAGTTATGGGAACCCAGGTAGAAGGTGAGTAAACAGCACTGTAGGCTTGCTGTATACCCCATGCCCGGCAAATCAGAATATCGGTCTATTATGAATGTATTTTGTAAATGGCCATAAATTGGGCATAATACCTGATCTCTGCTGCGTGCATAGCCTACATGACCACCAGTGGGCACCGGGGGTTGCAGGCAGGTGTGCATGTGTGTACTGATCACTGGTAGTTAGGGTGGCCAATGACCGGGAACACAGAATGGCGGCCATTCACTGATTAAGATTCCATTAAATTAAGAATTGATTGAGATGTCTAAAAACAATTTGATCCAAAGATCCATAGCTGTGGTCACATTGATATGACTGCTGCACTGAGAACTATGGGGGACTTTTATATAATGTTCACTAAGATTATTAGAGAACTAAAAATGTTAAAGCTGCTGGTAAGGTAAATGCCAGGCCTGGGTGATTTAGATCGCCAGGCACTTGGGACACAGAGGCAGTTCTAAGCCAGGCAGTTAATTCCTCTTTAGAGGCCATGGTCAATCTAGAGGGTGACTTCGAGAGACTACAGCCACAGATAAGGAACTGAGCGGTTGAGTCACAGGCTAGGAAAAGGTGAGGAAGAGGTGAGTAGAGTCCCAGACTGGGAACAGGTGAGCAGAGTCAAAGACTGGAAACAGGTGAGCAGAGTCACAGGCTAGGAACAGTTGAGTAGAGACACAGGTTGCAAACATATAAACATAAGATATACGACCCGTCTACACCACCAGAGAAGTAAACCACTGACCACCCAGGGTGTGGGAGGTCCAGTACTCGACAGAGAGCCTATAATAAGCCCACAATCTCAGCTGAGCTACTGATGGTGAAAATTACGCAAAGCCTCAGGCAGTCCTGTGGTTGTTGCAGACATGGGGAAGGGGAATAAGAGGACAGTACACAACAAAGCAGACAGACTTCCAGCAGGTATAGGATGACCAAAACTAACCAGAAGGGTAGCCTTGTACACACAATAGAGAGTCAGGGTCCCTGTACGCAGATCAAGGAACGACAATCACAGAAGGCTGGAGAGCACGAGTACGCCAAGGCAATGTGATGACGGTTCAAGGCCCGTCAATGTCAGTCTTGATTGGTAAAGCATGACAATTCCATGCCAGTATCCTTCATGTATGAAGAAACAACAGAGAAGGATAACGTTTGTAATGTAACGTTATATGACATGGAATGCTTATGGAATTGAGGCACATCTTATAGTTACAATAGAAAAAGTTTTTATGGATGCGCACAACATGAATCATTTGCAAGCTTAGTCATAACTTAATTTCTGTTCATCACGCTCACACGCACATAGAAACTAAAAGTAGGGCCCATAACTAATTAACCAGCCTTTTTTCATATTTCTTGTCAGTGAGACAAGACAACCCATCCTAACACCTACTATTTGACCACTACCCTTCTAGTGAGCCATTAATAGTTGAAAGTAAACCTGTCACCAGGATTGGTCAGTATGTCTGGAATCTTTCACATTACAGGGCTGGCCACGTAGGTTTTGACCTTTAAAATGTTTTATATTAAAGCAAATGTCTTAAATATAATCGGGTGCATGCGATGTGCTTATACTACCAAGATGCTTTATTTTACTTGCTGTAATGTAAGCTACTATTCTGACTAAGGCTGAGGATGAGCATCCACAGGTCCTTGGCCCAAACTTCCCACTCCAAAATCCAACAAACTGCCCTCAGAGGTCAGTATGCTGCTTCCCATAATAGGTAGACTGATATTTGGTGAGCACCATGGGCTTTACAATGTGATGCCTACTGAAGTACAGACAATATGATGCATTCATCTTAATAGAGATTCACAAATATACTATAACTTATTTGGGTGTTATGTGTACTGCAATTTAAAGTATATAGTCATATATGAGCTAGACCTTTTGATTTTTAAGGGGGAACTCCAAGCTTTTTAGTACCCTTCATTACCCCAGTGATAAGCCTGATTTGGGCACTAAAATAATACAACATTGCCAAAATTATCCCTTGATGCTGGTGGAGGGTCTGGCTCTAAATGCCAGCCATAGACTTGAGTGACAGTTGGACCTCAGTAACAGACCAGTACAGTCACACTGCTGACTTACAAGATGTTTGATGGCTGTGTGATTACAATTGGAATTACCCTCATTTTAAGCTATGAAGTAAAAGCTAAGTTTTAACCCTTTCAAGCTGGACATTGTAACTGGAAACAGTCACACTGCTGCACTGAACTGGGTGACTGACCTGTCACCCAAGGACTCAGCTTCAGTTTCTGTGCCGATTGTCAGCCCTGCAGTGAGTTTTTTATATTGTTGCACAAATTGAACTTACCACAAGGGGAGGGAGGGGTTGGTGGAGTGGACTCCCTCCTTAAGAACAGCATTTGAAAAGACAGGAAATAGAGTTGGCACCTAAACCTAGAGTTCCATTATAGAACAGGTGCTCAAAGTGATATTCCACTTCTAAAGGCATTTATAAGTTTCCATTACTGTAAGCCAAAATGATGCTCAATGTGCTGAACTTATCAGTTTTTTCTTCTTTTTTATCGGTTTGCAATTGTGTTAAAAGAAAACAGTTTTCTGTAGCAACAATGTGTTTATATTAGCAACGTACACCAAAGTGGAGTACGTATCAAGATTTCCTGACTCTGGCTTGCTAATCATCTGATTGGTTAAGGCAGAGAGCACACAAAATATTACCATAGGGCCATTTTATCACCCCCTCAGATTTGAAATTCCTATCTGTTGAATGCCAACTAGAAATTGCCAGGCATTAATATATACATATATACTGTACTGACATAGTGAGCCCAGTTGGACATGTGTGTGGCACAGTAAAGCAGGCCATTACAGAATTAATGTATTCCGAAAGGTGAACCTAGCTGAGATGTTTAATATGGGGCCACTCTGATTGAAAAATATCAACATCACTGGATAAATTCTATCCCTCACCTGTACACCTGTCCCATCACCGATAAAGACTAGAAATTAGATTTTTTTTCACTCTGTTGTTCTCTCGAAATATGCAGGGGCTCTCAAAATCATTAGGTCATCCCCCAATGTCCAGGGATGGATCTACTCTAAACGATAACAATGTTATATTCCAGCTGGCTTTATTTCATAGTTGGCATAGAGGAAATAAGCCCTCTACTTCACCTATCCTCTACAGGGCCAACATTTACTGTAGGTCTAGCATGAGTAACTGAGCAGTTACTAATATATGTGACCCAAATTGAAACAGGCATTTAGTCATGCATAGCATGTACTACAAAAGCACAAATGCCTATACCTAATTACATCAATCACCCGTAGCACCCCTTGGGGAATACTTATTAATGTGCTGCACAAGGTTACAATAACTTCCTGCCTCAGGAAAGTATTCCCCTTTGCCAGCCTGTCTAAAAAAAAGGTCTAACAAACCTTTACTAGCATTAGGTCCACCCAGGCACAGGTGGCCTTGTGCCATGAGAGTCAAAACAAGTGGCTCCAAGTAAAAGGTTTTTTTTCCTGGCTGCTCCATTCCAGATCCTTGCCGTAAAAGAGTCTGGGGCTAACTAGCTACAAGATATCTACCAACTGGTAAAACTGAACTGTCTCCGTCTTTTTCTGTCTGTAAGTGTAGAAAATATTCAGAAGCAACCCCAGACAATAAATGATGAGTGATGTTGACTGTTGCCAAGCCCTCAGGAAGTATTTTAGTAATTTTAGTAAGCCAAGCCCTTGGTAATAGCCACCAGCACTGTTTTAGCCTTATACAAAGGAGTAGCTAGGCTTTCTGGCACCCGGGGCAAAGATTCAAAATAGCGCCCCCACCTGTGTTTAGGCCCCCCTTTGGTGCCCCCTGACCTGCCCCCCCCCCCTGCTCCCCCTAGCTACCTTTTAAGCAAGCAAGCAGCTGAATAGTAGCTGTGACAACTGCCAATGTGAGCTAAAGGGAAACTAGCTCTCTAATGCAGGGCTCACTGACAACAAAAGGAGGAGGATTACGTTAGTTTGGTGATTCTGTTGACCAAGACCCTCCCTGACACACAGCTGCAAGGGACGGAATGGGCCTGCTTTAATAAACTTAAATGCTACTCTTAAATAATCTCTAGGCCTTGCCCTGCCTTACCAACAACAAACTGCAGAGCTCTGATGTTGATATGCTGCCCACCTTTGATGTAGGAGCAACTGCTACACCTTTTATGCCATGCAAGCCTCCAGCATGACCCCAGTGCTGGAACGATCAACTCTAATCCACTTAGTTTTAAAGCAGACCAAAGGTCAAAAAAAGCAAGTTGAGTAAATTGCAAAAGCCCCACTGTGGTAAACAGTGACATTTGAGAGGGCTTAACTCCATGCAGATGTTATGGAATAGCAGGCAGATTCTATGCTGCATAACTGCATGGGAGCGGCCATCTTGCCACATACATGAGCCCAGCTTATGAAAAACTCTCTTATTTCTAGTAGAAAGCCATCCGGTGTGATGACTCATTGCTCTTCTGCACAGCTGAAAGAATTGTAACATTTTAGAAGATACACTGGGTGTCTGCAGTGAACAGTGATAAGAAAACATTGTTCCCTCTACAAACACAATCCCTCTAGCAGCTGGTTATTCAGCGTGTGTGTTTATATAACATAATACACCCGCTGTCCATGTATCTGAGGCATTTATCGCTCCCAGTTTGGTGTGGACTGCTGCTCTCCTCTCATGCTTATGTGTGTGACAAGATGTCTGCTCCCATTCAGTTGTGCAGCAAGGAATCAGCCTGCTATTCCAGAAAATTTAGTTTAGGAGTTAAAGCTGACCTACAGGCTGATTCATCATTAGCGGCAGGTAGCGACAGATGAGCGTCTGTAGCAGGCATTTTCAGAGCGCCCGCTAGTAGTCACTGTGCTCAGCCGTAGGTTGCTACTTTATAGCGACTCAGTCGCTGTTCAGTAATGTTGAATACATTGTGAGGAGTCGCTATTTGACCAGTACAGCGCTGTATGGGAGCGCATGTTAGCGACTGCTCATAGCGACCGACTCACACCATATTCAGCAAAAAAACAGCCTCACAAATCTCTGGCGCTGAAAAATACTTGTTTGAAGCCCAGAGCGCAGGAGGCAGTGTGTTAAAAGTGTGTTTTCAAGCATCTATCAACTAGTAACAAAGCGAAAACATATGGAATTACATTGTAACAACATTGTAACATGAACACTTTAATGCCAGACCTGTAATGTCATTTCTGAGGAAATATATTAAAAAAATGAAAACATTATGAATAAAACTGCTTTTTCAATGCCAGAAAGAGGTCACGGAATAATTTGTGAATTTTTGGAAAAAAAAAAAAAAAAAATTCCCTGTTTAAAGAGAAGAAAAGGTTCGTCCATTGAAATGTATGGGGGAGCGTCAGGTAGCGAGAGGTCATACCTGGCGCTGTGCAAGGCTGAATGCCAGCGCTGTTCGCTGAGGCTGTGAAAATGATGAATCAGATGCTACATGGCGTTATCCCAGTCGCTAAACCGATTCTGCTTGATAAATGTGTAATTGCGTGCCGTGTCCGGCGTTCACCAGTCACTACCTCTCATTAACCAGCCACTACCTGACGCTATCCCTTCATGAATAAGGGCCCTAGTTTAGTAAATTGCTATCCATCTTGTGATCATTGGCATAAGTAGCGTAAGCCCCATGCAGGTATTGTGGAATAGCATAAAGATTATTCGCTCTTGAATTACATGGAGGGGGCGGCCATCTTGCCACACACCCGATAGTCCTGCCCACACATGAGAATTAGGGGGGTGCTGTGCCAGCTGCAATTCAAACCAAATTGAGAGAGATTTATGCCTCAGAAACAAGGAGAAGCTTGCCTGTCATTTTTCTCACACGCAGACACGGACAGGCTGAATCATTACTAGTGCCAGGTAACGGCAGATGAGCGTCTGTACAGCGGCGCTAATAGCGACTGCTAGTGGTCGCTCTGATCGGCCTTGAGTCATTATTACAGAGCGCCTCAGTCGCTGTAGTAACATGGCCGGCATTGATGAATTTGATGTGTGAGTCGCTATAACACCAGTACAGAGCTTTATGGGAGCGAACGGTAGCGACTGGTCAGTGTGAGCGACTCAAACCATATTCACCAAAAAAAACAGCCTCACACAGCACTAGCGCTCAAAACTGGGTTGCTGTAGCCCAGAGCGCCAGAAGCTGTGTGATTAAAGTCTATTTTTGAACACATATCCACTAGTAAAACAGCTAAAACATATGGAATTACAATGTTATAACATTGTGACATTAACACTTTAATACCAGACCTGTAATGACAATTCTGCAGAAAAATATTATAAATCAAAAAACTTTTCTAAAATGTATTTAAATAGGCCAGGAGAGGTCACACAATGGTTTGATACAAAACAAAAAAAATATTAAAAGAAAACCCTGTTTAAACAGAAGAAAAGTAACGTCCACTCAAATGTATGGGAGAGCGACAGGTAGCGACAGGTAATACCAGGCGCTCTGAAAGCCAGAGCGCCGCCGGGATCTGCTGAGCCGCCTGCGATGATGAATCGCCCGCTACGTGCCGCTGTAAGAGGCGCTCACCAGAATTGCCTTCATAAATGTGGTATTGCGTGCTGCGGCCGGCGTTCACCTGCCGCTACCTGTTGCTATCCCTTGATGAACAAAGCCCTAAATAAACAGCTAAGGTAGCAAAAGCAATCTGTGTGAGGGGAGCCGTTACAATGCATCTTTCCATCAGGGGATACAATGTATACAATGTTGTACAATTTTATTCAAAGATAAGTCATTACAGCTGAAGGTTTTCTACTTCTGGCTACAAATAAAAAAATGATTGCACAGAACTATGAGGCAATTTTGACTCATAGAGAGACTCTAGAGGTTTTCAGAATCAGCTTCTTCGTGTGTGGCAAGATGGCCACTGCCATGCATGTTTAAGAGTGCAAAATCTGCCTGCTGTTCCAAACATTTGCATGCTGTCCGCTCAATAAGCTTAAGTCACTGAATGCCAGAGAGGAGCTTTAGGGGAGCAATTTAGTAAACTGTCTTTTTTTGACTTTTGGGTCGCTTTATGACTGTAAAGTGCATTTGTCTCAGTATCGAACTCCTGGGCACCATTACTAGTAGTGGGTTTAAGAGATAGAAAAGAGATAAAAAGTTTTTTACTAACCTTTTGTTCTTCTGAAATAATCGCTCCTAGTCCGGCGTTGGCTGCCTTATCTGATTGATAGATCCAGGTCCTGCATCACTATGCCCAATAATCCCACGCTTTCTCCTTCTCAATGAGATGTTGCCCTACCGACATCATTCATATTAACGTTGTCACATCTCCTCCACTGATTGCAATAGAGGGGGTGTGCCAACATTACTGTGACTGGTGGCGGGGGGAGGTATCACGTCGAGTTGATCGGGCATGCCGGGACCTGGATCTGCCGATCAGGTAAGACACCCAGCTCCAGACTAAATGTCATCTGGGGGGGACATACAGCTTTTTTTTATATTAGCCTGGACAAAGTCTTTACCTTCTTCCGGAATAAGTATCTGCTGCCCCAGAGTGAAATTAGAGAGAAAAGTAAACTCACCTGTAAAGTTTATAACTCGCTGTACTCCACTCCAGTGGCACCAGTTACTCATGCCAGCAGGAGTTAACCCACCATTAATGGAGCCCCATGTCAAAGGAGTGTCCTCCATGTCTTTCATTATGGTTGGTATTCATCAGAAAAAAAAGTCCCTGTCGAGACACACACTCATTTCTTCCCACCATAGCGACTGAGTAGCTGTAAGAGGAATGAAACTGGAGGAATGAAACTAGAGGAATGAAACTGAAAGGAGGGCGAGCTTTGGAGCACCACTATGGTTTCAACCCTTCTACCCTGCCTTATTATTGCTATTGGGTTTACAGTCCCTTTAAGGAATCTGTTACCAGACTCAGAATTACAGTTACATACTTTTGCACATGCCATAGCAGGTATTGGAATCAAAAGGGTGGTTGGACTTTTTTCTTTTGAACTATTGAAAACCACTTTCATGTGCTCATCTGCAACTACATTTGTATTGATAGTATAAACAGGGGTCCTCATCCTTTTATGACATGAGAGCCACATCATTCATGTGGCACTGGTAGCTGCTGAAGCAAGGTAAGCTAGAACTCTGCTCTGCTTGCCCTACTCTGCATTAATCCCAATGCTCAGCACTGACCATACCCCGCTCTGCAGTCCATACACCCCCTCTCCATCTCACCAGTGTTCTGGTGTAGCAGATAGATGGTGAGCCACACAGAAGGGGTCTGCGGGCCACATGTGGTTCCCAAGCTATAGATTGAGGACTCCTGCTCTACAGGATAAAACATGCACCTGCTTCTGTCCTAAAAAAGTGTATCCCATACAGTGTAACCCCTCCCCTCCCACAGGTCTCTATATAGTCATCCTAGAATGCATAGAGAGGCTTCCAAGCTTTGCAAACCTGAATGTCTGTCTGCAAGGGTGAGCAGGGCAAAGGGAGCGTAGTATCCCACAGCATCTCCACTACCTCCACTATGCTCTGCATGCAAGGCATGCCTGAATGGTTTTACCCAACCTAAAGCACTAGGGCTGGATTCATAAAAAGCCCAATGCTCCACTTTTCCTGCAATCACTGGATGGCATTGGAAATGTTACCATGTGGTCAAACAACCTCATCAATACCCGACAATTTATTCCAATGACTGCATGCAAAAAAAAACATATTGAACTTTCAATCTGCACTTCAAGCTGAGCCCCAACTAGTACATTTATCATAGGAACTATCTGGAAATCAGATCACTGGATTGACTGGTATTTGACATAAAAAGACTATCTAAAAATCAGCCAAGCATATTAAGATGCAGATAAGAAAGCTAAACAGAGGGCTAGCCACAGACTACTCTCCTCCAGCTGTGTGCAACCGCACCAGACATTCATATAGGACTGCTTCGGGAGCCGGGGATGCCGGGGGGCAGCCCACACATGCGCTGTAGGATCACTGATGAGGTAAGCTAAGCAAACATGCCAACCCCGGGGGGAGAGGGTTTCACACATTGCGAGCATCCCAAACAGGGCAGGGAATTGGCCAGCCAAAGAGTTTTATAGACACTAGAGTTGAAGGGGAATTTGTTGGGGGGGGGGGGGGGGGGTTTGCCACACACACACACCAATGCCTATTAATGTTTGGGTACTAAAGGCTTATCTGTGCAGACTGAGGTTGTACCTACTTCCCGCCCGCGGTCTGACTTAACTAGGGTGAAGAGAGGGGAGCAGTAAAAGTGCTTGGAGCAGCATAAACAACAAAAACGGCCCTGGACAAGTATTTTGTAGCTGTTTAATTATACCAAATACGAATGACAATGCAACAACTATTAGATCTGAGAGCAGGCTGCAACAGCAGAAGTGACAAGTAAGGGACACCTCTAGCAGGAAAGAATGCTATGGAAACCCTGAAAAGCATGAAGAACTGGAGGGAAGCATTTTCCTCCTAGCAACAGATGTTTCAACATGAGGTCATATCAGTATCATAAGGTGGGCAGGCTCAGCAATTGGGTGACGATATAGGTTATATTTTTACTGTATGAGAAAACAATTAACATGAGTTATCCTTAAATATCTCAATTAAATATTGTTCCGATCATAAAAGAGAGCACTGCGCGAATGACTTACCTCTCTGGAGCTGGTTGCATTACAGTGTTACATCTTAGCCAGTGTTACAGCTATCACTTTCCAACTAATCAGCATCACAATCAGTACACAGACGAACATAAGCGATCGGGGAATATACAAGTATACCCTTCACAGCACACATAACATGAATTCCTTCAGAGGTCCACAGGATTTCATATTTGGGGTGCGCATATGTTCATTAAAACGCAGGTAATACATGTGTGGCATAAATTCCTATTCCTAGGCACATACAAATGAACCAACACCTAGTACTATGAATCTCCTTCTATGGACACCTTAAAGCTGTTGAGCCTGGGCAACCTCCCCCACTGCAGCAGCATCAGTTAACCCTAGTGATGCTTCAGCCTCAGCATCAAAAGCCAAGCGTTGCCAGCAGCCCTGTCGAGCCAGTCTCTATTTTTAGCTGCAGCTGTCAGTTTCACGGCTGTGTGAAGCATCATCCTTTGGCTGAGCTTCTTGTAAAATGGGAACCGGTCCCCTCCATATAGTAGAATAACCCGTTCAGAGCTGGCGGAGGCCTGCAACACCCCTATCAAGCGAAATTACTGCCACAGGAGCACGACAACAGACAAGAAACATAGCAGGGGGCAAGTGCCTTGAATAGCAAATTATCCTTACATTGCAGCATGCTCCTGATGCCTCAATATGGGATGAAGAGTCTAGCAACCTCTCTCTGCACAGAGATGCATCTCCATGTTCTGTAGAGCCAGTAATGATGTGTATAAAATGGCTGGAGCTTAGCCCCGGAGATCTGCGCTGCCTCTCAGAGAGAAGGGTTGAGATAGCAGCAGCTACCTAGACTCACCATCCCCTCTCTGCCGCTGGTCCATGCAGGGTTCTGCCGATCCATCCTGAACGATGCTGGTGGCCTATTACTCCTGGGTGTAACCCCCCTGTGTGACAGCTGCAGTCTCACATCTGTCTCCCTCTGCGATAGCAGCACACTGGGTCCTAGCTCTGGGGGTGGGGGGGTTCTTGGGTGGCTGAAGGAGACCCTTTTGCTTTGTGTGTCTCTCACTCTCCCTTCCACACACACACACACCCCCCCTCCCCCTCTCGCTGTCTCGCTCTCTTTCCCCTCCTTCTCACCCTCTTTACCATTTATACTCATCTCTACATTTCTCCACCAAAGGACAGTTTTCATTGGAATAATTATAACACTCTGATAGCTGTTGTTTTGCCTTTCTCATACCTCATCAGTTTAAAAGGACTTTTAGCACCCTCTTCATTTTGCAGCTTTTACATTATATCCCTGTATGAAACTACTTTATGAATGAATACTTTATCATTTTTAAATAGATATAATAAGCCAAAAATATCCAGGAGAGTTTTTTAACAAATGCATGCTTTTACAATTTGAATTTCCAGGTACAATATAGTCCATTGTACTCTTCAGTATACTAAGCAGCTTGTATTCACATTTATTTTTTATGTGGAACTGTTATGTTATCCACGTTGCCACTTTTTAGTTCATTCATTCATGCATGCATTTATTTCTATACCTGAAGATTGCCTTTAATTTCACCACTGTCCTCTAATTCTTTGCTGCAGTTGTTTTATATACTAACCAGGCTCTTCTCCAAAAAAAAAGCAATTCTGCGAGTACTGTAGAATTGTTTTTGTTCTTGCATGGCACGGCCCACTTCGGTATTCATAACAGTTGGGTTATTCCGCCACAAGGTGGTGCAGTGGTACTGCAGAAAAGCTGTGGCTTGTCCCAGCTCCCTATAAAAACGGGCTTAACCATAGAGTTCCCCAGCGTACACAAGCAGTGAGACAAGAAGCCGGGAGAGAATAAGTAAAAAATTTGAAAAAGGTAAAAGACCCCAATTGACTTGGAACAATCACCATAAAGAGGCAACCAAGAATAACGATAACAAGGGTGGGGCAAAGCGGGCCGTGCCATGCAAGAACAAAAACAATTCTACAGGTGAGTACCGACAGAATTGCTTTTTTCTTTATTGCATGGCACGGCCCGCTTCGGTATTCATAACAGTTGGGACATCCAAAAGCAGTGTCCAGAGTAGGGTGGGATCCCCAAAGAGTAACGGCCAGTAGTTCAAGTCACTACCGCCTGAAGCACCTTGTGGCCAAAAGCAGCTGTCAGGATCCACTTACCCATCTCCCGGTCCAGCGGCGTCTTTGTTCTTCAGCCGCCCGCTCCCGCTGCACAGCCGCCCGCCCGGCGGCCGCGGCGAGCGGCGGCCACTGCCTCTGCTGGCGCGCGCGCCTCCTTCCCTGCCAGCCGGCGGCCACGGCTTCCGTACACCCTCTATTTACACCCTCCGGCGGCGCTGCTCTCAGCGCGGCCACCGGAGGAAATGAATTAAAGTGCCAGGTGGGGTTGGGGGGAGTCTTCCTCAGAGACTGGGCCAATCAGCCTTAATGGATTCTAAAATGCACCAATCACTACACTAATGCCTTGAGCTCAATGATATCTGGTTCCCTATAAAGCTCTTTCCCCCTCAGTTGCCTGTTGCCTGTGATAGCGCCTAGAACTTGGTCTCTCCTGTGAATTGTAGCCGATCTGAACTCCTGTTGCCGACCTTGATTGTACCGACCACTCTCGATCTGAACTCCTGTTGCCGACCCTGATTGTACCGACCACTCTCTATCCTGAACCCCTGTTGCCGACCCCTGCGTGTATCCTGACTACGAGTTGCCTGATCCCTGGTGCCGCTACGATCTCTGTCTTCCCGCTGTCGACCTCTGGCCTGTCTCTGGACTTCCTCTGCCAACGCTCTAGCTATTGGTTCTCCAGACCTCCTACACATAAGCTCACATCCTTTGAGCCATTAAGTCCTGGGGGCAACCGATCCCGGGTAGGCGTATTCTGCGTCCCGGCAAGCGGGGGCTCCTACAGGTGAAGCTGGCTGCGGAGATTGGGGGTTGTGGGCTTATCAAAAGGGCTGGAGTTACCCCGAGCGTGACAGCAGCATCCGCTGAGGCCTTAACATCAACCTTGTAAAACTTAGAAAAAGTATGAACAGAAGACCAAGTAGCAGACTTGCAAACTTGTTCAACAGAAGCTTGGTGCTGAAAAGCCCAAGAGGCACCAATAGCACAAGTAGAATGAGCAGTAATCCTAAAGGGAGGTTCCTTTCCCTTAGCAGAATAGGCTTGAACCACCGCCTGATGGATCCACTTGCTGATAGTGGATTTAGCCGGAGGCAAACCCTTCCTAGGTCCAGAAGTGAGAACAAAAAGAGCATCAGACTTCCTGAAAGGCTCAGTGGCGACCAAATAAAACTTCAGAGCCCTAACCACATCTAAAGAATGCAGAATCCGCTCTTTGGAATTAGCAGGATTAGGACACAATGAAGGCAAAACAATGTCCTGATTAAGATGAAAGGCAGACACAACCTTTGGCAGAAAGTCCGGCTTAAGCCGAAACACCACCTTATCCTGATGCCTCTCAAAATAAGGAGGTTTGATGGAAAGTGCCGCTAGTTTAAAAACTCGCCTTACAGAAGTGATAGCCCCCAGAAAGGCTACCTTAAGGGTCAGAATAGACAAGGCAGCATCACAAATAGGCTCAAAGGGAGGCCCTTGCAATGCAGACAAAACCAGATTCAAATCCCAGACTGGTAGCAAAGGCTTACGGGGTGGACGCACATGAGAAACACCCTGAAAAAAGGTTTTAACCAACCGGTAATTGGCAAAAGATCTTTGGAAAAAAATTGCCAGAGCTGAAACATGGCCTTTTAGGGTACTAAGTTGCAGGCCCTGATCCAAACCATGTTGCAAGAATTCCAGAATCCTGGGAATAGAAAACACCCTACAGGGAAGCCGGACTTGGACTCACACCAGGTAATGTAAGCATGCCAGACCCTGTAATAAATAAAGGATGAGGACTTCTTCCTAGCCCAAATCATGGTATCAACAACAGAAGCAGGCAAACCCTTTTCCATCAATGGAGGTTTCAGCAGCCAAGCCATTAAAGCCAGAGTTTGTAAATTGGGATGGCGTAGCTGCCCCTGGGTGAGAAGATCTGGATCCTTGGGCAAGACGTGCCGGTCTACTGCCAACCGCACAACATCTGCGAACCAAACTCTTCTTGGCCAACAAGGGGCCACTAGTATGGCTGGTACCCGCTCCTGGGCTATCTTGCGCATGACCCTGCCCAGGAGAGGAAACGGAGGGAACACATAGAGAAGCTGAAACTCCGTCCAAGGCATTGCCAGTGCATCCGTGGTGAAGGCCAGAGGATCCTGAGACAAATCTGGGAAGTTTGTGATTGTGACGGGACGCAAACAGGTCCACGTCCGGCTGACCCCAGCGGTGACAGAGGGAGAGAAACACCTGATTGTTGAGAGACCACCCCCCCCGACGAGACGTCCCCCTGCTCAGGGAGTCCGCCACCTGGTTCTCCACCCCTGGAATGTAGACCGCTGATATGCAGGGAACATGCTGTTCCGCCCAAGACAGAATCAGGGACACTTCCTTGAAGGCTCGCTTGCTCTGAGTCCCTCCCTGATGGTTGATGTAGGCAACCTCCGTCTGGTTGTCTGAGCAAATCTGAACAGCCCGACCCCGGAGGTGAGTGGATAGGCGAGAAAGAACCAACCTGAGCAAAGGGGACTGCCTCGAAGCAGGACACCATCAGGCCCAACAACTGCATCCCCAGACGGATTCAGGGATGAGGACACGACAGCAGAGCCCAAGCCTGCAGCTGAAGACCTTCCACCTTCCGCTGAGGAAGGAACACCTTGACCTGAGAGGTATCCAGCATCATGCCCAAAAAGGTCCTCACCAATGACGGGGACAGAGAATATTTGGGATAGTTGATCACCCAGCCTAAAGACTCCAGAGTGTATGTCACCATTTGAGTGTCCCGCTCGGCCTGAGGAAAGGACTCGGCCACAATCAGGATGTCGTCCAGGTAAGGAATGATGCGGATGCCCTGGTTCCTTAGCAGAGCCATCACTCCTGCCAGCACCTTGGTAAACACCCAAGGTGCCGAGGTGATACCGAAGGGTAGAGCCACAAACTGGTAATGCTGACCCTGCAGCTCGAACCTTAGAAATCTCTGATGACCTGGGAAGATAGGCGCATGAAGATAAGAATCCTTGATGTCCACAGTGGTCATGAAGTCGCCTGGGCGAAGGGTACTGACAGCAGAGCGCAGCGTCTCCATGCGAAAGTGCTTGAATCTGACAAATTTGTTGAGGCCCTTCAACAAACTTTAATCTTGGGGAGGGCCAGGCTGCAAACTTTATCTTGTAACCGGAGGACACTACCTCCTGAATCCACTGGTTTGAGATGTAAAGCCTCCAGACGTGAGCAAAGAGCCAAAGCCGTCTCCCCACCCGGATGGGTGAGGGCGCCCCATCATGCCTGAGGGGGCTTGGGAGAGGGTTTGGACTTAGGATTCCAGGAGAGACCGGGACGACCACGGGTTCTGCCACGGCCCCAAGAATCTCTGTGACCACTGACCGTAGGCAACTTGTTAGGACGTTCCCATTCTTTAAGCACCAAGGTGGTAAAATGTTCCTGCTCAGGGAACTCTAGACGCTGTTTACCAGGGGGCGAAAAAGCTCCCCCTGCTTTCTTTTAGCTACCTCAGGGGGAGCAATGTGCAAAATTTACAAATTTAAAAAATATGTGACAGCAGATAATCAGTATCTTCAGGGTACCATGATTCATCTCCGGACGCAGACCCAGGGTCACTATCGCAGCCCTCCTGCTGGTTCCCAGAGGAGTCAGAGTCCTGGGAGAGCTCCCCCATCTCAAGGGGGTGACAGTCACCAAGCTCATCAATCCCCACATACATCTCAGTAAGGGGAGCAGGCCTGGGGTCCAGGTGTCTCTTCTTGCCAGAGGCCTTCCTAGGAGCATTCCTGGCAAGCTGCTTTTCAATGTTAGCCACCCGCAGAGCCAAATCAGAATGTGACTCCCTGCCAACATTCCCCTCACTGGGGCCCAATTGCAGGAGAGGGGGAGTAGGTGAAGCCGAGTGAGGCGCAGAGCTGGGAAGCAAAGCAGGCAAACCAGCTTAAAGCGCAAGGACACTTTCAGCGCACGGCACGCACACCGTGACACTGTTACTCACAGGGGATACCCCACACATGGAACACAGCCGTGCTTACCCCAGAAGTTAATAAAGGGGGAATGAGGGGGAGGAAGGAGTGGAGCCGGGAGAAACCACAACCCAATGGTATCCCGCCTGAAAGACATAAGTAAAAACACACATGAGCATCCCGCAACAAATACACCCCGATTCAAAAAAAAAAACCCCAGGGGGGACTCACGGACCAAAGACACCGCGGGGTCACACAGGCTGGATAAGGCGACCCGTCGGAGGAAGCAGCGCTGCAGGCAGGAAGGGAGAAATCCACACGCACAGCTCGTCCAAAATGGCGCAGGCAGAGGTACCTCGAGGGGCAGGCCGCGAGGTGAACGACGCGATACGCGGCATCATCCAGCCCCGCCCCCTCCGAAGAGAGCAGAAAACTGCGCTCACGTGACCCAGCCGGCGCCATGACAAAGCAAAATTACCTCAGGTTATAGCGCCCACAGCCGCGGAACGCAGTACAAAGCGGCGCGGCAGCTAAAAACACCAGAAAACACACCAAAAAATGTAAAAACACCACAGATATGACTACTCGCCGCCACCACCCACCCCCCCTTTCCCCCCCCCAACCAAGTTAGAGAGGGGGGGAAGAGCGAGAAGAAGCGGCCAGCAGCCATGGTCAAGAGAGGGGGGGCGCGGGGGGGGGGACCCAAAGGAAAAAGAGAGGACACAGTCCCCAAACTACTTACCCCCTCAGAAGCTAGGACAGAAACTCAGCGGCTTGGAGCAGCGCTCCAGGAGCACTTGACCCTAGTGTTCTTCTTCCTTCACCCGATCTGTCAGCCAAGGCTGGGAGGCAGTGAGGGTCCAGAAATGGATGGAAATAGACTTGCAGAGTCACAGGCTTGGTTGCCCCGCTCACCTGCGCAAGAGAGATTGCCATCTGCTAACTTCGCAGTCCACTGCAGAGAGAACACTGGGGAACTCTATGGTTAAGCCCGTTTTTATAGGGAGCCGGGACAAGCCACAGCTTTTCTGCAGTACCACTGCGCCACCTTGTGGCAGAATAACCCAACTGTTATGAATACCGAAGAGGGCCGTGTCATGCATTAAAGAAAAAGTGTGTAGATCAGGAGTTTCCAACCATTTTCATCAGGTACCACTTCACATTTTCTAATTATGAAATGAAATACAAAATGAACTCTTAAAAAGTGCAGGTAAGTAGTTTTCATTAACTTTTTGGAACAGTGTTTTACTTATGGAGCAAATCAGGCTTGGGTAAAGTTTAGATGGCAGCACATCAGGCTGTAGTACAGACAGTGACGGATTTTTCCTAGCCACCTGGTCATGGGCAGGGGTAGATAGGACTGGACTCTTAAATTGATGGTGCTATAGCTTTTGTATTGCAGGGGCAGATAATGAGGCAGGAGTGGCTGTGGCCCCCCATAGTCATGATGCTGAGCCTTCAGCATTGGAGGCTGGTGTTTCTTGGCAAAGTGTACCTAAAAAAAAAAGGCATAGTCTTCTCAGAAGAGGGTCTGGGTCTCAGAAAAGCTTTATTCAGCAGCAGATTAGACTAAATCAGGTAAGCAAACTGTGATTTGTTTTTAAACTTAGCCTGGAAAATCAATTTAATCTCACGTGGCTATCTAGCTACAAGTTTTATATAAACTCAATACAATAGAGGGGCACGCCAAAGCTTGGTACGCCCCTCTGCAATGTAGTGAATGGAAGTGGATGAGTGGCAGGGTGGATATCCATTTGGAGTAGGTGGCCCTTTCCTTGTGAATGCAGACTAGCAAATATCTTCCCTTTAAACAAATAAGGGAGGTTGTAAAGCAGGGAATTTAATGTCAATTTCATGAAGGGAAAGCTAATGCAATGGAGTTGAGTGACCTTTTTCATATCAGTAATTAAACTTTTTTCTAAAATCAAGACAATTAAAGCAAGTTTAAACTCTCACAGGAAACTCTGTGACACTGGAAGATAGTAAATCTTTGTCCATGGCAACCCTACCCAACCCACTTTGGCAGCAGGTAAGCCCTGAAATGAATAGATGCCTACCTTTTGCTTATCAAGCTCTGTCCAGAAGCATCAATACAATGCAATGACCACTATAGGTTAAGGTTTGGCTTCTGCATGCGTGTGTATCCATGCATGCAATGGAAGGAGGGGGTTAAGGTGTTCAGGGACTAGGACCACTCTATGTCAGGGAATATTTATGTTTGATTTAATGTGCTTTGCCAATCGCTGAAGGTCCCCAGAAGCTGCACTGCACCTCATTAATTCCAATTTACACAAGGCACATGAAAAAAGTCCTATGTATCACATATTATTTCTAGGCACTGCATAACAACTGAAAAGTGGTGCTCCCCGCCACCCACACATACAAAATTAGCAGCACATAAAATATTAAAATGCAATAATCTCTTAAACACATAAATCAATGTTTCCCACAGTTCCCAGTGATAACTGTGAGGCATGACTAGTTTTAGTTGTTTTCATACCAGCTCAAGTTACTTAGTGGCTGCCTGAGAGAAAAAAAAAGCAGAAAACAATCCGGACTTTGACTTTCCTGGGATTTGTTTCATGCTCCCAGGGCATCCCGATTTTGGATGCCCTGCTGTTTGAACCCCCTCCCCCACTAAAACTCTCCCACTCTAAAACTCCCACCTTTCCCTGCTCCAACAGCACATTTGGGTTTTAGTCCAATCAGAGCCCTTTGCCGTGTTTACATGCTTTGGCAAAAGGCTCTAATTATATTTAAACCGGACCTTCACCCTGAATAAGAGTCTATCTTGTATGTTTCCCCCACCCTGAACATACAGATTGCTCCCATTAAAAATCATCCTACCTGCACCAATTGCGTTTTTAAAACCCTTTAACACACAAGATGGTGGCCCCTGGAGTCTCAGGCTCCCTGCAGACACTATTTGTCTTCTGACTAACCCGCTCTGCATTCTAGGATTGCGGTATTTTTCCTGACCCCAGCTCTGCTCTGCTCCTATAACCCGCCCCCCTACACTTTTAACACCCTTTCTGCTACTCAGTATGTGATGCTTTTGTGTCAAGATGGCGCCGCCCGTATCCTAGAGTCGTGAACACAGTTGAAGCCCAGCGGGGGAAAGAATAATAAGTAAGCGACTAAAAACTTGAAGTTATCCTGGGTTTTGGGTCTTTGCCCCGCTGTGTCAAACCCCCCAGGTCACCCAAACAAACTCACCTCTTCTTGGTCCTACTACGCATGTGCGGCTGCTTGTCCAATCAGTGCGCTCAGATCCGCTCGAGTCCAGGAGCTCGTTCTAATGCCTGTGCCGGCCATTCACACTCGCCCTGCTAAAGGGATAGCGAGGATGTGGTCACAGCTCGCGCATGCACCGCTGGACCGGGAAAGAAGGTACGTTTCCGGGTGACCTGGGTGGTTTCATACAGCGGGGCATCCTGATTGTGGATGCCCTGGGGGGAGGAAATCCAGCGGCCCTGGAATCTTATAGATGTCAGGGCCGATGGGGGCGTGGGTTTTGGTCCACTTTAAGCTGTCCCACTTTGAGGCCCTCCAAAATGGTCTTTTTTTTAAGTTCAAAGTATTTTAAATATGGTAGCCATACAATTCGCTTGTAATAAGAGTTGCATGAATAGGCAACGACCAAAAATGAGTTTGGTTGGCTTTTGGGGCTTTAGTTGCATGGTGAAAAAAACATGTCATGTTATACATATCATTATAGTTAGTGCCTCCACTGTAAATATGTTAAGCTGTTTGAAGTAGCAATCTTTATGTATAGATTAAAAAAATACATTAAATACAAATATCACTGAATAGCAGCTTCAGGCAACAAGTGAAACACATCTAAGGGCTCATACCATTTACCTTCATTACAGTCCAGTCTAATTGGCTGAAGGCAGATTCCATATGTTCCTTATGTGGGGGCTACTATCATAAATAACTACTACTATGTCTTTGTGTACAACCTAGACTACTGCTGATGTACAGATATTATTCATCGATCACTAGATTACAGACAGTAAACAGTAGGGCGGGTGGCTAACCCTGAATGAAATACTCAATCTCTAGGGGCTCAGGTACCCTATTTTTCTGGACAATAACAATAACCTACAGAATAGTGATACTTTTGAGTGTGTCTGGACAATGACTTTAACCATGTGATCTTATAAACACATGAGAGCATTCTGTGGCAGCCAACTCCATAAACATACAATGTAACAGCTCTCCCCTCACACAGAATTTATGTGTGTGTGTGTGTGTGTGTGTGTGTGTCAAGCTGCCCCCTGTCCCTGGACATATATCTATCTCAGATTATTGCGGCTGCTGCTGGCACAGCTTCCCCCTCATGCTCAGTAAGCAGGACTGTCAGCTATGAGGCCGATTCATTAATAGCGGCAGGTAGCGACAGTTGAGCGACTGTAGCAGTATTTTCACAGCGCCCTCTAGTAGTCGCTGTGCTTGGCCATTGTTCGGTTGTTGATAGCGACTGTCGGTGTGTCGGTGTGCAGTAATGTTGAATACGGGGTGACGAGTCGCTATTTGACAGGTTCCGCGATGTATGGGTGCGCATGATAGCGACTGGTCAGAGCGACCGGCTCCCACCATATTCATCAAAAAATCACGCTCAAAAAATTCTCGCGCTGTGAAATGCATGTTTAAACCCCAGAGCGCTGGCGGCGATGTGTTAAGTTGTATAGATTTGAATGCAAGTTTAGCCCATTTCAAGCCCCATTTGCACAGCATACAAGAAGTCTGTACATTTTACAAGTCAAATCCAATCTGCGACTTTTGTCTGCTCTCTCTGGTTGTGCATATTTACACATCATTTACTGTGTGGAGGATTTAGGCAGATTCAATGTGCTGCAGCACTGATCTGATGTAATGCTTTTTCCAGACCGGTGCCTCGGAATATCTTACCATGGTTTAATATCCTCTGTTTTTCAGACAATACAAATTCGGACAATTTCCTACATAAAAATGGTCTACGCGTCTGGTTCAAAAGCTTTTGTTTTTCATCAACATCATTATAACAAACGAAGGCCACATTAGAAATAACATTTGAATGACACGGTTTTTAAATGGCTGTATACAAACTGCAAACATATTTGTATATTCTGATTTGCAATGTTATGCCCCAGCCCGCCCCCCACTTACCAATCTCCCTAATCAAATCATTTACATCAATAAATCAGTCTATATATTCATGGAACTATTTTCAGTCCATCTTACTTATCCATTATTATGTCATATGGTCCAACAAACCAAATACCAATTGTTCAATAAAAAAAAGAATTAAAGCTCTTTTGAACCGATTGCTGGCGTTTCACCTTATTTTAGGCTTCCTCAAGAAGAGTTGCAGGATGGGGAGGCCGATTCATTAATAGCGCCAGGTAGCGACAGATGAGCGACAGTAGCGTTATTTTCACAGCGCCCGCTAGTAGTCGCTGTGCTTGGGCGTTGTTCGGCTGTTGACAGCGACTCAGTCGGTGTGCGGTAATGTTGAATACGGGGTTAGGAGTCGCTGTTTGACAGGTTCCGCGCTGTATGGGAGCGCATGACAGCGAACGGCCATAGGGAACGGCTCCCAGCATATTCATTAACAAATCACGCTCAAAAAATTCTCGTGCTGTGAAATGCATGTTTAAACCCCAGAGCGCTGGCGGCGATGGGTTAAAAGTAGTTTTTTAACCCCCAAACAACCATATTTTTAGAAAAAAAAAAACAAACATGTTTTTCAAAACAATTTGTAATATGAATACATTAATATCAGACCTGTAATATCAATTCTGTACAATTTTTTTTTTTCTTTTTTTTTTACCTTAAAAAAAATCTAACATTGCAGAAGTGGTCACAGAATTTTTGACATTAAAAAAAAAAAAAAAAAAATTAATAGCAATTAATTATGAATATTTAAAGATTGCTCCATTGAAATGCATTGGAGAGCGCCAGGTAGCGAGAGGTCATACCTGTCGCTTTTCAAGGTCGGACGCTGGCGCTGTGGGGTGAGGCTGGAATAATGATGAATGATTCGCTATCTGGCGCTATCTCAGTCGCTAAGCAGGATTGGCTTGATAAATGTGTGATTGCGGAGGGGAGCCGGCGTTCTCGTGGCGGTGAGCGTCATTACCGTTCGCTCACCATTCGCTACCTGGCGCTATCCCTTGTTAAATAAGGGCCTTAGTGTTGCTGCAACATAGCAGAGAACTCTTCTAGCACTGCTGCAGGATTCCAGGACTAGGTAAGTTTTAAACCAGAGACTGATACACAGAGTCCTAGACACTTTGAAAGTAGGACTGGGTTTTGGTCCACTTAAAACCGGAAAAAAATGTTTTTAAGAAAACCATATTGGGTGTAAAAGCCCCAATTCCAATTACAGTTGGTGCCACATATGTATCGGTAGACACCCTTTCCTGCCCAGGGGAATCCTCCAAACTGAAAAGAGCCCTTTTTGACATTTTCAAATGAAACACCACTACTAAATGCTTTTTTTATTTTTAAGGGTTAAATGGTGTGGGGTCCCGCCTATCCATCAAAACCAGCCTGGGCAACATCTATGGGGCTGGTAGACCAGGGCGAGGAGGCCGAGTGTCCATCCCTGACCCTGAAGGCTACCAGCATGCATAGCCCTCACGGGTTGTGGCCTCTTCTGCACCTCCCTGGGCTTTGAGGTTGTGGGTAATGGGGCGAGGGGTAATGGCAAGTCTTTCTAGGCTCTTCTGCACTGTAAACTGTTATAGGATATAGGGGTCTCATGGACCTCCTACCAGTTCACAAAAAATGAACTGTAAAAAAAAAACCACACACCCACAGAAAAAAACAAAAACAAAAAAATTATCTCACTCATGCCCAGCTGGTGGCTTGTGCCATTTATTGCCCCGCCTGCAGTTTGGCCCCCACCAGGTGTCAACAGAGCCCATGGCTGATCTCCCCCTCTACTGCTTCACATGATATATTTAAGGGGGAACTGCCTTCACATGGTGCAGCAGAATTGTGTTCACTCTGTTCCGCTGTGGGGATGTATCTCATAGACTCTCTGTACCACTGGTGCTCCTTGATTCTAGTCTTCATCTGAATATTGTGGCAAGCAGGCCTCTCTCTGGTTTTCCAGAGGCTGCTTGGCCACTTCATGCTGTGAATCCTCTATACTGCAGGCCCCTGTCCTGAGCCCTAGGTGAGTGCCCCAGCACCTGGGGGTCCCTCTGTTTTGTTTCTATTCTCCTTCATATATGGTTGTGTTTAGTTAGTTTTGTATCCTGAATCCAAGGTTTTTCTGTTCTTTTGTTTCATGGTTTGCTTGCCTTTTGTTCAATAAAACTTTCCTTGCTCTGGCCAAATAATCTGTTTCCCTGGCAGCGAGTTCTATTAGGAAAACTCTCTGGCCTGACATTTCTGGTATAAAAGGCACCTCCCTGTGGCAGCTGGCGAGCTTTATGAAGCAGGCGTACAGGGCAGGAAACGGGCGTTCACGTTGATGAACCCAGACCCTCAGTGTTGGATCCAGGATGGGGGATTTATTTTTAAGCAAGCCGGGGAAAATGCCAAGAGCGTAAATTCTATGTGCTTGGCACTCAGCTGTTGCTTTGTTTACAGCAATTGGGATATCCAGCGGGCGCTTCCCCAGCAGTGGCCATGCTTCCGCCCCCAGCATATCTGAATGGCTAGGGATGGGAGCGCACTCACAGATGCAGGTATGCGGACGGCCAATGTTTACATCGGCGAGGGAGCCAGCCAGCAGGTGAGTTTTGTGGCAACCCAGGGCATCCAGATTTAGGGATTTTTTTATTCCAGGACCAGCTGAGCTGAGTTTTGTAAAGCTTTAAAGTCATACTTCAAGCAAAGGCAATTGTTACACCATTCTATCGGGCTACATTTGGCACTGTCCTAAAGTGTTTTCCGCGTTTAAATTGAAGAACAAATGGCCGATATATTAAGGTTTAGAGGTTCACAATGATTTATTTTCTGAAGCAAGAGGGAGTGGCCCTTGGCTCTGTGATGCTAATATAATAGGATGCTAATATAATCAGCATAATAGACGGGGTCTGTAAGATTCCCAGGACTTGCTTCAGACACCCTGTCTGTGTTCCCCTCTCCCCCTGTTGCTAGGCGACACTGGCTGTACTCCTAAACGTCCATGAGCGCACCCCAAAAGTGCATGTGCGTACTCCCAAATGGGCATGTGCGCACTCCTGAAGTAAATGTGCGGCACTGTCAAATGTGTGTGCACGCACTACCAAATGCGCATGCACATACTCCCATCAGAGGCCTGCTGCCTCTCACTCTTTTTTTGTGAGATTTGTGAGGCTGTTTGTTTGCTGAATATGGTGTGAGTCGGTCGCTATGAGCAGTCGCTAACATGCGCTCCCATACAGCGCTGCACTGGTCAAATAGCGACTCCTCACAATGTATTCAACATTACTGCACAGCAACTGAGTCGCTATAAACTAGCAACCCACGGCTGAGCACAGTGACTACTAGCGGGTGCTCTGAAAATGCCTACTACAGACGCTCATCTGTCGCTACCTGGCGCTAATGATGAATCAGCCTGCCCGTCATCCCTTATAACGGGTTGGCCGATTCATTAACAGCGGCAGGTAGCGACAGTTGAGCGACTGTAGCGGCATTTTCAGAGCGCCCGCTAGTAGTTGCTGTGCTTGGCCGTTGTTCAGTAGTTGATAGCGACTCGGTCGGTTTGCCGTAATGTTGAATATTGGGTGAGGAGTCGCTATTTGACAGGTTCCGCGCTGTATGGGAGCGCATGATAGCGATTGGTCAGAGCGACCGGCTTCCACCATATTCATGAACAAATCACGCTCAAAAAATTCTCGCGCTGTAAAATGCATGTTTAAACCCCAGAGCGCTGGCGATGGGTTAAAAGTAGTTTTTTTACCCCCAAACAACCATATTTTTGGAAACCAAAAAAAAAACAAGTTTTTAAAATAATTTTGTAATATGAATACATTAATATCAGACCTGTAATATCAATTCTGCACAATTTTTTTTTTTTTTACCTTAAAAAAATTATCTAAAATGGCAGAAGTGGTCACAGAATTTTTCACATAAAAAAAAAAATAAATAAAATTAATAGCAATTAATTATGAATATTTAAAGATTGCTCCATTGAAATGCATTGGAGAGCGCCAGGTAGCGAGAGGTCATACCTGTCGCTGTTCAAGGTCGGACGCTGGCGCTGTGGGGTGAGGCTGGAATAATGATGAATGAGTGGCTATCTGGCGCTATCTCAGTCGCTAAGCAGGATTGGCTTGATAAATGTGTGATTGTGGTGGGGAGCCGGCGTTCTCGTGGCGGGGCCCGTCATTACCGGCCGCTCACCAGTCGCTACCTGTCGCTATCCCTTGTTAAATAAGGGCCTAAGTAATAACCCATCATCTGTAATGACTTACCATTGCTCTGTTGAGAGCGCTCATAGATACTTTGGTTCCAATGTCTGAATGCTCTGCAGACACTGCAACATCCGATGCAGTGCATAGAGTTATTAATTTACAAAGCTTCCTTCATGCACATAGAATTCCTTTGCTCCATCAGCTTTGTGCGTGTGCGTGCACAGCATGACAGGGATGTTTATAAGGCATATATCTCTTTATGTTTGGGCTGCTGCTGGCCCAACCTTCCCCTTTTGCTCATGTCAGGTGTGTAGTAAGGTGTCTGCCTCCATGCAGTCCAGGAGCGCAGTATCTGCATGTTTTTCCACAACATCTGCATGGAGCTAAGCCCTCTCAAAAAGCTTATGCTCCAGATCATAAGAGGGGGGGTTTAGAGGAGCAATTTAGGAAACTTTCTTGACCAGATGTTGGCTTTAAATCTGTAGTCTCAGCCGTTTATTATTCCAAGCAATAAGAACAACGTCATCAGCTGTTGTTAAATCTTTGTTTGCTGGCTGCTATAGTCAAGAATGTTGTTATTTTGTGCATAAAGAAAAAACAAATGAAAACCTATTGTTTAGCAATAAAAGTGCAACAATTATTGTGATACCTTCTTATGCTTATCTGAATAAGCGACATTTCTAGCTCTTTGTACATTTATAGAATGCTAACTCAGAAGAAACCCAATTTTTATGATGGCTGATGCAATATCTAAAGGCCACTGGGGAATCGTAACACTTATTGTAAAAATGTACTGTAGTTGTTTTTAAATTGTTGCCATATAAGAGACAATTACAGAAACCTGCAGACTTGCAGACAAATAATAATACCCAATGCAACATCACTGTTGACGCACTAATACAATACAATTGAAACAAAGTATTGTATATAGATTATTTAGGTTCTCCTGTATAGTACTTGTCTATACCTGGAGTCCTCTACCCTTAGTACATAGGGGTTAAATAAAAATAAAACATTTTAAAATTGGCCTCTACCTCATAGTCCTGATAGGCCAAGCCCTGCCAGCGACTTCTATAAAGGGTTATAATAGTATTTTCTAGCTACAATGCAGAAGACGGGGAGGCTGATTCATCATTAGCGGCAGGTAGCGACAGATGAGCGTCTGTAGCAGGCATTTTCAGAGCGCCCGCTAGTAGTCGCAGTGCTCGGCCGTGGGTCGCTACTTTATAGCGACTCAGTCGCTGTTCAGTTATGTTGAATACATTGTGAGGAGTCGCTATTTGACCAGTACAGCACTCTATGGGAGCGCATGTTAGCGACTGCTCATAGCGACCGACTCATATTCAGGAAAAAACAGCCTCACAAATGTCTGGCGCTGAAAAATATTTGTTTGAAGCCCAGAGCGCAGGAGGCAGTGTGTTTAAAGTCTGTTTTCAAGCATCTATCAACTAGTAACAAAGCGAAAACATATGGAATTACATTGTAACAACATTCTAACATGAACACTTTAATGCCAGACCTGTAATGTAATTTTTGAGGAAATATTTAAAAAATGAAAAAATTATGAAAAAAATGCTATTTCAATGCCAGAAGAGGTCAAAGAATTATTTGTAATTTAAAAAATAAAAAATAAAACCTGTTTAAAGAGAAGAAAAGGATCGTCCATTGAAATGTATGGGAAAGCGACAGGTAGCGAGAGGTCATACCTGGCGCTGTGCAAGGCTGAACGCTGGCGCTGTTCGCTGAGGCTGTGAAAATGATGAATCAGACGCTACATGGCGCTATTCCATGCGTGCCGTGTCCGGCATTGACCAGTCGCTATCTGTCGCTACCTCTCATTAACCAGGCGCTACCTGACGCTATCCCTTCTTAAATAAGGGCCTGTGTAACCCAAATCTGACCACTGGCTGAAAGGCTGAATGTCTGGAGGGGTCGAATCAATCACAATTGTTTTCAAAGTTTGAATGTTCAGAAGCCCATGGGGAATCCAAATATATTTGAAGAGGATTACTTTTAATGTCTTTGTATTTCTCATAGCCACAGAAATCTAAACCCCCCCTTTCACACCTCATTTGTAAAACTGCCCTTTGACATGCGGAGGGGATTTTGAATTTTAAATAGAATTGTTATTTCAATTTATGGTGCGCAATATTAAAAAAATCACTTTTCAAAATCAGCCTCTCCAGAAAGATCCGAATGTATTTGTATATCCTCCTTTTGCACACTGAAGATGGTTGAAATTGGTTTAAATGTATAGGAGGAATAAAGGATTCAAGATGAGCTTACTGATTATATGCAAGGCCACTACAAAATACTGGCAGATATGGTTTTTCCCCTAGGGTTTACCAAAAAAAAAAAGGTAACGTCACGCATGACATTTAGGAGTGAAAGATGGAAAAAAAATCCTCCAAGAAGCCTGGTATGCTCGAAGACAGCTGACAATATCGGGTTCTGATGGGCAACAATGGCTTTTACATCAGCATCATGGACATTATTTATTTGTGACCAATTTTTTTTAGCACTGAAATATGGGCCTATACATAAAAGTAGGGAGAAAACAGACAAGCAAAGCAGAGAGCAGCTATCCTCCTCTGCACACACAAGCAGCAGCGTCTCCCAAACTGACTGATGCAATGGGAGAGGAGCATCTCTCAAAGCTAAATCAAATCCAGGTGCTGGAATACAGGGTAGAGGGCTAAAGCTCAACAACAGCTTCTTTTTCTTTTAAAAGCTTAATAAAACCTAGGATTTTGACTATCCTGGGTCTTGTTCCTCCCCCCCGGGCACCCCGATTTGGTATGCCTTGCTGTGTGAAATCCCCAATTCGCCCAGTAAAAGTCACCTCTGGAAAGAGCCATTTGCCATGCATATGTAAAGTTCGGCAAATATCTCTATTGTTGGCAATCGGGAGTGCAAGCGGCTGCATACCCCTCATCCTATCTGAATGGCTGGAGGCGGGAGGGTGAGCACAGCCCAAAGATGCTGGGGATGTGTTCGCCAGGGAGACAGGCAGGTGAGTTTTGTGGCACCCAGGGGGGATTCACATAGCAGGGTATCCCCATTTGGGATCCCCCCGGGGGAGAAAAGTGGCCAGCCCTGGAATCTTTTAGGCAACCGGCCACACTGGCTTTTGTTTCTCTGTAACTAAACTTTATGTTTAACTATCTGCATAAATAAAGCAGGGAGGGAGCATGCTACATTTAGAATAAAAAAGGTACTGTCCAGCTTGATCTGGCCAGTCATCAAGCCTTACAACACCACAGCCTGATGGGAAAGCTACAGGGGACAAAAGGTGAGTATATATATATTTTTTTTTAATCAACTGGCCTGGACTTTATTATATTATATTTACACAAGACCCAGTTTCCCAAAAATGTGATTAAAAATGGAGTGCTCTCACTTTCAGAAGCCATTACACAGACCATCCAGGCAGAGCCTGCTACACTGAGGGGTGACGAAAGGGTCACTCCCCACCCCACATGCAGAACCAAAGCCACAGCAGCCAAGGCTATGCAGTTTCTGACAGGGAAAAGGACTACTGTTAAAAAAAAAAATTCTTGTTATTGTTAGAAATGGCAGTAATTTGTAAAAATCTTAATAAATGCGTATTAAAACGGGCTTATGTGGCGAGTGTGGCACTGCAGCCTACCCTGTCAATGCAGTTGTGCCTCTTTGTTGGCACTGTAAATTAGAGGAGGGGGGAAACACCAAAGCCAGCTGTGTTTTATTTCCCCTTGAAAGAGCTGCCTGCTGACTGTGACTACCCACACACAGACATCTTTCTTTACCTGCCAGATGCTGCACATCCCCTCCCACATCCCTTCTCTGCATCTTTCTTTTGTGTTCTGTATAGAAAATTCCTGCTGAGCAACATCCACAATACGGGATGCGGGGAATAGCGAGAAGCTCATGGAGTGACGTACGAAAGGAAACCTCCATGCCAGAGAGAAATCCCAGGAAAACCTGCTTACTGCGCACTACCCTACACTCCCTCCCTCCTGTCCAGGCTTTAGCCGCCAAGCAGCACAAAAGGTTTAATTAAAGTTCAGTTGATGAAATAATACAGCTTTCACCAATCTGCCAGTTGGCATGCTGCTTTTTAACCCATTAATATTGAGAGAGAAAACCCCACTGTAATACAAATGCTCCCTCCTCCCAGCGCTGATGGGATAAAGATTAACTGCAGCACATCTCTATGAAATGTCTCGGCTCTGCAGTTTCCATGGTGATAGATCACCCGTTGCCAGAGAGGTACCTACGCTGGCTTTCCATTGGTTATCAAGAAAACACATAATGTTGCAATGCACGGAGCGTGAGTGGCAACAGGGGGTCAATTGATTCTCAAATTCATCACCTTTGTAGGGGAACTTAATATTGTACACATAGGAGCTTTATCCAAAATAACGTGTCTAGAATCTAAAGGCTTAAAAAAGTCCACTTCTAGATCATATCCTTAATCATTTATCCTGGCAACCGAGTTGTCCTATAGCTAAGTAGTGTTTTGATATCAGTTTGGTGTTCTTTACATAGTATGGGCTGGAACATCCTGCATGTGCACCCTTTCCCAGAGCCGCTCATGTCTGGTTAGCTGTTTTCCCACCTTTCTACCATATGGACTCAAGTATTGGTAAAGACCAGCAGTAACCTACCTATACCCGGCAGGCTTCTATTTTGCACTAAAAAACTTCCAACGGCCATGAGCTGCCCCTCAACCCTGCCTTTGTAATCCAATCCGTCACTGGGGGACTGGAAGCAGGAGTACATGCTGCAGTCCACCAGCATTCATGCATTAGCTTAGCTTAGAAGTTGTTATTTAGTGCTGGGGGTTAGCCACCAGAAATAAGGGTGGAGTGGGTAGGCTTAAATTGATTCTAGACCCAGAAACAAAGTTTATGTCATCACCTTCTATCCCCAGCCCAGTGCTCCAAAACAGCCTGTTTCTTTTTTTCACAAAAGCCTTTGCCCATTATTCATTAAAAAACTTTGATAGGATGCTATCTGATGTTTGATTGGCAGCCATATGGGCTTCCTGGCTGTGCAGCAGCCCTCTTTGTGCTCTCCAGCAATGATTCATTCAGTAACAAGCTAAACTGCCACATGATGTGTATATGGCAGTTTATCTTGTAGTGCCTTGAGATTTATTGCAGTTATTATAACTGATGATGCTGAACCTCAATGCTGAGCTGTGTAATTGAATGAATCATTGCTGGAGAGCAACAGGGTGCGCTGCTGCTCAGGGAGCCATATGGCCACCATACAAAAATCCGACTGAATCCTGTTAGTATTTAAACCCCTTAACTCTTAGCCATGTAAAATGTACATGGCTGCTTCTCCTACCATAAAATGCCAGCCACATAAATATTACATGCCTAACTTTCCCCATAGTGGCCAAAAAGTAATCCACTCACCTGACCCCTTAATCGATCCAGCCGGGTCTCCTCTTCACCCGGGAGGTCTCCAATCCAAAACTCCCCCCAGGCTCTTCAGTCTTCAGGAGACAGCCCCTCCCCCACTGTCACTGCTGCCATCATCACTACCCCGTGCCTTTCGAGGCGTGGTAGATGATGTAATCCCGCTCCTGGCATGACAGTTGTTAGATGCGGTGATCAGTGGAGAAGGGGGTGGAGGGGCATGGGATCCTTTGATCCCCTGCCTCCCACCCCCCCATCCAGCGATCTCTTCATCTGTCATCAAGATCAGCAAGGAGGTGAAGATTTACAGGTAGACAATAAAAGTCAAGGCAGTTTTCCCTCCTAAAAAAGAAGTGAGAATTCTCACCTAGCTCAGAATCAGAATGGCTCTTATTGGACAACAGCCCATGTAAGCGATTACTAGCACCCTAGGGGGTTTCACACAGCGGGGCATCTCGATTCAGAATGGCCCGGGGGAAAGGCAGCAGCCATCCCTGGAATCTTTTAGGGATTCCTAAAAGACGAGGGATAAGGTGGAAGTAAGTTAATGTGTGCCTGGACAGGGACAGCGGACCAAAACTCTAAAAAAAAAAAAAGGAACTTATTCACACGGCACAGTTCCGAATGTTCTCGCCGCAGTTGGCTATACTGCCCCTCTTCCTCATGGTTTCTGGATTCATATAGATCAGAAATCTGCACTAGATGCACCAATAGGAAGCTGTGGACTAACATCACCGGCCAAGTCTGCAGCTTCACATGCAAATCACATGCTGCTGCATACTGGTCTAAATGAAACTGCTGTGTGTATCCTTGTGGATTGAGACATTTACTAACTTTTTCAGAGATCCCATGTTGCATGCGCAGACAGGTGCGCTACACTGCTTCCTGCTTCTGCTAGCCAATCTGAGGTCCCCGCACAGGCATTTCTCAATGGAGAAATGAGAATGGAGCTAGAGATATATCGGGAGGCAGCTGGGGCCTGCGTATGTGCCGTGGAATTGCCGGCTATGTGAATTTACTTGGCAAATCCATGGGTTTCACACAGCGAGGTATCCCAAACAGTATGCCCCAGGGGATAGGGTGTCAACATGAGAACACCTGTTCTATTTAATGTACTGGGACCAGACCCAGGTACTATTAATAGGCTCAGCACCTCTAATAAAGGAAAGGGCTAAGACAGTGGCGATTACTACTTGCAGTGAAGTGAGGAACACCACACAGCAAAAGTAGGCACTACGCAGATGATCCTCCAAAATGCATTTAGCTGGTACCAGGGCCATTTCTAGCCAGGGTGAGCAGTATGGTCGCCCTGGGCACCAGAAATGCAGGCAACACCAAGATAACTGAGGAGTCTAGCCTCCTGGCTCTAGGAACAGTACCCCCTGCATTGTACTGGAGTACCCTCTGAGTAATTGAATGTCCCTCTGCCATGTCCCAGGTGAATTGTGTATGGAGAAGAGAGGGACTGAACCAACAGGAGTGTGGTTGGGAAGCATGCCATCACTCACTTATGTGTGTGTGTTCTATGTTATCTATTGGAGATGTAACATAATGCAGGAGCCAGGGTAAGTATACAGGCACACTTCCCAGCCTGCACTCTGCACAGGTCAGTGCTCCACCTCCCTCAAAGTGCAGCGATTTATTTACAAGAGGGATCCACTTGCACTCTGGTACTCTGCATATAAATTATTGGGTCTGGTGGGAAGGGGGGTCTGCTGGCTGTCTTAGAGGCCGATTCATTAATAGCGCCAGGTAGCGACAGATGAGCACCAGTAGCGTGATTTTCACAGTGCCAGCTAGTATTCGCTGTGCTTGGCCGGGGTTTGCTTGTTGACAGCGACTCAGTCGGTGTGCGGTAATGTTGAATACGGGCTTAGGGGTCGCTGTTTCACAGGTTCAGCGTTGTATGGGTGCGCCTGACAGCGAATGGCCAGAGCGAACGGCTTGCTGCAGATTCTTTAACAAATCACGCTCAAAAATTTCTCGCGCTGTGAATTCCTTGTTTAAACCCCAGAGCGCTGGCGGCGATGTGTGTAAAGTAGTTTTTAACCCCCAAACAACCATTTTTTTTAAATGTAAAAATTATACAAGTTTTTCTAAACATTTTGTAATATGAATACATTAATATCAGACCTGTAATATCAATTCTGCACAATTTTTTATTTTTTTTTTCTTAAAAAAAAAATCTAACATTGCCGTAGTGGTCACAGAATTTTTGACAGTTAAAAAAAAAAAAAAAAAAAACATAAACTCAATTAATTATGAATATTTAAAGATTGCTCCATGAAATGCATTGGAGAGCGCCAGGGAGCGACAGGTCATACCTGGCGCTGTGATGGGATTAGTAGCGGCGCAGTTCGTTGCAGTCGGCTACATGATGAATCCCGCGCTAGCTGATGCTCTCGCCGGCGCTAGCCTCATTTAGCGTGATAAATGCGTCATTGTGCCGCCGGGCGTACTTGATTCGGTAGCCGCCGTTAGCTGGCGGTACCTGGCGCTCGTCAGACACTACCTGGCGCTAGCCCTTGATAAATAAGGCCGTTAGTCATTTTTCAGTTTTTGGTTTAGTGCTAGCAACTATGGGGAATTTTTGCCCCCACCCCAAGTACTATTTAGGGGGTTATTTAAGAAACGCTAGCTACGTAGCGGCAGGTAGTGTCGGGTGAACGCTGGGCGTTGTATGTGAAAACCACATTTAAGAAAGTGAATCTGGTGAGTGCCTCTAACATCGGCATGATGCATTACATGTATTACTAAAGGCGGCTCTGTGTAAATCTAGGTTCAGGAGCACCACGTATTACCTTTCATTCAGTAGCGCTCACCCATACATTTCAATGCGGTTTCATTTGGTTGTGTATAAATAGCGTGTTGGGCAATTAAAATATCATATTTTTGGCTCAAATCATTATGTGATCTCTCCTGGCTGCAAAAAAACACTTTTATATATATATATATATATATATATATATATATATATATATATATTTTTTTTTTTTTTATAATTTTATGCAGAATTGTATGTCTAGGTCTGGCACTAAAGTGTCAGTGTCACAGTGTTAAAACATTGTCATTCCGCGTGTTTTCGCTTTGTTACAGGCGTATATGTGTCCAGAAACAGACTTCGATCACACAGTGTCTGACGCTTTATGCTACAGCACCCAGCTTTAGAGCGCCGACGCTGTGTGTGTGTAGTTTTTTCTTAAATATGGTGTGGAGCGCCGAGTGCAAGACGCACTGAGCTGGCGCTACCTATCGTTCGCTGCAGCGTTGTTCGGTTGTTAGATGCAGCGTAGCCTTGGGCACTATGACCTCGGGACACCACCTATCATTCTCGATTGGCTCTGCAGTTAATCAGGGAGAGCGCTTCTACAGCGCCCACCACACATCACATTCATCAGTGCTGGACAGGATAGTACAGCGCCACTTGGTCACTAAGCTAGGTCACAGCACCCACCACCCACTTGCAGCGTCTACTAGCGGTCGCTCTAAGCGCCGCTATACAGACACTCACATGGCGGTATGTGCCGCTAGTATTAAATCAGCCTTGGCTGGTACAGAAGACAAGCAACCAGTAGATGTTCAGCTTTATATTCCTCCTGGCTTATTAACCAGCAGTCTTTACCTGCAGAAAAAATGCATTCAAATCTGTGAGAAGCCTAATAAAGACTAATACTGCACTTTTTATTTTACAGCAGCCACCAGCTTTTGTTCTTTGTTCTGCAGATAGCCAAACCTAATAATATAACAAGGCCCAGAGGCACCTTCTACTGACATAAAGCTCGAAGATGAATTAGAACTGGATGACTTTTATACTGAGATTTAGAATGCAAGGATTGCTCGCCATCGGGAGTATTCATGGCTTATGTTTTCTACGGACACAATGAAAATAAAAGTGAATCTATTTTCTGAAAGCGAATCTGTGGTCCGCTGGCAAATCAAAAAAATAGATTTCAGGGGTTTTGATCCTATACAACCTGCATGCCAATTCTCTGCAGTTCTACTGACAGTGTGGCCCTTGAGCATGCCCTGTCACAAGTTCCAGTCACAAGAGTGCAGGGTAGCTTTCTGACTGGATGGGATGCATCATGTGACCCCCTCCATACTAAGGAGCATCTCTTAAAAAGGAACATTGGGGTAAAAGACAAGTATGGCCAATCCCCCCCCCCCCCCCCCCCCATTGGGCCCTTATAACCTTTTTTTATGTTGCTCGCTGTCTGATGCGGTGACATCCGTCTGCTTCAGCGCCCAATCCTCTTCCCCCCCCCCCCCCCGTCATCTGTAAAAGTCCCATGTGCTCTGCGAAGTCTTGTGGCTTTTCGGCACCTCCCCTTGCATCCCACGAGCAATGCGCTGCCCGTTTGGAGGTTGCCGGAATCCGAGGGACCCAGAAGATGGATGTCCAGGGGAGGCGAGTAAAACTTGCTCAAATGTAAAACTGGAGGGGGGGGGGGCAGCAGTCCGGTGAGGTATGGAGGAGGTTTTAACCCCCCCCCCCCCCTGTTCCTCTTGACAGGTGCAGCACTCTGGCTGGCATGACTGTGTGAGATCAAGCCTGCTGGGGGTCAGGTAAGTACAGTATATCAACGATTAAAAGGAAAGGGATTGCAAATAGCCTTTTGTCAGAACATATTCAGCATGGGACATTATTTAATTCTGTCAAACTGACATTTTGAAACAGGGAAAACAAGAAATACCTCTTATTGCCAAAAAATGGCTTTTAAATAGCCACACGTTACAGTGAAGTTCACAAAGGGTACCTGTCATAGCAGATAAATGGCTGCTTCCACTGGCAACTTTTTTTATTTCAAGCTCCATTTGTTAAGCTGTCATTCTTTAGTGAGTCATTGACAGGGAACAAGTGTGCAGGTCACAATGTCTATGTTTTCTAGTTATGTACAGTGCCTATAAAAAGAAATCACCCCTTGAAAACTGTGTTTTTGCTTTTTCTTTTTTTTTTAAGTCATCAACAGAAGTAGGACCTTTTGGGGGTCATTTACAAAATATTTGCAGGCCATTCGCTAGTTTGCCGCATTTACTATGCTAAAAATTGACTATTTGCCAGGCTAAGGCTGTGTTTAAAGTGGACCAAAACCCAGGATTTTGATTATCCTGGGTTTTGATCCTTGCCCCTGGGGTACCCCGATCAGGGATGCCCCACATTCTGAATCCCCAGGTCGCCCAAACTGACTCACCTTTCCCTGTTCCTATGGCCGATGTGTGACCTCTGATTCAATCAGCGCACTCGACTGCGCTGACGCATTCTCACCTTAGCTCGTCTAAGGAGCAAAGTCTAGCCGAGCTGGCCCGAGAGCGCTGCCCTCTTACAGGGAGCGTGACGCGCTGGCCATTCACAAATACGGGCATGCACCGCGCTAGACAGAGGTGATGCGGCACTGCTCGCACATGCACCGTTGGACCGAGGCTGAAGATGAGTATGCCAGGTGACCTGGGGGTTTCACACAGCGGGGTATCCCCATTCTGGATCGCACTAGGGGGAGTGAATATTATAGTTTCTTAGGCCAATCACTGTGGATTTTGGTCCACTTTAAGTCCCTTCGTCTTCGACGGGCGAAAACTGGTGAACGGATTTTCGGTTTGCGACAGCTTTTTAGTGGAGAACCCCATTGGAATCAATGTAATTTTCATTGAGAATGGCTCTTTATGTGATTTTTACATCTGTCACTAATGCATCAAGCATGAAGGTCAGATACATAACTAGTATTGGAGCAACTAATAAAATGGTTTTCATGTGATTTTTTTGGAAGGCTTCCCAAACACTCCAGACTCTCTAGAGACACAACACAAACATTCTGAGAAACATTTCATGCATCCCTAAGCTGTTAAATGGGTTTCCAGCAAGTTTTCTGGTTTTAGAACAGCAAATTGTGCCGCCACAATTTTCCCTTTGGCAAGAGCACCCTGTTCGCTAGAAAATACCATACATTTTGACCAGTGAACGGCGGCGAAGACACAACAGAATGGCACCAGAAAGTTAGTTATTCCCTACATTCACCGGCCCAAAATAGCTTAGATCGCCGTGTTGTCCACACTCCCAGTAGACACGGTGTGCCCAGACCCCCTTCATGTCTAATAGAAAAAAAGTTGTGCATATCTATAGAAATAAATCAGTGCAAGTGGACTTTCAGTTTTATTTTCTTGGAGACATTTTGCTAATCATCTTACAGGCTTTCTCAATTCGAAGTGACTTTTAGAAGACGATGGCAGCAATGACTGGTAACTCCAATCGACATCCCCTACCATAAATTTGTTATTAGGTGTTACTGCACATGTGCTCTACCCTCCTCCTTAAACCGGATCTTCACCCTAAATAACAGCATATCTTATATGTTTCCCCCCCATGCTGTACATACAGATTGCCCACATTAAAAATCATCCTACCTGCATCTATTGCATTTTCTGAGATTTTAACCCTTTAACCGCCAGCCTACCTTTAGATGTTGTCACCCTTTGTTGCCAGATTATTTTGCACTATTTTGCGTTCCCCATGTTCAACTGTGATTTTTGAAGGGATTTCCCAGGAAAGTGATTTTTTTTCAGCAGAGCCTGGGCTTTAACATGAAATGTCTTGTTTGTCATTTTATAAGTGTATTCTCAATATTTTTGGGTGAAAATTGTGCAAAAAAATAAAAAAAACTATTTTTTACAATTTGTAGTGTTTTTTTGTAATAATTTTAATAAAAAATGTAAGTTTGTCAATAAAATCTTATTGCGTGTAAAACCCCAATTTCTCCCGGTTACCTGTGGTACCACATATGTATAGGTAGACACCCTTTCCTGCCCAGGAGACTCCCCCAAACTGAAACAACGCTTTAGGAGATTTTCAGATAAAATACAACTATGCTATGCAATATGCGCACCTTGCAGTTTTTCAAGAAAAACAACCCTTTACATTTGAAATACCCCCGACAAACTATATATTCCCTAGAAGTATACATCTCAGGCTTTCTAGGCGTACCAGGCTTGTTGACATGGGTGCAGTTTTCTGGAAGTAATCCCTCAATGTATTCTTTGGTTGCACAGGGTTTTCCTAAAAATGAATAAAAAAGCAGAATCAAAACCACATTTTCCTAAAAAAAACCTGAAAAAGCAACATCCCCCAAACAGAACGATACCCAACATGCATAGGTTCTGTCAAGGAAAGATTTGCCAAACACACCAAAGTAAAGCATGCGCATAACGGTAATTTTACTTCAAAATGTCAGCTCTGAAGACAAGGTGCGCACATTGTGTTTTTTCTACCAAAACAACCCGTTACATTTGGAATATCCCCCATAAACCATATATTCCCTGAAAGTACACATGTTAAGCTTTCTAAGCGTACCCAGCTTGTTGTAGTGGGCTCATCTTTCTGGAAGTAATATCTCGAAGAATTCTTAGGTTGCACAGGGTTTCACAAAAAATGTATAAAAAAGCAGAATAAAAAACACCTTTTCCTAAAATATCAATATGCAAATAAGAAAACACAAGCTAAATCTGAAAGCGCAAGGTCCCCCGAGCAGAACAATACCCAACATGCATAGGTACCTGTAACCTTTTAACTGCCAGCCTATTTGAGATTCTGTCACCCTCTGCTGACAGGATATTTTTCACCATTTTGCGTGATTTTTAAATAAATAAGTAAAAAAAATTAAAATATATATATATATTTTTTAAATTGTCTCCTTTATTTTAACAAAAACATTTATTTTATTAAAGAAAACCATATTGCATGTGAAAGCCCCATTTCTCCCGATTACAATCATACCACATATGTATCGGTAGCCCCCCGTTCCTGTCCAGGTGATCCCCTAAACTGAAAAGAGCACTTTATAACATTTACAATTAAAATACAACTACAATCCACATAATAAAGGGTTAAATAAAAAAAATTGGTGTGGGGTCCCCCTTCAAAGGGGGGGGGCACCATTTCTTGGGGGAATTTTAAGGGTTTTTTTGGGAGGCAGGTACTGGGGGGTCTCGGGGTTAATGGCAAGTCACCCACTAGCCGTAGGTGACTTGCCAGACCCAGAGCCTTGTGAACTGGTATAGGGGTCTCATAGATCCCTTACCAGTTCACAAAGGGTTAAAAGTAAAAAAAAAAAAACACAGAGACACACTTTAAAATTAACTTTATTAAAAAAAAACTTTTTTTTTATTATTTTTTTTTATTACTTACCTCCCATCCATCCCTGTGTCCCATGCTAATCACTTAGGCTTCTGCTCTCTGCTGCTGCTGGAAGCCTTTTATACCTACTGAGTTACAGGTAACATAGTGTTAATTAAAAAAAAAAAATTACATAGGGTCATCCCATTTTTATTTTTGGAATTTTAAGGGTTAAAACCCTTAAAAATAAAAAAAAATGGCGTGAGGTCCCCCCTACATAGCCTGTGACCAGCTATGGGCGCTTGTAGAACAGGGCGCAGGCTACAAGCCGGCATAGCCTAGGGCCACGGCTCTTCTGTCCCCCCCTAGGCTTTGGGGAGGCAGGTAATTTGGGGGGCCAGGGGTTAATGGCAAGTCACCCGCTAGCCGCAGGTGACTTGCCAGACCCCCGAGCCTTGTGAACTGGTATAAGGGGTCTTATGGACCCCTTACCAGTTCACAAAGGGTTAACAGTAAAAACAAACAAACAAACAAACAAACACACACAGTTTGCAAATAAATTTATTAAAAAAAATCTTTTTTTTTTTCCTTTACTCACCTCCGATCTTCATATGCAGTGTCCCGCGGCGATCTGATGCAGGTGACAGCTGGGCAGAGAAGGGGGGATGCAGGCGATCGGAGGATCGCCTACCTCCCTCCTTCTCTGCCCAGCCATCACCAGCGTCTGACAGCTGAACTACGGAGATCCGAGGGAGGAGGGCTGTTAGGCCCCCTCCAGAAGATGGAAGAGTGGGGGGGGGGGGGGTTTATGGTCCCCTGTTTCTATTCAAGCTTGGCTTTCTTTTTTTAGCGACAGGTAGCGAACAGTGAACGCCGGGCGCTGCCATGTAGCGTCCGATTCATCCTCACAGATGGCTCAGCGTATACCGCCGGTGCTCTGGCTTCAAGAGCGCCTGGTATTACCTGACTCTACCTGTCGCTCTCCCATACATTTCATCGAACGTTACTTTTCTTCTCTTTAAACAGGGTTTTATTTTTATTGATTTTTTATTGATGAATTCATTGTGTGACCTTTCCTGGCCTATTACAAGTTTTACTATTACAATATTTTTGAAAACTTTTTAGATTTTTTATATTTTTATGCAGAATTGTCATTACAAGTCTGGCATTAAAGTGTTAAAGTCACAATGTTATAACAATGTCATTCCACGTGTTTTCGCTTGGTTACTAGTGGATATAAGTTATAAAACAGACTTTAATCACACAGCATCTGGCGCTATGGGCTACAGCGACCCAATTTTGCGCCGTAAAAGCGCCGGCGTTCTGTGAGTGTGGATTTTTTATGAATATGGTGTGAGTCGCTGAGAGTCGGTCACACTGAACAGTCGCTGCCGTTCGCTCCCTGCAGCGCTGTACTGGTGTTACAACTCCCAACATACATCTCATTCATCAATGCCGGCCAGGTTACTACAGCGACTGAGGCACTCTTTAACAGCGCCCCATAGCCGATCACAGCTTATACTAGCAGTATCTCTTAGCACCTCTGTACAGACGCTCATCTGCCCATAGCTGCCGCTAGTAATGAATCAGCCTGTCCGTCATTGTCCAGGCGAGTCTCGGGATTCATTTCGTGGTCAGGATCAGGGAAAGGAAATGGAGGCACAAAATAGAGAGGAATTTCTTCTTCCTTTCAGTGACTGAAGCCAGTGCTAACATTTGGGGCAGGCAAACCTTGGGGCCCCAAGGACTCTGAAGGGCCCCTGGCTGGTGCTAGGGTTATCACCTGACCATTTCCAAAGACAGACTTGCTGTGCTGGTAGTTAATTGCCGACCTTCTTCAGCTCACAGAATAGACTACAGCAGGGGCTCCAGTAAGAAGGCCACTACCATTAGCGAGGACACTGACTGGTGACAGTGTCCTCATTCTTCGGGACGGCCAACTTACTGGAGCCTCTGGCATAGCCCATGTTTTACAGTGGTGCCTGTTAAGAGCATGGAGGCAAGGAAAAAAACCTGGATGGGAGGTGAGGGCAGGGCCACCACCAGGGCATTATCTCCTCATTCTCCTTATTTGGTCATCATACTGGGGGGCAGGGGTAGTTAGCTACAACACTAAGCGGTCAGCTCAGTTTGTTAAGGAGGAACAAAACCCTGGATTTTCACTATCCTAGGTTTTGTTCCTCATCGCCCAGACATCCTGATTTGGAATGCCCCGCTGGGTGACACCCCGGGGAATCATCACAATTCTTGACCGGCTCTCCTCCAATATGCTGCACATATGAATGAGCAGCTAAACCAGGTGACTGTAATTGTAGGCGCATGTGCCTTCCCTTTGGCTGTGCATACCTGTGCCATGCATTTATACACTGCTGGCGCATGCAGGCACTGGAAGAGAGCGAGGGGTGCTGGTGGTAGCCACATGTGTCATGGGCGTGCCGGTCCAGTAAGAATTGCAACAATTTTGTGACTTTCACACAGTAGGGCATCCCAATCTAGAAGGGGAATGTCTTTTAGACACCAGGGCTGACTTTTGTTCCTCCTCAAAAGGACTGGGACTGGGTACAGGGGGGAGAAAAGCAGGGACTATGCATGTAAGGAAGATGTATAGGACCTGGGCATGTGGCACAATGCAAAGGGTTGCTATAATATTGTAGAACTTGGGGCTCTGCTTTAAATTTTGCCAGGGCAACACTTTGCCTAAAACCGGCCCTAAATGAAGACATTGCATCAGGTAAGCTGCCCGGCAATACATTTTCATATCCCTTTAAGGTAGGTTAAACCCATGGTACAGCTAACAAATCTGCTGTTACCAACCACATGAGTGGTGAGATGGGTGACTGAGCAAGGAGAACAGTAACAAGTTTGCAATTGGACGAAAGCTAAATAATGCACAAGCATGATGGAGGCCACATCTTGCTATGGGGGTGGTTCTCTGCAGCCAGCTCGGTAAGGTTTCTGAAGGTAGATAGTAAAATATATGAAGTAACATACAGAATTATCCTGGAGAAACACCTGATGCATTTTTCAAGAAATCTGAACCGTGGAAGTCTTCCAACAGTTCTAGACTAGAGTAAATATCAGTTTATAGAAATTATAACCATAACTGCTGCTGATCTCCAGTAAACACTGGACATTCTTTATCACCCACCCACAGTGGGTGCAGGTTGAAAGCTGGGACCAGGTGAGTTTTTTGTGTCTCCAAAAGGCCGGGGGAGGTTAGTGATTTTGGACTTTAGGATCAATTTCATTTTTGAAAAAAATATACTCCCCTGACCCACGCCACAAGTCTTTTCTCCTGCTGAATCCCTGTGCTGCTTATTCAGCGTCTGCAGCACTGCTAATGTTAGGACCATTAATTACCCTTATGTCATTTAATTACAGTGCAAATTTAATTGTAGATGTACTATGTTATCCCACTGAACTAGTGCGTGAAGCAGGATGAACCATGTCAGGACGAAAAAAAGGGTGTTTTTCCTCAGCAGCACTGGGCCACATAGGGGTAAAAATGTCCCATGTCTGTCCTCAGAGGAATCTTCAGGCAGAAGGTCATTATAAATTAGTATTAAGCAGCATAGACAAAGCTTGAGTGTCGGCTTCTATATTCCAATTGTGCCAGATTAACTTGGTGGTGGAGAGAACTTTCAGACATATGCGCGAAAAGAAAAGCTTTGTTTGTAAGTGATGCCTGTGTAGGATTCGTTCACATCTTCCTGACACGCCTGGGTAGTCTCTGTGTTTGGAAATAGTCACAACTACTTGCTTTAACCAGGCCACTATTCTTTTAACTTTCCATGGGCTGCTTGCACTACTCCCACACTCTCTTTAATTAGATGCTGGTTGCTAAGATCTGCTATCTGTTGCTACAGCCCACAGCCCTGCGCTCACACAAACTTACGAACACTGCTGCATGCACGCTCTTTAGTGCTAAGAAACAGACACTTACTGCCACAGAAAGATGCGAAATAACAGAAGATGATATTAACCCTTCCAGGCATAGCTTGATAGAGTAGCATTTAAAAAGGTTATAAGACTGCCAATAGGTGATTGCGCATGAAAATTATATAAAGGTTGCTTCAAAATGGAATGATCAATCTATACTGTAAATATACTTTGCTCACATAAAAGTTTATAGAGTACATGAGTCACTGAGAGTACATGAGTTATCTTTCTACTAAATCGTATTGCAATTTGATTTTATTTCTTAAAGCGGACCTTCACCCTGAATAAGAGTCTATCGTTCCCACACCATGTACATACAGATTGCTCACATTAAAAATCATCCTACCTGCATCTACTGCATGTTATGAGCTTTTAAATATCCAAGATGGTGGCTCATGGAACGTCAGGCAGCCTGCAAACAGGAAGTGCCTTCTCACTGTGCTGCTCTGCATTCTGGGACTGCTGACCTTTTCCTGACCCCAGCTCTGCTCTGCCTGAGCAAAGCACATCTATAACTCCACCCCCTGCACTTTATCCCACTCTCCTCTCCTCAGTAAGTGTGATGGCGGCGCCCGTATCCTAAAGTCATGAACAGAGTTGCAGCCCAGTGGGGGAAAGAATAAGAAGTAAGTGACTAAAAACATAAAATATATTAATTTTAGATGCTGGGGAATAGTTTTTTAAGGGTTTGGGCTTTTCAATAAATCATGGTGAAGGTCCGGTTTAAGAAGTCTACCTGTATTCGGTAGCTAGTTATTTTGCCTTAAAATATGCTAATTAAATTAGACCTAAACCTTTCCTTGCAACTTTTTCAAGGCAGGCGTCACAAAGCAGCGCAACAAAGCCACTCTTAAGAGTCCACAGCCCACCAGCATAATTCCTGAACCACTGTACATGCCCTGCTTTAGCGACCATATAATATAAACTCTATAGTTACAATAGGGCTAACCCTCCTATTCTGCCTTTCCATGAGCCAAAATGTAGAATATACTGTTTTTTGATTGAACTCTTCATGACAGGGGACCCACATTTGGATAGTTTTTTCTGTGAACCTGGCTAAACTTACAAGGGATTTACAATGGAGACCAGACAAATCTCTTAGAGAAATATTATATGGATGTGGATTTGTACATGATTATGGAGGACAGGCATACTTTAGGAATAGACTAGCTTATTTTCCTCTGACCAACCCTTAACCAATGTACCAAATTTTTGCCCCATAAGACGCACCCAGCATTTACAGGAGAGAAAAAAGGTGTGCAAAAATACCCCCCTCCCAATCACCCCCATTACAGACAGTGTGCAGTACCCCCCTACCATCAGCCCATTGCAGTGTGCAGCATCCCACCGTTACAGACAGAGCGCGGCATCCCACCTTTACAGGCAGCGTGTGGCACCCCCATCAAAGGCAGCACGTGGCATCCCCCATTACAGGCAGCATATGGAATCCCATCATTACAGGCTTTGTGCGGCATCCCATCATTACAGACTACGTACGACATCCCAACATAACAGGCAGTAAGCAGTATCCCATTGCAGTTAAACCTACACTTGCTGCCTGCCTGTCCTCCAATGCCCCGCTCTCCACTCACACAGACATACACAGACTCAGACACAACTTATGAATGGACACTGGCCATTCACAGGCCATGCCCACTCATCGGAGCTAGGATGCAATCAGTGGCGCGGCTCTCCACTGTCTGTCACCCAGCAGCAAGAAGTGAAATCAGCACATCACACCAAATCCTGGAAGCTGTTGCGCAGCCATCCTCTCATGTCTCCCCTCACCGATGATGATGAATGTGCAGACCACCACCACAGCACAGCTCACTCTCCCTCTTGCATTCTGCACTTTGGGCACTGTGTGTGGACACCAGAGCCAGGAGATTGCTCAGCTGAGCAATTACGTTCCCGACTGGCGCTTTCTGCATATGTTTACCAGCACTGCCCACCCATACCCCACTGCAGTTAAATGTTGTTTTGCCATTTGCGCCATAAGACACATGGGCATTATTGGGGGGGGGGGGAGTATATCTTTGCATTGCTCTGTATCTTTTGCTTGTAGCTTAGATTAATTTATTTCACATTCTTAATAAAGACATACATTTCTTTGAGTTTGGGTATTAGAGAAGTCACTGGATTTCTTTGTAGTACCTGTCTACTGATGGACCAGCCATTATCAGATCTGACCTTGATAGGGTCAATATGTGAAATAAAGCAATTCTGTGAGCACTCACATGTAGAATTGTTTTTGTTCTTGCATCGGCCTGCTTCGGTATTCATAACAGTTGGAACATCCAAAAGCAGTGTCCAAAAGTAGGGTGGGATCCCCAATAAGCAACAGCAGGCAGTTCAAGTCACTACCGCCTGAAGCACCTTGCGGCCAAAAGAAGCATCCGCTGAGGCCTTAACATCGACCTTGTAAAACTTGGAAAAAATATGAACAGAAGACCAAGTAGCGGCCTTGCAAACTTGTTCAACAGAAGCTTGGTGCTGAAAAGCCCAAGAGGCATCAATAGCACGAGTGGAATGAGCAGTAATTCTAAAGGGAGGTTCCTTCCCCTTAGAAGAATAGGCTTGAACCACGGCCTGACGGATCCACTTGCTGATAGTGGATTTAGCCGGAGGCAAACCCTTCCTAGGTCCAGAAGTGAGAACAAAAAGAGCATCAGATTTCCTGAAAGGCTCAGTAGCGACCAAATAAAACTTCAGAGCCCTGACCACATCCAGAGGATGCAATGTCCGGTCCTTGGAAATAGCAGGATTAGGACACAATGCAGGCAAGACAATGTCCTGATTGAGATGAAAAGCAGACACCACGTTAGGCAAGAAATCCGTCTTAAGCTGAAACACCACCTTATCCTGATGCCTCTCAAAATAAGGAGGTTTGATGGAAAGTGCCGCCAGCTCAGAAACTCGCCTTACAGAAGTGATAGCCACCAAAAGGCTACCTTAAGAGTCAGAATGGGCAAAGCAGCCCCATGGATAGGCTCAAAGGGAGGACCCTGGGAGGTCCCAGACTGGTAGCATAGGCTTACGAGGTGGAAGCACATGAGTAACACCCTGGAAAAAATGTTTAACCAACCGGTGGTTGGCAAAGGATCTTTGGAAAAAAATTGCCAGAGCTGAAACATGGCCCTTGAGGGTACTCAGTTGAAGGCCAGAATCCAAACCATGTTGCAAAAATTCCATAATCCTGGGAATGGAAAAAAACAGATAGGGATGAGACTTGGACTCACACCAGGCAATGTAAGCATGCCAGACCCTGTAATAGATAAAGGACGAGGACTTCTTCCTAGCCCGAATCATGGTATCCATAACAGAGGCAGGCAACAACTTCTCTGTCAAGATGTAGGTTTCAGCAGCCAAGCCGCTAAAGCCAGCGTTTGTAAATTGGGATGGCGAAAATCCGTCCAAGGCATTGCCAGTGCATCCGTGGCGAAGGCCAGGGGATCCTGTGACAGGGAGACAAACCTGGGAAGTTTGTGATTGTGACGGGACGCAAACAGGTACACATCCGGCTGACCCCAGTGGTGACACAGGGAGAGAAACACCTGGTAGTTGAGGGACCATTCCCCCAGATGAGACGTCCTCCTGCTCAGGGAGTCCGCCGCCTGGTTCTCCACCCCCAGAATGTATACCGCTGAGATGCAGGAGACATTCTGTTCCGCCCAAGACAGTATCAGAGACACTTCCTTGAAGGCTCGCTTGCTCTGAGTCCCTCCCTGATGGTTGATGTAGGCAACCGCCGTCTGGTTGTCTGAGCGGATCTGAACAGCCCGACCCCAAAGGTGTGTGGTCAGGTGGGACAGAACCAACCTGATCGCCCTCAGTTCCAGGACATTGATGGGAGCATGGGCCTCCTGGGGGCCCCAACGACCCTGGAAATGTAGGGACTTCCACAAACCTCCCCAGCCCGTGAGACTGGCATCCGTGGTGACAGTCTCCCAGCACGGGGGCAGGAAAGTCCTGCCCACCAGAAAAATCCTTGAGTCCAGCCACCACGAAAGGGACTGCCTGGCCAGGGGAGACAGAGCAAATTCCTGATCCAGGGACACAGGGTCCCGATCCCAAACCGACAAGAGGTGCAACTGAAGAGGTCTCATGTGAAACTGAGCAAAGGGGACCGCCTTGAAGCAGGACACCATCAGGCCCACCAACTGCATCCCCAGATGAATTGAGGGATGAGGACACAAGAGCAGAGCCCGTGCCTGTTTCTGAAGGCCCTCCATCTTCTGCTGAGGAAGGAACACCTTGACCTGAGAGGTATCCAGAAACATGCCCAGAAAGGACCTCACCAAGGACGAGGACAGTGAAGACTTGGGAAAATTGATCACCCAGCCGAAGGACTCCAGAGTGGAGATCACCACCTGGGTGTCCCGTTCGGCCTGATGAAAGGACTGAGCCACAATGAGGATGTCGTCCAGGTAGGGAAGGATGCGAATGCCTCGGGTTCGCAGCAGAGCCATCACTCCCGCCAGCACCTTGGTAAACACCCGGGGCGCCGATGTGATACCGAATGGTAAGGCCACAAACTAGTAATGCTGATCCTCCAGCACGAACCTCAGAAATCTCTGATGACCTGGGAAGATAGGTACATGAAGATAAGCATCCTTGATGTCCACGGTGGTCATGAAGTCGCCCGGGCGAAGGGTACCGACAGCAGAGCGTAGCATCTCCATGCGAAAATGTTTGAATCTGACAAACTTGTTGAGGCCCTTCAAGTCCATGGGCCTCAGAGAGCCGTCCTTTTTGGGGACCGTGAAGAGATTGGAATAGTACCCCTTACCCTTTTCTTGATGGGGCACCGGACAAATGACCCCTGACTCCAGTAGGAATTGAACTGCCGAAAGTAACCCTTGAGCTGACAGGGGGTTTGAAGACATCCGGGATCTGATGAATCTTGGGGGCGGCCAGGCTGAAAACTCTATCTTGTAACCGGAGAACACCACCTCCTGAATCCACCGGTCTGAAACGTGGAGCCTCCAGAGGTGAGCAAAGAGCCGAAGCCATCCCCCCATGCGGGCGCCCCCTCATGCCTGGGGAGAGGAGGTTTGGGCTTGGAACCCCAGGAGAGACTGGGACGTCCACGGGATCTGCCACGGCCCCAAGACTCTCTGCGGCTACCTGAGAAGAGGGAGCCACGACCTCCTCTGGAAGAACGAAAGGAGGGAAGGGAGACGGAGGACCCCAGAAAAGGTCGGGGCTGCCTCCTACGCTGAGGCAGCCTGCCATCCTTGGCCAAAACATCAAGACGCTCACCAAAGAGCCGCAGCCCCACAAAGGGGAGCCCAGTGAGGTCCTACCGCCCAGCCTCACAGCATCATCCATGGCAGTAAGGATAAATGCAACAAAATCAGAGCAAAGCAAGAGGGCCCTATAATCCTCCCTCCTCCTACCAGCCATAGCGCCATCACACAGATGCTTGAGCAGTTTCTTAAGGGCAATATCAGTAATGGCAGCAGCACAGGCCGGGCGCAGTCCAGCCCCCACACAAGTAAAAGCATGGCAGGCCAGCTGATCCATGCGCCGGTCCTCGCTGTCCTTCAGAGTGGTAGTGTCAGGAGAAGGCATGACCGAAGTATTAGACAGGCCTAGCACGGGTGCGTCCACCTCAGGGGGACAGGACCAACGCTTTACTATATCAGCAGGAAAGGGATACCTCTTATCCAATCCCTTGGGCACAGCGCCCATCCTGTTAGGACGTTCCCACTCCCTAAGCACCATAGAAGTGAAATGGCCCTGCTCAGGGAACTCCAGACGCTGTTTACCAGGACGAAAACGCTCACCCTGCTTTCTCTTAGCCACCTCAGGGGGAGCAATGTGCAAGATTTCAAAAATTTGTGACAGCAGATTATCAGTGTCCTCAGGGTACCATGATTCCTCCCTGGTCGCAGACCCAGGGTCACTAATGCAACCCTCCTGCTGGTCCCCAGAGGAGTCAGAGTCCTGGAACAGTTCCCCTTCCTCTAGGGAATAAAGTCCCCCAGTGGCATCAAATTCCTCATACTCCTCACTGGAGCGTGAGGGAGTGGAAGCCAGGTGCCGCTTCTTGCCTGAGGCCTTCCTAGGAAGCTAATTCCTAGGAATGCCTGCTTCTCAATGTTGGCCACACGAAGTGCCAGATCAGACTGTGACCCCCTGCTAGCATCCCCCTCACTGGGAGCTAATTGCAGCAGTGGGGGGGGGGTAGGGGATGCCGAAGGGGGCACAGAACTGGGAAGCGATGCAGGCAAACCAAGCTGGAGCGCAAAGACACTTTGAGCACATGGCACGCACACCATGACATAATTGCTGATAGGGGATACCCTGCACATGGAACACAGCCGGGATTGCCCCGAAGGACCCCCCAGCACACTATCCCCAGAAGCCTCCATATGGTGATTAACACAGTTGCAATAGGCCAGCGCTGGGTAAAGGCTAATATAAAAGCCACCTGGGATGCCCTCCCACGGGATTCCCCCAGATAAGCAAAAATGAGTGGGGGGATGAGGGGGAGGAAGGAGTAGAGCCAGGAGAAACCACAACCCACTGGTATCCCGCCTGAAAGACATAAGTAAAAACGACACATGAGCATCCCGCAGCACATGCCCGAGACCAATAAGAAGAAAAAAAAAACCCCAAGGGGGACTCACGGACCAAGGACACCACAGGGTCACCAAGGCACAGACCGCAGGATGAAGCGACACACCAGAGGAAACAGCGCTGCAGCCAGGAAGGGAGAAATCCAGACGAGCAGCTAATCCAAAATGGCGCCGGCAGAGGTACCTCAAGGGGCAGGCCGCGAGGGGAGGACACGATACGCATCCTCCCCCGCCCCCCCCCCCCCCCGAAGAGCACGAAAACGGCGCCCACGTGACCCTGCCGGTGCCATGACAAAGCAAAAACACCACAGGTTATAGTGCCCACAGCCGCGGAGCTCAATACAAAGCGGCGCGGCGGGCTATAAACACCAAAAAACACACTGTAAACGTCAAAAACACTACAACAAACACCACTTGCCGCTACCACCCGCCCACCCCCAACAAAGTCAGAGAGGGGGAAGGGGGAGAGAGAGAGACGAGAAGCCAGCGGCGAGTATCCAGGCCAGGAGGGGGGGTGGGGGGTGGGACCCCTGAAGGAAAAGAAGGGGAAACAGTCCCCAAAACACTCACCCCCTCAGAAGCCAGGACAGGAACTCTGCATCCCTAGTAGGCTCAACATAAAGCCTATGGCTGGCTACCCTTTGTGGAACAGGGTCTGCGGCTTGGAGCAGCGATCCAGGAGCACTTGACCCTAGTGCTCTTCTACCCTCACCCGATCTGTCAGCCAAGGCTGGGAGGCAGTGAGGGTCCAGAAACGGGTGAAAATAGACTTGCAGGGCCGCAGGCTTGGTTGCCCCGCTCACCTGCGCAAGAGAGAGAGCCATCTTCTAACTTCGCAGTTTCACTGCAGAGGAAACACTGGAAACTCTATGGTTGATCCCCCTTTTTATAGGGGGCCGGGAGATGCCACAGCTTTCTGCAGTACCACTGCGCCACCTTGTGGCGGAATAACCCAACTGTTATGAATACCGAAGCAGGCCGTGCCATGCAGTAAAGAAAATATATGTGAACATTCACACATGCATATAGGTTAGCAAGGTTAATTGTTGTCCATTTCAAATGTATCTCTATAGCAAACACCACATCTAATCCTTGTAATACAAGGGTCTTTCAGTGTCATTTTATTATTTAGGAAGACTCAACATTATTTTCAGTCAGATGTATAGATGTTTTACAAACATATTGTAAGGTGTATGCAAATTGAGCACTGTTCTTCTGCCCAATCTCAAAAAGACTCCAGGTGAGCTCTCTCTTCTGGCTTCAGGGAGTGTCCCTGCCTTCAGTGGAACTGGATCCTGGATCTCTGATTAGAGGGAAAAGTGTCAAAAATGGCCAGGCGAGAGAGTACATCTAAGCCTGTGTCTAAATTGTAGAAAAAAAAATCACTGTTTGGGGAGCAAGTGCTGGGCTGGATCATATCTCCTGGGAGCAAGTTTTTTATTGGCACACAGATGGCATGTAAAGAGCCATCAACCTTCTATGTTTCTATGTTTCACTGGCTGAAAAGCTGACTCATTCTCAATAATTATAGACATTTATTTTCACTGTATTTACTATTGCTCCTTTCTTTCAGTGCAGAAGTGTGATGTGAGCAAAACCATCAGCAGAGACAGCAGACTTTATGGTGCTTTCTCATAAAAGCGTGTGGCAATTGTATATTCTTCAAATTCAGCATTAATTATCACAACAAACATAAAACTAATGTGTTGCGACCTTTGGTTTGTCAAAATGGCAGTCAACATGAAAAGATGTCACCCACAGACTTGATTATGCTCTTGGATGCAAAGAACAGAGAGATGACATATACAAAACTTGCAATTACAAAACTTCACAAATTGCAAATACAAAACTTCACAATTTCAACCCACAAATAAAAATTCAGAAATACTCCCCTGCTTTGCTTATATTTGTATGAATTAATTTACAACTTGCCCAGACTTTCTGCCTAACGTGTGCTTCTGAAAATAACAGTACTGTTAAGGAAACTGTAAAGACAGACCCTAAAATCGCAGTAGAGATGTCTTATCTCCCTGACTGGTTTCTGCCAGCCTGCTCTGTCATGTATTTCCTGCTATACAACCATGCTGCAGCTTCCTGTGTGTTTCTCTGGGAAAGGCATGCTCAGTTTGCTATAGGAGTTGTTTGGGGAGTGCCTCTTTTTCTTCATGTATGTGTAGTTAAATCTATTGAGCAGCAACAGCAATATACTTACAGAAGCTATCCAACCCTACAGCATTGGAGTGTCTCACACAATCTGATGAAAGAAGTATTGCAATAGATCTACCTTTCAATTCTTAAACTGGACCTTCAGCATAATTTAATTAAATTTAAGCCCAAACCTTTAAACAACTATTCCCCAGCATCTAAAATGAATGTATTAAGTTAAGTAATTTACTTTTTATTCTTTCCACCACTGGGTTGTAACTCTCTACAGGTGCCGCCATCTTTCCTCAGACGCATCACATACTGAGGAGAGGGGGGCAAATGTACAAGGGGGTGGGTTATAGCTGTGCTTTGCTCAGACAGAGAAATGGGGTCAGGAAAAGGACAGCAATCCCAGAATGCAGAGCGGCACAGTCAGAAGACACTTCCTGTTTGCAGGCTGCCTGACACTCCATGTGCCACCATCTAGGAAGTTTAAAGGCTCATAACATGCAGTAGATGCAGGTAGGATGTGTAAGGAACTTACCTCTGCCAGGGGGCCGGCGGCGAGCGTCCGCAGGGCGACGCGGCACTCCTGCTGCTGGGAGCGCGGCACGTCACTCTGGCAGCCTCTCTTGCCCCTCTCTAGCTGTGCAGGCGCGCGTCCCACAGTCTGTAGATTTCGCCACTAGGAGGCGCTGTGCTGCGAGTGGCAGGCAGCGCAGAGTGCTCCACACCTGATGGGAATCAGGGGCTGATCAGCCTTGCAGCCAAGACTGACCAGCCCCTGGATAGTGCCTCCAATCACCCACAGTGTTGTAAGTTGCACCAATCAGCACATACACTCCCCCCCATTAGGGTGGCCATTGGTCGATTCCCAAATAAATATGGAGTCAGCCCAGCACTCAGTGCCCTTGATAGTCGCTTGTGATTAGGGTGTGATTCTGTTAGTTGTTATCTGATTCCGACCCGGCTTGATCGACCATTCCTGTCTGCTGCCTGTACCGACCTCTGCTTTGTCTGACCACAAACCTGCCTGCCCCTCTGGATGCCCTGCGATCTCTGACCTCCCGGCTTGACCCTCTGGCTACCCCTGACTACGCACCTGTCTCATCCCTGTACTCTGACGCACCCTCCGGATTGACTACCTGTGAACGACCTCGGCTTTGGGATACCCTCGTGGTTCATCGGCCTTCACCTTTGCCATCCTTTGCGCCTATTAAGACCTGGGGGCAACCGTGTCCGGTGAGGCGTACCTAGCGTCCCGGCAAACGGGGGCTTGACTATAGGCAGAAGCGGTGGTGGAGATTGGGGGTTGCCTGCTTACAGAAGGCTGGTGTCCCGCTGGGCATCACAGGATGATTTTTAATGTGAGCAATCTGTATGTACAGGGTGGGGGAAACATACAAGATAAGCTCTTATTCAGGGTGGAGGTCCGCTTTATAGGAAAACGCCCTTTTTGTCAGGTTTTCGGTGTTCTGCCTTATTGTTCTCTTCTTCTGCGATGTAAAATAAACATTTGTCTTAGGATTGTGCCCCCATACCTGTGATTTATTTATCAACATGTTGCTTCCAAGTCTCATATATTCCAGTGGATGTGTCTTGGTAAAGTAGGAGTGGCTTTCTTGCCCCTCCTAGTATCCTTATATCACTACAATTCCCAGAATCCTTCAACTGTAACAGGTGGTTTTATTAGCAGCTTTGGCTAAACAAAGCAGCAGCAGCAATCCCCCTTTTCATCTGAGACCACTGCTAGTAATCCTTTAGCTTCTTGAACGCAGGACTGATTCCCCTGATTTAAAGAGATTAAAATAATGCAGATGAGGTTAAATTTGTCATGCCTGCCTCGGCCAATCAGATGATTAGCAAGCCAGAGTGAGGAAGCTTCTGAAATGCACATCTGAAGACCAGTTTGATGTACGTTTCTAAGGTAAACACACTGTTGCTATGGAGAACTGTTCTCTTTTCTAACATGGAGCTGCAAAAGCATAGAAAAGTAAAAAAAAAAAATAATAGATAAACTCAGCACCTTCAGCACATCATATTGGCACACTAGATTGGAAACTTTTAAAAATGTAATCAAAAGTGGAATTACCCTTTAAAATAAAGTGGTCATGAATAGATAGAATCCAAGAGCTGAGCTACAGAAAGGAGCTTGGTAACAGCAACAACAGTTAAATTCAGCAGCAAATCAAAATGAAGCCTTTATGGCAGGTAAGCAAAAGGGATTCATTTTTTTCACTTAGACAATCCCTTCATTTGTTGTTAGTGTAGAGGTTTACTTCCACTTCCAATATGTGGAGACCAAACAGAGTTGGTAAAACAGAAAACCTTGGGTACCATTATACTATAATACTTGCGGGTCTCCACCTTTTAATCCTAATGACATTGAGGCTGTATCTCTGCAATGGGCTCAATGACATAAAGTATGAAATGGTTAGTTTGTATTACGATTGAGACGTATACATTTGTAAGAATGTTTTCCTCTGTAATACCACTGTAGACTCTCGATAAACAGCTTAATAAATGAAATTGGTTATAACCCCCCCCCCCCTTCCCAGCTGGAGTAGGGCATTGTGCATTTTACATTTATACTGGTTTATACTAGTCATACTTATATTCATGTATCTACAGTATGAAATGGCTTTTGCTTCCTGGGTCCACGTCCATGTCTCTTAGGTGCACCTGTCAGTCCTCAAAGCTGACTGTAAGGTGAAATAGCCGCCGACAAGCAGAAACAGAACAAAGCCAACCTTTTACCACCTTTCACTACCAATTAGCTTCAATTTAGAGACTGAATTATGAAACTTGGGAGAGGCATGCCACAACAATTAAATATTTTACATGTTATAAGGCTGCTACTGGGCAAGATAACTTATTAAAGAAGAACTTTTATATCTAAAACTTTTATAAGTTTTAATCACATAGATGTTTAAACTTTCTAACTATAACCTAAAACAATGGACGCTGGCTGTACACAGGCCACACCCCCGCCAGCTGGAACCAGAGCTGCAGGAGGACAATCAACTGAGCAGGGAGTCCCAGTATGCTGAATGGACTTGTATTATAGCATGCGTGTGTAGGGAGTGGCAGACAGTCCTACACATCACCAGACAGTCCTATGTGGCTCCACTACCTGCCTAGCACTCCCTCCTCACCAACATGCACATAGTGGAGGGCTCCCTGGGACAGGGGAGATTGCTGCATTACTTCTACACACTGCCTGCTATGGGGTGATTCTGCACACTGCCTGTTATGGGGTTGTGGGGGGGGGGGATTCTGCCCGTTATGGAGTGATTGGGGGAAGTCAGCATTTGGGTGATTGGGGGGATTCTGCGTGCTGCCTGTTATAGGGTGATTGAGGGAATTCTGCATGCTGTCTGTTATGGGATGATTGTGGAGCATTCTGCGGCCTGCCTAGGAGTTCATTGGGGAAGGATTCTGCACATTGCTTGGTTTGGAGAGGGGTTCTGCACATTAGCCTCGATTCAAAGACACATTCGTCCGAACTTCCGTAGCTGTCTGTGAAAGTTTGGGTGGGTGTTAGTCATTTTTTTGCTTTTTTTCGTTCATTTTTCATTCGTACAAGCGTTCGGGAAAATGTGTATATGCGTTTCGATGAACGGAAGCAAATCGGATCATTTCCGTTAGTTCGGATCATTTTCCTAACAAAATCTGATATTTTTCGTGCGCTGATTTCCGACGGACCACCACCCTATAAATCCGTGTCATTTCCGATCCACATACGGGACCTTTGAGGGCTCGGATTGCTATTGTTGAACATGTTTTGCGGCTATGTGGAGGAGTCTGCACGCCTTTAGCACCAAGGCATTGCATGTATACGCATGGCCGAGGCCATAAATTGTATAGCAATGCATACCTGCATCAATACATTTCATGTATGCCTTATAGATGCATTTTAATGCTGACCTTAATTAGTTCTTAGCATGTAAACATTTATTTTCCCACACATCCATATAATTGCTATATTTTTTTAGACATGTCCTTTGTGAATTATATTTGGATTGTTGAACTTGAATCTTAATTTGTTGTAGGAGTTATTGTTTTAGTCGGTTACCTTTGCTTTGTGTAATTATTTTATATTTGGTTGCAGGAACCGCAAGATGTGCCACTCACACAACATACAAGCAGTGTTTGGTCCAGCTATGCGATTCCTCAGTGTTCTTGCAGGTCATCCAGGGTCGTCCCATGATGCTTATATATTGCAGAGCTCCGGCTTATTTCGTCAGTTTGAGTCAGGAGAATTATCTGGTGGATGGCTCCTGGGTAAGTTTGCTCACATTCCATCAATCCATTTTCACTGTATGGCAATGAATATAGTTGATGACTCATGTCTTAACCTATGGCTGTTTTTAGCCCTTGATGACATGTTAAACAATATTGTAGCTTAGAATGTGTATTTTATGTTAGTATTTTTAAATACTTTCAGGGGATTCTGGATATCCACTCCTGCCCTTGCTCCTGATGCCCGTTCTTTGCCTGCAGAATGCAGGCCAGGGGTTCTCTAATCGGGCACTATGCAAAACCCGGGCCGTGGTGGGGAGGGCCCTCTGGCTTTTGAAGTCCAGATTTAGGTGTTTGGACCATAAAGGGGGGGGGGGCACTGCAGTATGACCCCAACAAGGTTATACAAATATTTTAATGTAAGTTTTTTAACAGGGACCACACGTGCCAGAGTGGCACAACTGAGTGTCAGGGTCCTTCAGTTGGTGGGCGAGATGCAGGAGCTGCGCAACTCGTTGGGGACCACAGATGAAGAATAATGTTATGTGGCCTGCCATTGCTATGTATTTTGTTTTTATAGTTGTAAAAATTTGAATTTTTCAAAATGTTTAAAAATTTTATATTTTATGATGGAATGAAAAAAAAAATGTTACAGTGTCATTTCATGTACAAAGTACATTAACACAAAACTAATGGGCCCAGAAATATTTAAAGATGAATATTCACATGACCGAGAAGTGATTTGGGTAAGTTTTAGGGGGCTAAAATGGAAGAAGAACCTAACCGCGAAGTGGTTTGGGTGTGCTTTAAGGGTCCAAAAGGGAAGATGGAGGATAGTGCTAAGTGATTTAGCTAAACATTGTAGTAGAAGTGAGGGTGGCAAATATGTAGGCGAGCACTTTAATGAGTTAAGTTTGTAGTGCGCAGGCGCTAGATCGTAAGGACTTCCGTCTGGACGAATATTTATTGAAAAAGGGAAACAGAATCTAACGGGAAACGTAAAGGATTCGTGGGAGGATACGATGGGAAAAGGGCAAAAACGAAAGCCTACGTTGTAACATGTGAAAATGAAACGGAATAGTCAAGCTGGAAAATGACATACTCGTATTCGTAATCTGCCGTCCGAACGGACGGAAACTTTACAGAAGGATTGCAATGCATGCATAGAATCGCTCGTACACTCATACAAGAGTGGAAACATTTCACCAAAAAAACAGATCGGCACTAAAACAGAAGCTTTTTTTTGTCTCTCTGAATTGAGCGTATTGTCTCTTATCAGGTTCTTGGGGCGTTCTACCACACTGCTGCCACTGGGTTATGTCAGGGATGCATTTTAGCCTATCATTAGGCTCAGAATATTTTTTTTCTTATTTTCCTTCACTAAATTGTAGGTACCCTGTTTCCCTGAAAATAAGCCTGAGCATGATTCACACACATATTAAGTAGTCCCACTAGGGTCATTTCAATCCTGAGCATATATCAGAGCATTGTGGTTACTTCTGGTTACCAGGGGAAGCAAACCTCTACACTTGCAATGCAGTGGAACTTGAAAGAGAGCAGCTGAAATGCCAAGAAACACATATTTTTGCCCAACAATTATTTATTCTTGGGGAAACAGGGCACTTTATATGGTCAGGTGTAACTTATAGGGGTCAATTCAGAGCCTGGTGAGAAAACTCACTTCTTTAGGAGAGAAAAATGACTCACTTTCATTATCTACCTTGGGGCAGATTCAAAGCCAGGTGAAAATGTACCCCTGGCAGACAATGAGAGTGAATGGCTTTTACTCCCTAAAGAATTGTTTTCTCTCCTAAAAAAGTAAGTTTTCTCACCAGACACTGAATCAATCCCCTAGTGAAAAAAATATGGTATCATATACTGTATTATTGATTATTGCGATTCGCTAGATTTATAGTGTTTTTATTCCTTGGTGACATCTAGAGGTCCCAAACAATACTTTTCTCCTTCCAATGGCCGATTTGTCATGCAAATGAATTCTGGCACAAATGAAGTTTTTCTAATAACTGCTCATGTATATGTAATCATTAAAAAATACATTTCCCCAGCAAGTATCCAATATTTTAAATGGAAGGTAGTAGGTTAAAGTATTTGTGTCTGTCTAACGGTTATTCTAATAAATTCTTCCTGGCTGAACTATGGATATGAATTGTCAGATTACATCTCTGCATCAGGCTCACGCCTTCACGCCAGTCACTCTGCATTATGCCTTTTTTGTAGAGGAGATAATTTCTCCTATATGCCCGCTCAGCACTTTTGTCATTAAAACAGTGCCTGGGGCAGGTACCTTGTGTGGGTTGCAAAAGAAACTATGCGGGCTGAGAAAAGACTCGATTTCGCAGGTTTGCTTGACTGAGTTCGGGATGTATGTTCTTGTGTCACTCTACTGTCCATGCTCTATACATACAAATAGTTGGCTTTCATTAACGCTATACAATTTCAAGTAAGGAATAAAACAAAACACATTCCTGTCAACTCAACCAAGAAATGATGTTGTACAGTAATCAGTAGCAGTAAAAAAGTGCATTAGTTGTTGGACAAAGATGACACTGTGTAGACAATAGTGGAGTAAGAAAACGTAGCGGTTGATGTGATGAATATTTTTACAAATGTGATTAGATTTTGCTTAGTACAGCTCAACAACTAGAAAAAACGATTGTTTTAAAAATGGGTGTTCTTCCGAGCACAACCCCCCTCCCCTGTGCGCTACCATTGTAGAACAAGAGATAGGGGTTTAGGGGGATAAAAAAAAACTTTTGGAAGTAATAGAACAAAACTGAAGTGCCATGCACCCCTACATAAGTTTAACTTTTGTAGCCAGTCTAGTTTGAGGGATTTTCATCCATTCTTCCTTGCAGAAGACGTAGAGTACTGTGAGATTCCTGGCTCACCTTGCATGCACTGTGCTTTTGAGGTATATCACAGATTTTCATTGATGCTCAAATCAAGGTACTCTGAGGGCCTTGGTAAAACCTTCCGCTTCACCTTTTGAGTTAGTCTTTTGTAGATCTTGAGGTGTGTTTATCTATTCATTATCTATTTGTAGAAACCATCTTTTTCCTTTTCAACGTCAGCTTTTTTTAATAGTTGGTGTTATGTTTGATTCCAGCAGACATTTTAGTGAATCCGGTCTTCCCTTACCTCTAGCTAGGTGTTTTCTGAAATTATGTGCCTTTTTTTTGCATAGATATACTTTTGCTTATTGTGAACAAAAAGTTATATTTTAACCTCACCCATCCACACATATTATTTCCAAAATGCAGCAGACTGGTTGGAAAGTTCATTTACTAACTTCTAATGCTTTTTTCATTAAAGAAACAGAAGAGGTTTTCTTCAAATTTGTGCAGATGCGACTGAATAGTAGAAAAATGGGGGCTATGTTAAAGTTTTGGTAAATCGAGTTCACATTGGGACACACTTTTGGAACTTGCATTAATCGTTTGCCACACAAAAAAGTGCAATAATACGTTTTCTCTAACTTTTCTCAAAAAGATCACGTATCGCTAATAGGGCATTTCTCTAGATTAGGGATTTTTCCGCAAAGGTAAAGATTTTTTTGGTAAGTTTGGAAACAACAGTACCTTATGTGCCATGACTTCAGTGTGGGAGTCCTGACTTACCTTTTTAGCGATCCTATGAGCAGCTGTCTCTGAAATGTTCCTTGGTCTTCCACATCTTCTTTTGACCTCCACTGTTTCTTTTAAATGCAATTTCTTAAGTACATTTTGAACTGAATCAATGACAACCCTATGCCTCTATCTATCTTCTAATAGCCTTCTCCTGCTTTGTGGGCCTCAACTCTTTTCATTGTCTAAGCTCGCCCATCTTGTTTTGCAAGCTCTTCTTTTCCTTTGTTTGCAATTTTACTAAGCCCAAAAATACACTATTGCTAAAAATGTAATATTTAACTTCATGTCTTTTGGAGATCATTATCACTTCAGCTTCTTCATAGCAACAGTAATTTTGACCAGGGGTGACACAGTAAGTGAACCTACAGAATATTAAAGTAAAAGTGGCTCCACTTTAACACTTGCACAAGCATTAAATATTTTCTTGCAGAATAAAGCATTTAGCTTTGTGGCCTTCTGTTTAACATTCGAGTGGTGAAGTGGAGTTTGGAACTGAGGTAAATGCAGTCCTGTGGGTTTCTTATCTGTTAACTGACAAACCTCAATTTCATGACAATCTATGTTTTTAATCCAAGCAAAAACCGATGAATCTTTTAACGCAAACCAGAAGTGAAACAGAATATTAAAGAATGCATTGATCAGTGATTTAGGCTGAAAATTGTGTTACTTTGCGTGGTAAGAAGACACAAATAACAATAAAAAATAATATTTTTATGATCAATGTGAAATAGGTGCAGCCTATTATATGTTATATGAATAAAGCAATTCTGTGAGTACTCATCTGTAGAATTGTTTTTGTTCTTGCATGGCACGGCCTGCTTCGGTATTCATAACAGTTGGGTTATTCCGCCACAAGGTGGCGCAGTGGTACTGCAGAAAGCTGTGGCATTTCCCGGCCCCCTATAAAAACGGGATCAACCATAGATTTCCCAGCGTAGACAAGCAGTGAGACAAGAAGCCGGGAGAGAATAAATGTAAAAAATGTAAAAAAAATAAAAAAAGGTAAAAAACACCAATTAACTTGGAACAATCACCATAAGGGGGCAACCAAGAATAAAGATAACTAGGGTGGGTCGAAGCAGGTCATGCCATGCAAGAACAAAAACAATTCTACAGGTGGGTACTCACAGAATTCCTTTTTAATTTATTGCATGGAATGACCTGCTTTCGGTATTCATAACAGTTGGGACATCCAAAAGCAGTGTCCAAAAGTAGGGTGGGATCCCCAATGAGTAACAGCCTGCAGTTCAAGTCACTACCACCTGAAGCACCTTGCGGCCAAAAGCAGCATCCGCTGAGGCCTTAACATCAACCTTGTAAAACTTGGAAAAAGTATGAACAGAAGACCAAGTAGCGGCCTTGCAAACTTGTTCAACAGAAGCTTGGTGCTGAAAAGCCCAAGAAGCACCAATAGCATGAGTGGAATGAGCAGTAATTCTAAAGGGAGGTTCCTTCCCCTTAGCAGAATAGGCTTAAACCACCGCCTGACGGATCCACTTGCTGATAGTGGATTTAGCCGGAGGCAAACCTTTCCTAGGTCCAGAAGTGAGAACAAAAAGAGCATCAGATTTCCTGAAAGGCTCAGTAGCGACCAAATAAAACACCACCTTATCCTGATGCCTCTCAAAATAAGGAGGTTTGATGGAAAACGCCGCCAGCTCAGCCTTACAGAAGTGATAGCCACCAAAAAGGCTACCTTAAGAGTCAGAATGGGCAAAGCAGCCCCACGGATAGGCTCAAAGGGAGGACCCTGCAGAGCAGACAACACCAGATTCAAGTCCCAGACTGGTAGCATAGGCTTACGAGGTGGACGCACATGGGTAACACCCTGGAAAAAAGTTTTAACCAACCGGCGGTTGGCAAAGGATCTTTGGAAAAAAATTGCCAGAGCTGAAACATGGCCCTTGAGGGTACTTAGTTGAAGGCCAGAATCCAAACCATGTTGCAAAAATTCCAGAATCCTGGGAATGGAAAAAAAACGACAGGGAAGAGACTTGGACTCACACCAGGCAATGTAAGCATGCCAGACCCTGTAATAGATAAAGGACGAAGACTTCTTCCTAGCCCAAATCATGGTATCCACAACAGAGGCAGACAATCCCTTCTCTGTCAAGATGTAGGTTTCAGCAGCCAAGCCGTTAAAGCCAGCGTTTGTAAATTGGGATGGCGTAGCTGTCCCTGAGTGAGAAGATCTGGATCCCTGGGCAAGACGTACTGGTCTACTGCCAACTGCACGACATCTGCGAACCACACCCTTCTTGGAAGGGTCCTGCCCCCAGAGGGTTCCTTGAGTCCAGCCAGCACGAGAGGGACTGTCTGGCCAGAGGAGACAGGGCAAATTCCTGATCCAGGGACACAGGGTCCCGATCCCAAACTGACAAGAGGTGCAACTGAAGAGGTCTCATGTTAAACTGAGCAAAGGGGACCGCCTCTAAGCAGGACACCATCAGGCCCACCAACTGCATCCCCTGACGGATGGAGCAATGAGGACAAGATAGATAGATAGATAGATAGAGTCCGAGCCTGCATCTGAAGACCCCCTACCTTCTGCTGAGGAAGGAACACCTTGACCTGAGAGGTATTCAGAGTCATGCCCAGTAAGGACCTCACCAAGGACAGGGACAGAGAAGACTTGGGATAGTTGATCACCCAGCCAAAGGATTCTAGAGTGGATGTCACCATCTGAGTGTCCTGCTCGGCCTGAGGAAAGGACTTGGCCACAATCAGGATGTCGTCCAGGTAAGGAATGATGCGTATGCCCTGGTTTCTTAGCAGAGCCAACACCCCCGCCAGTACCTTGGTGAACACCCAAGGCGCCGAGGTGATACCGAAGGGTAGAGCCACAAACTGGTAACGCTGATCCTGCAGCTCGGACCTTAGAAATCTCTGATGACCTGGGAAGATAGGCACATGAAGATACGCATCTTTGATGTCCACAGTGGTCATGAAGTCGCCCAGGTGAAGGGTACTGACAGCAGAGCGTAGCATCTCCATATGAAAATGCTTGAATCTGACAAATTTGTTGAGGCCCTTCAGGTCCAGAATGGGCCTCAGAGAGCCGTCCTTTTTGGGGACCGTGAAAAGATTGGAATAGTACCCCTGACCCCGTTCTTGATGGGGGCCTGACAAATGACTCCTGACTCTAACAGGCATTGAACCGCCAGAAGCAACCCTTGAGCAGACAGGGGGTTTAAAGACATCCGGGATCTGATGAATCTTGGGGGCGGCCAGGCTGCAAACTCTATCTTGTAACCGGAGGACACCACCTCCTGAATCCACCGGTATGAAATGTGGAGCCTCCAGAGCAAAGAGCCGAAGCCGTCCCCCCACCCGGATGGTTGAGGGCGCCCCTTCATGCCTGAGGGGGCTTGGGAGAGGGTTTGGGCTTGGAACTCCAGGAGAGACCGGGACGACCACGGGATCTGGGAGCACGAAAGGAAAGGAGGGGGACGGAGGACCCCCGAAAGGGCCGAGACTGCCTCCTACAATGAGGTAGCCTGCCATCCTTGGCTAGAACATCTAGACGCTCCCCAAATAGCCGCAGCCCCGCGAAGTGGAGTCCAGTGAATGCTTTCTTATCAGCAGCGTCAGCTGCCCACTGACGTAACCAAACAGAGCGGCGCATAGCCACCAAGAGTGCAGAGGCCCTACTGCTCAGCCGCACAGCATCATCCATAGCAGTAAGGATAAAAGCCACAAAATCAGAGCAAACCAAGAGAGTCCTATACTCCTCCCCCCCCCCGCTATGATCCATAGCGCCATCAAGGAGACGCTTGAGCAGTTTCTTAAGGGCAATAGTTGTAATGGCAGCCGCACAGGCCGGGCGCAATCCAGCCCCCACACAGGTAAAGGCATGGCAGGCCAACTGATCCATGCGCCGGTCCTCACTGTCCCTCAGAGTGGCAGTCTCAGGTGAAGGCATGACCGAAGTATTAGACAAGCCTAGCACGGGAGCGTCCACTTCAGGGGGAAATTACCACCTCTTAATAAGATCAGCAGGAAAGGGATACCTCTTATCCAAACCCTTGGGCACAGCGGGCAGCCTGTTAGGACGTTCCCATTCTTTAAGCACCATAGTGGTGAAATGTCCCTGCTCAGGGAACTCCAGACGCTGTTTACTAGGACGAAACAGCTCACCCTGTTTCCTTTTAGCCTCCACAGGGGCAGCAATGTGTAAAATTTAAAAAATGTGAGACAGCAAATTATCAGCGTCCTCAGGATACCATGAATCCTCCCAGATTCAGGGTCACTATCACAACCCTCCTGCTGGTCCCCAGAGGAGTCAGAGTCCTGGAGCAGTTCCAGTAGTGACATCAAATTCCTCATACTGCTCTGTATAGCGTGAGGGAGTGGGAATCAGGTGCCGCTTCTTGCCAGAGGCCTTCCTAGGAATAGGCCCGGCAAGCTGCTTCTCAATATTGGCCACACGAAGTGCCAGATCAGACTGTGACCCCCTGCTAGCATCCCCCTCACTGGGAGCTAATTGCAGCAGTGGGGAGGGTAGGTGATTCCGAAGGGGGCGCAGAGCTGGGAAGCGATGCAGGCAAACCAAGCTAGAGCGCAAGGACACTTTGAGCGCACGGCACGTACACCGTGACATCATTGCTGATAGGGGATACCCTGCACATGGAACACAGCCAGGATTGCCCCGAAGGACCCCAAGCACGCTACCCCCAGAAGCCTCCATATGGTGATTAACACAGGCGCAATAGGCCAGCACTGGGTAAAGGCTAATACAAAAACCACCTGGGATGCCCTCCCACGGGATGCCCCCAGCTAAGCAGAAATGGGTGGGGGGATGAGCGGGAGGAAGGAGCCGGGAGAAACCACAACCCACTGGTATCCCGCCTGAAAGACATAAGTAAAAACGACACATGAGCATTCCGCAGCACATGCCCCACGCGACCAATAACCCCCCCCCCCCAAGGGGGACTCACGGATCAAGGACACTGCAGGGTCACCAAGGCACAGACTGCAGGATGAAGCGACACACCGGAGGAAACAGCGCTGCATCCCAGAAGGGAGAATTCCAGACGCGCAGCTAATCCAAAATGGAGCCGGCAGAGGTACCTCAAGGGGCGGGCCGCGGGGGGACACCGCGATACGCGTCATCCAAGGCAGCGGCGAGTAACCAGGCCAAAAGGAGGGGGGGGGGCGGCTTGACCCTAGGGCTCTTCTACCCTCACCCGATCTGTCAGCCAAGGCTGGGAGGCAGTGAGGGTTCAGAAACGGGTGGAAATAGACTTGCAGGGCCGCAGGCTTAGTTGCCTCGCTCACCTATGCAAGAGAGAGAGCCATCTTCTAACTTTGCAGTTCCACTGCAGAGGAAACACTGGGATCAACTATGGTTGATCCCGTTTTTATAGGGGGCCGGGAGATGCCACAGATTTCTGCAGTACCACTGCGCCACCTTGTGGCTACCACTGCGCCACCTTGTGGCGGAATAACCCAACTGTTATGAATACCGAAGCAGGCCATGCCATGCAATAAAGAAAAATATTCCTAACTAAACCAAGTCAAGTATTTCACTGCTCTAATTGCTGCTATCCATGGAAATATTTAAGTAGACTTAAAGCGGACCTTCACCCTCAATAAGGTCTTATCTTATATGTTCCCCTTACCCTGTTCATACAGATTGCTCACATTAAAAATCCTCCTACCTACATCTACTGCATGTTATCAGCATTTAAAGATGGCGGCTCATGGAGCAGTCTTCAGACTATGCTGCTCTGCCTTTCTGTCCTTTTCTTGACCCCAGCTATGCTCCGTCTGTGCAAAGCACAGCTATAACCCCACCCCCTGTACTTTTTCTCTCCTCAGTATGTGTGATGCTTCTGAGTAAAGATGGCGGCGCCCATATCCTAGAGTCCTGAACAGAGTTGCAGCCCGGTGGAGTGAGAAATAAATAAGTGACTAAAAACTTCTATAAATATATATTAATTTGAGATGCTGGGGAATAGTTTTTAAGGGTTTGGGCTTTTCATTAAATCATGCTGAAGATCCGGTTAAAAACCAAACCAACACAACAAACGGTGCTCATATGCATCCCTCCCCAGGGCAACTTAGGGCCTGATTTATCAAGCACATCTGACATTGCCACATCTGTGCAAATTAGAGCAGTAAAAAATATAATAAAATATTTTTTCTCACACTTGTGCAAGTTGCTGCACCTCAACAAACACATTTACTTATACCTTTACTTAGTGTTTATAAACACTAGCAGTGCAGCAACATGCTGAGAAATGTATAAATCATATTTTTCACTACTCTAATTTGCACTGAAATGGCATTATCTGGCAGAAGTGTCAGATGATCAGGCCCTATTTTACCAAATCCTGCTGTGGTATATTTAAAAAACAAAATGGTGGTTCATGGATGTGCAGGTCGCCTGCATACAGAAAGTTCTGCTGGGCTTCCTGTTACTGTGCATTGTCAGTTATGTGAATCCTGGCAGCAACTTGGCTAAGATGCTGGGAGAGAAAGCTCCAAAATGGCCACTACCATTCTTTTCCAACTGTCCAGTTGGTCTGGTTTAAGGCAGAGGACTGGTTGGCTGTGCAGTGAAGAGGGTAGTGTGTGGAGCACAGAAATATTTGGGCATAATAACAAAAAATAACGCCTACCTTATATGAAATTCAGCTCCGTACATTTACAAAATGTAAAAGTATTCAGCGTTACGTGACCTGTAATTTTATGCTTTATCATTTTTAAGATGATTATATAATATGAAATCAATTAGATACAGTCTGTGGCATCATTCATTGTCTAATATTCCAAGGCATTAAAAATGGCTTGTCACCTAGGTGGAGTTTCAATTCTGCAAGGGAAGAGTGTATTGTTAACAATGCACAAACTGTTCTAGACTAGAATGCAATTTGCCTGCTTCATTCTGCACAGGAGGCTCCTATTGTGGGTTACAATAATTCCACAATATACTATTGAAAATCACAGCAGAAATCTGTTCAAATTAAAAGGAAGTCGGTAGAGTACAAACAATATATTTCCCTTTCCACTGTAAAACGGGGCATGCTGAATCCTAAATGTTTCTGTATTGGATAGAAAGCAGATCATTCTGCTGGTAACACATGGTTGTAATTTAAAACAAGAAGGTGTTGAGAATGACAATTTTAATCAGGGCGGGATTAAATCAGGTGGAGGCCCCTGGGCAGAAAATCTGGTGGAACAATAAAGAGCTGGAACAGAATTTTAAAGATACAAAATATTGTTATAATACTTTCTTAATATGATGTGAATGTTGTATTGTGAATATAAGGTAATTCACTGTGGGAGAAGGGCTTTACAGCCTGGCTTGGTCCCTCCTGTTACTCCAACCAAACACATGGTTGTAGTCACCAAAATTTAGGGGTGTTTGCAGATGATTGCATGTCACTGATGTCGACCTGTTGTGTTGCCTCCAGCAGAGATTGTGAATTGTTTCTGATTACTTCAAATAAATAGTGGGGACATGCTAAAGATCTAGGCCCTTATTTAAGAAGGGATAGCGTCAGGTAGTGGCTGGTTAATGACAGGTAGCGACTGGTGAACGCCGGACACGGCACGCAATTACACATTTATCAAGCAGAATCTGTTTAGCGACTGGGATAGCGCCATGTAGCGTCTGATTCATCATTTTCACAGGCTCAGCGAACAGCGCCGGCGTTTAGCCTTGCACAGCGCCAGGTATGACCTCTCGCTACCTGTCGCTCTACCATATATTTCAATGGACGATCCTTTTCTTCTCTTTAAACGGGGTTTTTGTTTGTTTGTTGTTTTTTTTTAAAAATCACAAATAATTTTTTGACCTCTTCTGGCATTGAAATAGCAGAATTTTTTCATTTTTTATATATTTCCTGAGAAATGACATTACAGGTCTGGCATTAAAGTGTTCATGTTACAATGTTGTTACAATGTAATTCCATATGTTTTTGCTTTGTTACTAGTTGATAGATGCTTGAAAACACACTTTAAACACACCGCCTCCTGCGCTCTGGGCTTCAAACAAGTATTTTTCAGCGCCAGAGATTTGTGAGGCTGTTTTTTTGCTGAATATGGTGTGAGTCGGTCGCTATGAGCAGTCGCTAACATGCGCTCCCATACAGCGCTGTACTGGTCAAATAGCGACTCCTCACAATGTATTCAACATTACTGAACAGCGTCCCACTGCCGAGCACAGCGACTACCAGCGGGCGCTCTGAAAATGCCTGTTACAGACGCTCATCTGTCGCTACCTGCCGCTAATGATGAATCAGCCTCTTAGTAAAGCAAGTTCAACTCTGGGTGCACATTTGGGTATGAATTGCAGCCTGCATCTCGATAAGCTTTTTAATTCTAACTCACAAAAATGTGCAGTAAAAATATTTGTTCTCATTTTTTCTAAAAAATAATCGACTGCACATGTGATGAGGCATTTTTACAGATGAGGTGCATCATTTTTCCAATGGGGTAATCATTTCCTTGAAAGTTTGGGAACAACAGCACCCTGTGGGCTATGCTAAAAATGTATTATGTTTTCCTGCATACTCCATAGGGTGCTGGTTCCAAACTTTAAACTATTATTCCTTCCTTACACCGGACCTTCACTCTGAATAAGAGCCTATCTTATAGGTTTCCTCCACCCTGTACATACAGATTGCCCACATTAAAAATCATCCTACCTGCACCTAGCGCATATTCTGATTCTTTAAACATCCAAGATGGCAGCTCATGGAGCATCAGGCTGCCTGCAAACAGGAAGAGTCTTCTGACTATGCCCCTCTACATTCCCGAGATCGTTGTCCTTCTCCTGACCCCAACTCTGCTCTGTCTGAGTTTTTTAAGGGTTTGGGCTTTTCATGAAAAAATGCTGAAGGTCCGCTTTAATGGAAAGATTATGTACCTCACCAGTAAAAATACCTTATCGCATGTGCAGGTGATTTTTTAAGAAAAATTATAACAAATATTTTTATTGCACTTTTTGTGTATTAAAATATAATGCCTTATTCAAGAAGTGTCAGTGCCACTTTTTTGGCCCCTGTGGCACTCAGCGTGGAATTTCAGAAAGAAAAAAATGGCAGCGCTGATAAAGCAGCCATTTCATTTAACACTAGTGCCAAAAATGATGTAGCGCTGTGCGCTCTGGTTAAAGCAGCGCCAGATGAAACCTGGCGCTGTAGCTCAAGACCCCATAGAACACAATCGTCACTCTGCTTCCTCAACTGTCTCCTAAAAAAAAATCACTTCCTCATTCAGTTTTCAGTCCCACACTCTGCTGACCTGGTCCATCATTCACCCTTCAGTGGTACCAGAACTTAAACACCCCCCACACCCTGATCGGCTGTCTCTTTTTGCAGTTCTGAAACCCCGCCCCCTCCTCTTACACTGATCACAGTGTGCTTACATCTCATCACTGTTGCTACACCCGCTGTTTCTTTTCTATGAATCCCCAATGCTCTAATACGTTTAAAGATAACTTAGGAACTACAGGGTCTTTTTTAAAAGGGATTGAAGTTTAGGATAGTGCAACATGTAGCCAGAGACAATGGGAAAACAATTGGGTTTGCTGTTAGAATAAATTTAATATTAAAAACATATTTTTGTACAGAACTTGCATTGGGACATGTCAATAATTGAAACAAAGGATGTAGATGGGCCAATGTTTTTCGGGGGTTATTAAAATTGATTTCAATGGGTTCTTTTGCGTAACAAAAAGAGGAAAAATGTTATAAATAAATATACTGTGGAGTGCTGGAAAAACAGCAGTAAAAAGTGGCGGTCACTGGCGCTGGGATAATCGGCGGCCGTGTCCAACAGGTGCTGACATAGGCTGGTCAAGTGCAACAATAAAAGCTATTTGGTAGCGTTCGGTGCAGCGACTGCTATCACCAATGTAGTACACAGAACTGCGCCAGATAAGTCAGGAATGCCGACCCAGAAGCTGGTGCTATAGCCACAAAAATTATGGCAAAAGGCATACATCATAAATAAGGTCCTAAAAAGCCCACTAAGATGCAGGCGGCAATTCACACCAATGTGCACTTAGACTTGAACTTGCTTCACTAAATATTTAGCATGACCCCCAAAGTTGTTTATTTAATGGTTAATTGCATCATCCAGCAGCAGTTCGGAAAATTTGTTGTTATTTATGTATTTTTTTCCATTCCAGTCAGGGGCAGAGAAAAGCCATAAGGTATGCTGGGATATCTGCCCATCATTTAACCCTTTAACCGCCAGCCTACCTTGAGATTTTGTCACCCTTTGTTGCCAGATTATTTTGCACTATTTTGCGCTCCCCATGTTCAACTGTGATTTTTGTAGGGATTTCCCAGGAAAGTGATATATTGTTTTTTTCAGCAGAGCCTGGGGTTTAACATGAAATGTCTTGTTTGTCATTTTATGAGTGTATTCTCAATATTTTTGGGTGAAAATTGTGCAAAAAAATATATTTTTTACAATTTGTAGTGTTTTTTGTAATAAAAAATGTAAGTTTGTCAATAAAATCTTATTGCGTGTAAAACCCCAATTTCTCCCAGTTACAGCGGTACCACATATGTATAGGTAGACACCCTTTCCTGCCCAGGAGACTCCCCCAAATTGAAACGCTTTAGGAGATTTTCAGATAAAATACAACTGTGCTATGTAATATGCGCACCTTGCAGTGTTTCAAGAAAAACAACCCTTTACATTTGAAAAACCCCCCACAAACTATATATTCCCTATAAGTATACACCTCAGGCTTTCTAGGCGTACCAGGCTTGTTGACATGGGTGCAGTTTTCTGGAAGTAATCCCTCAATGTATTCTTTGGTTGCACAGGGTTTCCCTAAAAATGAATAAAAAAGCAGTATCAAAACCACATTTTCCTAAAAAAAAAAACTATATGCAAACCAGAATAAAACTGAAAATCTGAAAAGGCAACATGCCCCGAACAGAACAATACCCAACATGCATAGGTTCTGTCAAGGAAAGAGTTGCCAAACACACCAAAGTAAAGCATGCGCATAACGGTAATTTTACTTCAAAATTTCAGCTCTGCAGACAAAGTGCGCACCTTGTGCTTTTTCTACCAAAACAACCCTTTACATTTGGAATATCCCCCATAAACCATATATTTCCTGAAAGTACACATGTTAAGCTTTCTAAGCGTACCCAGCTTGTTGTAGTGGGCTCATCTTTCTGGAAGTAATATCTCGAAGAATTCTTAGGTTGCACAGGGTTTCACAAAAAATGTAAAATGGGTATTATAAGTATGTCACACACCCCGCTTCCAATATTCATGACATCTGGGTAATTACCTGTAGAGGGCGATCTTTGCAGAGATGACAGGAAAAAAGAAGCCCCTCCCGGTCCATAAATACCTGGGACCTCCCACACATTCCCCAGTATAGCTGTAAGGGGACCAGGAAGAGCCAACAATAGAAACAGTAAAAGGTGCACCATATAAAGGATCCAGAATACCAATAAGGGCGGGATGAAGCGGGGTGTGTGACATACTTATAATACCCATTTTACAGGTGAGTAATCACAAAATGGTATTATTCCAAGTATGTCACACACCCCGCTTCCAATATTCATGACATCTGGGACATCCAATAGCAGTGTCCAACCAGGGTGGGGATCCAAACAAGGCAACAATGCACAAACTTAAACCACTGCAGCTTGCAGAACCTTGCGGCCAAAAACAGTATCCGCTGAGGCCCATACATCCACCTTATAAAACTTGGAAAAAGTATGAACGGAAGACCAAGTAGCAGCCTTACAAACTTGTTCAACAGAAGCCTGGTGCTGAAAAGCCGAAGAAGCCCCAACAGCACGAGTAGAATGAGCAGCGACCCAAAAGGGGGGAACCTTCCCCTTGGAAGAATAGGCACCAACAATGGCCTGTCGTATCCATTTACTAATGGAGGACTTGGCGGGCGCCAAACCTTTCCTGGGCCCAGAGGGCACCACGAAAAAGGCGTCCGTCTTACGAAAAGGAGAAGTAGCCACCAAATAGTACTTCACACAGCGAACCACATCCAAGGAGTGCAAGACCCCCTCCTTGTCATTGCTAGGCTTAGGACACAAGGAAGGAAGAACAACATCCTGATTGAGATGGAAGGCAGAAACCACCTTAGGAAGGAAATCTGGCTTAAAGCGAAAAACCACCTTGTCCTGGTGTCTCTCAAAGTAAGGGGCCTGAATAGACAGAGCCGCCAACTCAGAGACACGTGGAACAGAGGTGATAGCCACCAAAAAGGCAACCTTTTGAGTGAACACAGAAAGTGCAACATCCTGCACCGGCTCAAAAGGAGGCCCCTGGAGAGCCGACAGAACCAAATTCAAATCCCAAACGGGCAGCAAAGGCTTTCTAGGGGCCGCACATGAGTAACCCCCTGGAAAAAAGTCTTAACCAGAGGATGCAGAGCAAAAGACCTTTGAAAGAAGACCGCCAGGGCAGAGGCCTGCCCTTTCAAGCTAAGCTGGAACCCCAGGTCCAGACCATGTTGCAGAAACTCCAAAATTCTAGGAATCGAAAACACCCTGCAAGGTAAGGCCCTAGCCTCACACCAGTCAATATAGGACCTCCAAGTCCTGTAGTAGATGTTAGAGGAAGACCTCTTCCTAGCCCTAACAAGAGTCTGAATCACAGCATCAGACAGACCTTCCTCCTTCAAGATGGAGGTTTCAGCAGCCACGCTGTCAAGCCAGCGTTTGTAAATTGGGGTAACGTAGCTGACCTTGAGTGATTAGATCAGGAAGCAGGGGCAGACAGTACCGATCTACTGCCAGCCGTACGACGTCTGCGAACCAAACCTGTCTTGGCCCCCTTGGAGCCACCAGGATTGCTAGTGCACCTTCTTGAGCCAGCTTGCGCACCACCTTGCCTACCATGGAGAAGGGGGGAAACAGGTACAGGAACCCCAGATCCCTCCGGGCCAGAGACATGGCATCCACTGCCAGGGCCAGAGGATCCTGAGACAGAGCCACAAAGGCAGGAAGCTTGTGATTGTGACGAGAGGCAAAAAGATCCACCTCCGGAGTCCCCCACTTGTGGCAAAGGGACCGGAATACCTTGTGATTGAGAGACCATTCCCCCTCGGCGAGAGGATCTCCTGCTCAGGGAGTCCGCCTCCGTGTTCTCCACTCCCGGAATGTAAATGGCGGAGATGCATGGGACATTGCTCTCCGCCCAGGCAAGAATCAGAGACACTTTCCTGAGGGCACTCCTGCTGCGAGTCCCTCCTTGGTGATTGATGTAAGCGACCGCCATCCGATTGTCCGATCGAACCTGAACCGGTAAGCCTTGCAAATGACGAGTCAAGCGAGACAGAACAAACCGAATGGCCCTCAGCTCCAAGACATTGATGGGGGAGTGGGCCTCCCGAGGCCCCCACAGCCCCTGGAACTGATGTTCCCTCCAGAAATCCCCCAGCCCGACAGGCTGTCGTCCGTGGTGACCGTTTCCAAACAAGGGGTCAGAAAAGATCTGCCCCTCATCAGATTGCTTGGTTCCAGCCACCACCGAAGAGACTGACGAACCCGGGGGGACATAAGAAATGACTGACCCAAAGACAGCGGGCAGCTGTCCCAGGTCGCCAAAAGATGGAGCTGAAGCGTCCTCATGTGAAACTGAGCAAAGGGGACTGCCTCGAAGGAAGCCACCATCAATCCAACCCGTCTCATCCCCAGCCAGATAGACGGGCGCGGGTTGGATAGGAGAAGCCGAATAAGATCCTGAACCATCTGTACCTTGGCCAGATACGGCACAATGCGAATGCCCTGGGCTCTGAGGAGGGCCATCACCCCGCCAGAACCTTGGTGAACACCCTTGGGGCCGAGGTAAGCCCGAATGAAAGGGCCACAAACTGGAAATGCCGATTTTCCACCACGAACCTGAGAAATCTCTGGTGTGCCGGGAAGATTGGAACATGCAGGTAAGCATCCTTGATGTCTATGGACGTCATGAAGTCCCCCTGACGAAGCGAAGTGATGGCTGAGCGCAGAGTCTCCATGCGGAACTTCTTGGTTCTGATGAACCTGTTGAGAAGCTTCAGATCCAGAATGGGTCTTATGGAGCCATCCTTCTTGGGAACTGTGAAGAGGTTGGAATAGTAGCCCAGGCCTCTCTCCGAGAGAGGCACCGGGCAAATGACTTCCATGTCCAGAAGATTCTTTACTGCCAACAGGAGCCCCTGCGCAGCCCGGGGATCCGAGGGCACCCGAGATCTGAAGAATCTGGGAGGAGGCCGAAACTCGAACTCCAGCTTGTAACCGGAAGACACCACTTCCAAGATCCATCTGTCTGTGACCTCCCGGACCTGGAAGAAGAGCCGCAGCCGTCCCCCCACCCGCAAGGGTGAGGGCGCCCCCTCATTGCTGAGGTGGCTTGGCAGCGGGCTTGGGCTTGGAACCCCAGCTGTGTCCTGGACGTGCACGTTCTCTGCCTCTGTTCCAGGAATCACCTCTGAAGTTAGAGTAGGCCAAACCCCTGCCTGCTCTGGCACCGCAAAAGGAAGGATTAAAGGAGCCCACCCCCTGAAAGGAGCGACACTGCTTCTTACTTTGAGGTAACTTTCCTCCTTTCGCTACCGAATCCAATTTTTCTCCAAACAGCCGCAAACCCAGGAAGGGAAGACCTGTAAGTGACTTGTTAGCCGCAATGTCAGCCGCCCACTGGCGCAACCAGACCGACCGGCGAATAGCAACCAGCAAAGCCGAGGTTCTACTACACATACATATTGTGTCATCCAAGGTGGACAAAACAAAAGACATGAAAATTTCACACCGCTTAAGGGGTGTGAATTCATCACTGGACGGGTCAAGCTGGGAAACACCCAACAGGTCCTTAACAACAGACCTGGTAGCCACAGCAGTGAGCGCAGAAACACAAACAGGCCGCAAGGCTGAACCCACACTAGCAAAGGCATGGCAAGCCATTTGATCCAATCGCTTGTCCTCACCATCTTTGAGAGTGGTGGCATCAGGAGAATGTACAACCGAAGTATTGGACAATCCCAACACGGGTGCATCGACCTCAGGAGGAGACGACCAGTGCTTCACTGCGTCCACCGGAAAAGGATACTTCCTATCCCATCCCTGAAGAACACCGGGGAGCCGGCTAGGTCTCTCCCATTCTTTAAGAATAATACTGTCAAAATGCTTCTGATTTGGGAATTCCAAGCGAGGCTTAGAGGTCCCAAAGAATTCCCCCTTCTGCGGAGGGGCTGGAGGAGAAATAGCCAGAACCTCAAATAAGTGGGCCAGGACCTTGGGGGTATCCACGGCATCCCCCTGCCCATGATCAGCATCAGCACCAACAAACTGCTGATCCTCAGAACCATCGGATTCCTCTACAATTCCCCCTCTTTAAGCGGGGAATAATCAGACCAGTCAAGGGTATCCTAGTCATCAAGAACCGGCACGGCCGGAGAGAGGTGCCTTCTCTTAGCCGGGGCCTTTCTGGCCGCAGAGCTAGAAATCATTCTCTCGATGTTGGCCAGCCTAGCACATAAATCAGATTGCGACTCCCCGCTAATGACAATGTCCCTCGGGGTACAGATCGGGCGGGGTGGAGTAGGTGATGAGGCCAGCGGCACTGACCCAGACGCCTGGGACCCCGACTGCCGCGTTATGGCTTGCTGAGCACATGGTATGCAAATCAGCGCATTATCCCCCGTAAGGGATACCCCACAGCCCACACACTGCCGGGATTGCCCCAAAGGGAGCCCGAGCCCGGTATCCTGGGAATCCTCCATATGGTGATTTTATGGTAGTCGCAATGACCAGAGGGAATTATGCTGTTTAAGCAACCCAGGATGCCCCTTTAAGTCCCAAGTGGGAGGATTTAAGTGATACCCCAATTTAAACACCAAGGGACCCTAGGACCGGGAGAACCCCCCTTTTTAACACTTGCTAGGGAGACCTCCTGTAAAACACATAAGATGCAGTCAACACACAATCAACTTTCATAATGTCATAATAAAAATTATATATATATACAGCAATAATAAATAAAAGGCCTGGGAAGCTGTCCCAAGCGCAGGAATGGCCAAACGCAGCGCAAACTAACAATTAAACCAAGACTGAAAGAAAGAGCCCACAGGGCACTCACGGAGCGCAGCAATGGCGTCCAGCCAGCAGCAAGGCCACCAGGAGAGAGGGAGAAAAAGGACGGGCCAGTGCAGCTCGCGCGCCGTGCCTGGCCCCGCCCCCTTCCCTCAGAACTAGAAGACGCGGCTCCCAGCCAGTGGCAGGGCTCCGCGATGGCGCCAAAGCGCAGGGGGGAGGCAGACCGAGGCGAGGGCGCAGAGTGCCCAGGCCCCGCCCCCCCTCCGAGCCTGAGGGGAAGAAGCTCCCCCACCAACAAAGGCCGACAAGTGCGGCCAGCGCACATATGACTGGCCAGTTTAGACACACAAGTAAAAGCACACGTACACAAATAAGGTACATACAATCACTAAGGAAAAAATTATGGGTAGGGACAGTGCCCCCCCCCCGAAGAGGGTCCGCACCACAGAGTGGGAGGAACAAGCTAGGGACCGGGCATCCCAAACCGGGATCACCAACCCCGATACCGCCTACCCCCTAGTATGGGGTCTCACGGGGGAGCATGGCTCCCTGTATACACCACAAAGGTGTTGCCCACCATTGCCCGGACCCACAGCCAAAGCTGGGAGGCATAATAAGGAGTAAAATAACAAGGTCCGGGCAGCAATAGGAACAAAATGGCCGGGAGTAACCCGGCTACCTGCAAGGAGGAGACACAGCCATCTTCTGCTTGCTCGCTGTCTGCAGAGACGAAAAACTGGGAAATGTGTGGGAGGTCCCAGGTATTTATGGACCGAGAGGGGCTTCTTTTTTTCCTGTCATCTCTGCAAAGATCGCCCTCTACAGGTAATTACCCAGATGTCATGAATATTGGAAGTGGGGTGTGTGACATACTTGGAATAAATGTGTAAAAAAGCAGAATAAAAAACACCTTTTCCTAAAATATCAATATGCAAATAAGAAAAAACAAGCTAAATCTGAAAGCGCAAGGTCCCCCGAGCAGAACAATACCCAACATGCATAGGTACCTGTAACCTTTTAACTGCCAGCCTACTTGAGATTTTGTCACCCTCTGCTGACAGGATATTTTTCACCATTTTGCGTGATGTTTAACTGTGATTTTTGCAGGAATTTCCAAGAAAATTGCATATTTTCTTTTTGTGGCAGAGTTTAGGCTTTAACATGAAATGTCTTGTTTGTATTTTTTCTACTTTTTAAATAAATAAGTAAAAAAAAATAAAAATATATATATTTTTTTAAATTGTCTCCTTTATTTTAACAAAAACATTTATTTTATTAAAGAAAACCATATTGCATGTGAAAGCCCCATTTCTCCAGATTACAATGATACCACATATGTATCAGTAGCCCCCCGTTCCTGTGCAGGTGATCCCCTAAACTGAAAAGAGCACTTTATAACATTTACAAATAAAATACAACTACTATCCACATAATAAAGGGTTAAATAAAAAAAATTGGTGTGGGGTCCCCCTTCAAAGGGGGAGGGGACACCATTTCTAGGGGGAATTTTAAGGGTTTTTTTGGAAGGCAGGTAATGGGGGGTCTCGGGGTTAATGGCAAATCACCCACTAGCCGCAGGTGACTTGCAAGACCCAGAGCCTTGTGAACTGGTATAGGGGTCTCATAGATCCCTTACCAGTTCACAAAGGGTTAAAAGTAAAAAAAAAAAAACACACAGAGACACACTTTAAAAATAACTTTATTAAAAAAAAATTTTTTATTATTTTTTTTTTTGTTTAATACTTACCTCCTATCCAACCCTGTGTTCCACGCTAATCACTTAGGCTTCTGCTCTCCTGCTGCTGCTGGAAGCCTTTTATACCTACTGGGTTACAAGTAACATAGGGTTAATTAAAAAAAAAATGACATAGGGTCCCCCCTCCCAGGGAGGGGGACCCCATTTTTTTGGGGATTTTTACGCTGGGTAGGGAGGACCTCTCGCCATTTGTTTTTGGGATTTTTAAGGGTTTTAACCCTTAAAAATCCCAAAAACAAATGGCATGAGGTCCTCCCTACCCAGCGTAACCAGCCTGTGACCAGCTATGGGGGCTTGTAGAACAGGGCGCAGGGGCCAGCTTTATTGGCCTCTGGCCCTGCAGGCTACAAGCCGTCATAGCCTAGGGCCACGGCTCTTCTGCCCCCCTTGGGCTTTGGGGAGGCAGGTAATTTGGGGGGCCGGGGGTTACAAGTCAGTTCACAAGGCTCGGGGGTCTGGCAAGTCACCTGTGGCTAGCGGGTGACTTGCCAGACCCCCGAGCCTTGTGAACTGGTATAACGGGTCTCATGGACCCTTACCAGTTCACAAAGGGTTAACAGTAAAAAAAACAGGCACACACACTTTCCCGGCGGCTGCTGAAACGGGGGGGGGGGGCACCCTATTTTGGGCACTCCCCTGCAGCCGGAGGAGCCCCAATGGCCGATCGGAGCCCCTCTGGCTGAGGAGGAGACCCGGCCGGATCAAACGAGGGGTCAGGTAAGTGACTTTTTTTTTTACTTTTTATGCTGTAAGTGGGGAAAGTCAGGCACGTAAAATGTACGTGGCTGGCGGTTAACTGCAGGGGAGGCAGCCACGTAAATTTTACGTGGCTGGCGTTTAAAGGGTTAAAGACACTGGCTGAGCAGAGGGAGGATTAGTTCCATCTCATATGGTCTCTTGAGGTAGTAATGCCAGTAAGAGACCTATATCTACTGCACACAACCACTGCTGCAGCTGCACAGATTCAGCCAGGGTGAGTTCACTCTGATATAGATCAAAGTGGACCAAAACCCACCCTGGAGTCTCAAGGGCAGGCTTACTCCCTTCCCCAGGGTATGCCCCGCTATGTGAAACCCCCAAGGGTGCCCGATATTCTTACCTTTACACCAAGCCCACATCCCCTTCTCGGCTATGGGTGGCCCTGCCCAACACAACTGAAAGTCTGTGTGATGCCGCGCAAAGGGAGGAAGGGATGCTCGTAAGTGCGGCTAGCCGTGGCCGTGGGATAGTGGAGAGGTGAGTTAGCTCAGCCTTCTGGGGGGTTACACAAAGTGGGGCACCCAAAATCCAGGGTGCCTAAGAGGAAAGAACCAGAACCCAGGACAGTGAAGATATTTTTTGGCCCACTTTAAGCACATGTGAGCCATGTTAGATTGATAGATTTTATTTTGCTTCTTAGTTTTACTGTGTCTGTTATCCAATAAACTTTAGCATACAGAAAAAAGTCTCACTCATTGGTGAAGCAGAATGGTTTAGCTACTAGTCTAAGCACACTGAATGTGTAGGGGACAGTATAGCTATAGTGAGGCAACATCTACAGTATATGTGCACTCTGAGTGCTCCTGGGATAGGGTGCTATTTCAGGGACTTGCACACTAACATACTTTTATCTCTCTAACAGTCATATGTCAACCAATACAAAATCTGCCATCATCCTGCCATTTCAGCAATCAATAATTCCTACATTGCTTGATTCTTAAGCAGACTCTTTTGAAGGAACTAGTTAACAATTATCAAACAGGCATTAAAGGCTAATCACATACCCACATATCTAGGCTAAACCTTGGTACTATCCTTTTACAATCTTATATTCAGTGCTAGAGCAATGTCTTTAAAAGGAGGACTGTCGTGAAAAAAGGCCCAAAGATAAAAATCCATATAAATATGCTGGATGGTGGAAGCAGTAGTCACTTATAAACCTGGCATCAAAAAATATCAAGCCAGACTTGTTTTTTTTTTAATGAAAGGAATAGGAAATCAGGGGTGTCAGGTTCTGTCACCCCTGATGTGCTCAAGCCTGTCACCCCCTGTCACCCTCTGATTTTAATCCCACCAGGACAAGAAAACCACACGCTTGGCGGGAGTTTTATTACTTATACAGGTGTAAAAGTGACTCTTGCTCTCATTAGCCGATGTGTTTATATGGATTTTTAATATTACACAATTAATATTACACTTTACCTTTAAGACAGCGAACATGTTTAGATCACCAAAGAGAATCGTATTCAGTATGTTGAAAGCAAGTATGGTTGCAAAACAATTTTTTTTGTATCTGGCCAGTTTATGTGCAAGTTGGACACTTAAGACTCTCAATCTTGGCTCTAAAGTTTTTAATGAACACCCGACCTTTTTTCTTTAATGTGTGTGGAGTTGGAAAGTATGCCTAGAGAGAGCTAATGTACCATTAAGCTAAGCATAAAGCAGACCTCCAGTCAAAAAAATCAAAGCTTAGGCCCTTATTCATCAAGCGATAGCGCCAGGTAGTGTCTGACGAGCGCCAGGTAGCGGCAGCTAACGGCGACTACCGACTCAAGTACGCCCGGCGGCGGTCACAATGACGCATTTATCAAGCAAAATGAGGCTAGCGCCGGCGAGAGCGACGGCTAGCGCGGCATTCATCATGAAGCCGGCTGGACCGAACAGCGCCGCTGCAAATTCCTTCACAGCGACACGTATTACCTGGCGCTACCTGCCGCTCTCCCATACATTTCAATGGCAGACGCTGCAATGATTGTTTTTAGTGGTTTTGGGGTTTTTTGCTTTGGGACAAAATTCAACACATGTTTATATTGATATGTTTTATGAATCTAGCTGGTTATTTATCTTTTTTTTTTTTTTTTTTATTTTTCACAATGTAATGTTGTGAGTGACATGGGAATTGCATCTCCTCCACCCAAACTCATTGGCCTCAAAATCGCTGGTTTTCCACACAAACGGGGCTTGTAAAGCTATTTTGTAGCCTGTCAGGTTGGGCGGTCACGTTCGCTCTTCGAAATTGTCAGCGCCCAAGCTATTCGGCAGCCCTGTCCTTGATGAATCTGTGTTGGTCAGTGTTTGTGCAGTCGCTGTTTGAATTCGCTATGTGGCGGCGCGAGCGTCGCTGTGCCTCGCTGCGCTGCGTTGTGCGGCGCTGTGCTGTTCATACATGTGCCCTTCTGCCATTTGCAAGGAATTCACTTCCCGCGACCCCAGTCGTTGTTAATGAATACACTGTAGTTGTGAGCGTGCCTGGCCCCATATTGCAGGATTAACATTCAGTCGTACCAGCTCATAACAACCCGTTATGCATTCTCATGTGTGCCACATTTTCAGGTAGTTGTCTAGTTAGATTGTGTGATGACTTTGTGAAGCAATAAGCTCTGTATATTTAAGCACAACGGTGTATGCTTTAGAAGGACCTATGCATTACAGTATGTAGAATCCCCAGCTAAATCAAGCTAATAGTTCGTTGCGCCTTTGCCCCTAGCTTGTTTTGCAGCGTCATTTTAATGTTTTTCCGCCACTTAGCTTGCACATAGCTGATATTAGCTTGTCCCTGCTGCGCGCATTTTTTTTTGGGAATTTTGAAGCACAGTTGCTTGCGTCATATCCGGTTCCGGGATCCTCCTTTGCGTTTCAACGCCACCTTAAGGTAAAACTGTCTTGCGCTTATGCCAATAGCTTGTTTTTCTGCGTCATTTTAATGTTTTTCCGCCACTTAGCTTGCACATAGCTGATATTAGCTTGTCCCTGCTGCACGCATGTTTTTTTTTTTAGTTTTGCAGCACAGTTGCTTGCGTCATATCCGGTTCCTGGATCCTCCTTTGCGTTTCAACGCCACCTTAAGGTAAAACTGTCTTGCGCTTATGCCACTAGCTTGTTTTCAAGCGTCATTTTAGTTTTTCCGCCACTTAGCTTGCACATAGCTGAGAATAGCTTGTTGCTGGGGCGCGGTGCGTATTTTTGTTATGTTTTGTTTTTTATTTGTCTCATGTCGCTAGCGTCATTTCCGGTTCCTGTTTCCTCCTTAGCGTTTCCAATATGGCTCCCAAACGGCGAGTAATGCGCCTCCCCAGCTCCTCCTCAGATTCCGGACCCACCACCCCTCCCCCACATCCCCCACCTACCTCACCTTCCCCAAATACCACCCCTCCCACCCATTCCCCTCCTGGGCCCCAAAAACAAAGGCGCACCCGGGTGGATAGCCGGGTAAATGGCCAGGTTGTGAAAGTGAGTATTTTAGTTATGTATTTTTAGCTTAAAAATTGATAAACACACAGGGGGGATAGGGGCAGAATTTTTATTGTTTTTAGGCCAAAATTTAACACTCCACATGGGGCATCCCCATTGTGGATGTCCTGCTTGGATGGCCCCCCCCCCCCCTGGAGGGCCCTAAAAATTACCTCTGCCCCGTCCCATCTGTGCATGCGTGAGTTGCGGATGCCTATTGCGCTTACCTCTAGCAGGGTGTACCCCTGCGCCATACATATTTTCATTTGGTGTGCAGGCGCACTCCCTGTTAGAGTCAAACGCCACATGCGTACTTTGCCGTGCAGACACAGCTGAGCTGGTATGCACCTCCCAAGGCCCTTGGATGCGCATACCACACCGGCGTGGAGCGCTGTGTTTGGCTTGCGGAGTGACGTGGGAGTGTCCTCAGCGGTGTATTTGGGCCCTTCAAAGGGGGTTGCAGACAGTGGGCCACCCACAATAGTTGTGGCCCAAAAAAGTGCACCCAAACCCAGAATAATGTAAATCCTGGGTGTGGGTCCACTTTGATCTTGTCTCTGTATAACTGTTTATGACATTGTTCTGAGGTCATGTATTTAATTTTTTTTTTTTTCTTTTTTTTTCCTAGGACTTCTGCCTGGCCGAATACGACTATGCCCGAGGAGCGAAAAAACGCCTTGCCATGGAGGTGAAGGCCACTGTGTCCCGGCGCTTCAAGACCGACCTGACCATCCGGGCGATACAACAAAAATGGTCAGATTTTAAGCGCCGGGACCCAGAAGGCGTGTACCGCCTATATGATGCCTACGCATCAGGTAAGTTAAAGCTTATGTTCTTTTTTGCCTTTGTGCAGAATCATCTGCTAAGCTGTGTCCTTTTTTGCTCTTTATATTAATTATTTGCTTTCACCCCCTCCACACAGATAAGCGTCCTCCCCTGGGGAAACGTGGGAAGGGATTCCTCCCCCGAACCAGGCAGGCGGACTCGGGGGAGTCATCGGGGGAGGGTCCCTCCCGCGGGTCCTATTTAGAGGACCCAGGGGAGGAAGGGGATGACGCCCCAGAGGAGTGTGCTGCTGGGGGGCAGGCTGGATCAAGCCTCAGCTCCTCACACTCTGAGTCTGAGGACTCTCACCAGGCAAGGGGCCACTCTCAAGCAGGGAGTGAGAGGGAGGAGGGTGGCCCTTTGCCTGGTGGATCTTCTGAGCAGAGTGTGAGGAGCCGAGGCTCCCCGCCTCCTCCTCAGAGCCCTCCCTGGGCTTCAAGTGGCGCTTCATCCCCTGGTGAGTTTACATGTTTTAATTGTTAGTCTGTGACAGGTTTCATCTGACCATTTGTGCTTAGCCCTTGCAATTCCTCTGTAATTTGCAGGGCATCATATAGGCGGCACCTCCATGGATTTTTGGCGTCAAATCCTCCTCGGGCATAGTCGTGGTAAGTGTATGTTTTAAGCTAGTTCATTTTGGAATTTATGTCATTCCTTAAAGTGGACCCACAAACATTGATGATATTGCTTGGATTATGGCGCCTTCCCTGCCAAATCACATCCCTCACCCAGGGCCCCCCCCCAACCAAACACCACAAACTACTTCCCTCTTTGGGGGTGGCAGAAGCCATTGTCCCTGCCTCCTGTGTGGCACTCGAGATGTGTGTGCGCCTGCGCTCTGTTTCATACTGGCATGCGCGTGCGCACACACTGGCGGAGTGATGTGCGGAAGGCAGGGGCGGTGGCGGACTAAAATTGTGTTGCTATGCCAAAGTAGACTAATACACTGAATATTCACAATCCTGGGTCTTGGGCCACTTTTAACAGACACGTTTCCTGGTCCATTGTCTCAGCTGGTTTGCTAATGTACATTAACATCACAAACCACACTACAGTGCTAGCCAACTGGCAAGCACCCCTATGTTTCTGGCCACACCATGATGTGTGCTAGCAATAGTTAATTTACGTGAAGTAGTTAGGGCAAACACATGTTGCACACTGGTAACATTAGCCATTAAATTGTTAATGAGTCATTTACATTGCAATGTAAAGGTTAGTGCCAGATTTTCATAATGGATACATGTGGCAACCATAAACACTTCACATTAACTAATGGACCAGGAATATAGCAAATATCGTTTAACATGTATGTAAAGAAGTGTTTGTTTTTGGAGGTAAGACTCAATAACCAGATTGATGTCCAAACTTCGGGTGTCATAGCTCCACTAAATGTTGTTTTGTATTTTTTTTTTTTATGGACAGATGTCGCTACGCAGACGGAGGCAGAATTCCTCCTCCCCACACCAGCTCCAGGGACGGCCAGCAGCATGGGCCACCGCCACAGCTGCGATGGTGAGTACATCCAAATTAATATGGGTAAATACTTTGTAAACATTTCTCTTCTAGTTACATTTGTAGAAATTTGTAATGTACCAATGTGTGAATATCACACACATCTAGGTTAAATGTGTTTGGTCAATAATCCAACATGCCAGTCACCATCCTTGATAGTTGCCTCACATTCTTGTTACGGACACATACGGACTATTTGTGGCGTATAGACAACCAAATGGGGCTGATTAGGTGTTTACCAATAACATTATAGGGCAAACTTCCATCATCGTTAGGCACTGATGTTTGGCTTGGACTAAAGACCTAAATGTCCTTACTTGGCCATAAACATTATTACATTTGCAAGAGTTAACCTGGCCCAACACCAAGGGTGTTTAATGTGCATTAAACATTTAATTTGCCAACAACTAACAACTAACACCCCGCGGAACATACGATAAGTGCAGGTACTGCGGGTCCAACCCACCAAGCAAACCCCTAATTATCGGAACTTATCTTCCGCTGGCTCCAGCGCAACACTCCAGACGTGCATTTTTCCCCCCTGGGCCTCTGTGAATGGCCGCCGGGTCCCCATGAGCAGCCAGAGAGTGACATGCGTGAAGAGGGGGTGGAAGAGGAGTGTACATTCCTGTTCCCTGCATAGACGTTAGCGTGCGTTTTTTGTGCCAAGCACGTTGGAGCATGGAGAGGTGAGTGGCTATGGATTACTGTGTGTATACACACATCAGGGGAAAAACAGATCTGTGAGAAACAACAAAGTGGGCCAAAACCCATGATAAACTATATTGTGGGTGTTGGTCCACTTTAAGAGTAAAGGTATGTGGTCCTAACATGTTTTCAAGCCAATATTAAAACTTTATTTTAAAATGTTAGGGGCACATTGTTCACCAATGTTAATGTGAGTGTTAGCAAGTTAGAAACACTGACATTACATTGCTACATCTGTGTATGTTGAGTTCCCAATCAAATTCTAATATATTATTTTTTATCACATCTCTACAGCTTGTATACGCCAGCATCGCAGACTGTGGCGGGCCTTCCGACAGATGAAAGGGATGCTGCTGGCCATGAAGAGGCGTCGGAGACGTTAGGGTGGGGGGGATGGCTGCCCTGGCCATGTTTTATTGGCTTTGTTGGCCTATGTTGGCCGTGTTGGCCCAATTTGTATAAATACATTTATATTTACCAATAACTGTGTTGTTCCTTGACCAGCATAGGTTTAGATTTCAAAAAACCATTATGTCTAAAATTAGGCAGCCATTTTGAGCCAGTACATGTTTACACCATAGTAAGCAATGTTAACTAATGTGGCACATAAATGGTGGCATAATATTAGAGATGATTGAGCAAATCAGCCATGACTGTGTATTTAGCTTTCACATGTATGGATAAACACAAATTAGAGGTGGGTTTCAAAAATATATTTACATAAATCATAAGAAAAAGGTTTACAAATTAATATTCTTGGCTGGGTGGCCGGGGAGGTTGGGAGTCATTGCTAGGGGCGGTGTTGGGGGACAACAGTGCAGTAAAAAATATAGACTGCTGTTGTATGAGCTGTTGTAGCAACAACAAAGTTTGGTCCTGCCGCTGTATTGCCTCTGCCTGGCGCTGTATTGCTTCTTCCTGGCGCTGTACAGATTGCTCGATAACATTTGCAAGGCGACCAAGGTCCTGGTTCTGTTGTAGGTTTTGCCTTAACTGGTCCACCTGGCGCTGCAGGCCCTCATTTTGTTGCTGACACATCAGCACCTGATTTTCCAACGCCGCAATGCGCTCATTAGTTCCATCACGCGGCTGTTGGCGACTGTAGTCCTCCAGCATCCGGACCCCTAGTTGGTAGAAATCGGCACTGGTTGGTGCCACACCTCCTCTTGCTGTGGTTGGAGGCTAAACAAATAGTAAACCACATTTTAGTCAAACGGAACAAATGCAGTTATGCCCCTCCCAAAAGTTACCATAAACACTCACTAGACAACTTACCCTTGTCTGAGCCTCTGAAGCTTGGCCACATGGGACTTGGGAAGAGGTCCCAGCTTGGGGTTCTGGTTCCGCCTCCTGCCAAAACAACAATGAAAGGAAATGTTACATGTTGCTTCTTCCACTACCCACGAATATGCCAATGGGTTTCGAGGTCGTCTACATCAGCCATGTTACCTGCGTGTCCTCCGGCCCAGGTAGGCTCGAGGTATCGCTGCCAGAGAGTCGCAATTCAACATCCGAGATGTCGGGCAAGTTGGCATATGCTAAACAGGAAAATCAGGTTAGTAGGTCTGTGGGCCAAACTCTAATGTAACCTGGTTAGGCTATCGAGGCCATACCTCTAAAAAGTTTAAAAATACACACTAGACCAAAGGTCTCGGTTAAACTCAGATTGTTAACATGTATGTTACAGGACTAAGACGCACTAATTTCTGCAAATCTCATCATAAACATTGCTTAAATTAAACATACCACCAATATCCCAGATGTCTGGAGTGGGGTCCTCACTCGAGCTTGGACCTTGAAAATACATGTGGACACACAAGTTGCCAGAAGCAAGTGGCACAACATTAGAGCCAAAATACAGACTAGAGCAAGGCAAAACCACTTACCCTCATCTCTGGCAGCTGGAACTTGAGGGGCCCTTTCTGGACAGCCACTTCCGATATTCGGGTCAACTAAAAAAAAAAAAAAATGTGTCTAAATAATCAGCAAACTACTACAGGGAATGTTTGGCTAAAAATATGTCCGCAAAGATACATTGCTATCACTCAAATAACTAAGAGACTGACCCTGGGGAGGCAACCAGCACTCCCAAGAGGCATCTTCAAGTTTACCAAGCAAACATGTAGCTTAGTAGACTAACCAAATTGAACCAGTGTAACCTAAACAGCAGAAAGGATACATTATGTATTGCTCTACACACCAACAGGGTCCTGTTGACCGGCAACATCGGAAGTGGGGTCCAAAGATGAACCAGTCACTTGGCCTACCAAGAAAAAAGACAAATGAGACACATGCACTTGAGTCAAAGTGGATCAAGCAAGGTGAACACATGCACTTACCGACATCCAAAGAGTAGGTGGGATCCGGAGGAGATGCTGGGGCCAAGGGCATGGGAGCTAGGCCAAAATAAAACCAACATTGAGCCATAGCTAATGTGCGTAGCAAAAAACAACATGCATTAAGGTGTGTGAGCAGCTCTTTCACTAATATTGACTAATCAAGCCAAGTGTGGCTCACACATTGATATGCCGATATATGGCTACACATCTCTGGCATCCTACATATCTACACATGTTAGGGCCTTGTTAGTTACTGGCTGTGAGTGTTACAGTGGGCGTGCAATTAGGCCGCACGCACATATTATTAATAGTCAACAGGGCAAACCTTTATTGCTTGAGCTGCTCCCACACCCATTTGTTTAGAAAAAAACCAGCAAACAAATTATGGGTAAATACCTTCAATGACAGACTGGGGTAGCCTTGAGGTTGCTGGAAGGGCAGGAGCTTGGGTGTCCGGAGCCACATCCCGGACAGCAGCATGTGCACCTATGCATAAAGCAACAGACAGAAAAGTTACAAATGTTTGAGCTATAATGTAATACTTCACAGGTCCTACAGTTAGTTGGTCAAAATGTAAAAATGCTAATCACAGACATTAACATTAGGTTATTGTAAAAGCCAGAAAATATGTACCTTCAGCCCAACCGGTGGTGTCATCCCCAGGATCCACACCCTGCAGCCGAGCCAGTGGGATTTTGGCCTTCAGCATCTCCTCATACGGCCTGTAGGTACTCTTTGGAGCCTGGATGAACCCACTGTCCACATCAAGATCGTGATTCATCTTTTTCATAAGGGCCCCTCGCAAAGTGTAGAAGCGTTTCCTGCAGGATGGGCCACTACGTGGGTGTTGAGCTGTGCTACTAAGCTCCACACCAATGGCATCCCACAGTTTGCTTCTTTCTTGTTTGCCTATGGACTTGCTTTGGGAGCCAAATATCAGCTCCCATTTCGCAAGTGTCAGGCGCACAAGATGATTATTCTCAGCCAAATTAAATTCAGGCTCCCTCTTGGCACCTGGGCGCTTAGCCTGGGGTGCTGCCCCACCTTCAGGCTGTGCCCTTTTCCGTAAGGGAGGTCTGCGCACAGCACCCACCAAACTCCTACTCGGGCCTGCTGTGGCCGGCAGATGTCCTGTATTTGGCTCCATCCTGTAGCTGCACACACACACAAATCAACACCCCACAAGCACGCATGCACACTACAGAATGGCATCGCAATCTCTTAGGCTTGGGCAGGTTTTATGTGCTCTAACAGCCAATCCAAAAGCAGCCCACTTAATTGATTCACACATACAGCCCAGTTCCTTCTAGGCACACCTCCACTGCACTGACAGAAGCATGTGTGTTAGCCAATTAACTCATTACAGACCTCATTAAACAAACAACACACACCCAAATCCAACAATGGACTGATGTATCTGCAACCCTTGTGACATGTGCTTAGCCTAACGGCTATTTAAAAAAACAACAGCTTCACTTTCATTGGTCCCCACCTGATTTTTGGCCCATGTCCGTTAATGCACGCAAGTTACGGCTCAAGTACGCTAGTAGCGCTACTAGCGTGCGCGTGCGCACTCTGTTTTACGCACACCTGGGTCGGCTAATTGGCGCCCGGAAATAGCAGAGCGACGCAAAAGGCGGCAAAGCGGACCTGTCACTTTTGAAAATGAAGTATAAAAGGAAGGAATGTTCTAGCTTCTGCTATTCTTACACTGTGGCAAAGGCTGTGGTGTGGTGCTGTGCTCGCTTCCCTTAGCTCATTTGAGCCTCTGTCTGGTTTCTGTCCTCACTCTCTGTGGCTTGTTGGGTGATTTCTGACATCAGTGCTGTTTCTTTAGGAGCTTGGTTTGGGTGGCATCTGCAAATATTGTGTAGCATACAGCAAGTGAGGCTTGATTTTGGGGCCTTTTGTGGGCTGTGCAGCAACTCCCCTCTTGGTTGTGCTTAACTTAGAAAGCTGGTTTTCAGCAGGCTGGTGGTTTGGACCACTATAGTTCTGGTTTTGTGGTGAGCTGCATTGTAGCGGGTGTGTGTGTAGTGTGATTGTTTGTGTGTGTGTGGTGTGTTAGTGGTTTTTTTTGTTTATTTTTGTTTTTGTATATATCTTTAGTGTGTGTGATGGATAAGAGGGTGATGTATGGTGTCTGGGTGGATGGATGTATGTGTATGCTGAAAGAGCAGGAGGAAAGGGAGCGGGGTGTTGTGAGGCTTAGGGCACCCCGCTCCTTTGCAATCCGCCTTTCAGTATGGGACTTAAGTGACGAGCAGATCAGGAGCCGCTTCCGTCTGAATCGTGCTGCACTACAGTCCCTATATGATCAGATTAAGACCAAAATCGAGCCATCCACCAAACGCACTCACTCCATTCCAGGCATAGTACGCCTGTGTGCCACTCTTAATGTTTTGGCACGAGGGACCTTCCAGGCAACCTCAGCCCTCCTCAGCGGGATAAGCCAGGCTACTATGAGCCGCATCCTAATCCAGGTAGTTCTGGCAATTTGTGATTTAATCCCAATTTACATCAAGTTTCCTGAGGATGAGGAAGAGGTTGCCAAAATAAAACATGCTTTCTATCTGATGGGAGGGATCCCGAATGTGCTAGGGTGCGTTGATGGTACACATATCCCTTTCCGCCCTCCCCGTGCACAGGAGCTGTCCTACAGAAACAGGAAGCAGTTCCATTCATTTAATATCATGGTGGTCTGTGACCCAGACATGAGGCTGCGGGCGGTGAGATCGGGGTTCCCCGGCTCATGCCACGATTCTTACGTCTTGCAGCGGACAGTCCTGTGCCGGAAGTTTGATAACAACGAAATGCCAGCTGGCTGGCTACTGGGTAATAAATTAACCATGTCTATGTATTTTGCTAATATGTGGCCTAGTAAGGCAATTTTAACCAAACTACCACCCAAAAACATGTACTAGTACTAATTGCTGTCTCTCTCCTTGTGTTTTTTCTACAGCGGACAAGGGATATGGGCAGAGAACGTGGGTCATGACTCCGGTCAGGAACCCACGGACCTCTGCCCATGAACGCTACAATGCAGCGCATCGCAAGACCAGAAGCATTGTGGAAAGAACCATCGGCCTGCTGAAAGCACGCTTTCTCTGTTTGGCACGGCCAGGAGGAGAGATGCTCTACAGCCCACAGAAGGTTTCCAAAATCATCCTTGCCTGCTGTGTGTTACACAATATCTGTATATGTCACCGAATCCAAGCCCCCGAGGAGACAGCACTGGTGCCAGAAATCCCCAACCTGCCCGCAGATAGAAGTGAGGACACCCAGACTGGCGATGAGCTAAGGGAAAGGCTGATCACTTCTTATTTTGCGGTAAGCTAACTACCCTTCACTCTAATGCAAGTACTGCACTACTGTTTAAATGTCTTTGACCTCCCATCCAAAAGAGCAAACAAACGCACTAAGGGGGGTTTAAGATGACCCAAACCACTCTAAGGGGGGTTTAAGATGACCCAAACCACTCTAAGGGGGGGTGTAAGATGACCCAAACCACTCTAAGGGGGGGGTGTAAGATGACCCAAACAACTATAAGGGGGGTTTAAGATGACCCAAACCACTCTAAGGGGGGTTTAAGATGACCCAAACCACTCTAAGGGGGGGTGTAAGATGACCCAAACCACTCTAAGGGGGGGTGTAAGATGACCCAAACAACTATAAGGGGGGTTTAAGATGACCCAAACCACTCTAAGGGGGGTTTAAGATGACCCAAACCACTCTAAGGGGGGGTGTAAGATGACCCAAACCACTCTAAGGGGGGGTGTAAGATGACCCAAACAACTCTAAGGGGGGTTTAAGATGACCCAAACCACTCTAAGGGGGGGTGTAAGATGACCCAAACCACTCTAAGGGGGGTTTAAGATGACCCAAACCACTCTAAGGGGGGGTGTAAGATGACCCAAACCACTCTAAGGGGGGGGTGTAAGATGACCCAAACAACTCTAAGGGGGGTTTAAGATGACCCAAACCACTCTAAGGGGGGGTGTAAGATGACCCAAACCACTCTAAGGGGGGTTTAAGATGACCCAAACCACTCTAAGGGGGGGTGTAAGATGACCCAAACCACTCTAAGGGGGGGGTGTAAGATGACCCAAACAACTCTAAGGGGGGTTTAAGATGACCAAAACCACTCTAAGGGGGGGTGTAAGATGACCCAAACCACTCTAAGGGGGGTGTAAGACGCCAATGTTGGTTATCAAGTTATGCATTTTTTTTAAAGAAAACACAAAACAACTATAAAGATATATACTAACTGCACTTTTCTTATTTTTTCAGGCACAAAGAGATGCACCATGATCCCTACATTCCTTTTCAAACCCTTTCCTGGACTTTACTTTTCTTTTGCATTTCTGCTGGACTTTTCATTTTCTATTTCATTTCTGTTTTATTATTAATTTTTGGTTAGAGAAAAAATTAAAAAATAATTAGATATATACATGTGGCTATGTGTTTAATTCTGTTGTAAGTTTCCTTTTCATTCTAATTCCTATTTTCATTTTCCTTTTTTTTCTCTGTTCTGTTTTTAATTTCCTTTTCTTTCTCTGTTCTGTTTTTATTTTCCTTTTCTATTTTCCTTTTCTTTCTCTGTTCTGTTTTTATTTTCCTTTTCTTTCTCTGTTCTGTTTTTATTTTCCTTTTCTTTCTCTGTTCTGTTTTTATTTTCCTTTTCTTTCTCTGTTCTGTTTTTATTTTCCTTTTCTTTCTCTGTTCTGTTTTTATTTTCCTTTTCTATTTTCCTTTTCTTTCTCTGTTCTGTTTTTATTTTCCTTTTCTTTCTCATTGGTGATTTAATTGTATTTCCTTTTTATGTAACAAATAAAATAAAAAAAAAATTGTGGCTATGTGTTTAATTATGTTTTATTTTCCATTTATATTCGAAGATCTGGTAGAATTTAATTTCCTTTTCAACACAAAATAAAAAATGTTTACATTTTAAAACAAATGTGGCAATGTGTTTTATTCAGAAGGTACTGGATGGCCAGGACACAGCAAAGCTAACAGGCGCTGTGTAGAATAGCGTGGTCACACTGACTGACAGCGCCTACAAAGCTGAGGGCCAACATCATATTCAGCAATGTAGGCGTTGTTCGCAACAACGCCAGGTAGCGACTGAGGAGGCCTGCTATAGCGAATCGCTAACGCCCGCGGCTGACGCTAGCGGCGCTCATAGCGCCATACTTCAGTCGCTCATCTGTCGCTACCTGGCGCTATTGATGAATCGGCCTCCCCGTAAATTGCTCCACCACACCCCTCCTTTTGCAATCAGTGACATAAGCTATGTAAAAGAGCTTAACCCCATGCAGATATTGTGGAACATCATGCAGATGTTGTGCTCCTGAACAGCATGGGAGCAGCCATCTTGCCACACACATGGCAGCCCAGCTTCTGAAAATCTCAATCAGTCAAAATTGTATGAAATCTCTGAATGATCATTCTTTATCTATTGCCAGAAGTTAAAAGCCATCAGTTGCAATGACTCAACAGAGAGCTCCTAAAACATGGAGTCTCATTTATCAAGTGTCGCTGTCTGTTTATACCACTCACTGACACCCAGTATATGATTTAACAAACTAAAAAAAAATCAGCACCGATGTGTCCACCATTTGGCGTCTAAATTATCACTGGAGCCATAATAGTTTGTGGTGACCGGCGCTCTTCTCAAAGTTGCACCAGTTTATAGTGTAGCTTAAGATTCCATGGATCCAATGGACATCAATGGGAAGAACCGTACTTTTTTTGTGTTTAAATAATGTTAAAAACTCAACCTAAACACACTCTAAAGTTTGTCCCATTTGTTCACAGCAATGATACCCTGTGACTTAAAACAGGCTGTGTTTCAACCTTTGCCCCATATTCATAAAAACACCTGATGCAGAATGATGTCTGGATGGATATGCTAGTTAAGTCAGTTACAACAGAACTGACACATAGTTAGGTTAAAGTTGTATGATCTGCAACTGAATGTATCATGTGAAAGCACCAGAGAGCGGGACTGCCTGGCCAGGGAACAATATGCAGTTAGTGTGGTTATGAATATTGGGCAAAGGCTTTAGTAAAAAGGAAACACAGGCTTTGGGACACTGGACTGTGAATAGAAAATGACATTAACTTTCTGGATAAGGGATAAATGTTCTGTGGCCGTTGACCCCACAGAGTTACATATTTTCCCTCACACACAGGGTTCCTTTCCTCCAACAGCTGTTGATCTCTGTGTGTGTGCAGCATGACATGCATGCTGTTACATTTTTCAAAAAGCATACATCTCTCTCAGATTTGTGTGGGCTTTTGCTGACACAGTCCCCCTGCCCCCAGGCTCATGTGTAAGAAGGGCTTGCAGGTGTGTAGCAAGACAGCTGCTCCTATGCAGTCCAGGAGTGCAGCATCTGCAAATACATTCCACCATATATACATGGGGTTAGGCCAATTTATACTGAATACATCGCTGATCATTGGTGGGGGGGGGGGGGGGGGGGGTTGGGGGAGCAATTATTTAAACTTTAATTTTTTGGGGACGGGAGGTCTGCTTTAACCTGTGGACCTGTGCTTTCTAAGCAACTCAATGTATTTGGTGCTACTAGGGTTGGTGAGCTTGATGCAGTATTTTTCCACAGTTCCACAATATGCATATGTATCATTGTTACCCTGTAGTCACCTTCAGTATTTTCTGTTCAGCATGTGCCCATCTAATTTGCTCACAAACAACTTTGGATCAGCATTTGTGCAATGAAAATTACGTTTTCCCCTCCAAACCAAAAACCCATCAGATATTTAAATCTATAATTAAATTGGAAGAGCTGTAATTACATTGGGACTTTCCAATCCCTGAAAGCTTAATCCTAATTATTTAAAAAAAAAAGCTCTCAACATCTTTCTTGCCAGCAAGAACAAAGAAAGGGGTTCAGATATACAGCAAAGGTTCAACTACTGTAAGAAATGAAACAAAATGCTATTAAACAGTACCACAAAATATTATAGATATTCCACTGTCAACACTTATATTCCCGTACTCTGCAGGCATGTCTAATGTGTTTGTTTCTTTTTCTAACAAATACAACTAAACTAAACAAATACAACAAAAAATTATATTTCAAAACTAGCCAAGGCAGTGGGGCAGGCTGTTGGCGGCTTGCGTCTGCAGATGAGGGGTGTCATTGAAAAGCTCTGACTATACTGGTATAAGTCTAGCCCTATATAGTCAGTCATCATGCTTTCCAGCAACACCCCTATTTTATCTATACAAACGGTGAGCACAGAGCTACAAAGCCTTTATTTTATAGGATATATATATATATATATATATATATATATATATCAGGTATAACATACAAAGCTTTTCAAAAGCAGTCAACACAGAACAACACAGAATCTTTATTATGTAGGCTGTTCGCAGATTACAATAAAGGCTGTGTTGACGGTTTGTATGTGTAGAAGAGGACTGTCACCGGAAAGCTTTGTATGTTATACCCAATAGACTCCATGTCTGCAGGCACAGTTTGCATTAAAAGACATGTATCACTGTCGTTGCCCCAGCTGACATTCTTCTTTGGGAGATGTAACAATTTGTTACCAGAATTATACAATGTATACATTTGTTTACATTAGCTTAGCATAACATATGATTATTTACAGATTGTAACAAATGCCAGCTTTGCTCAGCCAGGAGAAATTTCTACTACTGTCATTCATTGGAGGTGTATCTGTACGCAGTGAGGGCTTCAGGATATGTGTTAGCGAAAATGTACACATATATTACTCAAAATTAGGCAGTAATGTGACCTTTGCCTGATAGTCAGATTGAATTCCACGCCTGTCACCAAAGCGGCCTGCATGACAGCAGACTGCTCCCTGCCACCAATGGAGGGGGCATATCAGCGTCACTGACAAATGGGGGGAGCGTAAGGTTGCTCGCCAACTGGCTTAAGCAGTGCGGAATGCGATCTGACAATCAGGTAAGACCCAAAGTGTCGGGCTAGCAGCGATCATCTGCAGAGGTGCAAAAGGTGTGTAGTGGTTATTTTTTTTATATGACTGGACATTCACTTTAATTTAGCCTGTCTTTTTCTGCATTCCCTCCTCCTTTTCCCTCTCTTTTCCATGTTGCATCCATCTTTCTCTGCTCCCCCTTTTTGCATGTTTCCTCTGTCTCCTATTTCCCATGCTCCCTCTGTCCCTCTCTCTCTCTCTCTATTGTTCAAGTTCCCTCTGTTTTCTGTATTCACACTTTATTTTGTACACAAATTCAGAACAACAAGGTGGCGCAGCAAAAATCCATTAACAAACACTGCACATCAGTTTGGTCTGTCAAAAGTCATAGGTCAGCATCACAGAAATTAGGACGTTATTGTATCTGTATCACATGAGATTACATATTATTAATGCATTACAAAAATATCTTTGTATTTAAATGTTCTTTTGTGGTTGTATTCAAAGGGCACTAAAGGCGTTATCATAGATGATATTACAGAGTTTTTAATCAGAATAAATGTTCTCTTACTGCCATGTTGTAATACATATATCATTGAGCAAATGTAATCATAAAGACAAATAAGATCCATTACTAGGAATCATGTTCATGATGATGAGATTTGTTGGCTTGGCTTATATCTGGCATTGTCTTTGCTGTTGTTTCAACTGACTGCTTGTCTATCCCAATGTGAAAGAGAGCATCGTATGCTATTTAAAACCCAAAGGTCTGAGAGACAAGACTTATTGGATGTAAAGATGAAGCAAATTTAAATAAGAGAATATGGCCAATTCAGCACGGTGCGGAATAAAATTCATATTATGCAAATATATATTTAAACGCAGATTAAGTCACTTGAGTCAAATCCACAATGTATGTTCGAGACCCATTTTCGAATAGGTGCACAAGTGTACTCATGTGCAGTATCTCCACGTGGAAATTCAAGAAATGTACATGAAAAGGCCTTGATAACTGTTCATGTGTAATGTGTAGTCTTATTTGTTTCATAACTATTCATTTATTTTAGATATGTTTATGTATCTCCAATTTATCTAGTGACTTTTGATGGGGGGGGGTTCTAGTGGACTTTTTAAAAGCTATTGTAAGTTACATTGATCAATACTCATCTCCTCTGTGTTCATCCTGTAGTCAAGTATTGATCACGTTCCTCTATACGTGTTCTCTGCCTGGCTCTAACTCACGATCCAGTGGCCTCATCTGCTTTTGCCAGCATCTGAAGCTCTGCTGGACAGTTGTCACCCTTGTTCTACCCTGCTCTTGTCAAGTGTTGTGTAAGAAAACACAGTCGCAAGCCACCACGTGGGCAAACCCATGTTACGCCTAATATAGGGGTGCTAAAGAGACCAAAAAGCTCTAAAGATAAAGTTAAAGGAGGCAATTTCCACATATTTGCCAAAACAAGTGTTGTGTGTCGTGGAAGTCCAATTGCCCACTCTCCTTCAACTTATACAGCGTTACCTCTGGAATATGCATAGCCAACCTATGCCTGTCAATATGTACAAATATATAGAACTATACCCAAAACTAATAAAAAAATAAGACGGTGGTTGCAGATTGCTCCCCAAGGCCTGGCTATGGATGAGTGTTAGCATGTAAGCATCAGGAAAGTGAAAAACAACAAATATACTTGTTTGTGTAAGTAGTATCCTTGTTTGCAGTGTGTGCTTAGCCTTAGTACATTAGGAGTTGTCATTTCGAAGTTTGAAATTACTATTTATCTAGTAGTAGCACAACATAGGCATAGAAAACTATTTTCAAATAGACAAAGGCCACACTGGTCGGGTGAATGGTGGAGAGCAATTTCCTCTTTATCACATGGGGAAGTTCAGGTGACTCTACTGAATGATGTATCTTTCACATGTGAGACGCATTTGCTGAGCATGTGCACACTCTGTGAATCTTTCCAGCACTTCACTAAAAATACAGTTTTGTGAGTACTCACCTGAAAAACGGATATTATGAGTGTGCCATACACTCCACTTCAAATCTTCATGACATGTGGGTAATCTCCAGTAGAGGGCGAACTTCTGCAGAGATGAATATGCAAAAAAGAAAGCCCCTTCCAGTCCATATATATCTGGGACCTTCCACCAATTTCCCAGTGTAAAAAAGCAGTAAGGGGACCAGGAAGAACCAATTATAACATTAACAATCAAAGCAATGGTTCACCATATAAAAGCTCCGGAATACCAGAAAAAAGGGTGGGTTGAAGTGGAGTGAATGGCACACTCATAATATCCATTTTACAGGTGAGTACTCACAAAACGGTATTATTCTAAGTGTGCCATACACTCCACTTCAAATCTTCATGACATGTGGGACATCCAATAGCAGTGTCCGTTATGGGAACCAGAAACAGTAAACAATGTACCAACTTAAACCACTGCAGCTTGCAGAACCTTGCGGCCAAAAACAGCATCCGCTGAAGCCAGCGCATCAACCTTGTAAAACTTGGAAAAAGTATGAACGGAAGACCAAGTAGCAGCCTTACAAACTTGATCAACAGAAGCCTGGTCCTGAAAAGCCCAGGATGCACCAACAGCACGAGTAGAGTGCGCTGTGACCCTGAAAGGGGGAGTCCTCCCCTTAGCAGAATAGGCCCCAACAATGGCCTGACGAATCCATTTGCTAATGGTAGACTTGGTGGACGCCAAACCTTTCCTGGGCCCGCAGGGCACCACGAAAAAGGCGTCCGTCTTGCGAAAAGAAGAAGTAGTCACCAAATAGTACTTAACACAGCGAACCACATCCAAATTGTGCAAAACCCTCTCCTTGTCATTGCTAGGCTTAGGACACAAAGAACGGAGAACAATATCCTGATTGAGATGAAAAGCAGACACCACCTTAGGAAGGAAATCTGGCTTAAAACGAAAGACCACCTTGTCCTGGTGTCTTTCAAAGTAAGGGGCCTGAATCGACAGAGCCGCCAACTCAGCGACACGCCGAACAGAGGTAATAGCCACCAAGAAGGAAACCTTTTGAGTGAAAACAGAAAGAGCAATATCCTGTAGCGGCTCAAAAGGAGGACCCTGGAGAGCCGAAAGAACCAAATTCAAATCCCAAACAGGAACCACAGCCTTCCGCGGGGGCCGCACATGCGCGACCCCTTGGAAAAAAGTCTTAACCAGCGGGTGTAATGGAAAAAGACCTCCGACAGAGCAGAAACCTGTCCTTTCAAAGTACTAAGCTGGAACCCAAGATCCATATTATGCAGAAGAACCTCCAAAATCCTAGGAATCGAAAACACCCTACAACGCAAGGCCCTAGCCTCACACCAATCAATATAGGACCTCCATGTCCTTTAGTAAATGCCAGAAGAGGACCGCTTCCTAGCTCTAATCAAGGTCTGAACAACGGCCTTCCTCCTTCAGAATGAAGGTTTCAGCATCCAAGCCGTTAAAGCCAGCATTTGTAAATTGTGGTAAAGTAGTAGACCCTAAGATAACAGATCCGGCAACATGGGAAGCCGGTACTGATCTACGGCCAGCCTTACAACGTCTGCGTACCAAACCCTTCTTGGCCACTTGGAGCCACCAGAATTGCTGGTGCCCCTTCTAGAACCAGTTTGTGAACTACCTTGCCCAGCATGGAGAGGGCGGAAACAGGTACAGAAAACCCAGATCCTTCCAAGCAAGGGACAAGGCATCCACTGCCAGAGATAGAGGATCCTGAGAAAGAGACGCAAAGGCCGGAAGTTTGTGATTGTGCCTCAAGGCAAAGAGATCCACCTCCGGAGTCCTCCACTTGCGGCAAGGATCCAGAAAAACCTCGGGGTTGAGAGACCACTCTCCTTAGCGAGAGGATCCCCTGCTCAGGGAATCCGCCTCCGTGTTCTCAACTCCCGGAATGTAGACCGCTGAAATGCAAGGAACATTGCTCTCCGCCCAGTGCAGGATCAGAGAGACTTCCCTGAGGGCACTCTTGCTGCGAGGCAGACCCCGTAAATGTGAGGTCAGCCGTGCCAGAACCAGTCGGATGGCTCTGAGCTCCAAGACATTGATGGGGGTGTGAGCCTCCTGAGGACCCCACACCCCGCTGAACTGATGACTTTTCCAATAACCTCCCCAGCCCGACAGGCTGGCATCCGTGGTAACCGTCTCCCAACAAGGGACCAGAAAAGATCTGCCCTTCAACAGGTTGCTCGACTCCAGCCACCACGGAAGAGACTGCCGAACCCTGGGAGACATCCTGAAAGGTTGATCCAATGACTGCGGACACCTGTCCCAATGCGTCAAAAGGTGAAGTTGAAGAGATCTCATGTGAAACTGTGCAAACGGTACCGCCTCGAAGGAGGACACCATCAAGCCCACCAGTTTCATCCCCTGTCGGATAGAGGGACAAGGACTGGCCAGAAGAAAGCGGATCAGATCCAGAATCCCCTGCACTTTGGTGTGGGGTAGAAACTGGAATGTAGGTCGCAGACCACCACTGGCTATGGCAGAGCTGTGCTCCAGTGCTGTAGGCACCCGAGACTTAGGAATCTGGGAGGAGGCCGGTACTCAAACTCCAGCTTGTACCCAGACAAGATCACTTCCAATATCCACTTGTCCGTAACCTTCTGGGCCCAGGCCTGGAAGAAGAGCCGCAGTCGTCCCCCCACCCGTAAGGGTGAGGGTGCCTCCTCATTGCTGAGCTGGTTGGCAGTGGGCTTGGGCTTGGAACCCCAGGTAGAGGCTGGACGGCACGTCCTCTACCTCTGTTCCAGGAACCCCCTCTGAAGCCAGAGTAGGCAAGGCCTCTGCCCCCTCTGGCGCCGTGAAAGGGAGGACTGAAGGAGCTTGCCCCCCGAAAGGAGCGACGCTGCTTCTTACGCTGAGGTAGCTTTCCACCTTTCGCCACAGAATCCAATTTGTCTCCAAACAGCCGCGTTCCCAGGAAGGGCAGAGCTGTAAGTGATTTCTTTGCCGCAATGTCAGCCGCCCACTGGCGCAGCCAGTCCGATCGGCGCATGGCCACCAACAGAGCCGAAGTTCTACTACACATGGTAATAGTGTCGTCCATAGCCGACAAAACAAAATTCATGAACAATTCACACCTCTTAAGGGCTATGAATTCAACGCTGTCCGGGTTGAGCTGGGACCCATTTAACATGTCCCTTATCTCCGACCTGGTAGCCACAGCCACGAGTGCCGATGCACAGGCCGCAAGGCTGAACCCACACTGTCAAAGGCATGGCAAGCCATCTGATCAATGCGCTTGTCCTCGCCATCCTTAAGGGTAGTGGCATCAGGTGTATGTACAACGGAGGTGTTGGACAGTCCTAAGATGGGCGCATCAACCTCGGGAGGGGAAGACCAGTGCTTCACCGCGTTCACCGGAAAGGGATACTTTCTATCCCATCCCTGAGGCTTCTCCCATTCTTTAAGAATCATGCTGTCAAATTGATACTGATTTGGAAACTACAAGCGGGGCTTAGAGAACCCAAAGAATTCCCCCTTCTTCGGAGGGACCTCCGCTGGTGGGGAAATACCCAGAACCTCGGAGAGATGGGTCAGGACCCTGGGAGTATCCACAGCATCCCCCAGGGCCTGCCCGGCAGCAGAATCAAAGAACTGCAGTTCCTCAGTCTCGGATTCCTCAAATAATTCCCCCTCCTCGAGCAGGGAATAATCAGCCCAGTCAGGGGAGTCATAATCATCACAATCAACAATTACCAGCGTAGCCGGTGACAGATGCCTTTTCTTAGCAGGGGCCTTTCTGCCCACTGAGCTAGAAATAATTTTCTCGAGGTTGGCCAGCCTAGCACATACATCCGAGTGCGACTCCCCACTAATGACAGTGTCACTTGGGGTACGGATGATGAGGGGAGGGGTAGGAGATGAGGTGGGAGGCAAGGACCCAGACGCCTGGGATCCCGACTGCCGCGTAATGGCCTGTTGCGCACATGGTATGCAAATTAGCACATTCTCCCCCGTAGGGGGTACCCCACAACCCACACATAGCCGGGATTGTCCCGAAGGTAGCCCAAGCCCGGTATCCTGTGGAGCCTCCATATGGTGATTTTTAGGGTAGTCGCAAAGACCAGAGGGAATTATGCTGGTAAGCAACCCGGGATTGCAACCCGGGTAAGCAACCCCGAGCGGGAGGATTTATAAGTGCCCCATTTACAGCTAGGGACACTAGGACCGGGAGAGCCCCCTTTTAAGCAAGGCAAGGCACAGGGAGTCCTCCTGAAAGACACAAAATATGTGGCCATAAGCACATGCACTCACACACAGCATTGCATAATAAATACCTGTCATGAGTAAAACAAAAGCAGAGAGGCCAGCGCTGCCCCAAGCGGCGACTGAGGCATATTGGCCAAGAATAGGGGGAGACCCAGCAGGGCACTCACCCACCACAGAAAATGGCGTCCTAATCGGCCAGCAGCGCTTGCGAGAAAGAGGGAGGGAGAAGAAGGGGCGGGCCAGCGCCGCTCCCACCCCCTTCCCTCCGAGTCCAAGTAATGCGGTTCCCAGCAAGGGGATGGTCCCGCAATGGTGCCAACAGAAGGGGGTGGGCCGCGGCAACGCACGAGTGCCCGGCCCCGCCCCCTCACAGAATCAGCCTGAGGGGAAGAAGCTCCCCCAGACTGCAGACAGAGCGCACAGCGCAACGTGAATCAAGCGCACAAGCACACTCACACACACACATATACATAAAGTGAAAAATAGGAGAACAATGCCACCCCCCTCCCCCCCCCCCCCCCCCGCTGGAGGGTAACAGAGGGGACCCGGAAGTGGGAGAATCCATCACCAACAGGTGTAAGGGAATTAAATGGGGACAGGGCATCCCAAACCGGGGTCACCAACCCGGATCCCGCCTACCCCCTTGTATGGGGTCTCACGGGGGAGCATGGCTCCCTAAACACCTATTAAGGTGAAGGCTACCATCACCCGGACCTGCAGCCAAGGCTGGGAGGCTAGAAATGGGCTTACTGCATAAAGGTCCAGGCAGAAATAGAGCCAACATGGCTGGGTGTAAACCCGACTTACATGCAAGGAAGAGCAGCATACATCTTCTGACTTGCTCGCCGTCCTGCAGAGAAGGAATGTGTGGGAGGTCCCAGGTATTTATGGACCGGGAGGGGCTTCTTTTTTGCTTTAATCTCTGCAGAAGTTCGCCCTCTACTGGACCATAACAAATATGTCATGAATAGTGGAAGCGGGGTGTGTGACATACTTGGAATATGTGGTTAGTTTATGTGTAATATGCAGGGAATTTTAAATTCCACATAACCTTCAAGTGCCCAAATGTCTGTCTGTCCTTATTTTTAGGACAAAGATGGCAATTGTATGCTTGTGCACATATAGGAATTCCTCCTCCATATTTAACCCATCCATTCAGTGAGTGTACACATGCCCGGAGCAGTGGGCTCTCCTAATAATGGTACAGTTGGGGGGTTAGGTGCTTTATTATGTCCCATGGCCAGCAATCGAACCTGCAACCCCTGGAGCTCTCATACCTCCAGGCCACTTTTAATTGTTGTGGTCAGAGCAGGCTCATGGCAGGCACTGTATTTAGCCATTGAGCTTCTGTCGCCATTCCTGCTTAGGTGCAAACCTTGTCAGTGGAAAATAATTTGAGGCCAAGAGATATGCATATTAAATAAGGTTTGTTTGCCCCTGGGCCAACCTGAGATGGAATTGTATATTTTCATTTCCTCACACCTAGGGTGCCGTTGTTGCCTCTATTGGTGAGAATGTTATTAGTTTTGTTATAGTCAGGAGTGTCGAGCCGGGAGAAGAAAGAATTCAGGTCATCTACTAGCCCTCTATCAAAGCTTGATGCTTTGAAGTTGGAGTTTTTAATCCTTGCCATAGGCTTTGTGGGTTGCTTTGTCTTAATTGTAGTGGACTAGAAAACACCAGCCTCAGAAGGCATGGAAGCATGATTCACGATTGTGGAGGCGCCCCACATCGGACTTGTAAAAGAAGCATCAGCAACACACACACACACACACCAGAACAACAGTGTTTTTGGAGAAAGGAAATGACTGTTAGTTATTTTCAACCAATACATTGTAATACACACAATATATATATATATATATATATATATATATATATATATATATTGCTGTGTTTACATGCTGAAAAACAACTAAGGTTGTTCAGCAAACTATCAGTTCCTAACAACACAAATTATATCCTTGGTAAATGGCCAATGCTATTGTTTATATATCTGCTGCTTGAATTCTTCCTAAAAGAAAGTATTCGAAACCACAACGAAGTTTGAGAGAAAAGCAGCCAATAAGCGATTTGCACCCACACAGTTGATGAAAAGCCAGCATGTGAGGCTGCTTGAGTCAGAAGCAAATGGGAGGTAGAGGGGATCCCTGGGATATTATTTCAGCTCCAGGGCAAGCTTGCAAGAATTATCCTGCTGTGGCACTCTGCTGCTACTTACAAGCTCTTGTCATCTTCCCTTCCAATCCTCTCATGGTTTTATGTAACTGTTTAAAAATTGACTAGCTTCTTATCCCTGACTTAACAACGACATGCCTGTACATTCTATCTTGCATAAAGGCCTGGAAGGATTCCCCAGGAAAACACAGAAGACACTGTAAATCCAAAGATGTTCCCACTGCTCTGCATTTAGCTGTGAATTTCCAAATTACCCATAGAAAAAAATATTATGTGTCTGGTATCAAAAACAAATGGTGGTCATTGGTGATTAACACTCAAATAGTTACATAATTCAAGGGGAAAAAACAACCTTACCCTAAAAAACAAATTCTAAAACAATTATTGCATGTCTTCGTCTTTGCATTTGCGGCATGGGATTTCCAGGGGGGGAAACATGAGGAAAGATACCTTTTGCACCACACACTACTTGAAATGTAAATGTGCTGCAGCACTGAACAACCACACAACCAAATGCAAGAAAGAGGGGAATCCCGTGTCCCCCAAAAGTGTTTAGCGAAGGCCACTGCACTCATTTACATCAAATAGCACATTTAATGACACTTCACATACATGGCTAACATTACCAACTTAAAAAACAACACACAGCAGTCACAGGACAAAAGATAATGTTATCAAAGACAATAATACCACTATCTCCACAGATACTGGGTCCCGATCATCTCAAAAGTAAGATGAATGTGCTAAGTGTAAGCATTCTAATAATATAGCAGCAGGGACTGGAGAGTAAAAAATAGCAAAATATGTGTCCACCAAATCAGTGGAGTCCAGGTAGTCCTTATGGTACAGCACTCACTATATCTTCTTCTATCTTGAACAAGAATTTAGCAACAGCTGTCCTCGACCCTGGACCACAGGAATGTCCATGACAAGAGGCTGACAGATGAAACAGAAAAAGGAGCCACCTCCACCCAAATATGACTTGATCCAGTGGGTGAAAGGTCAGAGATAGCTCAGAATAACATGAGACAGGACCCTGAAACGGATAGACAGGATGTACAGAACAATTTTTAAGCAATCATTTAAAATTGTGAAAACCCAGGAGGTGGGAGATAAACAGCCTAAGGTCCTTTTTACTTTAGGTCCACTTTAAGAACATTTAAGAACAATTAAGTTTATATAATTTTGATAAAGTTGCTATTTCAGCAACGAAACGCGTTAGGCGGGAGGAGAGCAGTTTTCATCACTGCTGGTAGAACGATCATCACGGTTTGTAATCTGGACATCCCCCCTATGTGGCCGCAGTGGAGGAGGTGAAGAAAGGATTACCAGATGTCGTTTTATATTACATGCCCATGTAACCCTTGGAATTTGTGAGTGCATTTCTTTATTAAATTTAAAAAAATTATCTGACAGAGTTGCACTAGGTTTTTTTTGTCTGTGCTCTCTTGTTTTACATATTGGATATATATATCATATGCTTTGGAGCTATCATATCAAGATAAACTCGGGTGATGAGAATCCACACCTGGCCGGCATCATTTTGACTTTACTTAAGGCTTATTGATTTCATACATCTGGTAAGCTTACACCCATTAGGTGGTGGGCATGTGTGTCAAAGAAAAGTCACTGGATGTGCATGCATTTTGGGATAACTGTGAAAAAAGTGTCAGATGTTCAAAAATTTGGCTGCTCTGTGCCACAACAATTTATAAGATGATATAATGCTTTAGAACCTAGTCCATGGTCTCTATGTAACTTTACTTTCTAGAAGCATTACCACAGTAGTTGTCAGTAACAGCAAAATGTTAGCACATGTTAGAACTTGAGCAAGTATGACGTAATGGGCAAATGCTGCTACACATGGTTCAAGAACGAGCAAACTCAGCATTATGCATCACTGCAACATTATTGTGATAGACGCAAATTGTTCGCGGAATCCTTGCGTTAGTGTGAGAAAGAGGAGACCATATGCCCTCCCACACTAATGATACCATCTGATGCTTATGTCTGCTGACAGCCAGTGTCAGTGCCTTATGCTCTTAGAATGTATTCTTGCTGTATAATTTTACTAACATGCAGCATTCCGATCAGCCTCACACGAACAGTAATGCACTTGGCAGAGTCACGCAATTCTAACTGCCATACATAATGTGGGGGCCACACTACACTATACTGCAAGTTCTCAAAGTAGACATTTAGTCAAAAATGACATTTTGTACGACCAGGGTGGGTAAAGCAATTCCCAAATACTGGGATGCTTATACTGTATATTGTTGTGGATGATTGCAAGCAGGGGTGGACTGACCATATGGCATACCAGGCAAAATCACAGTAGGCCAGCACCCTTTATGAAATCATGCATATAAACCAGGGGTACCCAACTTGGGTCTTCAGGTAACGTAGCTCCCAGGCACCTCTACAGTACTGCAATCTCTCAACATCCCATTGCACGTTTTGCTGGCACAATGAATGTATATATATTAATTCCCTGTGCTTTTCACCATGAACATCGTGGAATGTATAAAAGTGCTCTGTATACAAAAAATGTTCCCATGGGCTTTATTAAGGGCAAATACTCGGCTATTGGTATTCATTCCGTCAAAGTAGCAACTGCAGTGCCTTCCCTGAACCCACACACTAAAAACTCCATGCATCAAGATACCTAATCTAATACATTGGAATGCTTGGATGTACTGGTGTGTATAATGTATACAATTAAAAAAAAGGAAATCTCTCACAGGTATTGTATAATAATGTAACTTTTATAGGATGTTAATCATCAATATTTTTTAAATTCTGTTAATCTAATGTCCTTGTTTTTAAAAATCATGATAAGCAGCAGCAGCAGGGTGTTGTAGTGGTGATAGATAATGTGTACTCCAATTTCCCTGTCCTTTATACTAGCTAACTTCAAGCTGCCCCTCACATTTCAGGGCAAGCACCCCACTCACAGACGCCCCGTAATCACCCAAACGCCCGGGTGTGAAAGAAGCCTAAGACTTCTCTTTTTTCTGTTTATGAACCAGTGCTGGTAAGCCCCTGCCCATGTCATGATTTGACATGTCAGAGCTCCACCTTGTTGCCTCCCAAACAAAGCAGTTTTGCAGTGTAGAGAGTTAAATATAACACATTATTTATAATTAGCAAAAGAGTGGTAGACTGAAAAAGAATTGTCATTTTCATCTGGGAAACCAAAGCTTTATGCTACAGCAGGCAGGTTTTTTTGTACAACATCATGTATGATTTGAGGTACTGAGCTTTCAGATGTGCTGCTGGAAAAGCAATGCAATTAAAAAACAGATTAGGCCCATGTTTATAAACAGAAATACTTTGTCCTCACACTTTCCTGCACTGAATCATCACAACGTGAGAAGCGTATTAGAGGTGAATCAGTAAATTAGTTTGCTCAAAAGTACCTGATTTTTGTAGCAGTGTGTTAAGTGGGTTATTTATTCAACTGTAGAAAACCTCTCCCCCTTTACCGGAGAACCTCTCTGCTTCTTTCTCCTGAGAAGAAACCCATCATTGCATTGAGAATAATATCCCCACCTTATCAGACAGTTTAAGGCGGACCTTCACTCTAAATAAGAGTCTATCTTATATGTTTCCCACACCCTGTACATACAGATTGCTCACATTAAAAATCATCCTACCTGCATCTACTGCATTTTATAAGCCTTTAAACATCCAAGATGGCGGCTTATGGAAGCTGCCATTTTTGCAGGCAGCCTGCAAACAGGAAGTGCCTGCAAACAGGAAGTGACTGTGCTGCTCTGCATTCTGGGACTGCTGACCTTTCCCTGACCCCAGCTCTGCTCTGTCTGAGCAAAGCACAGCTATAACCCGCCCCCCTGTACCTTATCCCACTCTCCTCTCCTCAGTAAGTGTGATGCTTCTGAGTCAAGATGGCGGCGCCCGTATCCTAAATTCACGAACAGAGTTGCAGCCCAGTGGGGGAAAGTATAATAAATTAGTGACTAAACATGTAAAATATATTAATTTTAGATGCTGAGGAATTGTTTTTTAAGAGTTTGGGCTTTTCATTAAATCATGGTGAAGGTCCGGTTTAAGGGCAGCAAGAACGTTAGCAGGTCAAGTTAAACTAGCATCACATAGAAACATATAAACATAGAAGGTTGACGGCAGAAATAGACCATACGGTCCATCTAGTCTGCCCTTATGTGTATACTGTATGTTCTCTTTATCTTAGGATAGATGTGTGCTTATCCCAGGCAGGTTTAAATTCAGTGACTGTTGATTTTTCAACTACCTCTGCTGGGAGTTTCTTCCAAGCATCTACTACTCTTTCTGTAAAATAATATTTTCTAACATTGCTCCTGATCTTCCCCCCCGACTAGCTTCAGGTTGTGCCCCCTTGTTCTATCATTAAGTTTCTTCTTAAAAACACTTCCCTCCTGAACCTTATTCAATCCTTTCACATATTTAAAGGTCTCAATCATGTCCCCCCTCTCCCTTCTTTCCTCCAGACTGTACAAATTAAGTTCTTTAAGTCTCTCCTGATAAGTTTTAAGTTTAAGTCCTTCCATCATTTTCGTTGCCCGCCTTTGGACACGTTCTATTTGAATAATGTCTTTTTGCAGGTAAGGTCTCCAGAACTGCACACAGTATTCTAGCTGTGGCCTCACCAGGGCTCTATACAGCGGCATCACAACCTCCCTCTTCCTACTGGTGATGCCTCGAGCTATGCAGCCGAGCATCCTGCTTGCTTTTCCCACTGCCTGGCTACACTGTCCACTCATCTTGCAGCTATCAGTAATCAGTACCCCTAAATCTCTCTCCTCCGAGGTCCTGGCTAACACAGTGCTGCCCATACGGTACTCAGAGCAGGGATTCCTTCTACCCAAGTGCATGATTTTACATTTAGAGACATTAAACTCTAGTTTCCACAGTTTTGACCATCTATCCAGTAAAGCTAAATCATCTTCCATGTTGCAGACACCTCCAGGAATATCCACCCTATTACTAACCTTTGTATCATCAGCAAACAGACAAACCTTTCCTACCAAGCCTTCTCCGATGTCACTTACAAATATATTAAAAAGAATGGGGCCCAGGACAGAGCCTTGCGGCACACCACTTGTAACTCGCCTTTGTTCAGATTGCACACCATTAACAACAACACTCTGATACCGATCCCTCAGCCAACTGGAAATCCACTGAACTATCCAGGGATTGAGTCCTACCTTCAATAACTTATCTATGAGCTCCTTATGTGGTACAGTGTCAAAGGCTTTGCTAAAATCCAGATTGGCAATATCCACAGCACCACCTTCATCTAACACTTTAGTGACATTGTCAAAGAAATCAATAAGATTGGTCTGACATGATCAGCCCTCAGTAAAGCCATGCTGTTTTGGGTCCAACAGGTCATTTTTAGATGGGAAATTATCTGTTTTTTTAAGAGTGTTTCCATTAATTTGACCACTATAGATGTTAAACTAACTGGCCTGTAATTACTGGCTTCTTCTTTACTCCCCTTTTATGTGTCCAGTGGCAGGCTGGGGCCAAAAATCAGCCCGGGATTTTACCAGCATATGGCCTGCCCATGACCAGCCAGTGACATCTCTGCTGCTTCCTGACCAGCCAATCAGTGTGCCCCAAGGCTGAGGCTAGATCATTAGGGTGAGGACATGAGCTGGGGATGCTTGGGTGAGGGGATAGAGTGGTGAAGGCGATGGGGGGATGGGATTGGATGAGAGTGTTTGTAAAGATAGCAGCTCAGACAGCCCCAAAGCAGTGTGGCTCATTGCGCAGTCTGCCCCTGCATGTCTCTGTATAAATATATGTATTAATACCACTGATCCAGAGATCCATAACATATGCTTTCCTGCTGCCTTTGTTTATCCGACAACCCAGATGAAGCCTGGGGTACACAGTTTCCCCAGGGATCATAACCAATTGTAAATCTACCAATAGTTTATTCAATACACATAAAGGACAAACATTTAAAACCAACAATCAAGACAAATTAAAATACCCCCCCCCCCGGCCCTAGTAACAGTCTTTCCTCAAAATGACCCATAAAATACAAGGCCGCAACTCAAATAATATCAATCCATCTCCCTATCTATTCAATCATATTATTAAAACAATAGTCCACAAAAAAACAATAACCTTGATTAATTTTCTTTGTGCCGGCACAAAAACACATCATATATATAAAAAAAAGGAAACCCCCCAAAACAATACTGTGCAAAACTGTATCTAATATCCAAAACATTAACTACATACAATCCATTGTGTGTAGATGTCTAAACTAATTACATATTGTACAGAATATTTTTTAAAAAAAGGGAAACCACTTTCAAATGTAAAACAAATAGAATGATATAGTAATAATTCTAATGTTGTAGTAAAGTGCAAAGTGCCTAAAGAAATATATCTAAATAAAGTGCAATGGACAAATGAGTAAACAAAGTACACAAAGTGCAAACATGCAAATAGAGATTACTTAGCTGACAACACATAAAGAAGCACAGCAGCCGGGGAGGAAAGCCAGGGGCAGCGGGGGTCAACCACCTGCGCTTCGCGGTCCGTACGACCGCTTCTTGCCAGGATGAGGACAAACAATAACCAGGCTCAGCCTTTATACTCACCCCAAACCTCGCGGCCATGGTGCAGCTGAGCTCACAAAGCAACGCACTTTCTACACTTTCAAAACTTTCATCGAAAGTAGACTTATCCAATTTTTCGCAATGCTGTGATCGTTGGGCGCCACAGCCCCGGCTTCCCTGCAGCCGTGCGCGCTCCAGCACCCAGTCTTTATAAATAGCTGGACGCAGGAGTGCGTGTGTCTAAGAATGTGTTTCTGCAGCACCTTTGAGAACAGCCAATTGTCAATCTCAAAGGTGCCGCTGGGCATGAGGATGCGGCCATCAGAGCCGCTGCTCTTAGACGCGCCTAGAGACTGGGAAGAGGTGAGCTGGGTTCGGGTGATCTGGGGGGTTTCACACAGCGGGGAACCACCGATCAGGGTTCCCCGGGGAAAGTACCAAAACCCAGGATAGTCCAAATCCTGGGTTTTGGTCCACTTTAGAGCGGGTCAAAACCCATTTCTTACCCCCTCACACGAGTAACAAGGACGATGCTGCCGACTATGTGATGGTCCAGCTTTAAAGATAAAATTTTTTTTTCACCGCCGAGGCCCTGCACACCTCTCAAGATATCCATATGACACGCACTCGGCCTATCTGAATGGTAGAGAAGCCAGGCAGGGGCCGGTAAATGTGAGTTTACCAGCGACCCCTGGGGTTTCTGGTTAGCAATTTGTCCTGGACTCTTTTAGATACCAGAGATGTGCTGCAAGAGTTTTAATGCCCAGTGTATTATAAGTATGTTAATCGCCCCACCCTCCTGTAATGTATACTTTGTATGATGGTGCTTTATAAACTAACAATAATAACAATCCACTCATGCATGAGGAGGCAAGGCAAAAGGAGAAAGAACACTAGGGCTTATCAAGCAATGCAGGTTGAATGACTGATGCAACCCCTCAGAGAGAGCATGCCGCATGCTTAACTTTAGGCTTATATTTTTTATGGTATAGCTTGTGTGATTGGTAATTCTCATCATCCTTCACCCTGATGAAGTGACCCCAGAAGTCACAGAACGCATGGGTGTCACGGCCCGACTGCTCCCTCCAATGATTTGGTGATATTTACACTTATCTCTTCATATCGGCTATTGCTCTGTTATTATTTGGTCATCTGCCTGCGAGCTATCAGCCCAGCACTTTAGCACTGTCACACGTTATTGATTACCTATGTATTCATTTTGTGTATTAACTATTTTAGTGCTGTTTAATTGATTGCCACATTTATAATTATAGAATTATGAACTAGGTAATTATTTTTATTTTTTTGTATTTTCAGTGGTTATTTATGGCACTTTATAATATTTTTACTTGATGCACATTAGCACCTACTTTGTAGCCGTATTGTAGTGTAGCCTTATTAATATTAGCAGATTGGGCCAGCTTGGTTGTTTTAACTGTCCATAGTGTCTATGTTGTTTTCTTGATTAGTGTATTATTTGATAAAATGTGTTACTATTAACATTGCTATGTGGGGTCATAGTGGTTTTAGTTAGCTTTGTTTTCCTTTTTGGAATTACACCACAGGACAGAACTAGTTTTCGTATTTGTATGTGCCCTCTACAATTTTTCTGGTACTCATAGTCTAGATATTATACATTTACATATAGACAGTGTTAGTCTTGAGGCGCATCAACTCTGATTCCTTTAAATTACATCTAGAATGTGATGGTGAAAACAAGCTGCTCTGAACTTGTTCCTTCACAGTAATGAAATGCAGGCACAGACAGGCCTGAAGATTAAGCAATTTAGCAGTGTAATGCTATATTTATACAGGGGTGTAGCGTGGGGGGGGGGGGGCAGCCGACCCGGGCACTGAGTTGTCAGTGGGGCGCAAGTTAGATGGCAGGGCAGCAGCGCTGTGTGAGGGCAACATGAAAGGCAAGCCAATCTGTTTATTGTGCAGTCGCTGGGGCCAAACAGGCAAAGCTGCACACAGAGTGTGTTTTCCTGATGGAGCAGACTCCGCCTCCAGACACATCATCACTCTGCTGCCCAGTCTGCCGGGCTGTGAGGAGAGAGGAGGAAGTTCTGTTATAGCTCTGAGAAGCTTCATATACCAACATGTGAGTCTCTCTGTGTGCGTGTGTCTCTATCTCTCTGTGAATGTGAGACTCTAGGGCTGTCTTTTTTAAGATAAGGACAATCAGGGTTAAATATGCAAAATGCTATAAAAATGTTGGTCACTTGTACCCTGCAGCATGAGGAAACCTTATTTGGGATGCCCTGCATGTTAAACTAAATCCCCTGGTTTGTCTAGTCACTCACATCAATATAAGCTCCCACAGCATATGTGTCATCTCTCCTCCAATCAACATTAATTTCCATGCAATAATGCCCAACTATTAATCCTAAATGGATTGCTGGGTGCCCCCCTGGCTCGTCCCCACTAGTGCACACCCACCACCAGCCATTCAATTATCGGGGGGGGGGCATGCATTCATATTAATCCATCAGCCACACCCTTACAAGTAAGGTTGTGACTGATGTATTGATGTGAATGTGAGACTACAGGGCTGGATTTTGTCTTCTTTAAGATAAGGGCAATCAGGGTTAAATATGCAAAATGCGATAAAAATGTTGGTCCCTTGTACCCTGCAGCATGGGGAAACCTGATTTAGCACCTCTGCCAGACAATGCTATTTCAGTCCAAACTATGGTTTATACATTTTTCATTATGTTGCTGCACCACTAATGTTTTAGTAAATGCGCTTGCAGTGCAGCAACATGCACAAGTGTTAAAAAACAATTATTTTATTATATTTTATACTACTCTAATGTGCACCGATGTGGCACTGTCTGGCAGCAGTGCTTGATAAATTAGGCCCTAACATAACGGCTAAATAAGATTTAGCTATGGGCATATTTTACTAAACCCTATTGTAGGTGGTAACTGCAAACTGTAGAATCTGTCACCTAAAATTCATCTCACATCCATCTAAGCAAATACAGTTCTCCTCCCATAATCCTCTGCAGCGACCTTACAAATAAAACTTTGCAGTTAGAGAGACCTGCTTGTACCTCAGCAATCCTTGGTCATAAAGGCTGATGCCTACCCTGAGACTCCCTCCTATTTTCTGTGACTTACATATACAGAAACATACGAGTAGTAGCGCATCCACACCAAATCGCTCCATGGAAAGCGAGGAGTGACAAATGGCTTTTATCGCTTTTATCGGTCCGTTGTAAAATTAGACATTTGTACATTTGAGAACTTGGTAAGACATTGTAGACCAGGGGAATCCACAGCCAAGATTCAGTCAATATATAGATAAAACCGTAAAAGGTACAAACCTGAGGGTGTGGGCCCCCTGAAAAGCAAGGAGGGGACCCCTATAGAGGGAAATGAGGAGAAAGCAAATTTGCTTAACAACTTCTTTGCTTCTATATTCACAAAAGAATTTGACATGGCGAGTGAAATGCAGGGGAATAACCGAAACCCTCCATTAAATGTCACTGGTCTAACCAAGGAAGAAGTCCGGCACCGTCTCAAGCAGATAAAAATCAATAAATCACCGGGACCAGATGACATACATCCTCGTGTTTTAAGGGAGTTATGTACAGTAATAGACAAGCCGTTATTTCTAATATTTGTGGATTCCATAACTACAGGGTCTGTTCCGAGGGATTGGCGCTTGGAAAATGTGGTGCCAATATTCAGAAAAGGGATCTAGGGGGGAACCGGGCAACTACAGACCGGTAAGCTTAACATCTGTGGTGGGCAAGCTGTTTGAAGGTTTCTTAAGGGATACTATCCTGGAGCACCTTGGGGAAAATTACCTTATTACTCCATATCAGCATGGATTTATGAGGAATCGCTCCTGCCAGACAAACCTAATCAGCTCTTATGAGGAGGTAAGTTCAAGATTGGATCAGGGGGAGTCATTGGATATCATATATCTTGACTTTTCTAAAGCATTTGATACTGTGCCACATAAAAGGCTGGTACAAAAGATGAGAATGCTTGGACTGGGGGAAAACGTGTGCAGATGGGTGGGAAATTGGCTTAATGATCGGAAGCAGAGGGTGGTTATCAATGGTACACACTCAGATTGGGTCACTGTTACTAGTGGAGTACCACAAGGGTCAGTTCTGGGACCAATTCTTCAATATATATATATATAAATGACATTGGGTATGGATTAAACAGTAAAGTCTCAATCTTTGCAGATGATACTAAGCTGAGTAAAGTAATTAAAACAAAAGAGGACAGCAGGCAGCTACAAACAGATTTAGATAAATTGGAAGCATGGGCAGTTAAATGGCAAATGAAGTTTAACACAGATAAATGTAAGGTTATGCACATGGGAAGGAGAAATCTGTGTTATGATTACACACTAAATAAAGAAACACTTGGTAAAACAACAATGGAAAAGGACCTAGGGGTTTTAGTTGACAATAAGCTCAACTGTAGTAATCAATGCCAGGCAGCTGCTGCCTAAGCAAATAGGATCATGGGGTGCATCAGGAGGGGCATAGGTGCTCATGACCAGAGCATCATTTTACCCCTGTACAAGTCACTGGTCAGACCCCATATGGAATACTGTGTACAGTTCTGGGCACCTGTGCTTAAGAAGGACATATCAGAACTGGAGCACATTCAAAGAAGGGCAACAAAGTTAATAAAAGGAGTGCGGGGGCTAGGGTACCCTGAAAGATTGTCCAAGTTAGGTTTATTTAGTCTAGAAAAAAAGACGATTGAGGGGTGATCTAATAACTATGTATAAATATATTCGGGGTCAATACAAAGATCTGTCCCACAATCTATTTATACCCCGTAGTGTAACCATAACCCGAGGGCATCCACTAAGGTTAGAGGAAGGGTGCTTTCTCCACCGACATAGGAGGGGATTCTTCTCTGTAAGAGCAGTGAGACTATGGAACTCGCTGCCAGAGGAGGTAGTAATGATGGATACAGCAAAAACGTTCAAAAGTGGCCTGGATGCCTTCCTGGCATGTAATAACATTTCCAGCTATGGCTAATAGACCACTGGAAGGAGTTAAACAGGCTGAACTAGATGGACTAAAGTGTTTATTCAGCCTTACATACTATGTTACTATGTTACTATAGATACCAGCTAAGTTATTCAGAGTTGACTAGCTGGCAACTTGATGGAATTTTTAAAAGTGTATATTTTTGTGCCAAATGGATGTTCTTAAAGTGCTGAACTGATCTAGTATTTCTTTATTTTTTCCTATGTTAGCAAATGTGTGTTTTATCGAAAGTTTTCTCTATCTTTAATCCGTTGCTATTGGCGGTGTACAGCAAGTCTGTGCTCCAAGAAGAGAGAATGAGTCCTGTACACACAGAACACTGCTGAGGTGAGGAAGCTCACTCAACCTTACATATGCCCAGCAGCGTTCTGTGCAACTATCTGAAATCTGTTGCTATTGGCAATGCACAAGCTTGCACTCGGTGTGCATTGCCAAAAGCAACAGATTGTAGATAGAGAAAACTGCTTCCTTAAAGTGGACAAAAACCCAGGATTTTGAATATCCTGGACTTTGGTCCTTTTCCCCAGTTGTGTGAAACCCCCCAGATCACAGAGCGCAACTCACCTCTTCCCGGTCCTGCGGCACATGCACAGCTGCTCACCCCATCAGTGCGTTCGGAGCCGCTGACATCATCTAACCCAGCGTCTAAGGCCAGCGACTCCGAGCGCACTGGCAGCCGCATCCCCCACTTCCCTCTAACAGGCACCCTCTAACAGGAAAGCGGAGATACGGCCGCGGCTTGTGCATGCGTCGTTGGACCAGGAAGCAAGGTAAGTGACCTGGGGGGTTTCACACAGCGGGGCATCCCAACTTTGGATGCCCTTGGGGGTTGAGTCGATTGGCCCGGGAATCTTATAGATTTCCAGTCCGATCGCGCTGGGTTTTGGTCCACTCTAAAACACACATTAGACAAAAATAAAAAATACTAGAGCAGCTCGGCACTTTTAAGACATCGTTTTGCCACACAAAAATGTACACTTTCAAAAATTCAATTGATAGTGGACATCCCTTGTGAGTTTGGCTTTCCCTTGTGAGTTTGCTTACCCAGGTGACTAGTATACCCGCTAAACCCATAAAAGCCAAGGATTATAGAATTGCAGTGGACAGGCCCATGAAAATTATTTCTTTACACCCGTTAAAGTGGACCAACACCGAGAGGTGATCGGCCCGGAAATCTATAAGATTCCCGGGCCGATCACCTCCCACCCCGCGGGACATCCGAGATCGGGATGTCCCGTGGGGTGAAACCCCCCAAAAAAACCCCAAACACCTTACCTGATATTCGGCGGCGGCCGGCCGCCGCCGCCTCCCTCGCGCCCCTGTAGGCGTGCTCGCGCCCGCGCCGGCCGTCTGCGAATGGCCGGCGGGGGCGCGCGCGCGCCGAAAGTGACGCGAGGGAGGCGGCGGCGGCGGCAGCCGCTTGGACGTTCCTGATCCCCGCCTGGACGTTGGCGGGGATTGGACCGTCCAGTCACGTGGGAGCGGGGACAGGTAAGATTTTGGGGCTTTCTGGGGGGTTTCACACAGCGGGGCACCCCCGATCGGGGTGCCCCGCCGAAGTGGACCAAAACCCAGGATAGTCAAAATCCTGGGTGTTGGTCCACTTTAAAGACTTCAAAGCCCACTCGCAGCTGGCCTGGAATCTGACATCATTCATTAGGCGGCTCTCATTGTTGTCAATGGGGAGCTCGCTGCCACATTCCCCACATCCCCCGCGTCGGGGCTCTCGTCAAGCCATTCACATAGGCTGGGGCAGGAACACGCGCACGGCCAGGAATGCAGGGGATGCAGTAGCACACGCTCCCCAATATAGTCAATCAGAGCCATTTGCCAAAAGATGTAAACATAGCAAAAGGCTCTCATAAGGCTCTCATTGGCCAAGCGCCCGTGCATGTGCTGTTGGGCTGAGGAGAGTTTAAGTTGGACAACTGGGGGATGTCACACAGCTGGCCATCCCCAACTAGAATGCCCCTAGGGATCAGAACAAAACCAAGAAAAGTCAAAACCCCGGGTTTTGTTCTGCTTTAAAGCGATATCTAAAGCGTCTGGATCCACCAGGGTGTGCAATGCTCTGGAAAAGAATATACGAAAATATGTCACCATCCACTCCGACCTGCAGACACGTGTTTCGGGATTTTGACCCTTGTCAGCACAAGGCTAGAATTAGACGGGAGACATGGGGAAGGGAGAGGCTTGGAGTGTCAGAACATTGTCATAAGTCTGGTTAGGGAGAGACCTATGTAAGCTCATAAAGAACACACACCAGGTCAGAAGTGTAAATAATAAATCTGTACAACTATAAAACACACCTCAAAACATCAGATAAAATGTAAAGCCTAAGTGTATATACAATCATTAATGTAAAAAACATGATGGCTGAATGTAGACTACCATATTTATTAAAATCCACATGCAGAAATAAATGCCCCAGATTTTATTGGGAAATACTCTGCCGACACCACTTTCTTAATTGATCTTTTTTCTGTGTTTGCCCAATTAACTGGAAATCCAAACTAGGACTTGAGCTATCACTAGGACTTGAGTCATCACTGCAGTGTTTAGAAGACATGGCTAAAATTCAGCTATCTTCAAAGCCTAGTTATCTTCAAAGGATTTTATTTCTCTCTTTCACTTAGAGCCCTCTGAAAAGAAAATGCTGAAATAATTTAATGTTCATAAACCTATCTGGCTGGCCGTGCACGCTGTGCAATATGCTGCCTGTCCAAGCTCTAGAGTTAATGTGTTGTCTCACAACCACACTACAGTGCACCTGATCTATTTGTATGCAGCTGAGGTTCTGTTTGATGTAGTTATCGCAATGGTTTGCCCCCTTAGGATGTGTCACACTAATCGCTCTCAAAAATAGCTTCTCCTCACCCCAGCTTTATGAAGGTTCAGCACTTCCACCCCACAGCTAGTGGGAACCCAGCCGTACCATGATTTGTTGCCGACCAAGGCAGCTGGCTGATTAACAATTTCATAGCTGGAGACAAATCCTGGACATAGCCAGCAAGTAATCCTTGGTGTACTGCTTCACCCTCCCTGTTTTGTTTTTTTTAAATAACCATGTAACAATGTATTTAGCGTTGCTTCTTAAAAACGTTGTGTTTTTTTTGTCCTGGAATATCAAGACTTTTAAAGGGTAATTGCACTTTTGATGTTTTTTTCAAAAGTTTCCATTATTGTGTGGCAAAATGATGTCAATGGACTGAGCCTGTTATTTTATAATTTTCTATTTGTTTGCAACTGTTTTATAAAAGAAAGCTGTTTTCCATAGCAACAATGTGTTTACCTTAGCTATGCAAAAACACCTGTGTGTACACCATCCAGGGAGCTGCCTGCTGTGTACAACCACCATATAAGACCTCTCTGGAACCAGACACACCTCAATATATAAAAATGTAATCTATATTCAGTGCACATATATACTAGCGGTGTCAGAAAAAAACGATTCTGTCAAGTATCGTCATATTTCAGTAGGCGATACCAGAATTGATGCTTTTTCCCTAGAATCAATTCTGACTCCCCCTGCTAAAGGTAATAAAAACACTCACCTGACCCCTCTATCCGGCTGGCTCTCCTCTTCACCCGGAGGGCTTCCGATCTTCAGCCTTCAGGAGAGAGCCTGACCGCTCCCCCACCTTCCTGATTGGCCAACTTCACGACCTTCGGGGGTGGGGCGGATGACGTCACCCCTGCGAGCACCATCCCGGCTCCCTGCAGGTCAGCTGTCAGATGTTATGATCGCCAGTGAGAGTAAGGAGAGAGGCAGGAGATCCTCTGAGCCCATGTCTCCCCCCTCCAGTGATCACAGCATCTGTTATCGGATCGGCGAGGGACACAGGAGCTGACAATCGGAGGTGGGTAAAGATTTTTTTTTTTCTATGTCATTGTTTCTATGTGTGGTGTTTTTATTTACTGCTAACCCTTTGTGAACTGGTAAGGGATCTATGAGACCCCTATACCAGTTCACAAGGTTTTGGGTCTGGCAAGTCACCTGCGGCTAGCAGGTGAGTTGCGATTAACCCAGAGCCCCCCATTACCTGCCTCCCCAAAGCCCGGAGGGCAGAAGAGCCTGTGGCCGTTGGGCTATGCTGGCTTGTAGCCTGCAGAGTCAGGAGCCACAAAAGCTGGCCCCTGCGCCCTGTTCTACAAGCCCCCATAGCTGGTGCCTGGGCTGGTTATGCTGGGTAAGGGGGACCTCACACCATTTTTGGGGGGGATGTTTAAGAGTTTTTAACCCTTAAAATTCCTCAAAAAATGGGGTCCCCCCGCTTCCCTATGTCTTTTTTTTAATTATTAAGATTTAATTAAATAAACATATATTGCCTTTGCGTGTATCACGATAGGTGTAGTTTTGCCAGATTCTTGTCAAATCACACCCCTAATATATACATTCTATTATATACATTCTAAAATAAATTATATTAAAAAACATATACACCAAGACAAATACTACAAAACACCAAACACCAACTGGGGCTCCCAGCTAAAGTAAGAATAAGATATTTTATCAAATATGTATAATATTCTTTTAATCTTTTAATCCCCTATCAAACATCTAATTGCCATAATCCGGATCAAATTATTTCAATGTGCAATATATGCAAATAACAAACAACCATAATATGGATCTAAACCATTAAAAAGTACATAAGTACTATTGCCAGATGCCCATACATTAAAGTAGCAATATATGTACCATTTGTATACGTTAAACCAATGAAATAAACCGTATGGTAAGACCCATTACAAAAGTGAGCAAAAAAACTCAGAACAGTAGCCAATAAAAGGATAGTACGAAACAATATACAATGCAAAAGCTATGATATAATACATATAATGCAAAGTGGAGACACACCAAAAGATTCAAGTAACAAAAAACCTGTTAGGTGACCGCATCAAGGGGATTCCAGGAGCTGGAGAGCTATACCTGCAGGGCCACACGTTCCACAGCCAGACAAAAGATGCTTCCTCAGACCAAGATGAAATGTGCATGCAATGTGCTTATATATGTGCCCTATATTCGCAACCGCATATCTTAGCTATATACCGTATTTGCCGGCGTATAAGATGACTTTCTGCCCCTGAAAAACATGCTTCCAAGTGGGGGGGTTGTCTTATAAGCCGGGTGCACGGGTGACCAGGGCCGTATTTGCCGCAATTTGGGACTCCTCCACCAGCAGCGCCACCCGCCGCCCCCCCCCCCCCAATCATCTATAATTAAGTTACGGGCACACGTGCGCGTGGCACCCTGCCGCCCATCACCCCCCCCCCGATCACCTGTCAAGGGGCTCTCACGTGCATGCCCGGGGTCTCCATGCTGATCTCGGAAGCCGCCCGCCCTTACCGCCTCCCCTCCAATCAGCTGCTTCGGTGCCCGCCCCCTCCAGGAAGCAATGCCAGCGCGGGACTAGAGAGAGGCAATTAGGCTCCGCCCCACCTGCTGATTCAGACTTGTGACAGCAGAGACCTGAGGACCACAGAGCAAAAGGTAAGGAGGGAATATAAATATATTTTGTTATATAGACAAATATATATAGAGCCAGCGAACTGATCTATATAATACCGCGTTTAAAGATTATACAAAATAATATAAATAGTATACTATAATTTTAGCTCAAACTGTGTGGAAGTCCCAATTCCAGAAAATGTAAAAAACAAATTGAAATACACAGAGCTAACATAGAACAGTCTTTTCATTCAGGCTTTAGAGTATCCAAATACAGCGTCCCACGGTGCATGCATCAAATATATTCACAAGTGACACCACCACCAATAGGCTTATACTCTTACCAGATGTTCAATAAAACTGGCATTTAAAAGGAAAGCAGACGGGTCTCCCACAATAGATTACTCCTCCATGGATTCAACACAGAATCGATACCAATGCAAACAAACCCCAAAATAGATCTTCTTAGGGGTTATGAAGACACGTTCTCAATGGGGATAATATTTTAATCCCAAATAATGGTAAACATGTGGAAAGAGCAAAAAGGACAGAAATAGTGCAATACCGCTAAAACTAAATTTAAAACTCAAAAGGGTAGACAAATGCACTCACAAAAAGAGATAAAAACCAAGCATAAAATCTCCAAACACGAGGGTGGAACAGTGACTCTCACCGCACGGTGCACCGGACTCCTCCGTTTTTCTAAAATGTATCTGCTCCCGTTCGTTTTCAAAATAGATGCTAAGGATCCCAACGCGTTTCGCCGCTACATAACGGCTTTAACCAGGGTTTACAGGAACTAAATAGTCAGAAGTTTTTGTAGGAAAGGGGGAAGAAGGGGACACCCATCTAAATGCCACCCATCCAATCAGACATCAAGATGACGCAACTCATCCAATGGCTGCTAACATGGGCGTGTATAGAAAAAGCACAGCAGCTGCTGCGAGAATAAATGCCTGTTAATTGGTGCGCAGTGCCGAGTATCAGGGCATGTATGAATAATGGCTCAAAACAAGGCATGGGTAGAAGCTAGGAAGTGCGTCATCCGTATAGCCGATTGGAGATATGAGCGCCCACGTGATTAAACGTCATCGTGAGGCATATTAACAAATCTCCGGCCCCGGCTATGCATAGCGGTGGAGGCTGCGGGAGTTCCACCCCCAGCTTAAATCTACGTAAGTGTAGACAAAGTAGACTAAGTAGGAATGGCCAATAGCAGCCAAAGACACTGTTGCGCCCATTGCGTAAATGTACGTTATCAGCGTTAAAGCAGCAAAATGGATAACGATTGCCACACAGGAGCAAGGACACTAACAGATAGATTGGGCCGCATCCAATAGTACATGTTACAGCTTAACCAATCAGATTACATACGAAGAAAGGACTTAGGGCAATCACTACACCGTCCAAAGGTACCCAGCAACAAAACTAATACCGGCACTACAAAACTGCCGAGTGTATAAAAAAAATTTATTAAAAATATATAAAAAGGAAAATACTACAGAAAAAATTGTAATCAGAAAGAAGTCCCTTATCTCGCAAAGGCCCCTGGGGAAGGATGCCAGCTGGCCAGATTTACTTGTTGGTCGCGGGGCATGAGCGCGGGAGCCCCATGGCCAAACTGGGGAGGCGGCCGTCCATGACTGCAGAAACCAAGAAAACATTTTTTTGTCCAGTTCGGCCATGGGGCTCCCGCGCGCATGCCTGTGTGGGCGCATTTGCCCCGCGACCAACAAGTAAATCTGGCCGGCTTACCCAGGGGCATCCCGATTTGGAATGTCCGGGGGGGAAGATCAGAGGCCAGCCCCCACAATACCCAAAGACACTCACCTCTTTCAGGTCCAACGGTGCATGCACAGGCTCTGGTCCAATGAGAGCGACCACTGTCACAGTGTAATTGGGCAGGTGGCTCTCATTAGAACTAATGGGGATCCCAGCCTGTTGAATTACGCAGTGACGGTGAGCGGCTTTCATTGGACCAGAGCCCGCACATGCACCATTGAAGCCAGGTAAGGTAAGTGTTTACTGGACTTTCTGGGGGGTTATACACAGCGGGGTATCCTGAACTGGGATGCCCCGCTGTGTATACCCCCCTCCCAGAAGCCCCATTAAAAATGTAAACTAAAGCAAATCTGATGATGTTTCACATTTTATTTGGTGTGTGGAAGGTGTGCGGAAGAGGGAGTAGTCTTATACGGCGAGTATATAACAAACTCTATATTTTGAGTGGAAATGTTGGGGGGTCGTCTTATACGCCGGCAAATACGGTACACCAAAGTGGTGATTTTAAGTACATATCATAGACTTCCGCGTGGGCAGGTTCTGCCGGTGGTTGGCGAAGAAAGGTGTTCCCTCATAGAATATCGATTTTGTGTGGCCACAGGCCAGAGGGTCAGTATCATGAATGTGTTGGGTAACTGGTTAAACTAACCAGAGGGACAGGGAGATAAATTTTCCCTATGACTTTCTATGACAACATAACTGGAAACATTTTAGGCTCTGTTCACACCTCTGAGCTTTCTCTGTACATTATTCTAGATGGGATAGTTACATCTGCGCTGCATTACGCAACGTATCAAAAAAGCGTTGAAGACACCTTTTTCAGTGCAGGGCTGTAACAGCGCAGGTCAGTAGAAGTCTATGGAAACACAAGCGCAATGCACGTATAAAGCAGTGTAGGTGCGTTGCATTTGCATTGCCATAGACTTACCATTAACTTATTATGCAAAAATGTTTTTCTATTAAAAAACACAACACAAATGCATTTCGAACTCATCAAAAGTACAGTGTTTGTTTTTATACAATGCACCTCATATTTACAAAATGCTTGCTCTTAAAGCAACAGATAGGTGTGAACGGAGCCTTAGAGAGCTTGAATGAGGCCATTTACTTAAAAAAATGGAGCATTATCGTTAGTCACTAATAATGTAATAGTGCATGAACATTATGCAAATTTGCTATCCATGTACTTCACCAACCAGCCGTCTCCTATATCCTTTCTCAGGCTTTTATATATTGATTGTGAATAGGTACTTCCTCATCAAGTACCACTTTTCATTTTCTAATTATGTTGAGTATGTATATGTTGTCAGTCTTCTAAAACCATGTTAAAAATGCTCAAAACAACAATGGTTTTCATCACCCTATGGAATGGTATTGTCCTTATGGACCAAACTGTAAAATATAGATGAAAAGTAGACCCACTAAGTACCACCTGAAAGGATCATGCATATCTCCACTGGTTGGGAACCCTTAGTTTAGAACTTTTGGGTTGGTTAATGTTCTACCCATTCTGTTCAGGGAAATAAAAGTGTTCATACTATACTATTCATTCATCTTAATTTGGGCTTTGATAAAGGCCAGAGAGTACAATAGTTTAGCCACTTCAACCATGCATTTAGCATTCAGGATGGTGTGATCAATTACAATAGGTGAAATTAAGCTTAAAGCCTTATTTATGAATTACGTCGGATAGCATCGTTTTGCTGGCTTAGTGTCAGTTTTGTTGCTACAATGTTCAGTGGGTTGCTCCTCAACCCCGGTATATGTATGGTTTAATTCAGCATTCTAGGTTTTCTTTGTTATTCAGAACAGTACCTGTTTGTAATTTTCCTGCAGAAGTGTGATTGTACTGGTCAAGTCCATGGCTGCCATGCAGAGCCCTGCCCCTCCCGGAATCATGGGAAGATTGCTACGATCAGGTGAGTTGTTTTAATATTTTAGCACCCAAATCGTGCTTATCATGGTGGGGGTGATTGACTGGGTAATTACAAAAAACTACTGTACTTCCTCATCAAAGAAACCCAGTGTGAAAATAGAACAGACACAATGAAACGCATGGTCCAGTCCAATTTATAAGCTTGCTTTCCCAAGACAAATTGGGCAAGTTTGGGACTTCCTACCTTCTGCAGTGCTCTGTCATTCACACACGCTGCGAGGGAGCTGAACAACATTGAATTATTAATGTATGGAAAATGCTGTGGATGACAGGGGGATGTTTTCCCACCATCTCATACCTGATGCACTGGCAGCTGCTCTGATCCAGGATGTAAAGCCTTCCATCTGCTTCCCTTTCTGCCGTCTCTCCGGACCTCTAGTGTTTTTGAACCAAGATCATCCTCTCCTAAAACAGAATACACGATTCTAGTTAACTAACCTATGACATAAATGTGTTGTTATGTGGCACTTTTTACATCTCCCCTGCCCTTGCATTAGTAGTATAATTTAGTCACAAAGGAAGGCAGGTAGGTAAAGTTTTTCTGCAGCCTTACTCTTTCTCTTTCACAACACAGAGCTTACTTTTAGCATTGTCCAATAGCGCTAGTTGTCTTCCTCTAAACGTTGCAGGACAGTGGGTATTGTCACCTATTTCTGGCACCTCCCCTTACATACCATCCCCCACAGCTCAGCACAGCAGGACAAGGACACCTCCTCCTTCCTCCAGCTTCACAGTGCCAGAGCTACACTGCACTTGGTGGTGTCCATTCCTCCCCCCACCGCTTACTCAGGTACAAGGGGAGACGAATCATACCCACTGATCGCGGACACACAGAGCGCACTGGCGTGGAGAAATGGGGCAGCAGTGCCAGTATAGGCAGGTGTTGCAGCTTAGTCCTTGCACGCGCATGGGAGTGCATGTGGTTGTGTGTGCTCATGCACATGGGGGTGAGAGTGCGTGCATGCGCATCAAATTGCATGCGCATGGAAGTGCATGTGGGAATACATGCATGTTCATGTGGGAATGTGTGCATGCACATGGGAGTGCATGTGGGAGTGTGTACATGCATGTGAGAGCATGTGCATGTGTGTGGGAGTGCATGTAGGAGTGTGTGCATGCATGTGAGAGCATGTGCATGTGTGTGGGAGTGCATGTGGGAGTGTGTGCATGCATGTGAGAGCATGTGCATGTGTGTGGGAGTGCATGTGGGAGTGTGTGCATGCATGTGTGAATGCGTGCATTCGCACATATACATGTCCAATGTTGACTAGCAACAGTGAGAGAGGGATGGAGCACAGCCAGGGTTTCTGAAGATGTCTATATTTTGCAGCATCACAGATACAAGGGCCATGTCCACTTGCTTTAGAACAGAAATCATAAGGTGAACTGTAAACCTCGATATCTCGGCCACTTCTTCTCTAATTGAAGACAGTGCCAAACGTAGCCAATGGTGTAACAATTGCCTGCTGTATCACTTTAATATATCTGGTTTTATATCCATGAAATGCATGTGGAAGTCTAGCCCTCAGTGACTGTGTTGTTTTTAATCACTGTCCAGGGACACACTAACTTCCTCCTTCTTTATATTAATTTGGGAACTGTGTAAGGAGCCATTTCAACAAATCTTAAAACCTATGATTATTTGTAATACATACGTATTCTACATGAAGCTGCTGACTTCACTTTCATTCTAGGAAGCACATGTCGTGTCGCAGCTATTGCCGTTGCCTCGACTGTCCCTTTGTACATGAGGCCGTGAGGGACTAACCTGGCCCTCCACTATACCTTTGGCAATTTGGCATTCCAAAATATGTAATAAGTGGTATCAAGTGGCAAGTGTGACTACAGCTTCCAGAATTGAATAAGACTATAAATAAAAAAAGGAAAAGTCTCCTATCTCTGTGTTTGACACCTATACACATGGAATAAATTGCTGGTACCCTTTAAAGAAAGAAAAACACAACATGGTACCTGAAATCACTTGCAACTGACGCAAGTAATTATACATTTTAATTTATTAAAGCTCAACTAATAAAAATCAGACATTGCTTTTGAGGTGGTGTGGTTCTACACAAAAAAAAAGAATTATTAAACTGGCCCAGACAAAAATGATGGTTGCCCTAGAAAAGACTTGGCATCAGTAGGGAACGCTCCCATTGTCTTCAATGGACACCTCCATACATGAGAAGCTTTATCTTTAATTTAAGACAAAACCAATTCAGGGGTTACCTCTAAATGCCCCCAACAACTGGGTCCACAGAGTCTAACAATTGCACTCACTCAATATTTGATATCAAAAATACAATTCTGTGAGTACTCACCTGTAGAATTGGTATTATAAGTATACAGCACGTCCTGTTCCAGAATAATCCTTACACATGGGTTATACATCCACAAGATAGCGCTGGACTGCAGAAAAAGACTTGTGGCCACTCCCGGCCCCTTAAATAGCCAGGAACCTCCCACTAATTCCCAGTATTGACAAGCAGTTAACAAGAAGCCGGGAGAATCAAAAATGAATAAGAATCCAAAATGAACAATCACCATACAGAGGTAACCAAGAAAAATTATAACAAAGGGCAGGGTGGAACAGGACGTGCTGTATACTTATAATACCAATTATACAGGTGAGTACTCACAGAATTGTATTATTCCAAGTATACAGCACATCCTGTTCCAGAATAATCCTTACACATGGGACATCCAATAGCAGTGTCCGTAAAGTAGGGTGGGATACCCAAAAGTAACAGCGGGCAGTTTAAACCACTGCCACCTGCAGAACTTTGCGGCCAAAAGCAGCATCCGCTGAGGCCCTAACATCAACCTTGTAAAACTTAGAAAAAGTATGAACAGAAGACCAAGTAGCGGCCTTACAAACTTGTTCAACAGAAGCTTGGTTCTGAAAGGCCCAAGAGGCACCAATAGCACAAGTAGAATGAGCAGTAAGGCGGAAGGGAGGCTCCTTCCCCTTAGCAGAATAGGCTTGTATCACCGCCTGACGAATCCACTTACTGATGGTGGATTTAGCCGGAGGCAAACCCTTCCTAGGTCCAGAAGGAAGAACAAAAAGAGCATCAGTCTTCCTGAAGGATTGACTAGTGATTGATAGTGTCAGGACAATGCATGACAGATGTATTTGACAACCCCAGAACGGGCGCGTCCACCTCGGGAGGACATGACCAACGCTTAAGCACATCAGCAGGAAGGGATACCTCTTGTGCCAACTCTTAGGCACCCCAGGTAGCTTGCTAGGCCGTTCCCATTCCTTGAGCACCAGATTATTAAAGTAAGTCTGCTGAGGGAACTCCAAGTGTGGCTTCACTGAATGAAAAAGCTCACCCTGCTGCTGCGGAGCCACTGCAGGAGGGGAAATACAAAGCACCAAAAATGTGTGACAACAACCTATCAGTGTCATCTGAGGACCATTGGTCTTCTCCAGAAGGAGACCTGGTATCACCATACACCCTAGGGTGATCCTCAGATGATTCTGAATCAGAGAATAGTTCCCCCTCCTCAAGGGGACCATAACCCGAGATGTCAAAAAATTCCTCAGCCTCAACAGGGAAGAGGGAAACAGCGGCGGATAGATGCCGCTTCTTGGCAGAAGCCTTATGCGGGCCCGACCCAGCAATATGCTTTTCAATGAGACTCACCGCTAGTATGCCCCTTGCTGGGGGTCAAATGCAAGCGTGGGGGGGGGGTAGGTGAAGCCAGAGGGGGCGCCGCACCAGGGCCCATAGCAGGCGACCCAGACTGCAGCGCAAGTACCTGCTGGGCGCAGATTACACATACCCTGACATCTTCACTTATAGGGGAAACCCCACACGCAACACACAGCCGGGCATGTCCCGAAGGAACCCCAAGCACATTATCCCAATAAGCCTCCATATGGTGATTTTTACAAAAGTATGCACAATAATCAGAACAGGGATACAGCTAAACAGCCAACCTATTTGGGATGCCCCCCGAAACCCGCTAGGGAAAGTGGGAGATTGGCAATAGGCAGGGCCGAGAGAGCCACAGTCAAGGGACCCGCCTGCAAGACACAATAAAGTACACCATAAGCATCCCTAGCCATACAATAATAACCAAAGATAAAAACCCCCTTAAAGGACTCACGGACCAAGCCGGCAAGCGCACAGATAAGCCACCACAGATAAGTCACCAACCACGTCGCAGCACCGCAATGGAAGGACCACAAAATGGCACCGACAGCAGTACCTAGAGGGGCGGGCCGCGGGCGCATGACGCGGAACGCGTCAACCGCGGTACCCGCCGCCCCGAGGAGCGCGAAAACAAGCCACGTGACGCGCCGGCGCCATGACAGTTAAACAAAAAACACATTAAAAGCGCTGACCACCGCGGAGCGCCGTACAACGGCCTCCACACACACCAAACACAAGTGACAAAAAACACAGTAGTAAAAACACCAGAGTGCACTGCCCGGGCGTCCCCTGCCGATCACGTGCAATGCAATGAGGGTGTCCTGCACAACCAACAGCATGAAAAGGGAGGGAGGGGGGGGGATAAAGGGGCTGGGGGCATCCCAATGAGGCTCACCATAAAAAGCCTGTCGCCGACTACCCTTTGGTACAGGGTCTTGCGGCCCGGAGCCAAGCTCCTTCGGCACCTGACCCTAGTGCTGTCCTACCTTCACCCGAACCGTCAGCCGTGGCTGGGAGGCAGTGGGTCCAGAACAGGTGGAAATAAGCCTGCAGGGCCCTAGGCAAAGCCCACTCCCTGCGCAGAAGAGAGCCATCTTCATCTTCGCAGTGCAGAAAGACTCTGGGAATTAGTGGGAGGTTCCTGGCTATTTAAGGGGCCGGGAGTGGCCACAAGTCTTTTTCTGCAGTCCAGCGCAATCTTATGGATGCATAACCCTTGTGTAACGATTATTCTGGAACAGGACGTGCTGTATACTTGGAATACAGTAATTTTTATTGTAGCCATATTAAAACCAATTAAAAACAGAGTCCATGCCATAAGTCTCTCTCACAAGTACATACACTAAGATTACAATATACATAAATCAATCTTAAATTTCTGTGCAAATCTCCAAAACATTCAAAAAAGTGCTAATGCTTTAGTAAAGTGCATCCATTTCAAATATACCATGTGCAAAATATTTAACCCAATACAGGAATAGAGTACAGTAAAAAGAAACATACAACACATATATGACTAACCATTACTGGTGTGAATCCATAGAGAGCTGGCAGCGCCCACCGCAGCAAGCTTACGCGTTTGGGACAACCGAGGAGGAATATGAAGAATAAGTATGTATTAAAACATGAGTAAAGGGGGTGAGAGTTGCTCCATCACTAATATTTATACAAAATTATTCAGGGCCTGGGAACCAATTTACATCCCAGTTTAACCTTCTCATCACTATATAATGTTCAGCAAACAAATATATGAATCCTGTACAGAAACTAGGGGCCTTAGTTTGCATACAGTTGCAAACTCATGTATTAAACCCCATGCCACGTGTATGAAACGTCTATGTTTCTATGTAAATATTTCAGAGCTACCCCACCAAAAGGGGCGCCTTAACGTGTCGTGGGGTTTAATACATGCAATTACAATTGTGTGCAAACCAAGGCCCCTAGTTTCCATAGAGGATTCATATGCCTGTTTGCTGAATATGATATAGTGATAATAGGGTTAAACTGGCCTTTAAATTGGTTCCCAGGCCCTGAATAACAATTTTGTATAAATAGTAGTGATGGAGCAACTCCCACCCCTTTTCTCATGTATTAAACATGCTGAAAATCTTCTGCAGCCATTGCTAATGATTTTTGGTGTCTCCATTTGGCATTACAGGACTTTTTCACCTGACTTTGTTCTCTGTTAGACAAGGTGTATATGTGGGGTTGTTGCTGTAAACATGACTTTAGTATATATATTAAAAACTAGTAGACTGAATTAGAGGAGCTAAATATGCCTGATGGCACGAGAAGCGGTGACTTTAGACACTGTTTTTTTTTTCGACTGGAAGATAAATAAACAGGGGTGAATGGTTTTTGAGCATATAATTCTACTTTTACAGCTCAGTTTCAACTGCCTGTCCACCATGTGCTAAACTGTACAATGGATAGCTCATAATGAATGAAGCAATGGATTCCCAATGCCTGTAATGCAGACGTTCTACAGGTAAGATGAAAATTATTTTTGATGGGGTAGATGTTTATTTTTGGAAGAGTTTGGAAATAACAGCAGTGCAAAATCAACACAAATGTGGAATGGCATTTTTTTAATGTGTTTAGATTCCCAATAGGCTGCTGTTAGTTTCAAACTGCTAAAATAATACATCACCAGCTAACTCATTTCAGAACAATTAAATTAAAGCAGACCTACACCCATTTTCAAAAATAAGGACACCTAACCCACCTCCTCGACATATCAGGGTATAGGTCCACTTTAATCCTCATGCCAACACTTTTTTGTTGTCCAAATTAATATTAGTTGTATGGCTTGAACAATGAATTACCTGTACTCATTAGCTTCCTTTTCATCCATCCAACTTGATCCAGCCCAGATGGAGTGCTCTGAGATAGAGGCAGCGACATGCATCTGTCCAGGGGGAACTTGAATGAAGGGGGCACAGTAAGGGGAGTAGGAGGCAGTCGTACAGGCTGAAAAGCACAACAAAGAAGCTGCATAAAGCTGTATTCTCTCTGTAATATCAACAGTCCACACTTATTCACGATTAGGATATTGTACCGAAAGGTTCTGTCTTTACTATGCCTCATTGTTCCTGAAATGTTTATATGGTAGACCTCAAAGATTTGCCACACCTACTTAATTTCAATGGCCCATTCTTGCCGTTTTGTTTCAGCTCTCTAATGATTACCTTATTTATTTTGGCTTGCCTCTCCACAAAATTCTTCACTATCAAAATACATTTTACAGTATTTAATAATCATTTTCATTTCTATCATAAAAAAGAGCTGCCTCACATTTGCTACTGTTGTACTAATGGCCAGCGATGTACCATGGGGGATGCAACTGCATCGCAGCTGAAAGTTAAAATACAAAATAACGTTTACTGTATAAGCCTTGAAAGGGCCCCATCTAATGTTTGCACCAAAGCACCATCATATTTAGCTACACCCCTGGTAATGGCTTTATGTGGGCTGGGGAAAAATACTCCCCTTAACTCCTGGTCAGCGCAACAAAGTCTCCACCAAAAGTAAAGGCGAAGTGTGTGCTCCCTGATAGCAGTGGCTCCTCCAGACTGACCATGTTGAATTAAAACATTCCCTTTTATCTAATCTGAGCATCCCAAATAGAAGATCCTAAACCTGTAGGTTTGCAAGAGCAAGGCTCTCTTTCCTATTGTCTCCTGTGCTCACACTTTGTTTAAACCTCGTAGCATCTAGTTTGTTTTGTTCTCTGTACTATATGTTTTACCTTGTCTGTAATCATAGCTTGTAAAGCGCTATGGAAGATAATGGTGCTATATAAATAAACATTTATTAATAATAATAAAGGAACTGTATTGCAAAATAGCTCAATTTTAAAAATTTATATAAACACTGATGTATCACTGAGTGGTACAAGCTTGATAGTGAGAGGAGGGGCTACTTATACAAAATACCATACTTATACACTAAAACTGAAAATAAATCCTATAAAGTTTGTGTTTACCAGCAGCAGTAAGCTGATTTTGCAGCACAGGCTAACTCAAGCTCAGGTTAGCTGAAGAGAAAGGCTATTAGAGTTGAGCAGATCTCCCCTGTAAAAGTAGAACGGTACGTTCAAAACCTTCCTTTGATTAACAATAAGGGCTCAGGTGGAATGTTTGTGATACAGGGTCTATAAATAACTCCTTCTCTTTATATCTAGCATCTTTTGTTCTATAATTTTTATTATTGGACCTTTTTTATGATAGCAATCTTTAAAAGTCCAGACTGGTTAGGGGTATATACGAAAACAAAAGACTCAGCTTTACAGTGCTGGGACAACCCCCTCCTTGCAAAAAATACCATTTTGTGATTACTCACCTGTAAAATGGTATTACAAGTATGTCACACACCCCGCTTCCGAATATTCATGACACTTGGGTAACTGTCCTGTAGAGGGCGATCTTACAGAGATGACATGAAAAAAGGAACCCCTCCCGGTCCATAAATACCTGGGACCTCTCACCATTCCCAAGTATAAGACAGCAGTAAAGAGACCAGGAAGAGCCAAATGTAAACAGCAAAGAAAAAAGGTTCACCATATAAAGGATCCCAGAAAACCAAAAAAGGGCGGGATGAACCGGGGTGTGTGACATACTTATAATAACCATTTTACAGGTGAGTAATCACAAAATGGTATTATTCCCAGTATGTCAAACACCCCGCTTCCAAATATTCATGACACTTGGGACATCCAATAGCAGTGTCCAAAATGGGTGGGGATCCCAAAAAAGGCAATAATGCAAACTTAAACTACTGCAGCTTGCAGAACTTTGCGGCCAAAAACAGCATCCGCTGAGGCCCGCACATCAACCTTATAAAATTTAGAAAAAGTGTGAACAGAAGACCAAGTAGCAGCCTTGCAAACTTGTTCAACAGAAGCCTGATGCTGAAAAGCCCAAGATGCTCCAACAGCACGAGTAGAATGAGCAGTAACACGAAAAGGGGGAAACTTCCCCTTGGCAGAATAGGCCCCAACAATGGCCTGTCGAATCCATTTACTAATGGAGGACTTAGCGGGCGCCAGACCTTTCCTGGGCCCGGAAAGAGCCACCAAATAATATTTCACACATCGAACCACATCCAAAGAATGTAAGGTCCTCTCCTTGTCATTGCTAGGCTTAGGACACAAGGAAGGGAGAACTACATCTTGATTGAGGTGGAAGGCCGAAACCACCTTAGGAAGGAAATCCGGCTTAAAGCGGAAAACTACCTTGTCCAGGTGCCTATCAAAGTAAGGAGCCTGAATAGACAAGGCTGCCAACTCAGAGACATGCCGAACAGAGGTAACTTTCTGAGTGAGCAGAGAAAGAGCAATATCATGCACCGGCTCAAAAGGAGGCCCCTGGAGAGCCGATAGAACCAAGTTTAAATCCCAAACCGGCAGCAAGGGATTTCTAGGAGGCCGCACATGAGTAACCCCCTGGAAAAATGTCTTAACCAGGGAATGAAGGGCAAAAGACCTTTGGAAGAAAACCGCCAGGGCAGAAACCTGCACTTTCAAAGTACTAAGCTGGAACCCCGAGTCCAGACTATGTTGAAGAAACTCCAGAATTCTGGGAATAGAATACACCCTACAAGGCAAGGCCCTAGCCTCGCACCAGTTAATATAAGACCTCCAAGTCCTATAGTAGACGTTAGAGGAAGATCTCTTCCTAGCTCTAACAAGAGTCTGAACCACCGCATCAGAAAGACCTTCCTCCTTTAAGATGGAGGTTTCAGCAGCCACGCCGTCAAAGCCAGTGTTGGGAAATTGGGGTAGCGTAGCTGACCCTGGGTGATAAGATCCGGAAGAAGAGGCAGATAAAACTGATCTACTGCCAGCCGCACGACGTCTGCGAACCACACTCGTCTTGGCCACCTTGAAGCCACCAGAATTGCTGGTGCCCCTTCTAGAGTTAGCTTGCGCACCACCTTGCCCACCATGGGGAAGGGGGGGAACAGGTACAGAAACCCCAGTTCCCTTCAAGCCAGGGACATGGCATCCACTGCCAGGGCCAGAGGATCCTGAGACAGAGACACAAAGGCAGGAAGCTTGTGATTGTGATGTGACGCAAAGAGATCCACCTCCGGAGTCCCCCACTTGTGACAAAGGGACTGGAATACCTTGGAACGAGAGGATCTCCTGCTCAGGAAGTCCGCCTTCGTGTTCTCCACTCCCGGAATGTAAATGGCTGAGATGCAAGGGACATTGGTCTCTGCCCAAACAAGGATCAGAGATACCTCCCTGAGGGCACTCCTGCTGCGAGTCCCTCCTTGGTGATTGATGTAAGCGACCCCCGTCCGATTGTCTGATCGGACTTGAACTGGCAATCCCTGCAAAAAAAGAGTCAAGCGAGACAGAACCAACCAAATGGTCCGCAGCTCCAAAACGTTGATGGGGGTATGAGCCTCCTGAGGCCCCCATAACCCCTGAAACTGATGTTCCCTCCAGAAGCCCCCCCCCAGCCCGACAGGCTGGCGTCCGTGGTGACCATTTCCCAACAAGGGGTCAGAAAGGATCTGCCCTTCAACAGATTGCTTGACACTAGCCACCGCTGAAGGGACTGCTGAGCCCGGGGAGACAGCAGACAAGACTGATCCAATGATAGCGGACACTTGTCCCAAGTCGCTAGAAGATGGAGCTGAAGCGTCCTCATGTGAAACTGGGCAAAAGGGACTGCCTCGAAGGAAGCCACCATCAGACCTACCAATCTCATCCCTAGCCGGATAGACGGGCGAGGATTGGATAACAGAAGCCGAATCAAATCTTGGATCAGAAGAATCTTGGGCTGAGGAAGGAACACCCTGGCCTGAAAGGCATCATGCCCAGAAACGAAACCTCCCTGGACGGGGAGAGGGAGGACTTGGGATAGTTGATCACCCAGCCAAACCTCTCCAGCGTGGATACCACCACTCTGATTTCTAGCTCCGCTTGGCTGAGAGAGGAAGCCAAAATGAGAAGGTCGTCCAGATATGGCACTATGTGAATGCCCTGGACTCTGAGGAGGGCCATCACCCCCGCCAGTACCTTGGTGAACACCCTCGGAGCCAAGGTAAGCCCGAAAGGAAGGGCCACAAACTGAAAATGCTGATCTTCCACCACGAACCTGAGGAATCTCTGGTGTGCCGGGAAGATAGGTACATGCAGATTCGCATCCTTGATGTCTATGGACGTCATGAAGTCCCCCTGACGAAGAGAATCAACGGCTGAACGCAAGGTTTCCATGCGAAACTTCGTGAAGCGGATAAACCGATTGAGGTGCTTCAGATCCAAAATGGGTCGAACTGAGCCTTCCTTCTTGGGCACCGTGAATAGATTGGAATAGAATCCCAAGCCCCTTTCCGCGGAAGGCACTGGGCAAATGACAGCCATGTCCAGCAGATAACTTACTGCCGCCCGGAGCCCCCTGAGCGGCCAGTGGATCCGAAGGCACTCAAGACCTGAAGAATCTGGGAGGAGGCCGGATCTCGAATTCCAGCTTGTAACCGGAAGACACCACTTCCAGAATCCATTTGTCTGAGACCTCCTGGTCCCAGACTTGGAAGAAGTGCCGCAGCCGTCCCCCCACCTGCAAGGGTGAGGGCGCCCCCTCATTGCTGAGCTGGCTTGGCAGCGTGCTTGGGTTTGGAACTCCAATTGTGACCTGGACGGGCACGACCTCTGCCTCTACTCCAGGAATCACCTCTGAGAGTAGAGAAGGCCAGAACTCTGCCAGTTCTGGCACCACGAAAGGAAGGGTTAAAGGAGGCCGCCCAACGAATGAGATGACGTTGCCTCTTACTGTGAGGTAACTTTCCTCCTTTCGTGACAGAATCTAATCTTTCTCCAAAGAGCCGCAACCCCACAAAGGGAAGTGCTGTAAGCGACTTTTTGGCCACAAAATCAGCCGCCCACTGGCGCAACCACACCGACCGCCGAATAGCTACAAGCAAGGCCGAGGTTCTACCACACATGACCATGGTGTCATCCAAGGCGGCAAGCACAAAGGACATGAACAATTCACACCGCTTAAGGGCGGCGAACTCATCACTAGCCGGATCAAGCCTAGAAGTACTCAACAGGTCCCTAACCACAGACCTGGTAGCCACTGCCATAAGCGCCGAAGCACAAACAGGCTGCAAGGCTGAACCGACACTAGCAAAAGCGTGGCAAGCCATCTGATCAATGCGTTTATCCTCACCATCTTTGAGAGTGGTGGAGTCAGGAGAATGCAAAATAGAAGTATTAGATAACCCGAGCACCGGGGCATCCACCCTGGGAGGGGACGACCATCGTTTTACCACGTCCACCGGAAAGGGATACTTCTTATCCCAACCTTGAGGAATACCTGGAAGGCGAGTAGGCTTCTCCCATTCCTTAAGAAAAATGCCATCAAAATGCTTTTGATTCAGGAACTCCAGGCGCGGCTTAGAAGTCCCAAAGAATTCCCCTTTTTGCGGAGCGGCCTCCTCAGGAGGAGAAATTGCCAGAACCTCAAAAAGGTGAGCCAGGACCTTCAGGGTATCCACAGCATCCCCCTGCCCTTGCTCAGTATCAGCACCAACAAACTGCTGATTGTCAGAACCCTCAGAATCCTCAAATAATTCCCCCTCTTCTAGCGGGGAACAATCAGACCAGTCAAGAAAATCATAATCATCAAACTCAAAATCCGTCGCGGCGGGAGACAAATGGTTTCTCTTAGCCGAGGCCTTTCTGGCAACAGAGCCAGAAATAAACTTCTCAATATTAGCCAGTCTGGCACACACATCAGATTGCGACTCCCCACCTGTGACAACATCACTAGGGGTACGGATAAGGCAGGGTGGGGAAGGAGATGAGGCCGGGATCCCAGACCCCTGGGCCCCCGACTGCTGCGTTATGGCCCGCTGAGCACAAGGTATGCAAACAAGTACATTATCCCCCGCAAGGGATGCCCCACAACCCACACACTGCCGGGGTTGCCCCGAGGGGAGCCCAAGCCCGGTATCCTGAGAAGCCTCAATATGGTGATTTTTAAGGTAGTCACAATGACCAGAGGGATTTACGCTATGCCCCTTCAAGTCCCAAGTGGGAGGATTTTTTTTTTTTTTAATTTTTAGGAACCCTAAATTAAATTCTAAGGGACCCTAGGACCGGGAGAACCCCCTTTTTAAACATCAAAGGAAGGGATCCCACCTGGAAGACATGAGAACAAGGAGACATAAGTGTCAACATGCACATCACCCACACATATAAGGACAGATAAAATGGAAATTACTCTCAAGCAAAGCGGCGACCGTCAACCCTCACAGAATGAGAAGGACGAGAGCAGCATGAGTTGCGAGGCCAGAAGAAGAGGGGCGGGCCCAGCGCACAAAGCGGCCGCGCCTGCTCCGCCCAGAGAGCTTCAGAGAAGCCGACGTCGAGGGGGGGGGACGGGCCGCGACAAGCACGCCGAGCGCCCGGCCCCGCCCCCTCTGAAACTGCACCTGAGTAAAGACACCTGAGTGAAACCGGCCCAGCTAACAACGGCCGCCAAAACACACACAAAAACACACACCATACACACACCTTGTCCCTCAAATAAAGCCAAACAACCCACGGGAGAAAAGGCCCCCCCCCCAAGGGGCACAGAGGGGCACGGTAGGGGGGAGAACCCACACCAATAGGTGAAAGGGCAAGAGGGATGGGGCATCCCAAGCCGGGATCACCAACCCGGACACCGCCTACCCCTTTTGTATGGGATCTCACGGGGGGGTAAGCTCCCATATACATCACAGGTGCAGCCTACCATTGCCTGGACCTTCAGCCTAGGCTGGGAGACATACTGCTATAGCTTATATAAAAAAAAGGTTCAGGCAGCAATAGAAACAAACGGCCGGGGGGGTTACCCCGGCTACATGCAAGGAGGAGACAGCCATCTTCTGACTTGCTTCGCCGACTGCAGAGAAGAAAGACTGGGGAATGGTGGGAGGTCCCAGGTATTTATGGACTGGGAGGGGTTCCTTTTTTCATGTCATCTCTGCAAGATCGCCCTCTACAGGACAGTTACCCAAATGTCATGAATATTCGGAAGCGGGGTGTGTGACATACTGGGAATATCAGTGATTGCAGCAGGACTTTTGGCTTCCAAGCTGTTGCACTGGCCTTGACTGGCTGCTTATCAATGTGGCTGTTGCAGCGCAGTCAAGTAAGCAGTCAATTATGGTCAGTGTGACAGCTTCCACAGATTTGCTGTGGTGAGTCTTTTTTTATTTAAAGAATTTCTGCTTTAAATATCCTTTGAAAACCTAAATCTGCCATGGAACTTTGATGGGAGGGGGCAGAAAACAGCTGCACATTGGAGTAAAGCATGTCTTTTACTGGAGGATGGGCACGTATATGTAGCTGCGTCCTGTTTCCCCAACCAAATGGAGCTCTACTAAGAGCCAGGGAGGCTTTGGTTCTGCTAGGACTGGGAAAAAATGAGTTTTTATAGGCGAGCTAGGGGGTTTCACCAAATCAGGATGCCCCCGGGGGAAGGGAGCAAAACCCACAATAGTCAAAATTTCGTTCTGCTTTAAACTGGACCATCAGCCTGGCACAGTTGGAAAAGAAAGGTAACGGCCATTTTGGAGCTTCCTTTCCCAACTGACATAACTGAAATGCACAGTAACAGGAAGCCCAACATGACTTCCTGTTTGCAGGTGGCCTGCAAGACCATGAGTGGCCATCTTGTTTTTAAAATTTATCCCAGTAGACATTATAAAAAAGGTAAATTATTTTGTACGTGCAGCAATCTAAATTGCCTTGGAGAGGGATGCATGAGGGCTGTTTGTTGAGTTAGTCTGATTTAATTAATTTTTGACTGTTGGTCTGCCTCAAGTGTTTTAGAAAACATTTGCACATATAATACATGTAAGGTAATGTAAATGAACTAAAAGTCAAATTCAAATTCTGAAACTCCTAAAGGTCCTGTGTTTTAAACATAGCTGGGATTACAAATCTTGATCGCAGGAAGGGTGGAAGGAAACGCCTTCATTTTATTTATAATCAGACTCTTTCCTCCATGCGGCCAGCCTCGTTAAAGTTACGCAAGGTAACGAAACACGTTGGCAGCGCCAACTGGTGGTCCCCCTTGGATATTACTATTAGTATTATGCAATTTGGACTTATCAGGATTTTGGATTTGGATCTTTGGGGGCGGGGCTTATGACGTCACTCGAGCGGCATCATGACAGCTCCAGGCCTCTCAGCTGTCAGGTGCCGGTGATCGGTGGTGAGAGAAGGAGGGGACAGGAGATCCTCTGATCTCCTGCCTCCCCTCCACCTCTGGCTGCCGATCAACGGCATCTGTCATCAGATCAGCGAGGGACAGAGGAGCTGATGATCGGAGGTGATCGGGGGACCTTGCGCTTTCAGATTTAGCTTTTTTTTTCTTATTTGCATGTTGATATTTTAGGAAAAGGTGTTTTTTATTCTGCTTTTTTATACATTTTTTTGTGAAACCCTGTGCAACCTAAGAATTCTTCCAGGGATTATGCCCAGAAAGATGAGCCCACTACAACAAGCTGGGTATGCATAGAAAGCTTAAAATGTGTACTTTCAGGGAATATATGGTTTATGGGGGATATTTCAAATTTAAAGGCTTGTTTTGGTAGAAAAGGCACAAGGTGTGCACTTTGTCTGCAGAGCTGAAATTTTGAAGTAAAATTAACGTTACGCACATGTTTTACTATGGTGTGTTTGGCAACTCTTCCCTTGACAGTAGTTATGCATGCTGGGTATTGTTCTGTTCGGGGCATGTTGCTTTTTCAGAGTTTTTTTTAGGAAAATGTGGTTTTGATTCTGCTTTTTTATTCTTTTTTTAGGGAAACCCTGTGCAACCAAAGAATACATTGAGGGATTACTTCCAGAAAACTGCACCCATGTCAACAAGCCTGGTACGCCTATAAAGCCTGAGGTGTATACTTCCAGAGAATATATAGTTTGTTGGGGGTATTTCAAATGTAAAGGGTTGTTTTTCTTGAAAAACTTCAAGGTGCGCATATTGTATAGCATAGTTGTATTTTATCTGAAAATCCCCTAAAGCGCTGTTTCAGTTTGGGGGAGTCTTCTGGGCGTCTACCAATACATATGTGGTACTGCTGTAACCGGGAGAAATTCGGGTTTCACACGAAATAAGATTTTATTGACAAACTTACATTTTTTATTACAAAAAAACACTACAAATTGTAAAAAATAGTTTTTTTTTTTGCACATATTTCATCCAAAAATATTGAGAATACACCTAAAAAATGACAAACAAGATATTTCATGTTAAAGCCCAGACTCTGCTGAAAAAAACATTATATCACTTTCCTGGGAAATCTCTGGAAATCCCTTCAAAAATCACAGTTGAACATGGGGAGCGCAAAATAGTGCAAAATGGTCTGGCAACAAAGGGTGACAAAATCTCCAGGTAGGCTGGCGGTTAAAGGGTTAAACAAACTTACCTCACCAACTGGTGCTCTGTGCATTTACATATAAATACCTCAATTGAACTGGTGGATCATTCTACAAAAGAACTTTTTGCAAGTGGAGACTTTTACCTGCATTTTGAACTATTTTAGAGTGTTTTGTACTTAAAAATAAAAATGGATAGGGCCCTATGCATGTAGGTTGTCATCATCAATCAATAGAGTGGCCAAATTGCATTAAAGTGCATTTTCAGGCAAAAAATTAAAAAAACGCTCACCTTCTCTCCGACACAGACCGTCACTACTAGCCCGAGCTGCAGCGCTTACCTGAATGGCTAGATCCCTCACTGCACAGCATCCATGCACAGCGCTACTCTGCTCGTTGTGAGTCTCTTCCTATCTACCTCCAACGCGGCAACGCCCCAGCCATAAGTCACAGTGAGCTGCCACGCCCCTTCCATTTCCTGCCTGAAAATGTACTTTAAGAAGGAATACAGAATACAGTGGCGATTACAACCAATCAATGTGTAGTGGTTGACACAGAAAGTGACGGTTGTAAGAGTTTACATTATATTAGTGCCAGGGAGAATATAAAAGCTGCAGTAACCTACAACGTGTAACCCTTTTTATCTATCTATCTATCTATCTATCTATATATCTATCTATCTCATTATCTACACAAAGTAAAACATCTACAAAGTAAAACATCTTACACTTACAGGAATTATACTCCGATCCCGCATCAACACCCCAGGGCTTGGCAGTACAACATTTCCAGAACCATGGCTTTTCTGATCAGTAACAGAGTCACTTTTGATGCTAGTTCCATCCTTAATGGAAACAGTGTCATCATCTTCACAAGCCTCTTGAATGCTGCCATTTAGCAGGTTATGTGTAAACTGACAGTTTTCACATTGCTGGTTCTCATCCTCCTCTCTGGAGATATCTAAAAATCCATCTTGCCATTGTCCCTGTAGGAAGAAAAGCACATTTTAGTCTATTCTCCCCAAAAAAATCTTTTCCTTGAAGTAAAACCATAAAAGCTCAGGGTGATTCGATTTGGTTTGCTTACCTGACCTGAACTGGAATGTGTGGAATGGACTTGTAATCAGCTTTCTCTCACATACCTAGCCTAACATTGGTCTCTCCCTAAAGTGGATTTCCATCCGTGTGTGTATATATATTGACAGGATCGGAGGTTGTTATTGGCAATGGAAACTCAAGCTGACGTTCAGTGCAGTTATTTGTGAAACAAATACAGCAATCACTGCATTTCAGCATACAAAAGGATGCAGGGTAAATGACAGCAAAGGTCCTTCCCATCTGGGGTTAAATGCAAACACAAATCAAGTGTCCTCACCAGTATAGCAGGTCTACAGTTTATTTATGCAGCAAAAAGTCCCCCTTTCAAAGGCTTGTACACACATCATCCCCAGACTGCTTCTAATGCAGCCCTTTTCAAGTCTAATAGCTTACGTCAGCCACTTGTGTATGAGGGAGACAGGTAAACCCATACTAAAGGGTGAGGAATGGCAGGACCCACTGCCAGCCTACCTGCCATTACATAAAAATCCAGGCACATGAATCATTTTACAGCTCTGTAGTACTGAAGCAAATGGCTATCCTGGAGTTCTTATCTAACCCAGCTTAGCATCCTGGGTGAAATATACACATGCTACACAATTTTCCATGCTGTATGACTACTATATATATATATCTATAACAGGTAATGTAAGCAAGGCCTTAATTGTATATAAATCCTAGGCAGTATCTACAATGTGTATAGAATATAGAATGTGTAAATTTTTTGGGTAAAGTGTGAAACACTAGGCATTATATGTATTGTTTGGGCACAGTGTATGTCATGCCTATGCATTCTATACAGCGCTAAATGTTCTTCAAAGTGCAGGTATGACGCCTAGGGAAAGCCTGGATCATCTTGCAGGATCCATCAAATCCCTCATTTTTCCATGATCGTCTTTTGCCTAGGAAATGTGTAACAGGTCGACCACTTCAGTCTGTCACCCTTGTTTTTTGCCATTGCACGTGACACCTAGAAAACATAGGAAAGACAATTCATTTCATGTTCTTTCCCGACACACACAAGGGCGTGTGTGGTACACAATGCCTGTGTATACATTGATCAAGGGAACTTTGGCAAAGGATGACCCTCTTTTCATGCCTTGAATCTATCTTTCTAATGCCCAGCCAACTGTGGAACAGGATGCTTTGCCTGGGATTTCTATACAACACTGGCCTTGTAGATGTTGCCTGTAACACATAATGATGTATATATATATATATATACTGGATCATTGCATTGCTGTACATATTACAATTAGAACAATACTCAGCAACTCACAAAGAGGTTTATATGCATCATAACGATATCCTTTTACCATATTTTATGCCCTTGACGGAAAAAAGACAGCTACCATAATGTCTGCAAATCATGGGAAATCTTAGTGGATATTTCTGCTTTAGACAACACAAAAAACAAAACAAGGATGTAACAAAACAGATGGTATGACTAAAATACAGATAAAAATGAACACAAGAAAGAACACTGCAAAGACTGAGAAAGATCTACACAGTGACGCATGAAGCATCTTAAAAAAGTAAATTATTTATGAAGAGCAAGCTACGAATTTTAGCGTAAAAAAAAAGAAGAGTAACTTGTTGGAAGATGAGTTTTCATCTGATTTAGATGCTTTTGTCCAGGTTATTGAGCTTTATATTACGTAAGTTTCAGGACTTATGTAACAAACAGTTTCCACGCTTGGCATACTGAATGCTGCATTTCTATAAATAGTTGAGCGAGAACATACATCTTCAGGTCAGCACCTCTATCTACCTATCCTAACAAGAGAAAAGGAAGATGGAAGCGAGAGCTCTGGGGCTAAGGGACTTTTGCTTACAATATATATATAACCATGGTTCAATCCTGCCCTGGGGCTAGAAAGTTACTGCTGGAATCTCCAAGCCGCCACTGCAGATAACAGAATTGTTCATGTAAAAAACAATTTACAAAGCAGAAGCAATCAGGTTACTCATTCAAACAAATTATTTCCAAACGATAATATTTTACTTATTTTAATAATCACACAGCCAGAGGTATGTGGACACATTAACTTATTCTTGTAGCAAAAAACGTATCTAACAAAACCTATACACATTGATACAAGAACCCACCTCTCCCTTGAACCACAAGAATTTGGAAAATGGCTGCAGGGATTTGTTCCCACACAAGGGTATCAGTGATCATTTTAACGAAAGCTGGAGGGAATGGGTTCTTCAAAACACTTGCACTGCAAAAATACAATTCTGTGATTACTCACCTGTAGAATTGTTTTTACGGTGTACAGCACGGCTTGCTTCATTTCAATTCTTTACATGTGGGTAATCCGCCACAGGTGGCGCAATCGACTCCATAAAAGGGCCAGAATTACCCAGAAGACCCCAGTGTTTGAAAGCAGTAATGCAAGAAGCCGGGAGGCAAGGACCATGTTAGTAAAAACACAGCCCACCAAAAGGAACTCTCTCAACAAAAATCACCATAACAAGGCAAAGGAGAACAACGATAACAAGGGTGGGATGAAGCAAGCCGTGCTGTACACCGTAAAAACCATTCTACAGGTGAGTAATCACAGAACTGTATTTTTACAGGTGTACAGCACGGCTCGCTTCATTTCAATTCTTTACATGTGGGACATCCAACAGCAGTGTCCAAAAAAGAAGGGTGGGATCCCCAGAGAGCAATGGCAGGCAGTTCAAGCCATTCCCGCCTGGAGCACCTTACGGCCAAAAACAGCGTCAGCTGAGGCCCTAACGTCAACTTTGTAAAACTTGGAAAAAGTATGAACCGAAGACCAAGTAGCGGCCTTACAAACCTGTTCAACTGAAGCCTGGTGCTGGAAAGCCCAAGAGGCACCAATAGCCCTAGTGGAGTGAGCTGTAACACGGAAAGTGGGTTCTTTCCCCTTGGCAGAGTACGCCTGCACCACCGCCTGTCTAATCCACTTGCTGATAGTGGATTTGGCTGGAGGCAAGCCCTTCCTAGGACCGGAAGGAAGGACAAAAAGAGAATCAGACTTCCGAAATGACTCAGTGGCCACCAAATAATGCTTGAGTGCCCTGACCACATCCAGAGAATGAAGGTTCCGTTCCTTGGAATTAGCAGGGGCAGGACAATAGGGAGGTAAGACAATGTCCTCATTGAGATGAAAGGCAGATACAACCTTGGGCAAGAATCTTATCCTGATGCCGCTCAAAATAAGGAGGTTTCATGGAAAGCGCCGCCAGCTCAGAGACACGACGCACCGAAGTAATGGCAACCAAAAAGGCCACCTTAAGTCAGAATTGCACAGGGGCTCGAAAGAGGGACCCTGAAGAGCAGAAAGCACCAAGTTCAAATCCCACACCGGTAGCAGAGGTTTACGCGGTGGACGCACATGAGTGACTCCCTGGAAAAAAGTTTTGACAAGCCTATGATTAGCGAAAGATCTTTGGAAAAAAATTGCCAAGGCAGAAACTTGTCCCTTGAGGGTACTCAGTTGTAGACCCGACTCTAGACCGTGTTGAAGAAACTCCAAAATCCTGGAAAGGGAGAAGGTGCGACAAGGGAAAGCCTTAGACTCACACCAGGCAATGTAAGCATGCCAGACCCTATAATAAATCATAGAAGACTTCTTCCGAGCCTGGATCATAGTACTGACAACCAAAGCCGGCAAACCCTTATCCGTCAGGATGGAGGTTTCAGCAGCCAAGCCGTCAAAGCCAGCGTTTGTAAATTGGGGTGGCGCAGCTGTCCCTGAGTGAGGAGCTCTGGAACGTCGGGCAGGACGTACTGATCCACCACCATCTGGACGACGTCCGCATACCATGCCTTCCTCGGCCAGCGGGGGGCCACTAGGATGATCGGTACCCCCTCTTGAGCTATCTTGCGCAGCACACGACCCAACAGAGGGAAGGGAGGAAAAACATAAAGGAGTCGAAACTCCATCCCAAAAATTGCTAGTGCCTCCGTGGTGAAGGCCAGAGGATCTCTTGACAGGGAGACGAATCTTGGAAGCTTGTGATTGTGACGGGACACAAACAGGTCCACGTCCGGCTGACCCCAGCGGCAACACAGGGCAAGAAAGATCTTGTTGTCGAGAGCCCATTCCCCTAGGCGAGACGTCCCCCTGCTCAGGGCATCTGCCTCCTGGTTCTCCACCCCGGGGATGTAAACCGCCGAGATGGAGGGAACAGTCTCCTCCACCCAAGACAATATCAGGGACACTTCCTTGAGGGCTCGTTTGCTCTGAGTCCCGTCCTGATGATTGATGTAGGCGACCGCCGTCTGAGCGGACCTGGACCGCACGACCCCGTAGGTGGGGAGTCAACTGGAAGAGAACCAACTTGATTGCTCTCAACTCCAAGAGGTTGATAGGCGCGTGGGCCTCTTGAGGGCCCCACTGGCCCTGGAACTTCAGCGACTGCCAAACCCCTCCCCAACCGGTCAGACTGGCGTCCGTGGGGACAATCTCCCAGCACGGAGGCAGAGAATACCTGCCCACTAGAAGATTCCTCGAGGCCAGCCACCACAAGAGGGACTGTCTGGCCAGAGGGGATAGAGCGAATTCCTGCTTCAAGGACTCCTGACTCTGATCCCAGACGGTCAAGAGATTCAACTGAAGGGGTCTCATGTGGAACTGAGCGAAAGGCACAGCCTCGAAGCAAGACACCATGAGACCCACTAACTGCATCCCCAGACGGATGGAGGGATGAGGGCAAGCTAACAAGGCCTGCGCCTGCATCTGAAGGCCCTCCACCTTCTGCTGAGGAAGAAACACCTTGACCTGAGAAGTATCCAGCGTCATTCCCAGGAAGGACCGTACCGATGAGGGAGAGAGTGAAGACTTGGGATAACTGATCACCCAACCGAAAGACTCGAGTATCCCTCTCTGCCTGATGCAAGGATGGAGCTGCAATCAACTCTGGCTCCTCAGAAGGGCCATGACACCTGTCAGCATCTTTGTGAACACCTGTGGGGCCGAGTTGATGCCGAACGGCAAGGCCACAAACTGGTAGTGTTGATCGAACCTCAGGAACCTCTGGTGTCCCAGGAAGACAGGAACGTGCAGATAGGCATCCTTGATGTCCACAGTGGTCATGAAAACGCCTGGTCGAAGAAAGCTCACCGCCGACCGCAAGGTCTCCATGCGGAAGTGTTTGAACCTGACAAATCTGTTGAGACCCTTTAGATCCAGGATGGGTCTCAGGGAGCTGTCCTTCTTGGGCACTGTGAACAGGTTGGAGTAAAGCCCCCGACCCTGTTCTTGAAGAGGCACAGGGCAAACCACTCCTGATGACAGAAAATGTTGAACGGCCAACCTCAGGCCCTGCGCCGTCACAGGATTTTGGGAGATCCAGGACCGAATGAATCTTGGGGGTGGCCAACCTGCCAGCTCTATCTTGTATCCGGAGGACACCACCTCCTGAATCCACCGGTCCGAGACGTGTTGTCTCCAGACGTGAGCAAAGAGCCGAAGCCGTCCCCCCACCCGGCTGGGTGAGGGCGTCCCCTCATGCCTGAGGGGCCTTGGAAGGGGGCTTAGGCCTGGATCCCCAGGAAAGGCCGGGACGACCTTGGGCTCTACCTCGCCCCCATGAGTTTCTGTGTCCACCAGAGAAGGAAGATCCTCGTCCACCCCGAGAGGGGCGAAAGAAAGAAGAACCCCAAAATAGCCGCACCTGCTTACGACGCTGAGGAAGTCTCCCGTCCTAAGCCAGGAGGTCCAACCGTTCCCCCGAACAGCCTAAGTCCCAGGAAGGGAATACCAGTGAGAGCTTTTTTGGCGGCAGCATCCGCTGCCCACTGTCGCAACCAGATAGAGCGACGCAGCGCGACCATCACAGCCGAAGCCCTACCACCAAAACGTACGGCGTCATCCATAGCCGATATAATAAAAGCAAGGGAGTCCAAACAAGCCAAAAGCTCCCTGTACTCCTCCACTTGCTTGTGAGATTTGTCGATGTCCATGAGACGCCTCACCTTCTTTTTAATGGCCATGGAAACAATGGCCGCAGCACAGACAGGGCGCAGACCAGTTCCCACAGAAGTGAAAGCATGACAGGCTAGCTGATCCATGCGCCTGTAAACATGATCACGCAAGGAGGAAGTCTCAGGAGACGGAATAACCGAGGTACTGGAGAGCCTCAGAACAGGAGCATCCACTTCCGGGGGAAGGGACCAGAGGCAAACCAAATTCTCCGAAAAGGGATACCGTCTGTCCAGAACCCTAGGCACCGACGGCAACCTATTAGGTTTCTCCCATTCCTTAAAAATCATCTTAGAGAAGTGGCCTTGTTCAGGAAAGACAAGGCGTTGTCTCGCCGGCCGAAACAGGTCCCCCTGTTTCTTCTTAGCCCCCTTAGGAGTAACAATGTGCAGGGTTTCAAGTACCACTGACAACAGCTGTTCTGTATCATCCTGGGGCCACTCGTCCTCATCAGATGAAGCCGGGGCAACTGTCAAGGTCCCCCCCGACTACCCCCGGAGGAGTCGGACCCCTGGAGCAACTCACCCTCCTCAGTGAAATCTCCCCCTCACTAGGGGCCAGAAGCAGACGCGGAGGAGTCGGCGAAGCCGTCGGAGCGATGAGACTGGGGCCGGCAACACTCTTGATCCGCAATAACACTCTGGGCGCAGGGCACACAAACCGTGTTGCAGCCGCTCAGTGGGAATGTACCACACACAAGACAAAGCTTAGCAAGTCCCGGGGGGTTCCCAAGCCCGCTATTCCCAGAAGCCTCCATTATGGTGATTATGATAAGAAAGACGGACCTGAACCTTACAAAAAAAACCCAATTGGACTCTCAGCACCCTAACCCACAGGGCAGGAAAGGTTGGAGGGGGGGGTGGGGCGGGGGGTTGATGTGTATGGACCGGGAGGAACCACAAGAACCTCAATATGTGACTCTGAAAGACACAAAAGGGAAACAAGATAAGCGTCCCACAGCGCATGCACAGCCAATATAGAACACAAAATAAAGGTACCAACAAGAAGAGACCGGACTCACGGACCAAAAAGGAGCCAGTTGAAGAGCCTGGGAAGAGCCTGTGCAGCCAGTCAGCAGACCAAGGAGCGACGGTGTGAGGTAGAAACAGGAACTTTACCTCAGGAAAATCTGTGAGGAGAATGGCGCCGGCCGGCCCAAGCAGCACCTCGAGGGGCGGGGCGCGCTGCGACGATCGCGTCATCGCTCGCCAACGCCACCCCCCCCCCCCCGCGCAGCGCGCCAAGACTCCGGGTACCAAAGAGACAAAATGGATCCCCCTCCCATCCTCCGCCGCGGAGAGCACCCGAGCAGCGGGGGACAAGACCAGCAATTGCCGCCCTCGCGAACGAGGGTGCGCACCTCCCCCCCCCCCCGACGCCGTATAGCGTAGAGGAGGCTAGAGGAGCAGGAGTGGGGAAGGTGAGTATATTGTGAGGCAAAAAACGTGAGAAAAACACACACAACATAAAATGCTCAATAATAAAGCATGTGGGACACATAATGAAAGGGAAAAAAGGGTGGTTCCTCCCCTCCCCCCCCCGCCTATAGGCTCACCATAGCCTATGGCCGGCTTACTCTGAAGAAAGAGTCTGCGGCCCAGAGCGTAGCTCTGCCGAACGCCTGACCCTCGGCGTTCCCCTACCTGCACCTGATCCGCAGCCATGGCTGGGAGGCAAGAAGGGTCCCGGAAGCAGGAGGGAATAGGGCTTGCAGCGGCCGACGGGCTAGTAATGCCCGCTTACCTGCGAAGTCCATGGAGAGAGAGAAAGAGACCATCTTCGCAGTCAGACTGCAGTAGAAGACTGGGGTCTTCTGGGGTAATTCTGGCCCTTTTATGGGCCGGGAGGGGCCACAAGTCTTCCTGCAGTCAATTGCGCCACCTTTGGCAGATTACCCACATGTAAAGAATTAAAATAATGAAATTCATGGGCACTGGGTGCTTTTTCCACTAGTGATCTTTTTGATCTAGAACTGGAACTGCTTTTCACACGCTTATAGGACAAGGCATTCCCTGTCTAGGAGTTCAATCACATCATGAACACAGTTTATCACAAGTCCAAGTAGGTCCATCATATGCACATAATATCCTCCCCCCCCCAGCTTCATAATATTTTCTTGATCATTTCAATACAAAATGTCCAGGATTAACAGATGGAACCAAGCCATGCTGGCCTATTAGACTGGTTAGTTCTGGTAAATGCAGATTGAATGGCAGCCATAGTGAATAAATATTTTAAAATACAAATATCTATTATATATAAAATAGTTTTACAAAATGGAAAATGAAGAACATATATTATACACCAATATCTTATTAAAATATAGGGTATGAGGTTTTAGTTTGGTTCTATCACTTTGAGGCGTCAACCAAAATGCAGTTACCTTTTTTGGAGTAACAGTACCTACTGTAGCACTGGTTCATTTGTGTTTTGTGATTAGTACTAGTTTACAATAATTACCAACTCAAGGCCATCTGCACTTGTTTACCATTATGAAAGAGTTTCAGAACTGGCTGTAAAGAGTTATATTGGGTTGCATAAATATAAAAAGGGGATGATGTGACATAAAGAGGAGCTTGTGATCAAACATGTCTGTTGGACGCTTACTGCCTATGATTGATTGTCTTTTGTCCCAGATATGTTAAATAATGTATTTTTCTTATTGTATGTTTGCTTTATCTTGCACAGTATGTGTCACATGAGCACTGTATATTGATTGAATTGTCTTAGCTGTATATTAATCTTACCAGTCACTTTATTTTCACTAAACCTACTAGTGTACACATTGGTTTATCTCATAATCTATTTGAACCTTTGTATTGTTACACTTCTCTGAATATCTATCAATAACGCAGGGTAATGTTGACTCACAAACATAAAGCCCTCAGAGTGATAGGCATATTGCTAAACCCAGTTATTACACAACTACTGGGCAGCAGGGATGCCTGGACTCATATTGATCTTGATCGATATTGATCAGATAGATCATATTGTATTTTACCACCAGACCATTGGGAGCTTTAAAAGGCAACTTGTATAGGGAGAGAAAATATGAGCCTTGTGATAAAAATGCAAACAAACAAGAAGGAATGAGAAGAACGGGAAAAGGAGGAGGTAAAAAAAGAGCAAGAAAGCAGGGGGGAGATATAAAGGATTCTTAAAGAAAGGATCCAGATGCCTGTCCACTATGTCCACCTTTAGCTAGGCAGAGAAATGTGCACTTCATCTACCCCAACACAGGAAAGACATGTAACCATGCAAGCAGCTAAAGTCTGAGTAATTAGTTAAATTACTAAATCCTAAAATACCTAAACCGGACCTTCAGCATGATTTAATGAAAAGCCCAAACCCTTAAAAAACTATTCCCCAGCATCTAAAATTAAAATATTTTACGTTTTTAGTCACTTATTATTCTCTCCCCCTGGCCTGCAACTCTGTTCAGTACTCTAAGATACAGGCGCCGCCATCTTGGAGATGGAAGAGGAAAGCGGGATAAAGTACAAGGGGGCAGGTTATAGCTGTGCAATACCAGAATGCAGAGCAACACAGTCAGAATACAGTTCCTGTTTGCAGGCTGCCTGATGCTCCATGAGCCGCCATCTTGGATATTTAAAGGCTTATAACATGCAGTAGATGATGAGGATTTTTAATGTGAGCAATATGTACATTCAGGGAGTGTGAAACATATAAGATATGCTCTTATTCAGGGTGAAGGTTCACTTTAACCCTTTCGCTGCCAGCCTACCTGCAGCATTTGCCACTCCCTGTTGCCAGACTGAGTTTGACTGTTTTGCGCTACACATGTTCAACTGTCATTTTCGAAGGGATTTCCAGGGATTTCCCAGGAAAATTATATATTGTTTTTTTCAACAGAGTCTGGGCTTTAACATGAAATGTCTTGTTTGTGTTTTTTAGGTGTATTCTCAACATTTTTGGGTGAAATGTGTGAAAAAAAATAAAAAAAATATATTTTTTTACAATTTGTAGAGTTTTTTTGTAATAAAAAATGTAAGTTTGTCAATAAAATCTTATTGCGTGAGAAACCCCAATTTCTCCCGCTTACAGCGATACCACATATGTATAGGTAGACACCCTTTCCTGCCCAGAAGCCTTTTATAGCTGCTGGATGACAAATGGTTAATTAAAAAAAAAAATGACATAGGGTCCCCCTTCCCGGGGAGGGGGACCCCATTTTTTTTTGGATTTTTAAGGGTTAAAAACCCTTAAAAATCCAAAAAAAAAAATGACGTGGGGTCCCCCTTACCCAAAGTAACCAGCCCGGGACCAGCTATGGGGGCTTGTAGGCACAGAGTGGGGGGGCCAGCTTTGGTGGCCCCCCCACCCTGCAGCCTACGAGCCCACATAGCCTATGTGGGCCCGGGCTCTTCTGCCCCCCCCTGGCCTTTGGGGAGGCAGGTAATGGGGGTGCGGGGGTTAATGGCAATGCCACCCCCCCAGCCATGTGAACTGGTATAAGGGGTCTCATGGACCCCTTACCAGCTCACAAAGGGTTAACTGTAAAAAAAAAAACACCACACAATAAAAAAAAGTATTTTATTAAAAAAAAATAATTTTTTTTTACTGTACTTACCTTCGATTGCAAGCTCTTGTCCCTCGCCGCTCAGCTGACAGATGCCTGTGATCGGCATCCAGAGAAGGAGAAGGCAGGAGATCAGAGGATCTCCTGTCACCTCCTTCCAGGGCACCGATCACCGGCATCTGAGAAGCTGAGAAAGCTGAAGCCGGTGATCGGGACCGGGATGACGTCATAAGCCCCGCCCCCAAGGGGGCGGGGCTTAGAGGCAAGATGGCGGTCGCCATCTTGAAGAAGAGAGGAGAGAGCCTCCCAGGCTCCCTCCTGAAGATCGGTAAGTCCTGGGGGGGGATCGGAGGCCCCCCAGGTGAAGAGGAGGGACAGCGGGAGCCAGCGCACATGGAGGTAAGTGAATGTCATTTTTATTTTTTTTTTTTTTTTACAGTTAGCAGCTGCTGCTGCAGAAGCGGGGGGGGGGCGGCCTATTCCGGGGGCTCTCCTGGAGCCATCCGACCCCCCACGGGGGATCGGATGGCACCAAATTAAAGGGGAGACCCGGCCGGATCCAACAAGGGGTCAGGTGAGTATTTTTTATTTTTATTTTTTAAACTAGAAGCGATCAAAGTCAAGCACGTAACACCTACGGGCTTGGCACTTAAGGCCCAGCCAAGCCAGCACGTAGGTGTTACGTGCTTGGCAACAAAAGGGTTAAGAGCAGAGCACCTCCTTGGCCTTAATCTCAGTGTACTGTAGGAAGAGCCTCAAATTGAGGCATCAGTGTCATGAAGACTTCTACCAATTAGCAGCATCTCTTACTAATGTATGTCCTGTTCCAAAAGTGAAACTTTGGAAATAATAGTGCTCTGATGGGTGCATGGGTACAGGATTTTACAGTGAGGAGTAAAATACCATTTTCCTTATAATCCTGAAATCATCCCAGTTTCTTTTAGTCATATAAAATAGTACTTCCCAAGCGATAAACAACAAAAGTGGAAATAAATTAGTTAGAACCTCAAGCAATTTAAAGTATCCATGCAGTAGGAATCTAATATAACTAGAGAGAAAAACTTTAGTAGAAACAATAACATGTCCTAAAGACCAGGACCGAGATAAAAGCAAGAAAAGGAGCCCGTAACTTATGTCCGTAAGACATTAGAAAAAAAAATCAGCCTACTCTCCCCTGTATCATTCAACCCCCAAGGATCTCTTCCCCGGTGTCCACAGGTAAGAGGGATCATGCCATCGTGGCAGACAATACATGTCAACCTCTGCCAAAGCTGTCATATGTCAATAACAATTATTGAAGAGGAGGCACACACATGTGCTACTGTATGAAGGCCAAGGAGGCAGGAAGTTGTCTTTTGTGTCTCCTAATGAGGTGCTTCAATACCTACACATACATGAATAAAAGGAACAGGGCCACCTACAGGACAATAAGGAAAGCCTGAGAGCCAAGCTTATCCCCAGCATCCTTTGTAAATATGGGTTTAGTCACATTAAAATTATACTAAAGGCAAGTCTGATTGTTATCCTATTGTCTCTGGCTACAGGTTGCACTGTCCCAAACTTCAATCCGTTTTCAAAAAGACCCTGTAGTTCCTAAGTTATTAGTAAAAGTATTGGAGCATTAGAGATGCAGAGAAAAAAATTAGGATAACAGCGGGTGTGGCAACAGCAATGTGATGTAAGCACACTGTGTGCTTTAAATATATCATAGTAAGAAAATAAGTGCATTGTTGTGTCTCTAGTTATTACTGCCAGCACATAGTGTGATCGGAAAAAGGGGGTGATAGATGCTGCAAGCTAAGAGCATCTCCAGCCTGCCAGCACATAGTGTGACCAGGGAGAAGGGTTGGCTCTCAGAGCTGCAGAGAGAGACAGCCAATCAGGATGTCTGGGGGGAGGTAGTAGGGGGTGTTTTCGTTCTCAGTCCACTGAAGGTTGTGGCTGAGGGATCAGGTCAGTGGGGTGGAGTCTGAAAGCTGAATGAGGAAGTGATATCCTCACTAAGTAGACAGACATAGCAGGAAGGAGAGCACTGGATGGACCCAATGTAAAGTAAGCTGTGATTTTTCAACTTTTGACTTGCCAATCACTTTAAAGTGGACCAACACCCAGGATTTTGACTATCCTGGGTTTTGGTCCACTTCGGGGGGGTACCCCGATTGGGGGTGCCCCGCTGTGTGAAACCCCCCAGAAAGCCCCAAAAACTCACCTCACCACGCTCCCACGTGACCGTGCCGTCCAATCCCCGCCGACGGACAAGCGGGTGACAGCGACGGACAAGACAGCGCGTCCGCCGCCGCCTCCCGCACGTTACTCTTACAGTGCGCACGCCTGCACCGGCCATTCACAAACGGGCGACGCAGGCGCGCGCACGTCTAGAGGGGCGCGCGGGAGGCGGCGGCGGCGACTAAGGTAAGGTCTTTTTGGGGTTTTGGGGGGGTTTCACCCCGCGGGACATCCCGATCTCGGATGTCCCGCGGTGAGGGAGGTGATCGGCCCGGGAATCTTATAGATTCCTGGGCCGATCACCCCTGGGTGTTGGTCCACTTTAAGCCCAGTCTGAACTAGGAGGACCATGGTCTCCTTGTGGTGTGCACCTGACTCATCCTCATCATAGTAGATGCATTACTTTGCATGAGGAGAGTGATTTGTAAAAATCTGATTCGGTTCGGACCAACACGAAGAAATTCTCAGAAACACCATAATCAATTTTTTGGAAAAATCGCTCATCTCTATGCCTGTCCATTGATAGATGCTTATAAGCTATATTGTAGCAAAATGCAACATGTTGCAGGCCACAGGAAGTCTACCACACTTTACCTACACAGGACAAAGATTTCAGCCATTCGCCCCCCACCTCAACACTCCGTGTCAGTCAGTCGATGCTAAATGCAACATACCAGAACCAGAGCACAGGAAATCTGGGAAAAATTTAGCAAAGCATGAAAAGCAAAGCCCCTGGGGCAATACAACATCAATTTCACAACCCCAGCCACCACCAACCAGCTATCCCAAAGCAATGCAGAACACTTATACCCTGGGGACTAGATCTCCTGTGCTGAAGGGACCAGAGCACAGTGCTCATCGACTGGATCTCCTGAACACACAGTTCACCAAGGCAAAAATCTGAACTGGGGGGGGGGCTGTAACCCAAGTGTGGCTAAACAGTTGGATGTGGCATTCATAGTAAATCAATAAAAAACAGTACTATAAAACAAACTATAAAATTTACCAATTATTGAGCTGTTCCAAATTTCCAGTTTTTTTATGATAAAGTGGTGGACAATTAGTGTCACTTTGAGGTTTCTGAATAGAAAACTTAGCCTTGTTTCCTATATAAGTTTAGAAGAAAGGAGGTTTAAAGTAGGGCTCCAGGTATGACTTTATTTTTTTGGGTGGTCAAGGGTCAAACAGGTCATATATCCCATTGGGTGACACCCCCTCCCCATTAAAGAGTGCACATATACATTTTTTAAGTATAGAAAAGTATTCCCAACCCCACCAATGTTATTTTCCTCCTGAACTAAGCATAACTTTCAGAAGCACAAAGCAAGAAAATACAGATAAAACAAATGAAACTGGCTGAGGTTTTGGTCAACACCCACTCTGTCTTAAACTGAAAAAAAATTTGGTTTGAGTTTTTTATTAGCAGAAAATGTAATCACTGGGCCTAAAATTGGTGACCAGAACAACGTATGGAGTTTCTGACCTAGTGACAGTTCATGGGGCTTTTCTATTCACATAGCTTTCTGTTTAGTCACTAAAAAAGAAAACATGAAACGTCCATAAGGATTACAATGAAACAAATATTTCCAACCGTGCCCTATTCCATCCTAAATAATAATAATTTATATAATAATATAAAAAATAAAAGTTACAACAATATGGCAGTGTTACCCACATCACCAAAGAGGTGTCCAAAAATCAGGAGTGTTTATTCTTATTTCCTTTCTACTTATTTGTAATGACAAATCCCCATTGACTTGCCCAAATAAGCTTATAACAGAGCCACGTACAGAAACATAAAAGCATCACCATAACAATGTTATATGAGTGTTACAGGACGTTCCCCCTAATTCATACATACATTCGTACATTCAAATAGTGGTCCCACTTCCTGACAATAAACACCTATTCACACCTAGCTGCCAACAAGCAAAGTAGGGTGTGGTAGTCCTACCATGTCTATGGTAAACAGAACAATAGATACCTATCACACCTAGCTGTACTTGAAAGGGCATCCTTGAATTTCTAATGAGGACTTCAGACGGCCAATATACGTTGGACACTGGGAATTGGCTGTTATTTCTGGGAAGCCTTGTAACTCCTATAATATGTCACTCATAACTATATTAATGAGAGATTCTCATTCAGAACTATTAGACCTTTCATTTGATATCAAACATAGCATACATATATTGTCCAGGGCTTGACAATCCACAAAGTATTGTACCCTGGATGATATACATTTGGTGTTTGGGCTCATTTAACTAAGAAATTTATGGGGATCATGAATTTCTTGGTTACAAGTTGATAGCATGCATATTGTGAGAGTTATGATCTTTATGAAATATACATCTAATTCGTAAGAGTCCTGATGGGGGCCGAGCTTGGCAGACACTCCCACGAGGCGGGGAATGCTGGCCACTCCCTCTATTGTTCATACATTAGTAAGCTCTGTGCCGGGGGCCAGGTAGTGGATGGCTGGCGAGGGTCGATGGCTGATGGCAGTCGTTGGATGGCGGGGGAATGAAAGGATGGACCTGAATGCCCATGAAACTTAAGTATCTTTGTGTATCTCTATCTGTCTATATGCTCTAGCTGTCTATATCACTCTATATCCATTATAACATAGTGTACCGTAACTTACTGTAACTTTCATTAATGTAACAACTGCCTATATTTAAGGATATCTGGGAACTTTAGGAACTTATTGGGTTAGTAAGGTTAATTACTGTGCTACTAATTAAACCCGTTTTATAAATACATCTTACTGTGTGTGTAGTGGATAATTTCTCACACAATAGTTTGTAGGTGCAAAGTGTTTAAGGTATTAATATATTTCTTTCTTAGGACAGGTCACTGGTTGTGTTGGGAGAGCCTTAGCGGCCATTGTTTGTATCAGATTGGTGGCCGCTGGGCTGATGTGATTGTTAGTATTTGCGATATTTATAGCATTGATCTCTAATAGAGATATTGGAGGTCAGTGTGAAGCAGATATTAACTATATCATATATTTCCCTTTTTCAATGAGCTCTGTAGCTCTTTTAGTTTTTAAAATAATTCCTCAATGCAAACAGACAGCTTGGGAGGTCAATGCATTATGATGTAATGATCACAATCAGCCAGTAGATGGTGATGACACTCTTATTATCATAGAAAGCATCTTTATATAGTGCGGTGGGAAGCTGAGGGTATTTTACGTGTTTTTATAGCAGCACTTATGCTTTCCCTCTACAGGAATAAACAATATATAATATGCTCATAATAATGCAATGTATGGATGACCTGTCATGTACCCATTTATCATAAAGCCATTTGGACATTAGTCAGTGAATAACTACTAGACCATATCCCTCAAACTCATTTTCACCGAGGGTCACATCAGCATTATCCTTGCCTTCAAAGGGCCGGTTCAAGTGGACCAACACCCACATGGTGCAGGTTTTGGTTCCTGCCACTATAAGATAGGCTGGGAACCAGCCTCTGCCGGGAATCAAGAGCAGCAATTGTGCGCCAGCGTGTGCGCCAGGCAGACAATTGCTGCTCTTGATTCCCGGCAGAGGAGCGAGGTTAAGGTGAGATTTACAGGCCTTCTGGGTAGTTATGTGCAGGGGGGTGGAATTCCAGATTTCTGGATGCCCCTGTTCTGGCCCCTGGAATGTGTTGCCCATATATGCGCCAGTGGACAATCACTGAGCTGGGGAAGCAACATTAAGGTGAGATTTACGGAAGTTCTGGGGGGTTATGTGCAGGGAAATTCTGGATGCCCCCCCACCCAGCCTGTCATATCGCAGTGGGGACCAACACCCCCGCTGCATGGGTGTTGGTCCACTTTAATAACAATTACAAAACAAAATGCAAACACGACCATTCAAATGTATGGTTACAGACACACAATTATTCAGGACAGATGAAGACACTAAATTATTTTCCCAGGACAGCCACAGAATTATTTTGCCTAGGACAGCTAGTGGATTATTTTGACCTGGCCAGTTAAACTGGACCTTCAGCATAATTTAGTTAAAAGCTCAAACACTTAAAAAATTATTCCCCAGCTAAAATGAATATATTTTACGTTTTTAGTCACTTACATATTATTCTTTCCCCCACTGGGCTGCAACTCTGGGCAGCACTCTAGAATATGGGCGCCGCCATCTTGCCTCAGGAACTTCACATACTGACGAGAGGAGAGGGGGAAACTGCAGGAGGGCAGAGTTATAGCTGTGCTTTGCTCAGACAGAGCAGAGCTGGGGTCAGAAAAAGGACAACAATCCCAATGCAGAGCGGCACAGTAAGAAGACACTTCCTGTTTGCAGGCAGCCTGAGACTCCATGGGCCGCCATCTCAGAAAATGCAGTAGATGCAGGTGGGATGATTTGTAATGTGGTCAATCTGTATGTACAGCAAGCAGGAAACATATAATAGGCTTTTTTTTAGGGTGAAGGTCCAAGTAGTGTCACAAAAATATGTTGCTCAGGACAGATGCAGAATTATTTTGCCCAGGCAAGCCCTTCCATAATTCTTCCCACCCTACCTAGCTAGCTGGCAATAACCCCTGCAGCAGATGTTAGGTAGGTTAGGCGGGCCCCCCTTGTGTTGTGAGAGCTGGTTGCCAAGATACACAGAACAATTTCAGAAACAACTCTTTTCCCACAGAACGGAAAAAAGGCCCTGCATCTGGGGTCAGGATTGGAGATGGTACTGTGGTCCATGGTGGAATTCCCTGGCATAACATCGCAGCACCACACATAGACACCAACACGGGCTGCCGGTGTCAGAAACCCAGGAGTGACGGGAACCAGTCAGAGGACCACATAAAAGGGCTCGTAGGGCCCTATGCGGCCCCCGGGCCTTGAGCTTGAAGCGTTTGTGGTCTAAATTATTGTAAAGGAAACTAAAGATGGTGATTCTGCAAACATGCTGGGTCATCTAACAAATCAGGTCTCATTATTAGGGCTGTGAATGTTCTCATTGAATTAGGTCATGATATATCTGTAGGAATTTTAGACGTTTCACTGGTCAATCGACTGGCACAACATCTTCACCAGAATAAAACCGCAAGTTTGCCTTGATTTATTCCTACAGAAAAGTCTCAATGCCTGATTTACTATGGGCTCCAATAAAGCAGAGTTATAGGCCAAAGAAGGTATAGCAGTGCTTAGGTCAGAGCACAGTGCAATTAAATAGAATTTAATATTAATACGCTGATATTGGTGTTTAGAAAATCACTAGTGCACTTTGGGTGCATTCTAGAAAAATAGCTCAAAAAGAATAGCTGCACAACCAATTTTTTAAAACTGTTTTTCACCCTATAAGACGTGCCTTGGTTTTGAAGAAGGAAAATAAGAAAAAAATTATTATGAACCAAATGTGCTAACCACCCCCAAAGACTCAAGTAATAGACAAGGTGCAGAATCCCCCTATTACATGCAACACCCAGGATAGTCAAAATCCTGGGTGTTGGTCCACTTTAAGAACCTTTGAAGTATCCTCAAAAAATATGAGGGTGGGGGGACAGTTCACATTATGTGAAGTTCGACAGATGCAAGAAGCATGAAGGCGATATCAAAGAAGGGCTCATATGTTACTATGTAACCTGGTCTGTTAAGATGTTTTGTATTGAAACAGCTTTTGATCTCAGTAAATGTGACCTGTTAAAGCGGACCAACACCATGTGCGGCGTGGGATGACATTCTGGGGGGGATATCCAGAATGCTAGAGCCCCGCTCCACACATAACCGCCTAGAACGCCCATAAATCTCACCTTTCCCTCAACCCCCCACCGGGAATCCAGCACATTGGCAGGACATTTGGCGGATGGAACATTAGTTAACGAAGTTAAGGTGAGATTTACCGGCGTTCTGGGGGGTTATTTGCAGGGGGGGGGGGGCTGAAGCATTCTGGATGCACCCCCCCCCCAGACTGTCATTTAACGGCGGCGCACAGGGTGTTGGTCTGCTACAAATTCAAGCCCTCGTTACATGGGGTTCACACCTCAGGCATGTTGGCTCTTTGGCTTGCATACCCGTAGGAGTGTTAGTGGTTCAGATGTTGGTGTATAGTGTTTACTTTGAAGCATTTTCATCACTAACTAGGCAAATACAAAAAAGCAAAGGGGGTGGGAGTAGCTCCATCACTATTATTTATACAAAATTATCATCATTATTATTCAGGGCCTGGGAACCAATTTACCGCCCAGTTTAACCCTCTCATCATCTAAGTATTAAGCACCAAACATGTCTAGCTATGTGGAAAGACAGAGATTTGGTTGCCCATATCTGCAGATACATGTGGAAGCCACACTGCCCCGACAAGGCCATGAAATGCCATGAACACACACAGGGAGGGATTCAGCCACTATGGATGTCTCTCTATGGAGTGTTCTAAAGGGAGGCTGGCAGCTTCCCAGGTGAGTAGCTCTGGCTACATTGCATGTCCCAACTTTGGGGACTCAGAATTGAGAGTAGGGACCACACTAAACACAGAGTGCCTTGCCGGGGCAGTGTGGCTTCCACATGTATCTGCAGATATGTGCAACCAAATCTCTGTCTTTCCACATAGCTAGACATGTTTGGTGCTTAATACTTAGATGATGAGAGGGTTAAACTGGGCGGTAAATTGGTTCCCAGGACCTGAATAATAATGATGATGATTTTGTATATATAATAGGGATGGATCTACTCCCACCCCCTTTGCTCAAATACAAAAAGAGAATAAGATGAGTTTAAAACAGGTATTTCAAACTTTTTGAAATCAGTGACCTTAAAGGAGAGTCCAGGAGATGGCAATATTAGGGCAGAAAGAAGTGCCCCAAGTGCCTTTTCTTTATTTCCTGTAAACCTAACAAATGTTTTAATATGATTAGGGTTTGGACAATTGATTAGGCAATTACCAAATCAGAAAATGCCTAGTTAAATTGCAAAATGTACTATGGGCCTAATTCATGAGGCCCTGCGTCATTATCTGCTAGTTTCCCCTAGTGTGATCCAGTTTAATCTATGCCTAAAGCAGAACTTAAGTTAAAAAGAACCCCCCCCCCTGCCCTGCCACGCTACTCTGGTGCTGAAACAGGATGGGTGGGTTACAAAGAAAAAAACCCATACCTTAGCCAGGCGCCTGGCTCCTCCTCCAGATTCTAAGCGCCGTCATCTTACCTGGAAGACACAGAGCTGCCTCCCCCGGCTCCGTGCACGGTCCCGTCTGCCCATTCAAGTAAATGGTTGGACGGGAGCACTCGCTGATCTGGGGGATGCAGCTTTGATCCTTTACATGCAGCAGCCGCAGAAGACTGGGAGGACAACCGGCCACCTGGCTAAGCTATGGGTTTTTTTTCTTTGTAACCCCCTCCTGCCTCAGCGCCAGGGTAGCGTGGCAGGGCGGGGGGGTCCTTTTTAACTGAAGTTTCACTTTAACAAACCAAAACTTGTCAGACACATTCTGCCCAAGATAGCTTAAACCGGACCTTCACCATGATTTATTGAAAAGCCCAAACCCTTAAAAAACAGCATCTAAAATTAATATATTTTACGTTTTTAGTCACTTACTTATTATTCTTTACCCCACTGAGCTGCAACTGTTAAGGACTTTAGGATACGGGTGCCACCATCTTGACTCAGAAGCATTACACTTACTGAGGAGAGGAGAGTGGGATAAAGTACAGAGGGGCAGGTTATAGCTGTACTTTGCTCAGACAGAGCAGAGCTGGGGTCAGGAAAAGGTCAGCAGTCCCGGAATGCAGAGCAGCCCAGTCAGAAGGCACTTCCTGTTTGCAGGCTGCCTGATGTTCTATAAGCCGCCATCTTGGATGTTTAAAGGCTCATAACATGCAGTAGATGCAGGTAGGATGATTTTTAATGTGAGCAATCTGTATGTGCAGGGTGTGGGAAACATATAAGATAGACTCTTATTCAGAGTGAAGGACTGCTTTAATTTACCAATACGACGGTACGACCCAGAGGACTTTGGCAAGGTTGTCTAGTTTTTCTGGCGCACACCTTAGAAAGCGATGATGGCTTTCTCCATATTTCGTACTTTTTACCTTATCTTTTTTTAAATGTTCTCTAGACTATATATTTATATCATTAACATGTTGTAAGTGGCAAACAGTGAGTAGAGCTGAAAAACATCACATTTGTTAACGTATTACAAAATATGTCATTTTATTGTTTTAGTTCAAACCCAACACATCAAGATCACTAAAATGGATTTTCATATCCCAGAAAATGTGTCTGCTGCTGTCATCAGGTTACAGAGCGTTATCTGGGCATTTGACTTGTAAACTGGGAAGTTTGCAACCGCCTCTCTGCGCCTGTCTGCGGTGCACACTATTTTTGTTAAATGTTATAGTTTCTTGATGGCAGAAAGTGGTGCAAAGCAGCAGAATGTGTGACAATTCCACCAGTTTCCAATAGTTTGCTCAGGTTTCCAAGGTTTCCACTAGTTTCCACAGTGGTTTCTGCAAAAAATGAACTTAAACTAGCGGAAACTGGCAGAAGTTGTAAATTAAGCCCTATATGTATCTATATAAAGACTATTCAACATTTTTGTTTTGAGGCAAATTTCAGAAAATAATTATTAGCCCATATAATAGCTTTATAAAGCATCATTTATAAAGTAGTACTTATGCTAGATGTTCGGAAGATAGAAGTGAAGGATTACCAGCTACTCATTTTGCTATCAGTGGTTGCGTCATGTTTGAAAAGCGGGAGGTTTATTTAAAAGAAAAAACGGTGGATGTCATCGGGGCAGAGATTGGCTTGACAGTCCCAAATATGGAACTCCTGAATTGATAATACTAACCTGGTCTCATTAATCATTACTTTTCTGTAAGATGAACCACAACAACAAACCACAAACCTATCAAGAAAAGCTTCTGTGGTATTAGATATTTTTTACAACATCTAAAAAATAAGTTCAGCTATGAAAACATCTCAAAATCAGAAATGATATGCAATACAAAACAGATTTACCTCTTCACAGGATGAAGCTGTTGACAAGCTACAATGAGATTCAGTGCATTCAAACACATCTTCATCTTGTGCATCAAGCAAACTTGACTGAGTCATAAAGGAGGTTTCAGGATTTCTATCCAAATTTTCATCTATTGGGGATTCATTTATAGCTTGTGGTTGAGAATTTTCAGAAGAGGTTTCTGACCCCAGGCTGGGAACATTAGGGCTTGTTGATTCCTCAGGTTGTGACAATTCAAATAGATCCTGAGATGAATCTTGCGGAATTACTTCCCCACACAAAGTATCATTTAAACATAATGTATTATCATCTGATGTTTGTGGTATCACACACTCGGAATTGATTGGTTCTTCTTCAGGTGTGATGTGAAATGAGATGTCCTGATCAAATAAATTATCCAGTTTATGATGATTCTCACACGTTCCAGATTCCGAAGTGCTTGGAGGCTCAGAAGAAAAAGAGGATGCATTCTCATTCTCAATGACTAAGGGCTTGTTGATAAAGGAGTTTTGTAGCCTAGGGGTTTTCGGGGTTGACTGAGAAACTTGAACATCTGATGCAGATGACCTGGAGGAGCCTCGCCATTTTCTAGCTGCTTCTGCAACATTGCTGAAAAACTTAAAAACTCCTGCAAGGTTTTTGGGTTTTCCACCACTGGCACTGTCCGTTGTTGTAGAAAGACACACACTTTCCTCTAATCTTTGGTCTGTCCCTGCAGAAGAAACATTTTCAGCTGTGTTGACTGCATTTTGGAATGCATTGCCTTGAAATTTATCAAATCCTTTTGCATTATCTTTTGTGGTTAGTGAAATGCCCTTTAGATAGCTCCACATATAGGAACTCCTGCCCCTTTGGTGTTCAGGTGTCATTTTCAGTCCTCGCCTTTGGATTTCTCCTTCAGCAATGGTTGAGCTCTTAGTGCCAACAAGTGCCCTCCTACGATGACAGCCAAGATTATCATTGGTCATAAATTCCTGTTGCCCGTTTATTCCATCACCCATATTCCTTAACCACTTGGTATCACTGGAAATACATTCAGAGATGCTAATATTTAACTCTACATCTTCAAAAGAGGTATCTAAGTCATCTATGTAGCCTGCATAGGAATGTCTATAAGGTCTTTGTCCATCAGCATATTTTCTCGTTCGAAATAAAGTACTTGGGATTGTAAGTTCTATATCCTCTGACGGCTGACTTTGGACCTTTGCCTTGGAATTTCGAAGAACTGAACTTTTGGAAAAAGTTGCAGACCTTAGTCTTTTGAAGGATCTCACTTTGTCCATAAAAGACAGCTTTGGCTTGGGCTCATTGACTTCACTTGTTAGTATCAGAGACTGCGGTCTTTTACTTCGGCCAGAGTTGGCTCTTCTCCTACTGACCAAACTCCAGATACGAGGCCCTTTTGCCTTTTTTTCATACCTATTTGGCGTATCACCCCCTTGAAGCTGAGTGGAAACCCCACTAACCTCGCAGGGGTCAAGCTCGCAAATCGCCATACTGTCTGTATTGTTTTCCGTAAGGCTACCTTCAAAACTTTTGTTCATGTACCCATTAAGGATAACATTTGAGTAGCCGTTTAGGTCACCATTTATAACTTCCATTGCTTGCTCTCCTGTCTTCAGCACATCCTTTCAACCCCTTTGTGCAGAGACTGTAGCAGAAATCTGAAAGAATAAAAAAGGAAATGAGCATAATTACAAAAACATTTATCATTAGACATCCAAATAAATTTGTATGGACCTGACACGACTTTAGCATGTGTTAAGAACTGCCATAATACTTCTTTAATAGGGAGGTGGGAGCATCATTGTGCCTTAAATCTAAACAAAAACTGGGATTGTGACTATCCTGTGTTTACTGCCCTGATTTGGGATGCCCCACTGTGTGAAACACCCCAGAACACCCAGAAAAACTCACCCTTCCCGCACATGCACAGGCTCTCATCCAATCAGTTTTGTTTGCACACAGAGACAGGTCTGTGAAATGCCAGGGATGTGACAGCAGCCCACAAATGTGGTGGGGGTTCACTGGAAAGGTGATCGGTGGGATTTGGCACAGTGGGGCATCCCAAATTGGGGGGGGTTAATTGGCTGGTCCAGTCTCTCCATCTAAAAACATTCTTACTGAAAGTAACAAAACAACCAAGCTGCATTTGCCTCTATAGCACCAACATATTTTACAGGCTTTTATGCACTGAAAGTGCCTAGGGTAGCATCAAGTGTAAATAATATCCTAATTACAGAGTAACTTAATCCATAGAAACAAATTTCTGCCCTCTGTTTCAGGAAAGCATGCCACTGTACTTGGCTCATGATGTCATAGGGGTTCTTTACACAAACCATCAGGAGAAAATGTTTTCAATGGCTGCCAACATAATACTTAAAGTGGACCAATGCTCTTAGAGAGCATTGGGCAGGAAATCTGCATTCCTCAGCCAATCAAAAGAGCTCTGTGCCCCGTGTGATGATTGGTCGGGAAGCTTTCCATTCAAGAGCAAGCAGATCTCTCGCCCACTTCCAATGAGTGCACACATGGAGCACATAGATGCGGTTATCCTACTCCCTACCTCTCCTGCTGTTTGGCGCATGGAGCCCGGTGGCTCTAAGCCTGGAGCCGTCAGACTCATTCAGGCTGAGGAAGCCGCCAGGCAAAACATCTCCTTGCTAGGTAACCAGAAGCCCAGCCAGGTGATCCCTGCCAGCAGCCTGCAAATCGCAGTAGCTTAGGCCACAGAGCAGCTTCCCTCCCACAACATAGGCTACTCCTCTGATGCTCCAGAGTAACTCTGTACTGGACAGGTGATTCAGCCATAAAGATTAGAGAACCTTAGAAGCGCTGGCCCACTATACAATGGAATGTTGCTGGGTCAGGAAATAGAAGGGTTTGAGGGGGTCAGGGTGTTGTCCTGCACTGTGGCGGATAATAGTTGAAGTGGCAGCAGGGAGGAAGTGAGGGTGTGTCTGGGCTCTGACTAATGGTTCAGATAAAGACGGTGTTAAACCAGACCAAAACCATGTTTGAGGTGCCCCTGCTTGTTGAAAGTCCCTTGTTCATACTCATAATTGCTGCAGCATCATGTGGCATTTCTGGTCCCTTCAATCTGTGTGCACCCACCCGCCAGCCATTCAGTTCTGCTTGGTGAAGCAAGCAGAGTGGATGCCACCAGAGGACCACGTATGCTGATTGGGATCAAAGAATGAGGTAAGTTTATAGGGACCTGAAGGCTTTCACAATGCAGAATGTACCTAGTGCAAGCTTTCACTGTGCCCTAGAGTCTTTTAAAGGCTGAGATATTGGGGTTTTAGTCTGATTTAATGCTGGCCTTGGGACATGGCTCATGTCATGCAAAAAGTGGGTAAGCCCCCTCAACCCGAGCCGCATGAAGGCAACACTGTGCGTGAGTAGAGGAGGGGGAAACACAGGAGACGGATTTAAAGGTGATGTTGGCCGTGGCCCCTGTTCCAGGGAAGGAAAGTGTGAAGATAACTGCACCTTTTTAAGCTGCGATTGGAGATAGATTGGCAAGACATGCCACAGTGTAGATGGACACCCCACCCCCCCCCATACCCCAGTTACATCATTTCACACTTGATATGGGCCAATGAAACCTATTAAGCCCCTGACCAGGGTACTCTGCACAGGTGTAGAAGCTCTAAATTGTGTGACATTTATTAGGTGTGAGAGTTATAGTATATATTTTTGACACGTGGTAGAAGCAAAACATATCGGTGTATACAGGATTTGGTCTTGCCAATTCCCTCTTCAAATTAACGATATATAATCAAGATAAATTGTCATACATATTAATTTAGTGTTAGAATTTGCACTTTAAAGAATAATCTGATCGACAGGCATGATTATAAAATGTTTTGATAGCTTTGAGCTATCTATAGACATCTGAAACTAGTAGGACAAGCAATTCTGTTCTAGCACACTCAGGTATGTCTGTCAGACGGCTTTCTAACAGACTGATGTGCTCAGTTTTCAGGGCAGATCAGTTTGTAAAACTAGAAAGGTAGACAAGTGTAGAAGATATATAACATTACTACAAGAAAAGAATAGTGATATGCCAAAGCTTTGGGATTACAGCCCCACTAGTCAAGAACTGCCAGCTCAGGCCACTGGTATCCCATGTCATTCAAATATAAAGTGTAATGAACAGCCACAATAGCAACGGCAACCATTAACACACATGGCACAACAGTGCAATTAAGTAACACTATGGGCCTGATTCAAAGCCTGCCTGTGAATGCTCGTTTTTTTTGGGAGCTGATCTTAGAAACCGGGAACCGTATCATTCACAGCCACATTCTGATAAAAGTTTGTTCTTGGCGTATTTGCTTTGCATACGCATTTGGTTTAGCTGAGCATTTCGCTATCTGCAGCTACGTTTTTACCTGTTTTTGGCCGTAACTTGCCGTGTCCTCGGTGTGCCGTGTCCTTAGGTGGCTTTCCGATGTACACCTTTTTTTGTTTTTACCAGCTATTTTAACATGCTTCCGTGTGCTTCCCGTTGTCCCCCACCAGTGTACCCATGGTAGTCTGCATGTCCTTGCACATACTTACCTTTGTCCCCCCCCCCCCCACTGGCATCTAGGGCATCCCATGTAGTCTGCATGTCCTTGCACATACTTACCCTCCTCCCCCTGCTGGCATCTAGGGCATCCTATGTAGTCTGCATGTCCTTGCACATACTTACCTTCTTCCCCCCTGCTGGCATCTAGGGCATCCCATGTAGTCTGCATGTCCTTGCACATACTTACCTTTGAACTTTGGTTGTCATGTTATCTGCTTCTACCCACCTAACTAGTTACTCACCTCCTACTTCAGTCACCTGCTGTTTTGGTGTTCTGTTTACACCACTGTTAGTTTGGTTTGCGTCTGCTTTATGTAGTTGCATAGAAAACACACCACCACACAGCATAAAACTCTTTGTTTTTTTTTATTTTTGGGTTTTTTTTTGGTATGAACTTACATAAAAAAAGAAATTAGCTAAATTAAATAAAATGTTTAAAGTTTTTTCCTGGGACCAACATGGCACCTGCAAAGAGAAAAAAGCAATTCTGTGAGTACTCACCTGTAGAATTGTTTTTGTTCTTGCATGGCACGGCCTGCTTTGGTATTAATAACAGTTGGGTTATTCCGCCACAAGGTGGCGCAGTGTACTGCAGAAGAGCTGTGGCATCTCCCGGCCCCCTATAAAAACGGGATTAACCATAGAGTTCCCAGCGTAGACAAGCAGTGAGACAAGAAGCCGGGAGAGAATAAAGGTAACAAATGTAAAAAAGGTAGGTAAAAGACCCCAATTAACTTGGAACAATCATCATAAAGAGGCAACCAAGAATAACGATAACGGGATAAAGGGTGGATCGAAGCAGGCTGTGCCATGCAAGAACAAAAACAATTCTACAGGTGAGTACTCACAGAATTGCTATTTTCTTTATTGCATGGCACGGCCTGCTTCGGTATTCATAACAGTTGGGACATCCAAAAGAAGTGTCCAAAAGTAGGGTGGGATCGCCAATGAGCTACAGCTGGCAGTTCAAGTCACTACCGCCTGAAGCCCCTTGCAGCCAAAAGCAACATCCGCTGAGGCCTTAACATCAACCTTGTAAAAAGTATGAACGGAAGACCAAGTAGCGGCCTTGCAAACTTGTTCAACAGAAGCTTGGTGCTGAAAAGCCCAAGAAGCACCAATAGCACAAGTGGAATCAGCAGTAATTCTAAAGGGAGGTTCCTTCCCCTTAGCAGAATAGGCTTGAACCACCGCCTGAAGGATCCACTTGCTGATCGTGGATTTAGCCGGAGGCAAACCCTTCCTAGGTCCAGAAGTGAGAACAAAAAAAGCATCAGATTTCCTGAAAGGCTCAGTAGCGACCAAATAAAACTTCAGAGCCCTGACCACATCCAGAGAATGCAGTGTCTGTTCCTTGGAATTGGCAGGATTAGGACACAATGAAGGCAAGACAATGTCCTGATTGAGATGAAAGGCAGACACCACCTTAGGCAAGAAATCCGGCTTAAGCCGAAACACCACCTTATCCTGATGCCTCTCAAAATAAGGAGGAGCAGGAAAGCGCTGCCAGCTCAGAAACTCGCCTTACAGAAGTGATAGCCACTAAAAAGGCTACCTTAAGAGTCAGAATGAGCAAAGCAGCCCCACGGATAGGCTCAAAGGGAGGACCCTGCAGAGCAGACAACACCAGATTCAAGTCCCAGGCTGGTAGCATAGGCTTACGAGGTGGACGCACATGGGTAACACCCTGGAAAAAAGTTTTAACCAACCGATGGTTGGCAAAGGATCTTTGGAAAAAAAATTGCCAGAGCTGAAACATGGCCTTTGAGGGTACTTAGTTGAAGGCCAGAATCCAAACCATGTTGCAAAATTCCAGAATCCTGGGAATGGAAAAAAAACTTGACAGGGAAGAGACTTGGACTCACACCAGGCAATGTAAGCATGCCAGACCCTGTAATAGATAAAGGACGAGGACTTCTTCCTAGCCCGAATCATGGTATCCACAACAGAGGCAGGCAACCCCTTCTCTGTCAAGATGTAGGTTTCAGCAGCCAAGCCGTTAAAGCACTGCACGACATCTGCGAACCACACCCTTCTTGGCCAACAGGGGGCCACCAGGATGGCTGACACCCCCTCCTGGGCAATCTTGCGCATGACCCTGCCCAGTAGAGGGGACGGAGGGAACACATAGGGAAGCCAAAACTCCATCCAAGGCATTGACAGTGCATCCGTGGCGAAGGCCAGAGGATCCTGTGACAGGTAGACAAACCTGGGAAGTTTGTGATTGTGACGGGACGCAAACAGGTCCACATCTGGCTGACCCCAGCGGTGACACAGAGAGAGAAACACCTGGTAGTTGAGGGACCATTCCCCCAGACGAGACGTCCCCCTGCTCAGGGAGTCTGCCACCTGGTTCTCCACCCCCGGAACGTATACTACTGAGATGCAGGAGACATTCTGTTCCGCCCAAGACAGTATCAGAGACACTTCTTTCAAGGCTCGCTTGCTCCGAGTCCCTCCCTGATGGTTGATGTAGGCAACCGCCGTCTGGTTGTCTGAGCGGATCTGAACAGCCCGAAGGTGTGTGGTCACGTGGGACAGAACCAACCTGATCGCCCTCAGTTCCAGGACATTGATGGGAGCATGGGCCTCCTGGGGGCCCCAACGACCCTGGAACTGTAGGGACTTCCAAAAGCCCCCCCAGCCCGTCAGACTGGCATCCGTGTTGACAGTCTCCCAGCACGGGGGCAGGAAGGTCCTGCCCACCAGAAGATTCCTTGAGTCCAGCCACCACGAAAGGGACTGCCTGGCCAGAGGAGACAAAGCAAATTCCTGATCCAGGGACACAGGGTCCCGATCCCAAACTGACAAGAGGTGCAACTGAAGAGGTCTCATGTGAAACTGAGCGAAGGGGACCGCCTTGAAGCAGGACACCATCAGGCCCACCAACTGCATCCTGAGAGGTATCCAGTGTCATGCCCAGAAAGGACCTCACCAAGGACGGGGACAGTGAAGACTTGGGAAAATTGATCACCCAGCCGAAGGACTCCAGAGTGGAGATCACAACCTGGGTGTCCAGTTCAGCTGAGGACTGAGCCACAATTAGGATGTCGTCCAGGTAGGGAAGGATGCGAATGGCCCGGGTTCGCAGCAGAGCCATGACTCCCCCCAGCACCTTGGTGAACACCCGAGGCGCTGAGATGATACCGAATGGTAAGGCCACAAACTGGTAATGCTGATCCTCCTGCACGAACCTCAGAAATCTCTGATGACCTGGGAAGATAGGCACATGAAGATAAGCATCCTTGATGTCCACGGTAGTCATGAAGTCGCCCGGGCGAAGGGTACCGACAGCAGAGCGTAGCGTCTCCATGCGAATCTGAAAAACTTTGAGGCCCTTCAAGTCCAGAATGGGCCTCAGAGAGCCGTCCTTTTTGGGGACCGTGAAGAGACTGGAATAGTACTCCTGACCCTGTTTTTGATGGGGCACCGGACAAATGACCCCTGACTTCAGAAGGCATTGAACCGCCGAAAGTAACCCTTGAGCTGACAGGGGGTTTAAAGACATCCGGGATCTGATGAATCTTGGGGGCGGCCAGGCTGCAAACTCTATCTTGTAACCGGAGGACACCACCTCCTGAATCCACTGGTCTGAAACGTGGAGCCTCCAGATGTGAGCAAAGAGCCGAAGCCGTCCCTCCACCCGGATGGGTGAGGGCGCCCCCTCATGCCAGGGGGGCCTTGGGAGGAGGTTTGGGCTTGGAACCACAGGAGAGACCGGGACGTTTACGGGATCTGCCACGGCCCCAAGACTCTCTGCGGCTACCTGAGGGAGCCACGACCTCCTCTGGAAGAACGAAAGGAAGAACGCTGAGGCAGCCTGCCATCCTTGGCCAAAACATCAAGACGCTCACCAAAGAGCCGCAGCCCCACAAAGGGGAGCCCAGTGAGAGCCTTCTTAGCAGCAGCATCAGCTGCCCACTGACGTAACCAAACAGAGCGGCGCATAGCCACTAAAAGTGCAGAGGCCCTACCACCCAGCCTCACAGCATCATCCATGCCAGTAAGGATAAATACAACAAAATCCGAGCAAAGCAAGAGGGCCCTATAATACTCCCTCCTCCTACCAGCCATAGCGCCATCACAGAGACGCTTGAGCAGTTTCTTAAGGGCAATAGCAGTAATGGAAGCAGCACAGGCCGGGCGCAGTCCAGCCCCCACACAAGTAAAAGCATGGCAGGCCAGTTGATCCATGCGCCGGTCCTCGCTGTCCTTCAGAGTGGTAGTGTCAGGAGAAGGCATGACCGAAGTATTAGACAGGCTTAGCACGGGAGCGTCCACCTCAGGGGGACAGAACCAACGCTTTACTATATCAGCAGGAAAGGGATACCTCTTATCCAATCCCTTGGGCACAGCGGCCATCCTGTTAGGACGTTCCCACTCCCTAAGCACCATAGAAGTGAAATGGCCCTGCTCAGGGAACTCCAGACGCTGTTTACCAGGACGAAACAGCTCACCCTGCTTTCTCTTAGCCACCTCAGGGGGAGCAATGTCCAAGATTTAAAAAATTTGTGACAACAGATTGTCAGTGTCCTCAGGGTACCATGATTCCTCCCCAGACGCAGACCCAGGGTCAGTAATGCAACCCTCCTGCTGGTCCCCAGAGGAGTCAGAGTGCTGGAACAGTTCCCCTTCCTCTAGGTCCCCCAGTGGCATCAAACTCCTCTGTGGAGCGCGAGGGAGTGGAAGTCAGGTGCCGCTTCTTGCCAGAGGCCTTCCTAGGAATAGGCCTGGCAAGCTGCTTCTTAATGTTGGCCACACGAAGTGCCAGATCAGACTGTGATCCCCTGCTAGCATCCCCCTCACTGGGAGCTAATTGCAGCAGTGGGGGGGGGGGGGGGGTAGGTGATGCCGAAGGGGGCACAGAGCTGGGAAGCGATGCAGGCAAACCAAGCTGGAGCGCAAGGACAGTTTGAGCGCACGGCACGCACATCGTGACATCATTGCTGATAGGGGATACCCTACACATGGAACACAGCCAGGATTGCCCCAAAGGACCCCCGAGCACGCTACCCCCAGAAGCCTCCATATGGTGGTAACACAGGCGCAATAGGCCAGCGCTGGGTAAAGGCTAATACAAAAGCCACCCGGGATGCCCTTTCACGGGATGTCCCCAGATCAGCAAAAAAGGGTGGGGGGATGAGGGGGAGGAAGGAGTAGAGCCGGGAGAAACCACAACCCACTGGTATCCCGCCTGAAAGACATAAGGAAAAACGACATATGAGCATTCCGCAGCACATGCCCCACGAGACCAATAAAACCCCCCCCAAGGGGGACTCACGGACCAAGGACACAGCAGGGTCAACAAGGCACAAACCGCAGGATAAAGCGACACACCGGAGGAAACAGCGATGCAGCCCGTAAGGGAGAAATCCAGACGTGCAGCTAATCCAAAATGGCGCCGGCAGAGGTACCTCAAGCGATACACGTCATCCCCCTGCCCCGCCCCCCCGAAGAGCGCGAAAACGGCGCCCACGTGACCCCGCCGGCGATATGACAAAGCAAAAACGCCACAGGTTATAGCGCCCACAGCCGCAGAGCGCAGTACAAAGTGGCGCGGCGGGCAAAAAACACAGAAAAACACACTGTTAACGCCAAAAAACACTGCAACTAACACCACTTGCCGCCGCTCGACCCAGAAACGGGTGGAAATAGACTTGCAGGGCCGCAGGCTTGGTTGCCTTGCTCACCTGCGCATAGAGAGAGCGCCATCTTCTATCTTCGCAGTTTCACTGCAGAGGTAACACTGGGAACTCTATGGTTAATCCTGTTTTTATAGGGGGCCGGGAGGTGCCACAACTCTTCTGCAGTACACTGCGCCACCTTGTGGCGGAATAACCCAACTGTTATGAATACCGAAGCAGGCCGTGCCATGCAATAAAGAAAATAATATACATTACTACTTGTTTGTCAAATGTGTGCCTGTACATGCACGCACATTTTTACGTACATACTGGTTGACGCATACTTTCAGGGGTCCACTCTCCTTTACAACGCCATCCCTTCTTCAGGGTCTGTAGAGGGAAAGAACCTGAGTTAGTATTCATGGGCATGTGTTGTGCTTAGGTAATGCTTGGGTATTGTTCTGCTTCACTGGCTTCACACCCACCTGAGTCTTTCGTCACTTCGTTATCCGGTGGCCCCATCACTGCATACTCACCCTCTGATGATTCTGTAGGGACAGAGAAGCACAACAAACCAGCACTTAGCAAACGTGTTATTAGACTTTACATGCAGCACAACCTGTGTGTTTTTGGGGTATTGGCCTACCAGAGTGTGCAGGAGCTGTGGGCGACTCCAAGCCCAACACACCCACCTCTTCAGCGGCCTCCATGGCTGGTGGTGGTGCTGATTCAGAGGAGGAAAAGGATGTTGGCAGGGTTTAGGGCCGCCGCCTTACACACACACGTTGTTTTCTTGGCCCCACTGGTTGGACCCCTTGCCTCTGGCTGTAGAACCTGCGCACCCAGGGACACTTTCGCCATTTGAGGTCTGACCAGTGCTGCATTATTTGGGCAAAGGTGTAAGGCGACATCCCCTCACTACTCTCATGGGCTGCCACTTCCTCTGCCAATGTCCTTTTTTCATGTGAGTTGAGCTTGAAGTAATACCTTTGATCCATTAAAGTCTGCAAACAATAAAAAGATGTGCATTGTTAACTTATGTCCTCTGTTCTGAATGGGTCTTATTTAGTGCCACAAGCACGCCCCTGCCCCTTTAAGTCATTTTCAGGAACAGTGCAAGCACCCAAGCATCGTAAACACTAGTGTTTGCCAATGCTAAGTAACCTAGCTCGCCCATACAATAGTAGTGAATTGCAACCGTAGACGCACTTAGGCCAAAGGGCGCGCCTAACTCTCCACTCCGCTACCACTGTTGAATAGGGCTTGCTGACCATGGCCAGCAACAAGGTTGAAGCCAGCTTTCCCATTCCACGATAGTAGCGGATTGCATAGCAATGTAAAACCTAAATTATATAGGCACCCCTGCATCGTATACAAACATGCCAGAGGGGTCCATGTGACAATGGCAGCAAAGTACTGTGGCCCTATAATGTCCTCCCTGCAGCTTAAGCTTCATTCTGGCAGTAGCAGCCACACCAGCGCCACAGAGCGCCAAGGAGGAAGACAGTCCCGGCTTGCAGCCAGGAGCAACCTGTCTTTGGTAAAGCAGTGCCAAATCATGGAGGAAAACAAGCACCACAACAGCACCACTTTTTGGCAAAATGCAAATAGGTATTTTGAAGTTGTGCGACAGACTGCCAGTTTGCTCCATGAAGACCTGGCTGCAGTGGTGGTGGAGCAACAGTGCCACCACCAGCAGATGAAGGCGTTGTTTGGGGCTCTGGAGGAGGCCAACCGGGTTGCTGTTCAAATGCTGGAGGCCAATCAGTTTGCCCTTCAAAGGCTGGAGACGCTTGAGGCACAGCAAGCTGCAAACACCCAAAGCCCAGGAACATCCCTCTAATCTGCCATGTTGAACTTTGGATTGTGGGGGGTCCCCAGCTTTAGTTACGCCAGACAGGCACATTTTTATTGATAAATTTTCTGTTGACCTGCATGTACATGTAATTAGAAAATAAATACCAAAAACCAGAACTTTGCTTGGATGGTATTTAACCCTTTAAGTGCCAAGCATGTAACACCTCTGTGCTGGCTTGGCTGGGCCTTAAGTGCCAAGCCGTAGGTGTTACGTGCTTGAATTTCCCCGCTGCTAGTTAAAAAAATAAAAATAAAAAATACTCACCTGACCCCTCGTTGGATCCGGTCGGGTCTCCTCTTTAACTTGGTGCCATCCGATCCCCTGTGGGGGGCTCGGATGGCTCCAGGAGAGCCCCCAGAATAGGCCACCCCCCCCCGCTTTGGCACCACACTTTGGGGTGGGGCTTATGACGTCACTCACCGGGTGTCGTCCTGGCTCCCTGCTGCTCTTCATTCAGATGCGATCATGCTGGCCACAGGAGCAGAGGGGCAGGTGATCAGATCATCACCTGCCCCTCTGCTACTGCAGCCAGCATGATTGCATCTGTCATCACATCAAGGGACAAAGGAGCTGGCGATCGGAGGTAAGTAAAGTAAAAAAAAGTTTTATTTTTTAATAAAACTAATTTTTTCTTATGTGTCAGTGTGTTTTTTTTTTTTTTTACTGTTAACCCCTTGTGAACTGGTAAGGGGTCTAGCCGCAGGTGACTTGCCATTAACCCCTGGCTCCCCCTATTACCTGCCTCCCCAAAGCCCAGGGGGGGGCAGAAGAGCCCGGGCCCACATAGGCTATGTGGGCTCGTAGGCTGCAGGGTGGGGGGCCACAAAAGCTGGCGCCCCCCACTCTGTGCCTACAAGCCCCCATAGCTGGTAATGCTGGGTAAGGGGGACCCCATTAAATTTTTTTTTTTTTTTAAGGGTTTTTAACCCTTAAAATTCCCCAAAAAATGCCCCCCCCCCCCCCCCCCCCCGGGAGGGGGGACCCTATGTCATTTTTTTTTTTTTAAATTAACCCCTTATGCTTTGTCACCCAGCAGCTATAAAAGGCTTCCAGCTGCAGCAGGAGAGCAGAAGCCAGATTGATCAGCGTGGGACACAGGGATGGATGGGAGGTAAGTATATATCCATGAGACCCCTTATACCAGTTCACAAGGCTGGGGGCTGGACTAGCAGGTGACTTGCCATTAACCCCCGGCAACCCCAATTACCTGCCTTCCTAAAGCCTGGGGGGGGGGGGGGGGGGGGCAGAAGACCCCGGGCCCACATAGGCTATGTGGGCTCATAGGCTGCAGGGTGGGGGGCCAGCTTTTGCCAAAAGCTGCCCCCCCCCCCCCCACTCTGTGCCTACAAGCCCCCATAGCTGGTACCGGGCTGGTAATGCTGGGTAAGGGGGACCCCATTTTTTTATTTTGATTTTTAAGGGTTTTTAACCCCTGGGAGGGGGGACCCTATGTCATTTTTTTTAATTAACCCCTTATGTTTATAGTGTGGATAGTAGTAGTATTTTATTTGTAAATGTTATAAAGTGCTATTTTCAGTTTGGTGGGTCTCCTGGGCAATCGGAAGAAATGGGGCTTTCACATGCAATATGGTTTTCTCTAATAAAGTAAATGTTTTATTCAAAATAAAGGAGACAATTTTCTAAAAAAAAAAATGTTTTTTTTGTTCTTTTTACGCAAAAATATTTAAAAAAACAGTAGAAAAATTACAAACAAGACATTTCATGTTAAAGCCTAAACCCTGCTGCAAAAAATATATCTATAATTATCCTGGAAATTCCTCCAAAAATCACGGTTAAACATGGTGCAAAATGGTGAAAAATTACCTGTCAACAGAGGGTGAAAAAAATTCAAGTAGACGGGCAATTAAAAGGGTTAATAGTATATATGCATGTGGGGTTGTGTTCTGCTCGGGGGACCTTGCTCTTTCAGATTTAGCTTGTTTTTTCTTGTTTGCATATTGATTTTTTAAGAAAATGTGTTTTTTATTCTGTTTTTTTATATTTTTTTGAGGGAAACCTCGTGCAACCTAAGAATTCTTCAAGGGATTACTTCTAAAATGATGAGCCCACTACAACAAGCTGTGTACGCTTAGAAAGCGTAACATATGTTCTTTCAGGGAATATATGGTTTCTGGGGGGTATTACAAATGTAAAGGGTTGTTTTGGTAGAAAAAGTACAAGGTGCGCACTTTGTCTGCAGAGCTGAAATTTTCAAGTAAAATTACCCTTACGCACATGCTTTACTTTGAGGTGTTTGACAACTCTTTCCTTGACAGTAGCTATGCATGTTGGGTACTGTTCTGTTCAGGGCATGTTGTTTTTTCAGATTGGGCTTGTTTTTTTTTTGTTTGCATATTTTTTTTTCGGAAAATGATTCTGCTTTTTATTCTTTTTTAGTGAAACTCTGTGCTACCAAAGAATTCATTGAGGAATTACTTCCAGAAAACTGCACCTATGTAAACAACCTAGAAAGCCTGAGGTGTATACTTTCAGGGAATATATAGTTTGTGGGGGGTATTTCAAATGTAAAGGGTTGTTTTTCTTGAAAAACTGCAAGGTGCGCATAGCGCTTAGCATATTTGTATTTTATCTGAAAATCTCCTAAAGCGCTGTTTCAGTTTGGGGGAGTCTCCTGGGCAGGAAAGGGTGTCTACCTATACATATGTGGTACCGCTGTGACCAGGAGAAATTAGGATTTCACATGCAATAAGATTTTATTGACTAAATTACTTTTTTTATTACAAAAAACACTACAAATTGTAAAAAAATAGATTTTTTTTTATTTTTTGCACATATTTCACCCCAAAATATTGAGAATACACCTAAAAAAATGACAAAAAAGACATTTTATGTTAAAACCCAGATTCTGCTGAAAAAAAAGAATATATAATTCCCTGGGAAATCCCTTAAAAAATCACAGTTGAACATGTGGAGCGCAAAATAGTGCAAAATGGTCTGGCAACAAAGGGTGACAAAAACTCCAGGTAGCCTGGCAGCGAAAGGGTTAATCACACCCAGACAAGCCAAGGGATATAATTAATCACAAATGACATAAGTTGTGAAAAAAAATAAAATTCAAGAAAAATAGGTGTCCACCAAATGCTGGTGAATGCTTAGGCCCGCAAGGCTCTGGGAGCCATCATAGAAATGTCCAGGAATCTCTGGAGCAGAAGCAGGGGTTGTCGCCTCCAAATAAGTTGCCACCCTCTCGTTCAAGGCAAAGTTATGAAGGTTGATGCACACCATGATAATTTGCATGACCTTCTATGGCTTGCATTGATGAGCACCCCCTGTGTGGTCCAGACAGCAAAATCTGGCCTTCAACAGCCCAATGCCATGCTCAACTACAGCCCGTGTGCAGCGGTGGGCCCCATTATAAGCACTCTGGCCAGGTGTCTGGGGACGTAAAAAGGGCGCAGCAAGGGATAACCTAAAAGGCAAATGAAAATTAAATTACTAACAGGCAAGACCAGACCAAATAGTAAGCATCACAAAAGAGTAGGGCCAAACATGCAAAAGGTAAGGCAGGATGCTCGGACTAAGCATTTGTAACTGCAACAGGGAGAAGGGGACATTCAAAGAGGGGCATGAGCGAAGCTGAAGTGATGGAGGACAGGGAGAGCAATTGGCTAACACAAGAAACGTGGACCAATTACAAAAAGCAGGCACATAACAATAGAAAACACATTGCAAATGCAACATAAACAATAAACAGGCAGATCAACTCCATCAATAAACAGACTTACCCACAAGCCAACCGCTAGTCAGCTCACCACTCTCAAAATGGTTTTATATACCAGAACTCCTCAAGATAAATGCATGGTGGGACGAGCCAGGGAAGCCAGCTAAAACACTGAAAAAGCGAAGATCCGGCCTCACAACACATTGGACGTTAAGAGAGTGGCCATCTTGCAAATGCTGATAAGAAGCCACAAACAAAAGGGGTCATTAGACTGGCAACAACAAATGAACAGCAAAATAACATAAAACAAATGGGACACAGGAAAGCTGTTTGGGGAGAGGGAAGCTATGCTAGCCTCAAGAGAGGAGAGTGGAATACAAAGAGGAGCTATGTGGACCTAAACAACAAAAACACAGGAAAGGTGTTCGAGATGAGGGGAAGTTAGGCTAACCTCAAGAAAGGAGAGTGGACCTAAACAATCCGACACATATACTCCTGAGTAGCTGGGGGAACCAGGGCCACATGTGTACAATCAATGGCGCCCCACCTCACAGTGTTCCAGGCTGCCATGCTGTCAGGGAAAGAGATGTATTTCTCCTGCAGGACAGCCATGAAATTGAGAAATTTAGTCAGGGCGCAGCTCAGCAAAGGCTGGGACATGCCAACTGACAGTGCCTCTAGCCTCTGGAAAAAGCCATTCACTAAAATTGTAGGCAGTCAAGCAATTTGGTCATACCTCCAATTGCATGCTCCTTTCTTGTGTGCCAACCATGGGCGCAACTGAGTAAAGCTTCTCAGGAGAAAAGCGGTTCAGTCGGGTCAATTCGAACACCTGCTGATCGGTCGGTCATCTGATCGATATCCAGGCGACTGCGGGTATGCCTAAGCTCTGGAAGGTACATGGTTAACAGCCCCACTGCTGCAGATGCTCCTACTTTTCAAATAGCTTGTCAAGGGGCTTCATTGTAGGTGCGGAAGATGTAGGCTGTATTTTCACTGGCAACAAAAGACCGTTCAAGTTTTCCGGCTAGCAAAAAGATGCTGTAAGTTTGAACTGGAAACCTATGGCTTTTATAGGTCTGAAACCCCACAAATCAGGGCTCTGAATCCTGCACAAGTGCAGGCAAAACCCATAAACTTACGGACGCACAGGCACCTTGAGCCATATTTATATGATGAACAATCGGTTTGGCATGCGCATACTGTCATTTACAGCAAAAAGGACAACTTGGCCACAAAAACAAGGCTCTGAATCAACCGACACGGAAAAGAGACCAAATATGGTCAAGGGGGAATGCGCACAAGAGAGGCTCTGAATCAGGCCGTATGCCTCAGTTTTCTCAGGGGTTGTGATATTGTGATAAAGCCTTCAGCAAATTATATCTTGTGAACCTGACTTGATTTTTAGGTGGAGATATTGCTTGTAATGGCTGGGACAGACTGGCTATAGGAAGACCCGGGATCATTTCTGCTGGGCTGCACGGATTTAGGGCCAACTGGGCTGTTGCTTTCACAGCCAATCCCTGCCCTTAGTCCCATCTAGTTCCCATTTACCCAGCCCCTCTGTAACCTCTGCAAGTCAAGGAACTCCAGCCAATTTTCTGCTATAGCCTCAGCATGATGGCTGTAGGGGCTCCATTACCTGTTGCTACAATACTTAGGCTTTAGTACCATCAATTCTAAAGTTGCCAGATCCATCCCTGCCCTTTATTTTTCCTCCAATGCTAAAGTTTCAGCCTTGGAGTGCACATGTTGATCGGCCTAGAAGAAGATTTCTAGGATAGCCATAGGCTGTATGGTGGTCAGTAAAGTCCCAGGATAATTTTCAGTTTAGCATTTTACCTACAAGAGGTCTTTGCTCCCACTCCTTTACCAAAGGACTTTGGAAGGATAGCTAATGTTACAACAGCATGTAGAAACCCAATAATAGCGTGAAAAGTCAATGCGCTGCAAAGCAATTAGTTACAAAACAAACTGAAACAGGTATATAGCACAACCTGGCAAACCAGCAAGGTACACTTGGTACCAGAGTGGAGCACTGATGTGTCCTGCAGAGTGAATAGAGGTTCATTTGACCAGTAGCCTTACTTTTCCTAAATATGTTAATTAGATAGTGTTTGTAAAAAAGCAAAAATATATGGTAGGGTCACATATGCTACCACTGGTATTTTTTAGCAGCAGCCTACTTTATGGCCAGTATGGCCATAAAGTAGAATACCTTTGAACCCTCTTGCACTTTGCCAAGTGCTGTCAACAAACCTCTCAGAGCACCAAAGGGCATAGATGTGGATGTAGCTTGAAAGGTTGTCTAAGCTGCCATTACTCTCCTCTAACTGGCCGACAGGAAAGATTATTCACCTTTCCTCTTCCTTGACAAAAATTTTCTTTCAAATAGCACCATGGATAGGCTGCCTGGGTAGGAGGCTTCAAGTACAGGAAGGTCTCCCCCCATTTCTCTCAAAACAAACAACACCAAGTGGCACCTTAGAATAGCAGTCTAAGTACATGGCACCTGGTTCAGCAAGATCCCCTAAACATCCATGCTTTTATTATTGTTGTTTATTATTAAAGCGCCATTGCAATCCATGACGCTGTACAATGTATAAGTTACAGGAGGGTGAAGAGAGTAACATACTTATAATACACAGGACATTATGAGTCGTATATATATGATTTATATATATCGAGATATGACAACAGATGCATTCAATACACACAGTATTATGAGTCAAATGCAACAAAACACATTGATACAGGTGTGCGTGCATAAAGAGGGCGCAGCCCTTGCAAGCTTATATTCTAAAGGATAAGGGTACTAAGCATGCTAGCAAGTGCTCTGGAGGGTGACAAGACTGTAAAAGGGTTGGTTATGACAGGTGGTAAGCTTGTCTTAACAGAGGGTGGGTTTAAAAGGACTTGGCCTTGATTCAATAACGGTAGAAGAAAATTCTCATGGTAGTAAAAAATTCAATTCATGAGAAAAAATCCTGAGACTGTTACTGAATCACCAGATAAAAAGACAATGAAAGTCAATGGTAGCTGTTGCTACAGTGTAGAAAGTAGTAAACAAAGTAGAAAGTAATAAAAACAGTAGTAAAAAAGTGCCATTGACTTGATTGTTTTCTTAGCTGGTGATTCAGCAACAGTGACATTTTCAGGATTTTTCTCATGAATTGAATCTTTTACTACCATGAGAATTTTTTTCTACCTTTATTGAATAGAGGCCTTTGAGGGTCAGAGAGTATCATAATGGGAAAGGGAATTCCAAAGAAGCGGAGCGTCACATGTAGTCCTGACTACTAAGGCAGGAGAAGGTGATCAGGGTTGAGGACAGGATGAGATCTGGGTTAGTATCCTTGGACTAGCAATGAAATGTAGGAAGGGGCTTGGCTGTATGGGGCTTTGTAGGTTAGTGTTAGGATTTTGAAATTATTTCTTTCAGTTATTGGCAGTAGGTAGGTATTGACTTGCTGGAAAAGCAAGAGGGGAAGTGGATGAGTTGAGCAGCAGGGTTAAGAAAAAAACTGGAGGGGTACCAGTCTGTTAGCAGGTAGACCAAAGAGGAGGGTGTTGCAGTACTATTGTCTGTAAGTATACCTTGTACAGCGCTACGGAACAAGGTAGCCCTATATAAATAAACAATAATAATAATAAGGGATTCCTTGTATGAAAATAGTTATGCATACTATACAATTAATATTCATATTCTGAATACAGGGATATGAACAGCCACAGACATGTCCGGGCAGCTGCCAAGCACATCAAGTGTTAGGATGTTCTCTACTTTGACATCTCTGCAATAAAAAGCTCAAATACATAAATATAAATGTAGTGCACCTATGGGCAGCGGCTGCTTAGCAGGGACAGAGTATGTGGCGAGCTTTTATGCAGGCATACTTCATTGTACATATCTAGACTTGCTGAAGAATGGAAAACAAGGCCGCCAGGAATGCGCAAGTATGACAAACTCTCACATTACAAACTTAACAAGATAAATGCAACAAGAGATACTCAGGCTTAACTGGGCTGTAAAGAAAAAATATAATAAAAACAATACTTACTTTTCCTCCCCTGTATCAGCTCCCCCCCACACCCTGTGCTCAGGAACATCTCCCATTTTGAGTCCCGAGGCATGTATGCACCCTAGAATCCTTTGGGCCCCCTGACCAATGCTTACTGTCAGGGACTTACTAGCTGGCTGTTTCCTCCCAGCCTTGTGCTAAGAAACGTACCAGTTTCTTTCCCCCACACCAAACTCTATTTACTGCAAAGAAAGGGTGGAAGCCAAGACAGTGCATGGCACACTTTCTCCATTGCAGTGAATAGAGTGGGTGTGTACACTCACTGTGCACAATGGCATCAGACCATATTATTATTATTGTTTATTTATATAGCGCCATCTTCTGTAGCGCTTTACAGGGTATGATAACAGACAAGGTAAAACATATAGTACAGGGAACAATACAAAATTAGATGCCACAAGGTTAAAACCAGGTGTGAGCACAGGAGACAATAGGAAGCAGAGCCCTGCCCTTGCGAGCTTACAGTCTAAAGGATGAGGGTGGAGACAAAAGGCAGGGATCATAAGTGGTAGAGCTTGAGTTGGGCTGCATGTGCCATTTGAAGGTTATAGGAGTTGCTTAAGCCAGGTTATATGCTTGTCTGAAGAAGTGAGTTTTGAGGGCACTTTTAAAGGCTTGGAGTGATGGAGAGTGGCGCTTTAAGTGCATTCCAGAGAAGTGGGGAGACACAGAAGTCTTGAAGGTGGGAGTGCGAGGACATGACCAAGGGGGAGGACAGGAGAATGTCAGAGGGTCAGAGCGGAGGTTGCGTCTGGGTTGGTAACACTGGATTAGAGAGGAGATGTAGGGAGGGGCCTGGTTGTAGAGTGCTTTGTAGGTAAGTGTTAGAAGTTTGAACTGAAACTGTAACTAGTGGAGGGATTGACAGAGGGGGGCAGCGCTGAAGAATTGATAGGAGAGGTGGATGATATCATAGCCATACAGTGTCCCAAGATGGTCGGGGGCCAATGGCGTGCACATGCCATGTGTGTTGCCACACACACCCGCTCAGTGAACCCAAATTGCTGATAGCAACTGTATCTGACAACCCAGTGACGTGGAAGGGAGAGTATTATGTCTAATTGTTTACAGCAGAAAAGCAAGCCCAGGGTGGTGGGTAATAAAAGGCTCTTTTGGCCATTTCGGTCTCGGTAAAGGAAAAAGAAGGCAGGTTGTGACTGCACAAGCTGAAACAGTCAAGCTGTGTTAGTATCTGTACCCCACCATAGAACAGCAGTTCATTCAATATTATTGTATCTAATTAATGATCTAATATCTGTTCTATCTATATTTGTTGGATGTAACCTGTAATATATGCAATTAAGGTTCCATTCAGACCTGACCCCTGAGGTAATGTGGAGGTCAGGTATGCCAGTTTTGAAAGACAGGCGCGGTTGATCTGCAGTGCAACACGATGGGGTGCCACTGCTTTACTTGTGCTGCTCATAATCTTATGCCACTAATAGGATACCATGCGTAAGGTATGACATATACAGCATGCAGCCGTATATTGCTGTGTAGTATGGTATGGCAAAGATGTGAACAAAGATTCTGAATTTCTTCGCGGTTAGTTTGTGGGTTTTGTACTGTGCTGTACTATACCACAAATGCCTAGACATGACCGGGCCTAAAGCAGGGGCAGCATGAATAATCCACAGTATACCATGTGGACATCCAACAAGTTCTGGTGAATTGTAAGTGTCCCTGAGAGAAATAACAAGACCTACCTGTGTGCCATTTTCTTTATATCCCATCAGCAGATACCAGCTTAGGAAGCTGTAACCAGGTTTCCATTCTGTGCATTTTAATGTAGCTTCATGTGTCAGTCACATGGAGTTCTAAAGTGAAATGCCCCAAACTATATAGCAAAAGGCAAAGAGCTAAAAATCTGTAGAAGCTGCTGGCTGTTTTCAGTAACAGAGGGAGCTCTGTCGTGTAGGCCAGCATTCCCAGCACCCCTGCAGGCATGTTCTTCATATATTAATGTACAATAACATAACTATTTATACACATTCTGCAATGACTGTCCAGTTGTAATGAAGATGAGAAACTGCAGAAGAGCTTTTCTGCCAGGTCAAAAGAGGAGATATTTTAAGTCAGGGTCGTAAGCCAAAAAAAAGAAATAGGTTAGTGTCCTGCAAAAATCCAGACCCTGCAATGACCCCTATAGCATGAGTCTGAGATTGCATGAAAAATACAGGGCCCATCCAAAAGTGCCTTTTACCCTACTGCATGTAGATGACATTTCTAGTTCTTTCTTTGGTAACAGGGTATCACTGATACAATGACCTCAGCAAGCTCTGGTAATGAGTTGTGCCCAGTGAGAAAATGCCTGTAAAATACAATAAACATCTTTAAATCCAACCATATATTTAGTCAGATTATCTGCAACTGTGTATCTACATTAAGAAAAGAACTGTGACACCCTGATGTGTGACCCTCTCAGCCCCATTTCACTGGGGGGCACCTGCCACACTTGAATGGTCGCTGAAGCGAGTGCCCAGGGGTAGAAGGGGATGCCATGGGGTCTGCTGCTAAGCTTAGCCAAGCTCTGCTTAGCCATGCCTGCTGGTACATTCTGGAGACCTTACCTGCAAAGACATTATTCAAATAGAACGGGTCCAAAGGCGGGCAACAAAAATGGTGGAAGGACTTAAACTTAGGAGGAGAGACTTAAAGTGGACCAACACCCTGAGGTGATCGGCCCGGGAATCTATAAGATTCCCGGGCCGATCACCTCACACACCGCGGGACATCCGAGATCGGGATGTCCCGCGGGGTGAACCCCCCCTGAACACCCCAAATCCACCTACCTGGTCTTCGGCGGCGGCCGGCCGCCTCCCTCGCGCCCCTCTAGGCGTGCGCGTGCCCGCGCCGGCCGTCTCTGAATGGCCGGCGCGGGCGCGCACACGTCAAGAGTGACGCGCAGGAAGCGCCGACGGGCAAGCTGCTTGTACGTTGCTGTCAATCAGCTTGTCCGTCGGCGCCGATTGGACGGCGCGGCCACGTGGGAGCGGGGAGAGGTGAGTTTTGGGGGCTTTCTGGGGGGTTTCACACAGCGGGGCACCCCCGATCGGGGTGCCCCGGGGAAGTGGACCAATACCCAGGATAGTCAAAATCCTGGGTGTTGGTCCACTTTAAAGAATTTAATTTGTACAGTCTGGAGGAAAGAAGGGAGAGGGGGGACATGATTGAGACCTTTAAATATGTGAAAGGATTGAATAAGGTTCAGGAGGGAAGTGTTTTTAAGAAGAAACTTAACAATAGAACAAGGGGGCAAAACCTGAAGCTAGTCGGGGGAAAGGTCAGGAGCAATGTTAGAAAATATTATTTTACAGAAAGAGTAGTAGATGCTTGGAACAAACTTCCAGCAGAGGTAGTTGAAAAATCAATAGTCACTGAATTTAAACATGCCTGGGATAAGCACACATCTATCCTAAGATAAAGAGCACATACAGTATACACATAAGGGCAGACTAGATGGACCGTATGGTCTCCTCCTAGAGGTCAACCTTCTATGTTTCTATGTCTATGTTTTTCCCCTTCCTCTACCCCGTACACCGGCTACCGTTCAAGTCTGCCAGGCATGATGCTGTGGAATCGCTGGACTAAGGTAAGTATAGAGCAAACAGAGGAGGTACACAATGGGCAATCCTATATCAGGATTCCCCTGGGTGGGGGGATGCATATGGGGGGCCATGGATTGGGTCTCATTTAAAGAAACTGTACAGACACTAAAATCACAATCTAAGTGTCCTAGTTGACTTCTGCGAGTCTGATCTCTCAAAAGAGAATTGCTGAGATGATTATTATTGTTATTGTTTATTTATATAGCGCCATCATCTTCCGTAGCGCTTTACACTCTAGTCTCCTGTTATACAGCCATGCTTCAGATTTATGTGTGCCAGTATATAAGCAGGTTGGCATTGCTTGAAGAGTCTGTGAAGCATGGGTGGTGGGTGCTGCAGTATACGAAGCATAGAAGACAAAGGGAGGAAGAAGCAGCTATCCTTCCAAGCACATACAAGCATTGGATTGTTCCGAACAGTCTAATGTAAAAGGGGTAGAGATAGGTTGAATTCTCAAAGTATAAAAAAGGTGGTTATGCATAAATAAAATCTGGGGACTGGGCTACAGAGGAGGGGCTCCATCTCAGCTTTATTCAGCAGAACAGTAGGGTGAATCCTCTGCATGAAGGTTATGAAAACATTGATTTGTTTGAAAACGTAGCCTGCACAATAGATTTAATCCCTCACAGCACTGTTTTAACTGCTGCCAGTACTTAAACCGGACCTTCACCCTGATTTAATGAAAAGCCCAAACTCTTAAAAAACAATTCCTCAGCATCTAAAATTAATATATTTTACATGTTTAGTCACTAATTTATTATACTTTCCCCCACTGGGCTGCAACTCTGTTCGGGAATTTAGGATACGGGCGCCGCCATCTTGACTCAGAAGCATCACACTTACTGAGGAGAGGAGAGTGGGATAAGGTACAGGGGGGCGGGTTATAGCTGTGCTTTGCTCAGACAGAGCAGAGCTGGGGTCAGGGAAAGGTCAGCAGTCCCAGAATGCAGAGCAGCACAGTCACTTCCTGTTTGCAGGCACTTCCTGTTTGCAGGCTGCCTGCAAAAATGGCAGCTTCCATAAGCCGCCATCTTGGATGTTTAAAGGCTTATAAAATGCAGTAGATGCAGGTAGGATGATTTTTAATGTGAGCAATCTGTATGTACTGGGTGTGGGAAACATATAAGATAGACTCTTATTTAGAGTGAAGGTCCGCTTTAAGGCAGTACACACTCTCCCCAATGTAACATAGTATGTAAGGCTGAATAAAGACTTTAGTCCACCCAGATGAATTTGTTTATGGTCTAGTAGCCATAGCTGGAAATGTTATTACATGCAAGGAAGACATCCAGGACACTTTTGAACTCTGTTAGAGTTTTCTTCATAACTACCTCCTCTGGTAGAGAGTATAAATAGATCGTTGTGACAGTTGTGATAACCTTGGATGTATTTATGCATAGTTCTTAGATCACCCCTCAGTCAAATAAACCTAACTTTGACAATTTTTCATTATACTCTGGTAACCAAATTCCATTTATTAATTTAGTTGCCAGACTTTGAATGCTCTCCGGTTCTGATATGTTTTTCTTGTGAACTAATGCCCTGAACTGCCCACAATATTTTACATGGGGTCTGACCAGTGACTTATAGAAGGGGAAAATGATGCTCTGGTCATGTACACCTATGCCCCTCTTGTTGTACCCCATGATCATGTTTGCCCTGGCCTTGTCCTTTTCCATTGTTTTACAAGCATTTCCTTATTTAGTGTGTGGTCCTGGCTCAAATTGCTTATGCCCCTGTGCATAACCTTACGTTTATCTGTATTGGCCTAGTGGTAGGGAAGCGAGCTTGTCTTAGGGCAAGCGCTGCGGGCCCATCTCGCAGCACTCCCCTCACCTCCGTTGCTGCTCCCGCTGCCCTGGTGAGCGCTGCGCGCTGCAGCGCTCCCCAGTCCCTCTCCTTACCCGCTCCTGCCGGCGGGCCCGCGGCTTCCGGCATGGTGGCTGGCCGTGCGCAGGCTGCTCCCAGCCGTCTTCCTCCTCCTTGTGCTGCTTCCTCGCATGGTTCGGCCTGTACACCACTGTACCAATCCTGCTTCCACTTCCCCTATTTAAGGGGCACTTCCTTTTCCATCAGTGCCGGATCTGGGTCTTCCTTTGTATGCAGAAAGTCAGTTGTTTTCAGGATTGCTCACCCGTGTCACCCGTGTACCGACCTTTGCTTGTCCCCGACTCTGAACCTGTGCTGCCAGCCCTGACCTCTGCTTGAACTTTTACATCGCCTTTTGCCTGCCTCCTTTGTACCACGCATTACCTCGGCTGACTGTGTGGCTGAGCCGCAGTTGGGGGGTAGCGACCTGGGGGTCACTCGCCGCTGCAAGACCAACCTGCTTTGCGGTGGGCTCTGGTGAATACCGGTGGCCTCTTAGACTCCGCTCCCCTGACGCGGCACTCGCTATCAGTAACACGGTCACAGCGGATCCACACCTGTGCCGCCACACCTGGTCCGTGACAGCTTGCAACCGGCAGGTTCAATTCCCAACCAATCACTGAAGTGCCCCCAAGACGCTGGGTTTAGGGCTGTCCACAGGGCAGCTCTGGCCACATGTGCAATTTACTGCCCCTTAGTGTGTTATTCACCTGTGTGTAGTCACTCATATAGTGTTTATTCCCTGGTGAGTTTTTGGAAAATTATTGTTTGCAAGTGCATGGATGGGAGGAAAGTTCCATGTGTGCATTAGCACACAATGGCCACTATTTGCACTATTACTATTTTTATTACTAAAATGTATTTGCCATTTAACTGCCTATGCTTCCAAATTATCTAAATCTGTTTGTAGCTGCATACTGTCCTCTTTTGTGTTAATTATTCCACACACTTAGTATCCTCTGCAAAGATTTATACGTGATACTTGATAATGTTTAATCCATTCCCAATGTCATATATATATATATATATATATATATATATATATATATATATATTTATTTATTTATTTATTTTTTGACTATCCTGGGTTTTTCTCCTTTCCCCGGGGGCACCCCGATCGGGGGTGCACTGCTGTGTGGAACCCCCCAGATCGCCACAGCAAGTCACCTTTTCCTGGTCCCACGGCAAGTCTAAGAGCAGTGGCTCTGGTGGCCGCATCCTCCACCTCCCTCTAACAGGGAGAGTGCCCGCACTGATCATTCACAAATCACTATGTGCCCTCTGCTAGACAATGGGTTAAAGCGAAACAAAACAATGGGATTTTGACTTTCCCGGGTTTTGTCCCATATCCCCAGGAAGCGGGATGCCCTGCTTTGTAAAAACCTCCAGTAAGCCTGTCCATGCTCCAACAGCGCATTCACGGGGCCCTAGTCCAATGAAAGCCATCTGCTTTGGCTACGTTATTAGGCAGGTGGCTCTCATTTACTAGAATGGGGAGCATGCTGGAGTGGGAGCGTGCGCACAACTCCGGGGAAGCAGGGGATGCAGCAGGATGCGTTCTCCATTGTAAAACAATGAGAGCCGCCTGCCGAATGACGTGGTGGGGAGGTGAGTTTTTATGTTTTTTTATGTCACATAGTTGGGCATCCCAATTGAGGATGCCCCAGGGAAAAGCCAGTGGCCGGCCCTGGAATCCTTTAGTTCCAGGCTGGTAGCTGCTGGGTTTTGTTCTGTGTTAAGGCCCATTTCCACTGAACAATTAGCAAACAAATATATGCTAAAGTGAACTCAATCAACTCGCCTTTCCCCAACGTCATTCGTTTACAATACAGAACATGCGCTACTCCATCCCTTGCATCCCCCTGCATCCCTTGCATCCCCGGCGTCGTGTGCACTCCGCCCCCCCTACTGGGGCAGGAGAACGCGAATGGCTGGGGATGAGGCCGCACGCACTCTCCATTCTATTAAATGAGAGCTGTCTGCTAAGTAACGTGGAGGCTGATTCACTACTAGCGCCAGTTATAGGCAGATGAGCGTCTGTATAGCGGTGCTTAGAGCAGCCACTGAACGAAAGGTAATACCTGGCGCTCTGGAAGCTAGAGTGCCGGCGCTTTACGCTGAGCCACCTGTAATAATACATGTGAAGCGCTGGTACAGTCGCTCACCAGATTTGCATAATTGTGGTTTTGCGTACAGCACCCTGCGTTCACCAGACGCTGCCTGCCGCTACGAGGCACTACCTGGCGCTAGCCCTTCTTAAATAACCCCCAAAGTCAGTGCAGATGGCTCTCAAGAGCACACACTTTAAATGCAATCTTAATTATGATCTCTTTAACAAACATTTTGTCTGTGTCTGAATGCAAGTCGGCCACTTGCATATGAGTTGTACGATAGCTTAACACAGAACTGTGCAGTAGTCTGCAGTTAGCCACAGTGATGTTTGACAGCACCCAGTGTTTGCACAGTGACCTTTTCACAGCCCTGCACTGGGCTTTATTCACTGATGTGTTTTCTAACAGGATCTGACTTTTCTATGAGACTGGTTAAGATAACAAACATCCCTCACTGGATGGACCTGGATGAGGCCTTTCAGGTAAGCCCTGTAGCCCCAGGACTAGGAGCGATGGTCTGTGAGGGTGAAAAGATGAGTAAAGCTTTTTTTAATTTTTTTTTTCCTGAAAAAAGTTATTCTGTGAGTAATCACCTGTAGAATTGTTTTTGTTCTTGCATGGCACAGCCTGCTTCGGTATTCATAACAGTTGGGTTATTCCGCCACAAGGTGGCGGAATCCCTAAAAAAAAACGGGATTACCATAGAGTTCCCAGCGTAGACAAGGTGGCGGAATCCCTAAAAAAACGGGATTACCATAGAGTTCCCAGCGTAGACAAGCAGTGAGACAAGAAGCCGGGAGAGAATAAAGGTAACAAATCAAAAAAAGGTAAAAGACCCCCAATTAACTTGGAACAATCACCATAAAGAGGCAACCAAGAATAACGATAACAAGGGTGGGTCGAAGAAGGCCGTGCCATGCAAGAACAAAAACAATTCTACAGGTGAGTACTCACAGAATTGCTTTTTCTTTATTGCATGGCACGGCCTGCTTCGGTATTCATAAAAGTTGGGACATCCAAAAGCAGTGTCCAAAAGTAGGGTGGGATCCCCAATGAGCAACAGCTGGCAGTTCAAGTCACTACCGCCTGAAGCACCTTGCGGCCAAAAGCAGCATCCGCTGAGGCCTTAACCTTGTAAAACTTGTGAAAAGCATGAACAGAAGACCAAGTAGCGGCCTTGCAAACTTGTTCAACAGAAGCTTGGTGCTGAAAAGCCCAAGAAGCACAAATAGCACAAGTGGAATGAGCAGTAATTCTAAAGGGAGGTTCCTTCCCCTTAGCAGAATAGGCTTGAACCACCGCCTGAAGGATCCACTTGCTGGTAGTGGATTTAGCGGAGGCAAACCCTTCCTAGGTCCAGAAGTGAGAACAAAAAGAGCATCAGATTTCCTGAAAGGCTCAGTAGCGACCAAAAAAAACTTCAGAGCCCTGACCACATCCAGAGAATGCAGTGTCCGCTCCTTGGAATTGGCAGGATTAGGACACAATGAAGGCAAGACAATGTCCTGATTGAGATGAAAGGCAGACACCACCTTAGGCAAGAAATCCGGCTTAAGCCGAAACACCACCTTATCCTGATGCCTCTCAAAATAAGGAGGTTTGATGGAAAGCGCCGCCAGCTCAGAAACTCACCTTACAGAAGTGATAGCCACCAAAAAGGCTACCTTAAGAGTCAGAATGGGCAAAGCAGCCCCACGGATAGGCTCAAAGGGAGGACCCTGCAGAGCAGACAACACCAGATTCAAGTCCCAGACTGGTAGCATAGGCTTACGAGGTGGACGCACATGGGTAACACCCTGGAAAAAAGTTTTAACCAACCGGTGGTTGGCAAAGGATCTTTGGAAAAAAATTGCCAGAGCTGAAACATGGCCTTTGAGGGTACTTAGTTGAAGGCCAGAATCCAAACCATGTTGCAAAAATTCCAGAATCCTGGGAATGGAAAAAAAAACTCGACAGGGAAGAGACTTGGACTCACACCAGGCAATGTAAGCATGCCAGACCCTGTAATAGATAAAGGACGAGGGCTTCTTGCTAGCCCGAATCATGGTATCCACAACAGAGGCAGGCAACCCCTTCTCTGTCAAGATGTAGGTTTCAGCAGCCAAGCCGTTAAAGCCAGCGTTTGTAAATTGGGATGGCGTAGCCTTCCCTGAGTGAGAAGATCTGGATTCCTGGGCAAGACGTACTGGTTTACTGACAGGAAGGTCCTGCCCACCAGAAGATTCCTTGAGTCCAGCCACCACGAAACGGACTGCCTGGCCAGAGGAGACAGAGCAAATTCCTGATCCAGGGACACAGGGTCCCGATCCCAAACTGACAAGAGGTGCAACTGAAGAGGTCTCATGTGAAACTGAGTGAAGGGGACCGCCTTGAAGCAGGACACCATCAGGCCCACCAACTGCATCCCCAGACGGATGGAGGGAGGAGGACACAGGAGCAGAGCCCGTGCCTGTTTCGGAAGGCCCACCACCTTCTGCTGAGGAAGGAACACCTTGACCTGAGAGGTATCCAGTGTCATGCCCAGAAAGGACCTCACCAAGGACGGGGACAGTGAAGACTTGGGAAAATTGATCACCCAGCCGAAGGACTCCAGAGTGGAGATCACAACCTGGGTGTCCAGTTCGGCCTGATGAAAGGACTGAGCCACAATGAGGATGTCGTCCAGGTAGGGAAGGATGTGAATGCCCCGGGTTCGCAGCAGAGCCATCACTCCCGCCAGCAGGATTAACACCCGAGGCGCCGAGGTGATACCGAATGGCCACAAACTGGTAATGCTGATCCTCCAGCACGAACCTCAGAAATCTCTGATGACCTGGGAAGATAGGCACATGAAGATAAGCATCCTTGATGTCCACGGTGGTCATGAAGTTGCCCGGGCCCACGCTCTTGCTATCAATTGCTCATGTACATTTTTTAATAGTGAGTGCATTTGGCACCTTTTTATAAACCTACTTTTATTAAACATTATTATGCTAGATCCTGTTTCTGTTTTTTCTTTCCCCCCTTCTTTTGAGTTTAATCATATGATGGATCTACATCTGAGCTGAGCCCAAGGCATCTGTTCTGTATATTCACACCGATCTACAGGAGATTGATGAGTTCCACAGATATGAGACCCGAATGGGTGTAAATTGATGTTGATAGTCATACCTTGCTTTTGGTAAGAGTGCACTACAGAAGGTGAAGGGCACACGTTTTGTTGCTTGAAGTGAAGTGACTCTAGTCATCACCCTGTGCTAATGCATGCAGTTTTGAGACAATGTTGAATCCAGTTTTTGGACTAAACAGCCCAATACAATCTTGCTCTGTGCTATACTACTGTACATTCAAGCCTGGACCTATTGGGATATTTGGGTCACAGCATGTTGAGCAGTTCTCCTTTGTAATTTGTACTAAACCTTGATTGGTAATAACATAAGTAATTTTAGCGCGGTATTTTTTCTTTAATTTTAATAAAATGTGGCTCTTGACCATGTCTTGCTGCTGAATATGGCTCTCGTGTGAAACCCCCCCAGGAAGCCAGAAAAAATGTGCCTGTCCAAGCTCCAACACGCAGACTTGGGCTCTTGTGCAATGAGAGCCGTCTGCTTTGACTATGTCATTCGGCAGATGGCTCTCATTTACAAGAATGGGACACATGCGCTGCCGCATCACCTGTATCCCCAGCCGGACACGCGCTCCCGTCACAGCCTATTTGAATGGCTTGGGGCGGGACATCAGGGGATGTGCCAGCGCACGCGCGGCGCAAGGGATGCGGTAGCGCACGCTCTCCATTGTAAACAATGAGAGCCGCCTGCAGAATGACGCCATTGGAGCGGGGAAAGGTGAGTTTTAATGGACACCATATGGGGCTCTACACAGCGGAGCATCCCGAGTTGGTGGGTTTTATTCCGCTTTCAGTACGAATAAGTATTGTGCCTTTCTGTTGCATCTGCACATAATACCTATTTTTCAGATATATGTATATTCTTTGTTTTCCGCTGTCTGTAATTTCTTGTACAGTGCCATGTAAGATGATGGCATTCTATAAATAATAATAATATGATATATATAGTTATATACCATACATGGTTTTAGTAAAAATACAGATACTTTCTTCTGAATGAGCGATGCTATTCATCACAAACATGCAGAGTTTGTACGTTGTTTGTCACAGCGTGAAATGGTATGGGGGACGCTGATTTACAGGCTAAGGATGTCCTGGCTAGGTTTCTGAATATCCATTTTTTTCTTTAAGACAGGAAGAATTGGAAGGAAGTAAGAGAATAGAGCAAAATCACAAGAGGCTATCAACAGGTCCCCACTTCACACTCTGTGCACCAGGTCAGCCTTCACTGCATGTGCCTTGTGTCTGTGGCAGGGAAAGGGTTATACTGTGTAGTGATGATGTCATTCAATCCTACTCAAAGGTGGAAAAAACAGCCAACTTCCGCCCTTAGAAACTGAAGGAACTCATTTCCCATGGTAGACAGGAAACCAGCACTAATGGTCTGGCTCCTCCACCTTCTCCAAACAGGGGCAGCACAGTCTTGATCTGCTTTAGAGAAGAGGTGTGAGAAGGAATGGTGACCTCATGCAATGACACCCAAAATTTGGTGATTTTTATGGCATGCTGCTCTAATACGTGGCTTGACACAGGGATGTATCGACAATGGTACACGGTCCTTGTGCTTAGCATAAAATCAAGCAAGTTCTGCCAGAGCCTTGTGTGCTGCTTAATTAAGCTGTTGTTGCTTAGGTTCAGCCCCCCTTTTGAAGCCCAGCCCATGGATTTTATTTATGTATAACCACATTTTATAAGCCCTGAGAGGTGGACCTATCTCCACCCCTCTTGCAAGTGTGTGCTCTCTACTTGTCTGTTTCCTCCCTGATATAATTAATGATTTTCCTTTTATGTCTTTTTTAAGGTAGTTTTAACAAAACTAACAGAAAAAAGCACTTGTCCCATTCTTCGAAGACAGAGCAGAGCAATCTGCGCTTACTTTTCACATAGACACATAGTAATCAGTAGTATGGCTGTATAACAGGAAATAAGAAATCATCCAAACAATTCTCTTTTAAGAGTGCAGCCTGGCAGAAATCAGGGAAGTAAGATACCTAAACTGTGCAAGTTCTGCCTGTGCAGACACCAGGGCCAGCTACTTGGCTGCCGCTAGGCATCACAATTCCGAATGCCCTGCAGTGTGAAACCCTGACGACTGCTCTAAAAAAACATATTTTTGAAAGGTCCAATAGTGTTTTTGCAGCCTGCAACTGCATCCCCCACTTCCCTTTAGCTGAGACGCTCTCCAGCTCCTGTCCACTATAAATTGAGTCAATGCTCTCCCTGGGAAGATGGTCAGGTCCCTGTTAGGCACCCCCCCCCCCCCATTGCAAACCAGTCAGCTATACACTCCTTGTCCAAACTGGGACTTTTCACATAGAGACCCAGCCTATTCCAGGGGAGTATGTATGGCTGGGGGATGGCGATGTTTTTCCTGATACAAATACTTATAGGGCGATTATCCAGTTAACCATCTGTGTTTTGACTGCAGCTGTTTGTTGCTTTTCTGAATACATAAAGAATTTCTTGTGGCCGCGGTTCCACAAAACAGGTATGGGGGTGCCAGGTGTAAGTTTAAGGTGAAATAGGAGATTAGGTGTTCACAAGTGCAAGAGATACCCCTGACCCAATAACTATCTCCCCACAATGGCAGAGGAGAGCCTGGACTGGGTAATTAGGGGAGCTGCTTAGTACTACTACTAGTACTGCTACTAATAATAATAATGTGTTCATGTTGCCAATATTAAATAGGATTGGAAGCTGCAGCTGCTTGGGAGGGAAGACTTACAACCCTTGCGCTTGTGGTAAAAGCGAGGGAAACAGTCAAGGAAGTGGGTCATGTGAAGGGGGATGGCCAAGACATCTGGGGCTGGGAAGGTTTGCACATGGGGGGAGCAGAGATGTCCAGGAGGCGGGCATGGAGCAACTAGAAGGAATATGGTGGAACCTGAAGGTAATCCCCAAGCCCCATTTATCTCCTGCTTAGTCACCACAGGCAAGAAATTTGTGGAACCTACATTGGAACCCAAGATTTTGGATCTGAAAGACAGAGAAGCCCAGACCCCTGCAAAAGGATCTTGAAAATCAGCAAAAAACTAAAGATGTTAACCCTTCACTGGAGGACTTATTACATCTTTTTTTAACCACTCAGAAAGCATCCAGTCATGGCTATTCCCTTCCCATCTAAAGCTCTAATTCGAAACCATTTTATCTTATTGAATATGAAATCAAGATGTGAAGCAGCGATAGCTAGCTTGGGACCATCATCTGTCCATCTGAGTAGGCATTGGAGATGCGCGGCTTTCAGGCAAAGATTTAAGTCAGGAGATCCCCAGCCCCCCAGGTAGGTCAGTCTGTTGAGAGTAGGGTAGGCCACCCTATATCTACTATGGGCCCACAGGAAGTTAGTAGTGATGGAGTTTAAAGTTTTTAAGAATGAAGTTGGGGCAGAGATTGAGAGATTCATAAATTGGTAAATGAATTTTGGTAGGAAAAACATTTTAATTGTCGCTATGCAACCCAAAATGTTGAGGGGCAATTTACACCAGGATGACATATAGGGGTTGATTCAGAGCCAGGTGAGAATTCTCACTCCTTTTTTTTATGAGAGAAAACTGCATGTTGGTCATGGTCTACCTTGGGGCCGATTCAAAGCCAGGTGAGAATTTACACCCAGTAGACAAAGAAAGTATCCCCTATAAAAGAGTGAGAATTCTCACCTGGCTCTAAATAGACCCCATAGTCTTTTAAAACTTGCACCAATGAGTAATAATTGTTGAAGGTTTCTTTTCAGGTTTAGGCCCAGGTACTTTAGCTCGGGGAGCTTATAACATCTGCAGTGCAATAATTATGAGGATACTCATTATATGGCTGTCTCTTGTACACATCTGGAGGAACATTCAGAGCCCACAAACCCAATCACATTTTGTGTAGAGTGCTATAAATAGGCACCTATTTGGGACTATTGTTCTCTTAGGTTAAAAGAATGCCCTGGAGTTTTCCTTTTGTTGTACAATGCAGAGCCTGCAGTCTGTCTAACCTTTTAACCTTTATTTTGTCCTTTATAACAAAATCCCTTAGAGCCGTTACTGTTAACTGTTTAGGAAGGGTTATTTTTTTTTATAGAAGCCCAAAACAGCCTATACTGTACACAGTCAATTTATCAAAATGTACTTGAATAAAGGTCAAATGAAACCACCTAATATCACTAAAGAAAATTACTGGTGCTATTCTAATAGGTACAACTGGTCTACAAACATTCTGGCAAATACTCATATATTCAAATGTGGAGAATGTGCCCACTTATTGCTAGTAGTTAACAGACTGCCGGTACATACTACAGACATTTTCTGTAAAAATTCTTCTATAACTAGAGGACAGAAACTGTTCCTATGCCTCTGCCTCTGCTGCTAATACTGAATACTGATGCTGTGGCCAAGGTGAGCGGGGGTCACCTCTGATCCTACAGTAGATTTAACCTACAAGAAAATAGATTTTCTAAAGTCAAAGAGGAGCATCTTTTTTGATTCTTAGATCAAATCTGTTTTTCATTGACTCCCAAACTGTGAAGGGTGCTCACATAACCAATATGATGGTAGCAGAATAGAATAAAAACATCATGGTTATACTTTCTGAGAACACTCAGGAAGTTAAATTTCTGCTGGCCCTTCATCTGTTTGCATGTTCCACTTCCAGTCCTGTGTGTTGTGCACTCCTATGAGCTGTTTATTCTTTACTCCCACTACTACTCCATTGATGCACATTTGCAAGCGCAGTTGCAGACAGAGGCCACAAGATATCTGGGTTTTTAACTGGCCCCTGCCAGCCCACATCCAGCGCCCTTCCCGCAAATGAGCTTTCAAGGGGCACACAGAGGCAGAATCTGGGAAGCCCATCAAACAGCTTTTCTACGTTCAAGCCGGACGCCAAACTCGAACATGGACTTCTGGAGGTTCGGGTTGCCTATCACTAGTAATAGCATTGCAGCGACTTTGGATTTAAAGCGGGGCACAGAACGACAAGAGACCAGCAATGCAGTCACTCCCACTCCTCTATGCCAGGCTCCCTTACAAAGACCGTGTGTATTAATATGTATGGCATACAGCAATAATTAGATGAGAGCCTGTAGAAATGTTGGACCAAATCCCGGGATGGTCAAAATCCTTAGATTCGAAAGCTTTAGTATTTTAGAGGAAGACAATTTGGCACAGGTGGGTATGGACTTCACAGCCATAATGCTATAGCATTGGGGCAAATCATCAGCTGGTGGTGGGGTACAGGGGGCTAGAAGAGACTAGGAAGGCAGGGATGGAATGAGGGTGTTACAAGCAGCAGCCTAGTTGGCCCCAAAGCAGTGCGATACAACGGGATCTCTCCTAGGAACCCCCTTATGGCCAGTGCATCCCTGGGCAGGAGGATATTTTGTAAAGTTTATCTCCATTTCCACAGTCATGCCTGCCTTGAAGAGCGGGATGTTGTTATGATACCACTAAATCATGTTGCTGACTGCCTTGCATCGCTGTTACTGACAAGACCAATAGTGGTGGTACCATAAGCGAATTTGGTGATCTTGATTGTGTCTTCAGTAGGGATGCAGTCATTGGTTTACAGAGGAAACAACAAGCTTCCTTGCAGTGCACCAGTTGAACATACATGGGTTAACACTCCCTATGTCAGTAGGAACATTTATAGTCCAGTCACAGATGCTAAGCCGTAATAGAATGCCTCTTGGTATGGAGGATGCAAGGACCACGCACTCTGCTAAAGGTAGATGCAGCTGCTGCTGAACATCTGGATTCTGCATTCTGTGTACAGTATATATGTATATCATCATGTGGGGTTAACTGTCACAATTTTACAATGAAGCTTTATAGCTTTATTTGGCATAACATATGACACTATAAACATTTGTCAACACTTCAGACAAACAAATATATTCCCGCACTGCTAAACAAGCCAGTCCAGACCGCACTTGCTCCTTATGCAAAAAGTAGCCGCACTACAGTCAATATAATCAAACAATCAATGAATTTTATATATTATATATACAAAGGCATGTCCTGAAGTAAGAACTTTTTTAAAAACAGTTAAAAATCATGTACGGATGTAAAGTAGACCCTTGAAGACTTATGAAACCACAAAGGTAAATTAATTTCTAAGGGTTATAATAGTACCATATTCACTGCTAGGTGCCTTGGAGTCTCCCACATATAATGTGCAAACAGGGATTTACAAAGTACAGTGCAATTATAAAGTTGTTTGAGAATATGTGCAAAAAAGGCTATGTGCAAAATAAGCAATGAGGTATAAGGTAAGTATGTGAGAAAGTTTAGAGAGATCCCAGTAAGTATGCTGGGGTGCCCAGAAAGTGCAGAGTGCTATACATAGTGCAAATGAGTGAGTGCAGCGAGGCTTCAAAGTATGTAGCAGGTCAGCAATCACAGCAAAATATACAATTCTGTGAAACTCACCTGTAGAATTGTTTTTGGATACAGTCCAGGTCGTCCCAAGTGATGACATGTGGGGTGTTCGCCCCTAGGGGGCACTCGACTGCAAGATCAAAGATGCAGCTCTTCCCGGCCACCTATAAAGGCAAGTGTCCCTCTATCATTCTCCAGTGGTTAAAAAGCAGTAGACAAAATAGAGGAGACTGCCTGGCCAGGGGGGACAATGAAAATTCTAGTTCCAGAGATTCCTGCATCCGATTCCAGCCGGTCAGCAGGCTCAATTGCAGAGGTCTCATGTGAAATTGGGCGAAGAGCACTGCCTCGAAGCATGACACCATTAGGCCCACCAATCTCATCCCCAGACGTATTGACGGCCGCTGACAAGACAGCAAGGCCTGCACCTGCATCTGGAGACCCAAAATCTTCTGCTGTGGCAGAAAGACCTTGACCTGAGCGGTGTTTATCATCATTCCCAGGAAGGATCTCACTGTTGAGGGAGTGATAAATGACTTTATCCAAAGGCCTCCAGGGTTGACAACACCGTCCGAGTATCGCTCTCGGCTGCTGAAGGGACTGGGCCGCAATCAGCAAGTCGTCCAGAGAGGGCAGCACACGAATGCTCTGGTTCCTCAGGATAGCCATGATGCCCTCCACCACCTTGGTGAAGACACGGGGGGCTGAGGATATCCCGAATGGAAGTGCCACACACTGGTAATGCCGATCCTCCAGAGCAAACCTCAGGAACTTCTGATGCCCCTGGAATATCGGGATGTGCAGATAAGCATCCCTGATGTCCACCGTGGTCATGAAGTCGGCGGGCCAAAGCGAGCTCACCGCCGACCGTAAGGTTTCCATGCGGAAATGTCTGACTCTTACAAAACTGTTGAGACCCTTCAGGTCCAGAATTGGTCTTAACGTTCCGTCTTTCTTGGGAACCGTGAACAGGTTGGAGCAAAAACCTTGATCCTGTTCCTGCCGAGGTACAGGACAAATCACACTTAACCGCAGGAGGTGTTGCACGGCCATTCTCAAGCCCTGTGCCTTCAATGGGTCTTGTTCTATCTTGTAACCGGACACTACCTTCTGAATCCACCGATCCCAGACGTGCCGCCTCCAGATCTGAGCAAACAGCAGAAGCCGTCCCCCCACCCGGATGGGTGAGGGCGCCCCCTCATGCCTGAGGGGACTTGGCAGGGGGCTTGGATTTGGCTCCCCAGGAGGGATTGGGTCGGCCGCGGGACCTACCTCTACCCCAGGTATCTCTGCGGCCACCTGGAAATGAAGAGCCTCTTCCTCCTCGAAAGGAACGATAGGCAGAGGGATTCCGAAAGGACCGAGCAGGCTTCTGTCTCTGAGGGAGTCTACCATCCTTGACCAAAAGGTCCAGGCGCTCCCCAAACAGCCTGTGTCCCACAAAGGGGATACTCGTAAGCGACTTCTTGTCGCCGCATCATCTCAGCCGCATCAGCCGACCATTGCCGCAGCCAGAGCGAGCGGCGGAGAGCAACCAGCAGGGCCAAAATCCTGGCACCAAGCCGGACCCAATCGTCCATGGCAGTAGCAACAAATCCATGCGCTTGTCAGCCGGGTCAGGTAAGGAAGCAGTATCAGGTGCGCCCCGCTCTGCTGCCATTATCTGAGAGAGTGTCAATGATCTTCTGCAGCCAAGACTGCAAGATGAACAACTGGAGAATGATAGAGGGACACCTGTCCTTCTAGGGGGCCGGGGGGAGCTGCATCTTTGATCTTGCTGTTGAGCGCCCCCTAGGGGTGAACACCCCACATGTCATTACTTGGGACGACCTGGACTGGATATAGGGAAAATATTAACAATGTATGTCACCTTTAATGGCGTGTGGGTCCACTTAAATTATCCGCCCCGGCACCACCGACGCGTTGCGTGGAGGTACACTATCGCCACTTCATCAGGATGTGACCGGTGCCCCGTCCTTCCACCTCTTGCCAACACTTCCCAATTGATATGAAACTGGCTTTTTTTACATAGAATAGTGACATCCAGTGCTGGCTGCTGGCTTCTTCTGCCCTCTTCAGCCAGCCTCTATGAGCACTCCCCCGCAGCCAATTACTCCTTCAGATTGCCAGTACTGATCAGAAGGAATTCACTGTTGCAGGTAAGGTCATTTTCTGTCAATAATTCTTTAAAGTGGAACAATCAGCAGCACAGCAGGCCTTGGAGTCTAAAAGATTCCATGGCTGGCCAACTACATGCCCCACTGTGTGAGCACCCCACATCACATGCAAACCCCTTAGTTTTCCTCCGGTCCCTAGCGTGATTTGTGGCTGTTAAACATTCCACAGCTGAGGTTGTAGCTAGGGATGAGTGAACTCCCCAAATTTCAGCTTTGGTGAACCCGGTCCTCATTGAAATCAATGGGGACCCAAACTATGGGGAACAATTCTGTCTCTGGGGGCCTGTCAAGGGGTCCACAGAGGCATAATCTGGGAAGCCCTTCAACCAGCTTTTCCATATTCTGCCCTCTTCAGCCAGCCTCTGTGAGCACTCCCCCCCCCCCCCCCCCCCACAGCCAACTACTCCTTCAAATTGCCAGAGCTGAGCAGAAGGAATTCACTGTTGCAGGTAAGGTTATTTTCTGCCACAATCAGCTGCACAGCAGGCCTTGGATTCTAAAAGACTCCAGGGCTGGCCAACTAGATGCCCCATTGTGTGATCACCCCAGATCACATGCAAACCCCTTACCTTTCTGCCGGTCCCTAGCCATGATTTTGGCCACATCCCGGAATCCCTGCAGCTGTGTGCGTTCCTTCCATTCAGATAGGCCAAGTGTGGGGGAGCATGCACTCCACTGGGAAACCTGGAATGCACCTGCCCCTACTTTCCATCCTGACACATTAGTATGCATGGCATAAAGCGCTCATCGGATGTGCATGCACCATGGGAAAAGCAGAAAGTTGGGTGGAGTGGGTGATCTGGGAGGTTCACACAGTGCCGACTAAATCTTTTACTGCCGACTAAATCTTCATCAACAACATCCTCTATCATCAGGATACTAAAAAAATGCTGGTGATTGGTTCATTTTAAGCAGCTCCTTTTAGAGGATGTTGTTGATGAAGATTTAGTCAGCAGTGAAATTTCAAACACCAATGTTTTGTGGATAGTTGTGGATGCAAATGACCTTTATGCTCATTTAGCATTTGCTAAAAAGTAGAGAAGAAGCCAGTAATTACAGACCAGTTAGTTTAACATCTATAGTGGTCAAATTAATGGAAACACTCTTAAAAATTAGATAATTTCCCATCTAAAAATGTTGGACCCAAAACAGCACGGCTTTACTGAGGGCAGATCATGTCAGACCAATCTTATTGATTTCTTTGACAATGTCACTAAAGTGTTAGATGAAGGTGATGCTGTGGATATCGCCTATCTGGATTTTAGCAAAGCCTTTGACACTGTACCACATAAAAAGCTCATAGATAAGTTATTGAAGGTAGGACTCAATCCCTGGATAGTTCAGTGGATTTCCAGTTGGCTGAGGGATCGGTATCAGAGTGTTGTTGTAAATGGTGTGCAATCTGAACAAAGGCGAGTTACAAGTGGTGTGCCGCAAGGCTCTGTCCTGGGCCCCATTCTTTTTAATATATTTGTAAGTGACATAGGAGAAGGCTTGGTAGGAAAAGTTTGTCTGTTTGCTGATGATACAAAGGTTAGTAATAGGGTGGATATTCCGGGAGGTGTCTGCAACATGGAAAATGATTTAGCTTTACTGGATAGATGGTCAAAACTGTGGAAACTAGAGTTTAATGTCTCTAAATGTAAAATCATGTACTTGGGTAGAAGGAATCCCTGCTCTGAGTACCGTATGGGCAGCACTTTGTTAGCCAGGACCTCGGAGGAGAGAGATTTAGGGGTACTGATTACTGATAGCTGCAAGATGAGTGGACAGTGTAGCCAGGCAGTGGGAAAAGCAAGCAGGATGCTCGGCTGCATAGCTCGAGGCATCACCAGTAGGAAGAGGGAGGTTGTGATGCCGCTGTATAGAGCCCTGGTGAGGCCACAGCTAGAATACTGTGTGCAGTTCTGGAGACCTTTACCTGCAAAAAGACATTATTCAAATAGAACGTGTCCAAAGGCGGGCAACAAAAATGGTGGAAGGACTTAAACGTAAAACTTATCAGGAGAGACTTAAAGAACTTAATTTGTACAGTCTGGAGGAAAGAAGGGAGAGGGGGGACATGATTGAGACCTTTAAATATGTGAAAGGATTGAATAAGGTTCAGGAGGGAAGTGTTTTTAAAAAGAAACTTAATGATAGAACAAGGGGGCACAACCTGAAGCTAGTCGGAGGGAAGATCAGGAGCAATGTTAGAAAATATTATTTTACAGAAAGAGTAGTAGATGCTTGGAACAAAGTTCCAGCAGAGGTAGTTAAAAAATAAACAGTCACTGAATTTAAACATGCCTGGGATAAGCACTCATCTATCCTAAGATAAAAAGAACATACAGTATATACATAAGGGCAGACTAGATGGACCGCATGGTCTCCTTCTGCCGTCAAGCTTCTATGTTTCTTCTATGTTTCTATAAAAAGAATAAAACCTAGGATTTTACCTGTCCCAGGTTTTCTGATGCCCTGCTGTGTGAAACCCCATGGTCAGCCAAAAATCTTACCTCTTCACGATCCCATGATGCATGCGTAGACCTCACACATGGTGGCATTCCCTGGTTCTATGCGCCCAGCAGACTTTAAGACTCAATTGAGGCTGAAACTGGTTTTGGTCCTCTTTAACATTAGAGATCAAGTCTAGTGATTCAGTGTTTTCTATCCCACAGCTAGAAATTACAATGACAACAAGGGACATGGCTTAATATTGTCCACTAGAGTACTGGGCACTATGTGGCACTAGAACATAAATAAACCCCATAGTATGAAGGGATAACTATCAACTATTCAACTATCAAAGCAGAGGCTTTGTTATATGTGTATGCTATTGTTGTGGATCTTTGCTATTTAGCTACAAAAGGTGTTTCAGTATCTCTACGGTTTCTATGTAAAGCCAGTTTTTTTGTTTTATTACAATGTTGTTTTAGAGGAAACATTGTTTCAACTTGAAAGTCTTTGTAACATTAACGCTTCCTGATCTCTTGTGCCCAGGAATATAGAAACAATGGCCTTGATTCATGAAAAGTTGTCTTATTTTTATCTATGCAAATGACGTATGATGCCATTGTTACACTGCATGATCGCAAACTCATATGTCATTGCATGATCGCAATCCCCATTGCCTGAAAGAATAGGATACAATGCAGAAAAGACCATTTTCATGAAACAATCACAATTATTTCGAATATTTTGAACATATCATTTTTTGCAATGCAAAGCATTATAAACTTGAATGCTTATTGATCTGAAGCATATCAAGTGATGTGCATTTGTGTAACGAAAAAGGGTGTGGCCTAAGGAGATCAAGAGCTTATATCAAGGTGTGCATAATGAGGCAGCTTGTGTTCCTCAGGACAGATTTAACTAAAAGCGGAACAAAACATGAGGTTTTCCCTTGCTCTGAATTGGAATGCCCCACTGTGTGAACAACCCCCCCCCCCCCCAGATCGCCCAGAACCCCTTCCCGGTGCTACGGCACAGACTCTCTTCCAATAAGAGCAGTGCTTTTAAAGTGGACCAAAACCCCGGATTTTGACTATCGGGGGTGTCCCGCTATGTGAAACCCCCAGATCTCCCACATCAACTCACCTCACCCCAGTCCTACGGCGCATGCGCGGGCGCTCATCCAAACAGCGCGCTCTGAGCCGCTGAGCTATGGACGTCTAAACCGATGTCTTAGCACAGTGGCTCCGAGCGCATTGGCAGCCGCATCACACACTTCCCTCTAAGAGGGATAGCGAGGATGCGTCTGCAGCCTGCACATGCATCGTTGGACCGGGAAGTAAGGGAAGTGTAACGGGCGACCTGGGGGGTTTCACACAGAGGGGAGGGAACGGATCAGCACAGAAATCTTATAGATTCCCGGGCCGATCTGGCTCGGTTTCAGTCCACTTTAAATATTCGGCAAATGACCCTTGTTTTCTGAAATCAGAGCAAGAGCGGCCAGATCCCATGCATCTTGCATGCTCCTGCCCCCATCCTATCTGAATAGCTGGACGTGGGAGCACACACACAGCCTAAACATTTTGTTGCAAATAGTAACAAATAAAGTGTTTAGAAAAAAGACACAGATTAACTGCCAAAGATTTGAGAAGAATTAAACGTTACGTGTCCAGGAAGCCATTATCCTCCAGTTCTGGGGGGGGGGGCTGGCCATAGGGAGACCTGGGACAATGCCAGGTGGGCTGCACTGCTTTGGAGCCAGTTGGTCTTCTGCTTTTAACACCCACATTCAATCCCTGTTCCCAATGTCTCCCTCTCTGCCCCCTGTACCCAGCCCCACTGTACCCACAAGCCAAGGCACCCCAGCCTCTAATTCTATAGCCCCAGCATCATGGTTGGGGAGGGCCTCAGCACAGATTTCGCTGCACTGCACTGTGGACTACATTGGCATTATCAGCCACTGCACAGAACACCAACTAATTAGCTTTGATTGTTGCACTAGGTATTGGCCGCCCTATGTCAGTGCCTGTTGGACCTGGCCACTGATTATCACAGCGTCAGTGAGCGCCACTTTGTATCGCCATTTTTCCAGCACTCCACAGCATATTTAAGAATTTTTTCCTTCTTGAAATCTTTGGCGCTGTATTTTCCCGGCACTGGTCAGCGTTTCATCATTAAAGTAACAAGAAATCACAGGGGATAAACCTGCATTTAGGCTGCGTTTACACATTGCTACACATTGTTAAGCAAAAGAAGTCTGCAAATTCAATTTTAATAACCCCCCATAAAAATACATGTTGTGACATCTAGGTCCCGATCTCGGATGTCCCGCGGGGAGGGAGGTGATCGGCCCGGGAATCTTATAGATTCCCGGGCCGATCACGGGAGGGTGACGGTCCACTTTAACTTAGTTGGATGCAGCTATTGACTGAAACGACAGAGAAAAATGCTGCTTCCATTTTCTAAATGATGCCAAGTGAGCAGAAATTGTATACATAAGGTGGAGGAGCAACACTGATAGGGCCCCCTGACCTTCTGGGCCCTGGTACGGTCGCACCCCCTTAAGTTACGCCCTGGATTTTCACCAAAAGATTAAAGGATGTTCTCTCTTTCTTATGGTATGGTCAGTAAGCAAGATGGCAGATTTAAACTGGCAACCGTCCTAGCCGGGTGCACTGTGGGGGTCAGATAACAGGAGGTGGTATAATCCCAGCTCTCTGCACTTTATGTGACAGGGGACATCAGGTCAAGCAGATGAATTCACTTCTGTATGATTTATCCTTTTGTTCTTCCCGTCTGCAGCAGATGAATAGGGAGTTCCAGGCTATCGCACACATAGACACACACACAAATCAAGGATTCCTTTCACATTCCAGCATCTCAGGTATGTAGTGCTCAGCATGGAACTGCTAACTGCAGGCACTTCTACACAGCAAAGGATCACAAGAGACTACTGCTACCTTATTGACAGTATGCCCCTGTAGTAACCTGGCCGGCATTGATGAATGTGATGTGTGTTGGGTGCTGTAACAATACAATTCTGTGAAATACTCACCTGTAGAATTGGTATTATTTGTATACAGTACGTCCTGCTCCAGATATAATACTTACACTTGGGTTATCCTCCGCCAAATGGCGCTGCACTGCAGAGACATGGAAAACAGGCTCCTCCCGGCCCTTCAAATACCCAGGGACCTCCCACAAATCCCCAGCATTGAAAAGCAGTGAACAAGAAGCCGTGAGAATTAACCACCCAGAACAACTGGTAATGATAACAATGATAACAATCACCATACAGGGGATCCAGAATAATGCAAAAACCAGGGTGGGGTGGAGCAGGACGTACTGTATACCAATAATACCAATTCTACAGGTGAGTATTTCACAGAATTGTATTATTCTTAGTATACAGTACGTCCTGCTCCAGATATAATACTTAAACTTGGGACATCCAATGGCAGTGTCCATAAAGTAGGGTGGGATCCCCCAACAAAAGGCGACAGCAGACAGTTTAAACCACTGCCGCCTGCAAAACCTTGCGGCCAAAAACAGCATCAGCTGAGGCCCTAACATCAACCTTGCAAAACCTCGAAAAGGTATGAACAGAAGACCAAGTAGTGGCCTTGCAAACTTGTTCGACAGACAGAAGCCTGGTGCTGGAAGGCCCAAGAGGCACCAATAGCACGAGTAGAATGAGCAGTAAGACGGAAGGGAGGATTCTTCCCCTTAGCAGAGTAGGCCTGAATCACAGCCTGACTAATCCATTTGCTAATAGTAGACTTGGCAGGAGCCAAACCCTTCCTAGGACCAGAAGGGACCACAAAAAGAGCATCAGTCTTCCGGAAAGCCACAGTGACCACCAGGTAATACTTCAGACACCTGACCACATCCAATGAATGCAAAACCCTTTCCTTAGCGTTGCTAGGATTAGGACACAATGAAGGAAGAACAATATCCTGATTCAAATGAAAAGCCGACACCAACTTTGGCAGAAAGTCTGGCTTAAAGCGGAACACCACCTTGTCCTGGTGTCGCTGAATAGACAGAGCCGCCAGCTCACACACCTGACCGAAGTAATAGCCACCAGAAAGACAACCTTGAGGGTAAGTACAGCCAGAGCAGCATCCTGAATAGGCTCAAAGGGAGCACCCTGCAAGGCAGACAAAACCAGGTTCAAGTCCCAACGTGGGGGACGCACGTGAGTGACCCCCTGAAAGAAGGTCTTAACCAAGGGAAGCTGAGCAAAAGACTTCTGAAAGAAGACAGACAGGGCAGAAACCTGACCCTTCAGAGTACTGAGTTTTAAACCCAACTCCAATCCATGTTGTAAAAACTCCAGAATCCTAGGGATTAAGAACTCCCTGCAGGGAAGAGAACTAGACTCACACCAGTCAATGTAGGAACGCCATACCCTATAATAGATGGCAGAAGAAGTTTTCTTCCTAGCCTGTACCATGGTATCCACCACTGAGGCAGACAAGCCTTTCTCCATCAAGATGGAGGTTTCAGCAGCCAGGCCGTCAAAGCCAGAGTTTGTAAATTGGCATGGCGTAAGGAGCCCTGAGTGAGCAGATCTGGTGCCTCTGGCAGGACGTACTGGTCTACTGCCATTTGTACCATGTCTGCGAACCACACTCTTCTTGGCCACCTTGCGGCCACCAGAATCACTGGCACCCTTTCCAAGGCAATCTTGCGCAGAACCCTGCCCAAGAACGGGGGAAAGACATACAGGAGCCGAAATTTCTTCCATGACATTGACAGAGCGTCCGTGGCCAAGGCCAGAGGATCCTGAGACAGGGAGACAAAGGACGGGAGATTGTGATTGTGACAGGACGCAAACAGATCCACATCCGGTAGGCCCCACTGGAAACACAGGGACTGGAATACCCTGTTGCAGAGGGACCACTCCCCCTGACAGGAAGTCCCCCTGTCCAGAGAGTCTGCTAGAAGATTATCTACCCCCAGGATATAAACAGCCGAAATGCATTGAACATTGGCCTCCGCCCATGTCAGAATCCGTGACGCTTCCTGGAGGGCACCCTTGCTCCGGGGCCCTCCCTGATGGTTGATGTAGGCAACCGCCGTCCTGTTGTCTGAGCGCACCTGAACAGACAGTCCCTGCAGGTGATCAGTCAACTGCTCCAGAACCAACCTGACCGCCCGTAGTTCCAGAATGTTGATGGGTAAATGGGCCTCCTGAGGGCCCCACCTCCCCTGGAACCTCAGGGACTTCCAGAATCCCCCCCAACCTGACAGACTGGCATCCGTGGTGACCATCTCCCAGGAGGGGGCTAGAAAGGACCTGCCCTTTAGCAAGTTCTTGTGGTCTAGCCACCACGAGAGGGACCTTCTGACCAATGGGGGAAGCACACAAACCCCGTCCAAGGACGCGGGGTCCTTGTCCCATACTGATAGGAGGTGAAGCTGCAGAGGCCTCGAATGGAACTGAGCAAAGGGCACCGCCTCGAAGCTCGCCACCATCAGGCCCACCAGCTGCATTCCCTGTCTGAGGGAGAGCTGGGGGCACGAGAGCAGGGACCACACCTGCGCAGTCAGAGCTTCCACCTTCTGTTGGGGAAGGAATATTCCCCAGGAATGGGGTCACCGGCGAAGGGGACAGAGAGGACTTGGGATGATTGATCACCCAGCCGAAGGACTCCAAGGTGGATACCACTAGCTGAGTGTCCAGCTCCGCCTGCTGTAGAGGCCATGAGGATGTCGTCCAGGTAGGGCAGCACTCGAATGCCCCCTGACCTTATCAAAGACATCACCCTCGCCAGTACCTTGGTGAACACTCTGGGAGCTGAAGTGAGGCCAAACGGTAGAGCCACAAATTGGTAATGTTGATCTCTCAACGCGAATCTGAGAAACCTTTGATGTCCCGGGAACACAGGGATGGGAAGGTAAGCATCTTTGATGTCCACAGACGTCATAAAATCCCCTGGGCGCAGAGAGCCAACGGCCGAGTGCAGAGTTTCCATGCGAAAGCGATTGTTCTTGACAAATTTGTTGAGGATCTTTAAATCCAGAATGGGCCTGACTGACCCATCTCTTTTGGGTACTGTGAAAAGGTTGGAGTAGAACCGTTCTCCTAATTCTCTCAAGGGAACCTTGCAAATAACTCCCAGATCCAGAAGTCCTTGCACTGCCTGCATCAGGACCTGAGCTGATACCGGGTCCTGGGGGATCCGGGACCTGATGAATCTTGAGGGGGGCCGCACAGCAAACTCTATCTTGTAGCCAGAGGAAATTACCTCCTGAATCCACCGGTCTGAGACTTGGCACCTCCAGACGTGCGCAAAGTGCTGTAGCCGTCCCCCCATCCCGGCGGGCGAGGGCGCCCCATCATGCCTGAGGGGTCTTGGGAGGGGCTTTGGGTTTGGTCCCCCAGGAGGAGCCAGGACGTCGCCCCCTGCTCCTATGCCAGGAGTCTGCGCGAGCCCCCACGAAGGACACCCCTTTTCCCTGCTTAGCGCCTCTGTAGGGGGCTGAAAGGGGGCCCTGGCTACGAAAGGGCCGAGGCTGCCACTTGCGCTGTGGTAACTTACCTCCTTTAGCAAAGAGGTCTAGGCATTCCCCAAACAGGCGTAGTCCCTTAAATGGGAGCCCAGTAAGGGCTTTCTTAGCAGCATTGTCGGCTTCCCACTGGCGCAGCCATACCGCGCGGCGTATAGCCACCACCAAGGCGGAAGATCTGGCACACAGCCTAATAGCATCATCCGATGCAGACAGGATAAAGTTCACAAAAACATCACAGTTAGACAGTGCATTAATAGTATCAGTAGACAACTCGTCCGGGCCGTCAAGTGCATTCCTGACCATGGCCCTGAGCGCAACAGCAGTAATGGCCAAAGCTCAGACCGGGCGCAGCGCCGCCCCTCCAAACGCAAAGGCATGGCACGCCAATTGGTCAATGCGCCGGTCCTCAGAATCCCGCAGCGTAGTAGTGTCGGGGGAGTGCATAAGACAGCCCTAGAATAGGAGCATCGACCTCGGGGGGCGATGACCAGCACTTGACCATATCAGCAGGAAATGGATACTTCCTGTCCAGACTCTTAGGGATCCCGGGAAGTCTACTGGGATGTTCCCACTCCTTAAGCACGAGGTTATTGAAATAGGTTTGCTCAGGAAATTCCAATCGAGCCTTAGCAGTATGAAATAGCTCACCCCTTTGCCTGGGAGCCGCAACAGGGGGAAAGATGGACAAAACCTCAAAAATCTGAAGCAGTAGCTTATCAGTATCATCCGGGGTCCAGTGATCAGAACCAGAATCGTCATGACCCCTAGACTTCTCATCAGATGACTCTGAGTCAGAGAGCAGCTCCCCTTCGTCCGAAGGGGCATGGTCATATAGATGCGAAAACTCATCAGACTCCGTAGGGAAAGGAGCAGAGTCAGGGATTATGTGCCGCTCTTTCGCGGTGGCCTTGCGCGCTAGAGTACTAGCAAGCAATTTTTCAACATTGGCCAGTCTAGTAGCCACATCAGTATGAGAATCCCCGCTTGTATTGGGGGTTAGACTCAGGCTTGGGGGGGTAGGTGAAGTGAGGCAAGGTGCAGGCCCAGCCACAGGAGGGGCGGGAAGTACCATTAGCGCCTGCTGTGCACAAGGGACGCAGACCCGTGCATTGTCACCGCTGATAGGTGAGACCCCACAAGCTACACACAGCCGGGCTTGTCCCGAGGGAACCCCGTTCACAATATCCTGGGATGCCTCCATATGGTGATTAATAGGCACAATAGGCCAGTAGGGATTGACGCTATAAGCTACCCTGGATGCCCCAAAGACCCGCAGGGAAGTGGGAGTAATTAAACTAGGTCCAACTGGCAATTACACCGGGCCGGGAGAAGCCACTGGATTCGACCGTCTGAAAGACATAATGGGAATAGGGATGTCAGAGCCATGCGCAGTAAGCAAGAATGATGAAAATCGTCCGCGAGGGTACTTACAGACCGGGGGAGGAGGAGGACCGTTACCGCGCGAGCGGCGAGCATCTAAATGGCGCCAAGCGAACCTCGAAGGGCGGGGCAGAGCGGGCGTGCCAAGCTAGGTCCCCGCCCCCCCGAAGAGCGCGAAGCTCTGAGGCAGTAGTCAACGCAGACAATAAAACGCGAGTGTATGACACACTTAGAAAAACGGAGATTACTTCCAGATGCGCCCGACAACGTTTGCCAATGAAGACGCCGCCGCGTCTGAGGCGACGCCGCCGCCTGTTCGCATGCCCATCCAATAAGGGCAAGAGACTCGCGCGGCGGCAGCCGATAGACAATAAAAGGCAAACAGCGCGGCTCTGACACCAGGTGAATAAGTCAAGGACAATACTAAGGCCATAACGTGTAACTCAATACACTAAGACCACCACACACACCCCCCCCCCCCCTTTCTTTCCCCCCCGAGCTACGGGGGGAACGAGGGAGGATGGCGACCCTTTGAACAGGGTCCACCGCTACACGGGGTATGGGGAAATAATGCGGGAGGGGCATCCACTAGAGGCTCACCATCAGCCTAAACCGCCTACCCTTTGGTGGGGGACTGTGGTGGAGCATGGCTCCATGAGCACGCGTGGTGCTGCCTATCTTCACCCGACCAGCGCAGCCCAGGCTGGGAGGCACATCACGAAGAGGACGGGTGGGAGTAGTCCAACAGGGCCGCAGGCTATAATAGCCCTGCTCACCTGCGAGAGAGTGACACTTCATGTCTTCGCAGTCAGCACTGCAGAGAAATCTGGGGATTTGTGGGAGGTCCCTGGGTATTTGAAGGGCCGGGAGGAGCCTGTTTTCCATGTCTGTGCAGTGCAGCGCCATCTGGCGGAGGATAACCCAAGTGTAAGTATTATATCTGGAGCAGGACGCACTGTATACTAAGAATAACAGTATAACGCTGCAGCGAGTGAGAGTTAGCGTCAGCTCAGTACGTCTGGCACTCGGCGCTCCACACCATATTTAACAAAACACTACACACAACGTCGGCGCTCTAAAGCTAGGAGCTGTAGCACAGAGCGCCAGACGCTGTGTGATCAAAGTCTGCTTTTGAACACATATTGTGACATTGTTTTAACACTGGGTCAATAACACTTTAGTGCCAGACCTGTAAATACAATTCTGCATAACAATATAAAAAGTGCTTTTTTCAATGTGCTTCTGCATACAGCGTTCAGCGTTCACCAGACACTACCTGCCGCTACAAAGCACTACCTGGCGCTATCCGTTCTTAAATAACCCCTAAGTTACCATTTTCGATACTGTTACCATATGGATACAATCTCTAAATGAGACCAACAGACCAACATTCAAAAATGACTTCTCAAAAGTAAAAAATGGCGTCTCCTGGAGCTACAGGTGCCTACAAACCTTAAAGATCCTAATCAACAAACCAATAGTGTCAAACTGGCTCCAGTTTTCATGGCCAGAATCGTCATGACTCCTCGGCCTCTCATCAGATGAGCCTGAGTCAGAGAACAGCCCTCCTTCATCAGAAGGGGTACAGGCACATGGAGTAGTGAACTCCTCAGATCCCATAGCAAAGGCAGAAACAGGGGGTGTCGAGGACCGCTTCTTACCAGGGCCTAAGCGCTTTGTCAACCCCGCAATAATCTGGTCAGCCGTAGGCAGTCTGGAAGACGCAGCCGGCTGCAACTCCCCACTTGTATGCGACTCAGCAGGAGTGAGATTTAAGCCTGGGGAAATAGGAGTATTGAAGCGAGGTGCAGCCACTGGCAATCCTCATTGCAGGACCAGTACTTGCTCGGCACACGGTGTGCAGACCCGTGCCCTGTCAGCATCAGCATGGGGTTGTCCACACGCTATACACAGCCGGTCTTGTCCCGGAGGGACCCCGGTCACATAATTCTGAGATGCCTCCATATGGTGATTAATCAAGGCACAATATGCCAGTAGGGATTTACACTGTAAGTAACCCTGGATGCCCCAAAGACCCGCTATGGAAGTGGGAGAATTTAACAAGGCCCGCTATAATTTTACACCGGGCTGGGAGAAGCCAATGGTGTTCACCAGTCTGAAAGACATAATGGGAATAAGAGATGTCAGAGCCATGCGCAGCAGGAAAAACATTTTTATATTGAAAACGCCCGCGAGGGCACTTACAGGCCAGGGGAGGAGGAGGACCGCAACCACACGCGTGCGCGAAGATCAAAATAGCAGCAAGCGAACCTTGAAGGGCGGGCCCGATCTGGCCGTGACACGGAGCGCGCCAAGCCAGGTCCCCGCCCCCCCCCCCCCCCGAAGAGCGCGAAGCTCTGAGGCAGCAGACAAAACTTGACCAGCAAAGGATAAGATACGCTTAATATAAGCCTTTGCTAAAGGAGACGCCGTAGCGTCTGGACGACGACGACGCCCAGCGCAGTCATAAGCGATGGCAATACAGTGCACTGAGACCACCACACGCATAACGCCGACGCTGTGTTTCCTTTTTTGATAAGTATGGTGTGGAGCGCTGAGAATCTGTCGCACTGAGCTGGGGCTACATTTCGCCCCCTGCAGCGCTGTACTGGTGTTAGAGCGCCCAACATACATCACATTCAGCAATGCGGGCCAGGTTACTAGAGCGAATGAGGCACTCTGTTACAGCACCTGATACTCGCTTACAGTGTCTACTAGCGGTCGCTCTAAGCCCCACTATACAGACGCTCATCTTTCTTACCTGGCGTTAGTAATGAATCAGCCTCCACATCAGTTGAATCCAGGCAGCAGCATGGCTGGGTAGCTGGGAAAGGAAGCTCACAAATGGCTGCTACCACTAGAAAATCTGTGAGGTTGCATTTCAGCTTTGAGTGGATGCAAGAGCAAATGTAAGTGCTGACAATGCTTCAGTATCATGTATGCAGATGGGGCAAGGGAGTTTGGGGGAGGTTTATTTTCCAACCAAGCTGTTGGTCTGGTTTAACCACGTCCAATGGAAGCTTATATTAAAAAAAAAACATGTATCAACTCCACTTATTGTCCTGGTAATAAATTGGATAAAATACTCACAAATGCTTTTGGCTTCAAGGGGAAAATTAAAAGAAATATAAATCTTATTTTGGCTCATATTTCTTTTAGTGTTATTTTCAATAGGCTGTAACTGCCAAAGTTTGCTTCCAGGGTCCATGAGGTTCAGCACAGGTGGATTTGAGGAAGTTTACCTGATCCTACAGCTTTGCACCGTAGATACTAACATCAGAGATAAAGCGTATTTGTTTATTTTATCGATTAACGCATAGTAGGCTGTGATTAGAGTATCTTACTTCAATCATGTAACAGCTACGAATAAAGCATTTTATGTCTGGCTGGTCACAAATGCTACAAAGACTCGAGCTGATAAGGACATGATGAATTAAGCTTGCCTGGCAGCAGTGGCGTAATTAAATGTGACGGGGCCCAGGTGCGAATAGTAAATTGTGCCGTCAAAGCTCATACAGTAAACTTTTTCTTGTCTTTTAAGTTGGATGCAGCTAGACAACTAAAGACTGAAGCAGCAGAAACAAATGGTGCTTCCTTTCTCTAAGGGGTGCCAAGTAAGCACAAATATGACAAATAAGGTGGAGAAGCAACAATGATGGCCCTGACCTTCTGGGCTCCAGTGTGGTAAAACCCCCGAGCTGATGCAGTGTCGGTCCCCATGCTGGTCTCACTCCAGTCGCTTAAAGGAAGAGCAAAAAGAAAAAAAACATTTTGGACCATCTAGGTCCTGCATTTCAGTTATGGACAATGCACGTTCTGAACAAATAATATGAATTATAAGCATTAAACACATCAATCCAGTTCTGCCCATTGTGCTCTATGGGATTTTGAACTACAGCGCCAGGTTTTATCTAATGCTGCTTCAACCAGAGCATCCAGCGCCTTTTCAGTGTTACTGTTAAATAAAATGCTAGCTGGTAGCCACATCGGTGTTAGCGTTTTTTAGTTGTCAAATCAGATGCTGAGGCCAAAGAAGTGGCACTGGATGGCCCCAATGCTTCTCAAATAAAGCTCTTAATTTTCCGGGCCCCCTATTTGATTTTACAGTAAGCCATACAGATTCATGCAGAGCTAATGAATGATCCTAGCATGCGAGTTTCAACATAAGGAAGAGAGTAGTCTTGGCTTGTTAGAAAATGAATGAAAGATGCCGGCCCTGACAACCAGCATGGGGAGAGCAGGAAGCAGCCACATTAAAGTGGACCGAAGCCCACGCTATAAGATTCCCAGGTTGATCGATTCCCTCCCCCAGGGGCGTCCAAAATCAGAATGCACCGCTATGTGAGACCCCCCCAAGTCGCCCATACACTTACCTTCTTTCCCGGTCCAACGGCGCATGCGTGGCCGCTTCCCCGCTATCCCTCTAGTAGGGCGCGTGCCCACATCAGGCATTTGTGGATGGCCGAAGCAGGTACGCTTTCTGTTAGAGGGTAGCGGGGGATGCGGACGCCAGGGTGCTCGGAGCTGCTGGCCTTAGACAAAGGCTTCAAGCACGCTGATTGGATGAGCGGCCAAACATGCACCATAGGACCAGGAAGATGTGAGTTGGCACTGGTGATCTGGGGGGTTTCACACAGCAGGGCACCCCCGATCGGGGTGCCCCGGGGGAATGGACCAAAACCCAGAATAGTCAAAATCCAAGGTTTTGGTCCACTTTAACCCTTTGCCTGGAATGTCGCTTTAAAACCACCTATAGTTCTGTATTGTTTAATTTAATTCCCGTAAATTGCGTACTCCTTAGTGACTGAAAATACTCCTCCAAGATGATAGGAGAAGTATTTCTACTCCTTGGGAAAAATTCTAGTGCCACCTTCGTGGCCGGGGGTAAGGTGAGTATAGGTTGCCCTTCTGGAAGGTTAGGGGCGAACAAACCCAAATCTGATTTGGGAACTTAACTTTACCTGTAAAGCTTCAGTAAACAGCAAAATATATCTATGTAAGGGGTAGATCATCTCTAGCAGATAGCTACAAAGGGTGTCAGTCCTACTCCAAAAGCAATAGAAATCCCTCATTAGATAAGGAACAAAGCTGACATCTCATGTAACCATGTTTCTCAGCAAGATTATAGTCTGTCTTCAGAGACAAGTGCCAGGGGATCAGACCCAGTTGTTTTTTTCAGCATCTTTAGCATTCTATTGTTTGATACAGATGCACACCCAGGAATATTACCCTGGCTGAGGGGATCAATAGAGAATGTGGTATGTGGTTGGAAGTGGGTGCAGTGGGATGTAGCCCAGAAGTAGACCGGAAGTGGACGCGGCAGTTAACCTGAGCTGCACACAGGTCTGCAATGCTGCAATGAGTGCAGAAGTGTCTGTATCCTGAATTGGGCAAAACTCTACGAGGGAAAAGGAAGATATCTGATTAATATGTGTTCTATACTCCATGTGGGCTTGCACATCAGCTTGAAAGGTTGCCAGCAGTCACATGATTCACTTTTTGCTGTCATACAAGCGCACGAGGAATGAATGACTGAGGAAGTGGTGACTTGATACACATATAGGCGAGTAACACTCCCAGTCAAAAATCGTGGCGCATAACATCACGTCATGCCAGCCCCTTATCATTCATTCTAATTGTGCAATTATTTCTCGCCCCTTGCTGTCATGAAACTTGAAGCACCAGGTTCATTATATTGCAGGGTCTTCCCCAGTGATCTCTTCCTGCTTTGATCGCCAAATACCCAGCACAGCTGTACAGATGGGATCCTGAGGTTGGAACACCTCAGGATTTTTGAGAGCTCATCCATCCCGCCACAGCCATACAAGTGTCTGGAGAGTGTGGCTTCATTCACTATGGAGTCGATTCAGAGCCTGGTGAGAAAACGTACTCCTTTTTTAGGAGAGAAAATTGCAATTCACTTCATTGTCTACCTTCAGGGCTGGTTCAGAGCCAGGTGAAAATTGACACCCGGTAGACAATGAAAGTGAATGGCAATTTTCTCTCCTAAAAACCACGTGTTTTCTCACCTGGCTTTGAATCGACCCTGCAAGAAAGGGGGCATGTCATTTTTTTACAAATGCCTGCACAGCGATTTGAATGTATATGCTTTGCAGGTGTAGGGTGATAACTTTGGAAGCAGACTTCTCTGGACACAAAAAGCATGCACCCAATGAACAGGATGGCTGCCTCCCATCCCTCTTAGTCAGCAGCCTGGTGCCATCCCAACACACACATGATGATATGGTGACAGCCGTAATGCCTGACGCTGTTTAAAGACACAAGCCTGCTAATAAGCACTTGTAGCTGTCTTGAGGCTGTCACTCCGCTCATCTGTCCTGCAAGACTCTGCATGATGGCAGCACAAATCCAGACACGCTTCCCCAAGCTGATTACATCTCCTTACAGCAGCGATGGCGGCGGCGGCGGCACATTCCTCGCAGACCATTACATACATGTTACCATAACCATGCAAGCCTTCAGGAACAAGATGTGTCCTGACCACTGCTACAGCACAGATACTACCCAGTGCCTAAGTGGCTACATGAAGATACGGCATCAGCATGACATTCTGCATTAACACCAAACTGAGATAAAACTGTGTCATTGTTTTGGGTGGAGTAGGGAAAAGTCAGGGTGTGTAATGATTTTTCTTTCCTATTGTATCTTGTTATTACATTTGGTTTAAACTCTGTAACATCTAGTTTACAGTGATTTCTGTACAGTATGTTTTACCTTGTCTGTAAGTATACATTGTACAGTGCTACAGAAGAAGATGGTGCTATATAATAAACAATAATAAGAAAAATAATAATGATTTTTTGCTATTTCTGAACAAACAGGAAGTGAGATCAGACCCTCAGAATAAGTAGCCTTAATAAAGTGGACCAAAACTCAGGATGTTGGTCCTTGACCCCAGAGCACCCCGATTGGGGGTGTGAAACCCCCAGATTACCGAAACAAACTCATCTCTGACTCGTCCAATCAGGCATTAAAATGTGCCAGGCACGGACATGCGCCCTGCTAGAGGAATAGCGGGTATGCAGACGCAAACCTGGGGGGTTTCACAGAGTGGGGCATCCCGATTCTGGATGCCCCGGGGGGAGGGAATTGATCCTATAGATTCCCGGGCCGATCGCTGTGGATTTTGATCCACCTTAAGAAGCGTCAGGGCCACATAGAGCTAATTTTTGGGCCTCAGTGGCCAATTTAACTAGCGAGCATCTAATTTAAAGTGGACCAACATCCATGGCTGATCGGTCCAGGAATCTATAAGATTCCCGGGCCGATCAGCTCCCTCACCGCGGGGCATCCGAAATCGGGATGCCCCGCTGTGTGAAACCCCCGAGGACGCCCACAAACCTTACCTTCTCCCCGTTCCAACAGCGCATACGCAGGCTGCGGTCGCCTCTCGCGCTTCCCTCTAGCAGGGCGCGCACCCGCGCCGGCCTTGTCCGTCCATACCACAGCGGCTCTGAGCTCTCTGATTGGACGAGCGCTCGCGTAGGAGCGGGGTCAGGTGGGTTTTTTGGGGCGTTCTCGGGGGTTTCACCGATCGGGGTGCCCCGCAGAAGTGGACCAAAACCCAGGATAGTGAAAATCCTGGGTGTTGGTCCACTTTAACAGTAGTTCCAAAAACGATGCAGTGCCTGCTCTGTTTTTTGCAGCTTTAGATGAAACCTCAAGATCCCATAGAGCACAATGGACAGAAATGGATTGAAGTGTTTAATGCTTATAATCAATATTAAACACATTTATTTGTACAGAACGTGCATTGGGACTTGTCAATAATTGAAACACAGAACCTAGATGGTCTAAAAAGATTTTTTTCTATTACAAAAAAATATTTCAATGGCTTCTTTTGCATTACAATGTGTCATTTAGTGAACAACAACTGAAAACGCAGCCAAAACGCACAGTATAATTTGTCCGCAGCAGTGATTTCTGGTTGCTGTAATGATGAAACGCTGACCAGCGCTAGCAAGATACAGCAACAAAGATTTCATGGAGGAAACATTTCATAAATATGCTGCTAAACACCAGAAAAGAGACAGGACAAAGTGGCGCTCACAAGCGATAGGATAATCGGCAGCAGATGTAACAGTCAATACCTAGTGCAACAATCTAAGCTTACCCAATTGTGTTCTCTGTAGCACCCGACAGAACCAATGTAGACCTCAGCACAGCGCCTGATAAGAAAAAAATGCCGGCGCTCTGGAACTGGTGCTATAGCCACAACACCAATGCAGACAGACACACATCATAAATTAGGCCCAAAGTCACAGTAAAGTCAGTGTAGGCTTTTGTTCCAATTATACATAATTATATAATTATATCAATGGAGGGGGGTGTGTCAGTTCACCGTGACTGATGGCGGGGGTGTTGACATAACTGACGATGCACAGTAACAGAAAGTCCAGCAGTACTTCCTGATTGCAGGTGGCCTGCAAATGCATGAGCCGCCATTTTGTTTCTAAAATTTACTACAGCAGAAGTTAGAAAAAGGTAAATGAAATTTTATGTGCAGCAATCTACATTGCCCTGGGGGGGATGCATATGAGCACTGTTTGTTGGGTTGGTCCATTGTAAGCCATTTTTGACTGTTGGTCCGCTTTGAGCGTAGTTTTGAGCTTTGAGCATTGCGTTTTTTTTGTTTATGGCTGAAAATTTTTTAAATGAATATGGCTCGATACATTTGCTGAATGGGGGGGATCTGCTGGGTTTTATTCAGTGAGGTGATAGCAGACAGCCGCAGCATTTAGCCCACTGGTCTTCGTGCAACAGCTGCAGTGAACATGCTCTAGCTTTTTTCAGAGGCAGGCGCTGTAAACTGCGGTAACTGTGTGTGTGAGGTGCTTCGTCTGTGATGAGAACACCAGGAGACCCAATAAATATATAAAATTTCTATAAAATAAACTGACTGAAAAATATTCTAATTGAATGGCTGTGCAGGTATATATAAAGTGGAACAAAACCCTGAGTGGCCGACCCTGCAGTCTAAAAGACTCCAGTGCCAGCCACTGGCCTTCCCCTGGGGATGCCCCATTGTGTGAAATGCCACCAGGGTCACTACAAAACCCACCTTTTCCCTGGCTCCCATGGTGATGTAAGTAGCTGTGCTGCATCCTCAGCATCTCTGGGCTGAGGCACGCTCCCAGCAAACCCTCCAGGCAAACAGCAAACAACCTCAAACTCTGCCTCGCTCCTCCCCTTCCTCGTCCCCACTTCCCTCTAGCTGAACAGCAGATTGCCTCAAACTCTGCCTCGGTTCTGCCCCCTCCTCATCCCCACTTCTTTCCAGGCAAACACAAATGGCCTAAAACTCTCCTCCTCTTCCCGCTTCCCTCCAGCCAAACAGCAAATGGCCTCAAACTCTCCTCCTCTTCCCACTTCCCTCCAGCCAAACAGCAAATGGCCTCAAACTCTCCTCCTCTTCCCGCTTCCCTCCAGCCAAACAGCAAATGGCCTAAAACTCTCCTCCTCTTCCCGCTTCCCTCCAGCCAAACAGCAAATGGCCTAAAACTCTCCTCCTCTTCCTGCTTCCCTCCAGCCAAACAGCAAATGGCCTCAAACTCTCCTCCTCTTCCCGCTTCCCTCCAGCCAAACAGCAAATGGCCTCAAACTCTCCTCCTCTTCCCGCTTCCCTCCAGCCAAACAGCAAATGGCCTAAAACTCTCCTCCTCTTCCCGCTTCCCTCCAGCCAAACAGCAAATGGCCTAAAACTCTCCTCCTCTTCCCGCTTCCCTCCAGCCAAACAGCAAATGGCCTAAAACTCTCCTCCTCTTCCCGCTTCCCTCCAGCCAAACAGCAAATGGCCTAAAACTCTCCTCCTCTTCCCGCTTCCCTCCAGCCAAACAGCAAATGGCCTCAAACTCTGCCTCCTCCTCATTCCCACTTCTCTCCAGCCAAACAGCAAATGGCCTCAAACTCTCCTCCTCTTCCCACTTCCCTCCAGCCAAACAGCAAATGGCCTAAAACTCTCCTCCTCTTCCCACTTCCCTCCAGCCAAACAGCAAATGGCCTCAAACTCTGCCTCCTCCTCATTCCCACTTCTCTCCAGCCAAACAGCAAATGGCCTCAAACTCTCCTCCTCTTCCCACTTCCCTCCAGCCAAACAGCAAATGGCCTAAAACTCTCCTCCTCTTCCCGCTTCCCTCCAGCCAAACAGCAAATGGCCTAAAACTCTCCTCCTCTTCCCGCTTCCCTCCAGCCAAACAGCAAATGGCCTAAAACTCTCCTCCTCTTCCCGCTTCCCTCCAGCCAAACAGCAAATGGCCTAAAACTCTCCTCCTCTTCCCGCTTCCCTCCAGCCAAACAGCAAATGGCCTCAAACTCTGCCTCCTCCTCATTCCCACTTCTCTCCAGCCAAACAGCAAATGGCCTCAAACTCTCCTCCTCTTCCCACTTCCCTCCAGCCAAACAGCAAATGGCCTAAAACTCTCCTCCTCTTCCCACTTCCCTCCAGCCAAACAGCAAATGGCCTCAAACTCTGCCTCCTCCTCATTCCCACTTCTCTCCAGCCAAACAGCAAATGGCCTCAAACTCTCCTCCTCTTCCCACTTCCCTCCAGCCAAACAGCAAATGGCCTAAAACTCTCCTCCTCTTCCCACTTCCCTCCAGCCAAACAGCAAATGGCCTCAAACTCTCCTCCTCTTCCCGCTTCCCTCCAGCCAAACAGCAAATGGCCTCAAACTCTCCTCCTCTTCCCGCTTCCCTCCAGCCAAACAGCAAATGGCCTCAAACTCTCCTCCTCTTCCCACTTCCCTCCAGCCAAACAGCAAATGGCCTCAAACTCTCCTCCTCTTCCCGCTTCCCTCCAGCCAAACAGCAAATGGCCTAAAACTCTCCTCCTCTTCCCACTTCCCTCCAGCCAAACAGCAAATGGCCTCAAACTCTCCTCCTCTTCCCGCTTCCCTCCAGCCAAACAGCAAATGGCCTCAAACTCTCCTCCTCTTCCCGCTTCCCTCCAGCCAAACAGCAAATGGCCTCAAACTCTCCTCCTCTTCCCGCTTCCCTCCAGCCAAACAGCAAATGGCCTCAAACTCTCCTCCTCTTCCCGCTTCCCTCCAGCCAAACAGCAAATGGCCTCAAACTCCGCCTCCTCCTCCTTCCCACTTCTTTTCAGCACATTGCGGCGTTCAAATCTAAATGCAGCGGCGTGTGGCAGGCGACATGGTTTCTCCCGTCACCCAGGCTACTTTTAAAGCAATGGCATATGGCAATATGCAAAGTATAATTCAAATCGGTGTTCTGACTCCAAATTCGCAACTATGTGCCAGGGTGGGCCCTGGTCCCCATATACCTTCAGTGAGACCTGCATTAACCCTTTATATGCCCCCTACCTAGAGATCTTGTCACCATCAGGCCATCTTGACTATTTTAAGGGGCAACTATGTGAGATTCACATTGCTGACAAAGAGAGGATGAAAGGACGACTACCATTAGAAACCTCTGAAAATGGTATGTTCCTATATTATAGACCTTGACAAAAGAAACATTTCCACAAATATGAAATCTTTTCAAAAATATTTTCCTTCTGTACTATTTTCCCATTTAAAGTCACAAAACGTGCTGGGTCAGCAGAAATCACTATAAATGGTGTGCACAGAACTGACACTTATGCCGGGTGAGACACAGCACTGTGCTTGAAAACTTGAGCTGACACCTACTGCCTATGCAGCTTCTGTCATGCCTGACAGGAGGATTGTGTGCATTATGTGTCTGCTGACAAAGATTTCGAGCACAGTGCTGTATCTTCAGACACACACATCACTTACCCATCTTACCCAAGTTTCAGTTCTATGCACAGCATTTATAAGGTTCGTGCCTTTCAAGTGTGCAGTACACTTCCCACTTCAAGTACACAAAGAATGTTTTGGGGTTTTTTTTAAAGTATATTGCTGAAATGTCTCTTTTTCCATGGTTTATAATACAAGAACATACAATTTTGACAGGTTTCTAATAATAGTTGTCCTTTAATGTGATACTGACTTTTTCCTTGCAGAGCTGCATCTGTTGGGTAACAGTTAAAATGATTCAGTAGCTAAATAAAAATAATAAAAGTGTACTTTTGTCCCACGCAGCTGAATGGTGGAAGTCCGGTAATCAGTGACTCACCCGATCGCTGTACCCAAGCCGCAACAGCATCCAGCTCTGAGCGCTCTGATTGGACGAGCGCTCGTGCTCGCGTTGGGCGTTCTGGGGGGTTTCACACAGCGGGGCACCCCCAATCGGGGGAGCCCCGCAGAAGTGGACCAAAACCCAGGATAGTGAAAATCCTGGGTGTTGGTCCACTTTAACAGTAGTTCCAAAAAACGATGCAGCGCCTGTGTGCTCTGTTTTTTGCAGCTTTAGATGAAACCTCAAGATCCCATAGAGCACAATGGACAGAAATGGATTGAAGTGTTTAATGCTTATAATCAATATTAAACACATTTATTTGTACAGAACGTGCATTGGGACTTGTCAATAATTGAAACACAGAACCTAGATGGTCTAAAAAGATTTTTTTCTATTACAAAAAAATATTTCAATGGCTTCTTTTGCATTACAATGTGTCATTTAGTGAACAACAACTGAAAACGCAGCCAAAACGCACAGTATAATTTGTCCGCAGCAGTGATTTCTGGTTGCTGTAATGATGAAACGCTGACCAGCGCTAGCAAGATACAGCAACAAAGATTTCATGGAGGAAACATTTCATAAATATGCTGCTAAACACCAGAAAAGAGACAGGACAAAGTGGCGCTCACAAGCGATAGGATAATCGGCAGCAGATGTAACAGTCAATACCTAGTGCAACAATCTAAGCTTACCCAATTGTGTTCTCTGTAGCACCCGACAGAACCAATGTAGACCTCAGCACAGCGCCTGATAAGAAAAAAATGCCGGCGCTCTGGAACTGGTGCTATAGCCACAACACCAATGCAGACAGACACACATCATAAATTAGGCCCAAAGTCACAGTAAAGTCAGTGTAGGCTTTTGTTCCAATTATACATAATTATATAATTATATCAATGGAGGGGGGTGTGTCAGTTCACCGTGACTGATGGCGGGGGTGTTGACATAACTGACGATGCACAGTAACAGAAAGTCCAGCAGTACTTCCTGATTGCAGGTGGCCTGCAAATGCATGAGCCGCCATTTTGTTTCTAAAATTTACTACAGCAGAAGTTAGAAAAAGGTAAATGAAATTTTATGTGCAGCAATCTACATTGCCCTGGGGGGGATGCATATGAGCACTGTTTGTTGGGTTGGTCCATTGTAAGCCATTTTTGACTGTTGGTCCGCTTTGAGCGTAGTTTTGAGCTTTGAGCATTGCGTTTTTTTTGTTTATGGCTGAAAATTTTTTAAATGAATATGGCTCGATACATTTGCTGAATGGGGGGGATCTGCTGGGTTTTATTCAGTGAGGTGATAGCAGACAGCCGCAGCATTTAGCCCACTGGTCTTCGTGCAACAGCTGCAGTGAACATGCTCTAGCTTTTTTCAGAGGCAGGCGCTGTAAACTGCGGTAACTGTGTGTGTGAGGTGCTTCGTCTGTGATGAGAACACCAGGAGACCCAATAAATATATAAAATTTCTATAAAATAAACTGACTGAAAAATATTCTAATTGAATGGCTGTGCAGGTATATATAAAGTGGAACAAAACCCTGAGTGGCCGACCCTGCAGTCTAAAAGACTCCAGTGCCAGCCACTGGCCTTCCCCTGGGGATGCCCCATTGTGTGAAATGCCACCAGGGTCACTACAAAACCCACCTTTTCCCTGGCTCCCATGGTGATGTAAGTAGCTGTGCTGCATCCTCAGCATCTCTGGGCTGAGGCACGCTCCCAGCAAACCCTCCAGGCAAACAGCAAACAACCTCAAACTCTGCCTCGCTCCTCCCCTTCCTCGTCCCCACTTCCCTCTAGCTGAACAGCAGATTGCCTCAAACTCTGCCTCGGTTCTGCCCCCTCCTCATCCCCACTTCTTTCCAGGCAAACACAAATGGCCTAAAACTCTCCTCCTCTTCCCGCTTCCCTCCAGCCAAACAGCAAATGGCCTCAAACTCTCCTCCTCTTCCCACTTCCCTCCAGCCAAACAGCAAATGGCCTCAAACTCTCCTCCTCTTCCCGCTTCCCTCCAGCCAAACAGCAAATGGCCTAAAACTCTCCTCCTCTTCCCGCTTCCCTCCAGCCAAACAGCAAATGGCCTAAAACTCTCCTCCTCTTCCTGCTTCCCTCCAGCCAAACAGCAAATGGCCTCAAACTCTCCTCCTCTTCCCGCTTCCCTCCAGCCAAACAGCAAATGGCCTCAAACTCTCCTCCTCTTCCCGCTTCCCTCCAGCCAAACAGCAAATGGCCTAAAACTCTCCTCCTCTTCCCGCTTCCCTCCAGCCAAACAGCAAATGGCCTAAAACTCTCCTCCTCTTCCCGCTTCCCTCCAGCCAAACAGCAAATGGCCTAAAACTCTCCTCCTCTTCCCGCTTCCCTCCAGCCAAACAGCAAATGGCCTAAAACTCTCCTCCTCTTCCCGCTTCCCTCCAGCCAAACAGCAAATGGCCTCAAACTCTGCCTCCTCCTCATTCCCACTTCTCTCCAGCCAAACAGCAAATGGCCTCAAACTCTCCTCCTCTTCCCACTTCCCTCCAGCCAAACAGCAAATGGCCTAAAACTCTCCTCCTCTTCCCACTTCCCTCCAGCCAAACAGCAAATGGCCTCAAACTCTGCCTCCTCCTCATTCCCACTTCTCTCCAGCCAAACAGCAAATGGCCTCAAACTCTCCTCCTCTTCCCACTTCCCTCCAGCCAAACAGCAAATGGCCTAAAACTCTCCTCCTCTTCCCGCTTCCCTCCAGCCAAACAGCAAATGGCCTAAAACTCTCCTCCTCTTCCCGCTTCCCTCCAGCCAAACAGCAAATGGCCTAAAACTCTCCTCCTCTTCCCGCTTCCCTCCAGCCAAACAGCAAATGGCCTAAAACTCTCCTCCTCTTCCCGCTTCCCTCCAGCCAAACAGCAAATGGCCTCAAACTCTGCCTCCTCCTCATTCCCACTTCTCTCCAGCCAAACAGCAAATGGCCTCAAACTCTCCTCCTCTTCCCACTTCCCTCCAGCCAAACAGCAAATGGCCTAAAACTCTCCTCCTCTTCCCACTTCCCTCCAGCCAAACAGCAAATGGCCTCAAACTCTGCCTCCTCCTCATTCCCACTTCTCTCCAGCCAAACAGCAAATGGCCTCAAACTCTCCTCCTCTTCCCACTTCCCTCCAGCCAAACAGCAAATGGCCTAAAACTCTCCTCCTCTTCCCACTTCCCTCCAGCCAAACAGCAAATGGCCTCAAACTCTCCTCCTCTTCCCGCTTCCCTCCAGCCAAACAGCAAATGGCCTCAAACTCTCCTCCTCTTCCCGCTTCCCTCCAGCCAAACAGCAAATGGCCTCAAACTCTCCTCCTCTTCCCACTTCCCTCCAGCCAAACAGCAAATGGCCTCAAACTCTCCTCCTCTTCCCGCTTCCCTCCAGCCAAACAGCAAATGGCCTAAAACTCTCCTCCTCTTCCCACTTCCCTCCAGCCAAACAGCAAATGGCCTCAAACTCTCCTCCTCTTCCCGCTTCCCTCCAGCCAAACAGCAAATGGCCTCAAACTCTCCTCCTCTTCCCGCTTCCCTCCAGCCAAACAGCAAATGGCCTCAAACTCTCCTCCTCTTCCCGCTTCCCTCCAGCCAAACAGCAAATGGCCTCAAACTCTCCTCCTCTTCCCGCTTCCCTCCAGCCAAACAGCAAATGGCCTCAAACTCCGCCTCCTCCTCCTTCCCACTTCTTTTCAGCACATTGCGGCGTTCAAATCTAAATGCAGCGGCGTGTGGCAGGCGACATGGTTTCTCCCGTCACCCAGGCTACTTTTAAAGCAATGGCATATGGCAATATGCAAAGTATAATTCAAATCGGTGTTCTGACTCCAAATTCGCAACTATGTGCCAGGGTGGGCCCTGGTCCCCATATACCTTCAGTGAGACCTGCATTAACCCTTTATATGCCCCCTACCTAGAGATCTTGTCACCATCAGGCCATCTTGACTATTTTAAGGGGCAACTATGTGAGATTCACATTGCTGACAAAGAGAGGATGAAAGGACGACTACCATTAGAAACCTCTGAAAATGGTATGTTCCTATATTATAGACCTTGACAAAAGAAACATTTCCACAAATATGAAATCTTTTCAAAAATATTTTCCTTCTGTACTATTTTCCCATTTAAAGTCACAAAACGTGCTGGGTCAGCAGAAATCACTATAAATGGTGTGCACAGAACTGACACTTATGCCGGGTGAGACACAGCACTGTGCTTGAAAACTTGAGCTGACACCTACTGCCTATGCAGCTTCTGTCATGCCTGACAGGAGGATTGTGTGCATTATGTGTCTGCTGACAAAGATTTCGAGCACAGTGCTGTATCTTCAGACACACACATCACTTACCCATCTTACCCAAGTTTCAGTTCTATGCACAGCATTTATAAGGTTCGTGCCTTTCAAGTGTGCAGTACACTTCCCACTTCAAGTACACAAAGAATGTTTTGGGGTTTTTTTTAAAGTATATTGCTGAAATGTCTCTTTTTCCATGGTTTATAATACAAGAACATACAATTTTGACAGGTTTCTAATAATAGTTGTCCTTTAATGTGATACTGACTTTTTCCTTGCAGAGCTGCATCTGTTGGGTAACAGTTAAAATGATTCAGTAGCTAAATAAAAATAATAAAAGTGTACTTTTGTCCCACGCAGCTGAATGGTGGAAGTCCGGTAATCAGTGACTCACCCGATCGCTGTACCCAAGCCGCAACAGCATCCAGCTCTGAGCGCTCTGATTGGACGAGCGCTCGTGCTCGCGTTGGGCGTTCTGGGGGGTTTCACACAGCGGGGCACCCCCAATCGGGGGAGCCCCGCAGAAGTGGACCAAAACCCAGGATAGTGAAAATCCTGGGTGTTGGTCCACTTTAACAGTAGTTCCAAAAAACGATGCAGCGCCTGTGTGCTCTGTTTTTTGCAGCTTTAGATGAAACCTCAAGATCCCATAGAGCACAATGGACAGAAATGGATTGAAGTGTTTAATGCTTATAATCAATATTAAACACATTTATTTGTACAGAACGTGCATTGGGACTTGTCAATAATTGAAACACAGAACCTAGATGGTCTAAAAAGATTTTTTTCTATTACAAAAAAATATTTCAATGGCTTCTTTTGCATTACAATGTGTCATTTAGTGAACAACAACTGAAAACGCAGCCAAAACGCACAGTATAATTTGTCCGCAGCAGTGATTTCTGGTTGCTGTAATGATGAAACGCTGACCAGCGCTAGCAAGATACAGCAACAAAGATTTCATGGAGGAAACATTTCATAAATATGCTGCTAAACACCAGAAAAGAGACAGGACAAAGTGGCGCTCACAAGCGATAGGATAATCGGCAGCAGATGTAACAGGCACTGACATAGGCCGGTCAATACCTAGTGCAACAATCTAAGCTTACCCAATTGTGTTCTCTGTAGCACCTGACAGAACCAATGTAGACCTCAGCACAGCGCCTGATAAGAAAAAAATGCCGGCGCTCTGGAACTGGTGCTATAGCCACAACACCGATGCAGACAGACACACATCATAAATTAGGCCCAAAGTCACAGTAAAGTCAGTGTAGGCTTTTGTTCCAATTATACATAATTATATAATTATATCAATGGAGGGGGGTGTGTCAGTTCACCGTGACTAATGGCGGGGGCGTTGACATAACTGACGATGCACAGTAACAGAAAGTCCAGCAGTACTTCCTGATTGCAGGTGGCCTGCAAATGCATGAGCCGCCATTTTGTTTCTAAAATTTACTACAGCAGAAGTTAGAAAAAGGTAAATGAATTTTTATGTGCAGCAATCTACATTGCCCTGGGGGGGGGATGCATATGAGCACTGTTTGTTGGGTTGGTCCATTGTAAGCCATTTTTGACTGTTGGTCCGCTTTGAGCGTAGTTTTGAGCTTTGAGCATTGCGTTTTTTTTGTTTATGGCTGAAAATTTTTTAAATGAATATGGCTCGATACATTTGCTGAATGGGGGGATCTGCTGGGTTTTATTCAGTGAGGTGATAGCAGACAGCCGCAGCATTTAGCCCACTGGTCTTCGTGCAACAGCTGCAGTGAACATGCTCTAGCTTTTTTCAGAGGCAGGCGCTGTAAACTGCGGTAACTGTGTGTGTGTGTGAAACTGACTGAAAAATATTCTAATTGAATGGCTGTGCAGGTATATATAAAGTGGAACAAAACCCTGAGTGGCCGACCCTGCAGTCTAAAAGACTCCTGGCCTTCCCCTGGGGATGCCCCACTGTGTGAAATGCCACCAGGGTCACTACAAAACCCACCTTTTCCCTGGCTCCCATGGTGATGTAAGTAGCTGTGCTGCATCCTCAGCATCTCTGGGCTGAGGCACGCTCCCAGCAAACCCTCCAGGCAAACAGCAAACAACCTCAAACTCTGCCTCGCTCCTCCCCACTTCCCTCTAGCTGAACAGCAAATTGCCTCAAACTCTGCCTCGGTTCTGCCCCCTCCTCATCCCCACTTCTTTCCAGGCAAACAGCAAATGGTCTCAAACTCTCCTCCTCTTCCCGCTTCCCTCCAGCCAAACAGCAAATGGCCTCAAACTCTCCTCCTCTTCCCGCTTCCCTCCAGCCAAACAGCAAATGGCCTCAAACTCTCCTCCTCTTCCCGCTTCCCTCCAGCCAAACAGCAAATGGCCTCAAACTCTCCTCCTCTTCCCGCTTCCCTCCAGGCAAACAGCAAATGGCCTCAAACTCTCCTCCTCTTCCTGCTTCCCTCCAGCCAAACAGCAAATGGCCTCAAACTCTCCTCCTCTTCCCGCTTCCCTCCAGGCAAACAGCAAATGGCCTCAAACTCTCCTCCTCTTCCCGCTTCCCTCCAGGCAAACAGCAAATGGCCTCAAACTCTCCTCCTCTTCCTGCTTCCCTCCAGCCAAACAGCAAATGGCCTCAAACTCTCCTCCTCTTCCCGCTTCCCTCCAGCCAAACAGCAAATGGCCTCAAACTCTCCTCCTCTTCCAGCTTCCCTCCAGGCAAACAGCAAATGGCCTCAAACTCTCCTCCTCTTCCTGCTTCCCTCCAGCCAAACAGCAAATGGCCTCAAACTCTCCTCCTCTTCCCGCTTCCCTCCAGCCAAACAGCAAATGGCCTCAAACTCTCCTCCTCTTCCCGCTTCCCTCCAGCCAAACAGCAAATGGCCTCAAACTCTCCTCCTCTTCCCGCTTCCCTCCAGGCAAACAGCAAATGGCCTCAAACTCTCCTCCTCTTCCTGCTTCCCTCCAGCCAAACAGCAAATGGCCTCAAACTCTCCTCCTCTTCCTGCTTCCCTCCAGCCAAACAGCAAATGGCCTCAAACTCTCCTCCTCTTCCCGCTTCCCTCCAGCCAAACAGCAAATGGCCTCAAACTCTTCTCCTCTTCCCGCTTCCCTCCAGGCAAACAGCAAATGGCCTCAAACTCTCCTCCTCTTCCTGCTTCCCTCCAGCCAAACAGCAAATGGCCTCAAACTCTCCTCCTCTTCCCGCTTCCCTCCAGCCAAACAGCAAATGGCCTCAAACTCTCCTCCTCTTCCCTCCAGGCAAACAGCAAATGGCCTCAAACTCTCCTCCTCTTCCCGCTTCCCTCCAGCCAAACAGCAAATGGTCTCAAACTCTCCTCCTCTTCCCGCTTCCCTCCAGCCAAACAGCAAATGGCCTCAAACTCTCCTCCTCTTCCCGCTTCCCTCCAGCCAAACAGCAAATGGCCTCAAACTCTCCTCCTCTTCCCGCTTCCCTCCAGCCAAACAGCAAATGGCCTCAAACTCTGCCTCCTCCTCATTCCCACTTCTCTTCAGCACATTGCGGCGCTCAAATCTAAATGCAGCGGCGTGTGGCAGGCGACATGGTTTCTCCCGTCACCCAGGCTACTTTTAAAACAACTACCGCTATGCAATGGCATATGGCAATATGCAAAGTATAATTCAAATCGGTGTTCTGACTCCAAATTCGCAACTATGTGCCAGGGTGGGCCCTGGTCCCCAGGGACACTAGACTAATCTAACCAACCCCCTCATACCTTCAGTGAGACCTGCATTAACCCTTTATATGCCCCCTACCTAGAGATCTTGTCACCATCAGGCCATCTTGACTATTTTAAGGGGCAACTATGTGAGATTCACATTGCTGACAAAGAAAGGATGAAAGGACGACTACCATTAGAAACCTCTGAAAATGGTATGTTCCTATATTATAGACCTTGACAAAAGAAACATTTCCACAAATATGAAACCTTTTCAAAAATATTTTCCTTCTGTACTATTTTCCCATTTAAAGTCACAAAACGTGCTGGGTCAGCAGAAATCACTATAAATGGTGTGCACAGAACTGACACTTATGCCGGGTGAGACACAGCACTGTGCTTGAAAACTTGAGCTGACACCTACTGCCTATGCTGCTTCTGTCAGGCCTGACAGGAGGATTGTGTGCATTATGTGTCTGCTGACAAAGATTTCAAGCACAGTGCTGTATCTTCAGACACACACATCACTTACCCATCTTACCCAAGTTTCAGTTCTATGCACAGCATTTATAAGGTTCGTGCCTTTCAAGTGTGCAATACACTTCCCACTTCAAGTACACAAAGAATGTTTTGGGTTTTTTTTTTAAAGTATATTGCTGAAATGTTTCTTTTTCCATGGTTTATAATACAAGAACATACAATTTTGACAGGTTTCTAATAATAGTTGTCCTTTAATGAGATACTGACTTTTTCCTTGCAGAGCTGCATCTGTTGGGTAACAGTTAAAATGATTCAGTAGCTAAATAAAAAAAATAAAAGTGTACTTTTGTCCCACGCAGCTGAATGGTGGAAGTCCGGTAATCAGTGACTCACCCGATCGCTGTACCCAAGCCACAACAGCATCCCGCGTTGTCCAGCGCCAATACATGGGGTCAGGTTAGATGGTGGGCCGGGTTTGTGACATGCCACTGCCTGTCCATTCATTGCAATAGAGGGAGTGTTCCAAGGTCTGACACAGATTTAGATACAGCTGGCAGTTAGTTTCAGAGACATACGTATCTGAAAGCTTCCCCTGCACTAGGAGAAATAACAGATTTATCATCTGAGAGGCAGAGATGTGTCATTGATGTAAATACACACAGTCGCCACAGCAGTTGGCAAACAATACTTGTCCTATAATTCCCAGTTCTGGCTTCCTAAGTCTCTTAAAACTGTGGATGCCCCAGGGAACAGTCGTTAAAGCGAATCAAAAGTAGTTTTGACCAAAGCCCCTGCCGATACTCTCTTCTTAGGGTGTAGCACTAGAAATGGATATTTTTGCTTATCAAATCGCCCTGGAACACTTTTTTTGGCTCTGGATCGCTGCAGGATTGCAGGTGATTAGTCATTGCATAAGTGTGGCAATGACACAGCAGTGGCAATGAATGGAGGAGGCGGAGCTTTACAGCTAAAACAGGCGCCATTATCTGGATTAGAATGAAGCAAGAGTAGTAAAAATAGGCAAAATTTATTATTCACGGGGGGAAGCAATTCAGGGGATAGTAGTTAAAAATGTGGGTTTTGGTCATCTTTAAAGGGACATAAAGTAATTGGTCTGTTGGTCTGCTTTAAGTCCTTTATGATGGGAGGAAGAAAGTAGCTGCGCACTTCAATGAAGCATCTCGCATTTTAGATGAGTGTGATGTGTGTAGCTATAAACTATCCCCCAACCGACAGCTCTGCTAGGTAAAAGTCAGTATTTCTCTAATGTAGGGCTCACTGATGGTGTGAGGGCAGATGTTAGATTAGTTTAGTGCCCCTGTGACCCACCCTGGCACATAGTAGCAATGGAGACAGTCGTGTGGGGCGCAGGCTGTTCATCCCAAACTTAAAGGAACGTTCCCAGCAGAGGGTTAAAGGAAAAATATAAAGCAGGCGGAATAATAGAGGCAGCCCCTCACGTTCAACACAAGCAGAGAGCAGAAAACAGGTTAATTTAAACCCTTGCCCGGAGTGTCCTTTTCCTGTCTATGCAACAACATAAAAAAATCTATACTCACTTTGTCCCCCACAACCTCTCTGTGCAGTGCAGGGATCTTCATACATACCAATGAGGGACAATGAGAGATTCTAGCCTCCAGCAATGGGCAGACATGTGGTGGCGTCCATCAATATAGCTTTACACCCCCTAACACGCCTAACTTCATTAATTACTATGAATGGAGTAGGCTTGTGGGGTCATAAACAAGGCTCCATAGATGCCTCCACGAGAGGCTGTGGGCACTGGAAGACGGGATCGCTGGCTCCCCATCATTGATAAGTATAAATATGCCGCCAACACACAGAGAAGCTGCGGTGAGTATAGACTTTTTGTGTTCCTACCTGGAAATGCAAGTTTAAAGGCATTGTAACAGGGGAAATTGGAGAACTCACCACCACAATCTATCAACACTAGAACACACTGCTGCTGCTCATCACTGATATATATAAACAAGGCCTTAGAATGGGGGGACAAAAAATACATGTATGATTAATGTTTCCAAACTTCCTACGAAAGCTACATTCATTATACAATATTAGCAAGAGTTTTTTTTTATGCTGGAGTCGGAGTAGGTAACTTCTTTCCAACTCCAGCCAAAACTAGCACTGACTAGACTCCATAACTCCCACTTCAAAGCCCTGGTGCTTACACATTACATGAAAACAATGCTATTTATTTATTGGTATTGACTTATGTGGACTGATTAAAAAGATCCTATTTTATCAGCTCAAGTAGTGAATGCACCAAGAACTCACACATTTTCATTACTCCTCTGTGTAGATAAACAGCTCAGTCGTGTTTCTGCTTGTATCACGGCCTATTTACAGAATAATAACCCATCTAGCGGAGCCCTGCTAAATCCATCAGTGTCAGCTAGATTTTAAGAAGAAGAGATAAGAGAAGGCTTCATGGACATCTGATAACACTTCCCCCCATGACCCCGGATTCCTCTCTTCATAGGGGTATAGTCGCAGGCCAGACATCATACCACTCCCTATCTCATCCTTCCCCCTTCATGATTAAATAGCCAAAATAATTTCAGTCAAACAAAACAGCCATATTTTATTGTAATGGACATTATCAGCCCCATTACCATCATCACCGCACTTAACCTTGAAACATTGCACTCTACTGAGACATACAGACATTCCACTGTCACCGACAGTAATGATACCTTTACATTAAACGAGGTGATCATTCACATCCATCCAACACAAGCCCTGTGCTCATTTATTCTGGCCATAATGCTTTGTAATGCAGCAATATAGTTCAAAGCACTTTGTCCAGTCTGCTCCGACACTGGCATGCAATCTGTCACCAGACTCAAGTCTCATGTCCCTGAACGGCTGTGGCCTCTTGGTGAACCAGAAGCATGTGCTGCTATAGTCATGACAACAGCACAGCCTCCCAACTGTCCCTCATTTGAGTCCATATCCCCCTTGTCCTTCGTTGTTCTCATCTGTCCCTCTTTGAGGTATAACATGCAGATCTGCAGTAATACATAATTCATTTGCCTGTTCAAAGTTTCTATTGTTTGGCTTAATTTAGCAATCCTTCCTCTTTCCCACTCTGAAACGTTGGAATGCACCAGAATCAGAACAGAATGGAAATGTCACAATTATCCAGACACAGAGATTCTGCCTAGGCCAAAAGTGTCCCCGGGAGCTACTTACCGTATATTACCTTATGTTTGTCCATATTCATAGCTCTTACAACATTAGAAATGTGAAGAAACAAAAACGTGTCTTTTTATCGGGGTGGGTAAAGGCCTGTCAGATAGAGCTTCTCATCTGTGCTATCATGGCCGGCCTTTGGGGTGTGTGAGCTGTGTGGTCGCACAGGGCATCACCCCAATTTCTCTGCTGGGGGAGGGTGGGCTGCGCTTTAGATTACCCTAAATACAGCTCTCAGCAGGCTCAGCAAGCCACTCTTTTCATATTAAAAGGTGCCCTTGTGTTCCTTTCCCTCCATGTTTCCCTTGTATTTTCTGTTTCTACTTTCTATTCCCTTCTCTTTTTTTCTAACTCTATTCATCTCTGTCTTTTTTCTGTGCTCCCTCTCTCCCTTTAGCCAACATTCTCTTCATCTTTCTTTCTCTCTTGCTTTTTTTCTGTGTTCTTTTTATCTTTCTATGTTCCCATCCACGTCACTCTTTTTACCTTCCCTTTTTCCTGCATCCTCTCCTTTGCCATATTTCGCACATATACCTCATTCTTTCTCTCTTTTTTTCACATCCCCTATTCCCTCTTTCGCTATCTTCTCCACATTTGTCATTCTCGCTCTTTCCCACATTTCTCCTTCTTGCTGTCTTTTCCACATTACCTTTCTCTCCTTTCCACATTCCCTCCTTCTTTCTATTTTCCACATCCCTACTTCTCTCTTGCACATTCACTCCTTATCTCTCTCATTCACTATAGGGGTTATTGAAGAAGGGATAGCGCCAGGTAGTGCCTCGTAGCGGCAGGCAGCATCTGGTGAACGACGGTCGCTGTACGCAAAACCACATTTATGAAAGCGAATCTGGTGAGCGACTCTAACAGCGCCATGTAGCGTTCAATGTATTATTACAGGCGGCTCAGCGTATAGCGCCGGTGCTCTAGCTTCCAGAGCGCCAGGTATTACCAGTATCGCTCTACCATACATTTCAATGGCAGTTCATTTGCTTGTGTTTAAACAGCGTTGTTGACATTTTTTTATGCTCAAATCATTGTGTGACCTCTCCTGGCTGCAAACAAACATTTTTAGAAACTTTTTTGACTTTTTATATTTTTATGCAAAATTGTCATTACAGGTCTGGCACTAGTGTTAATGTCACAGTGTTAATGTAATTCCATGTGTTTTTACTTTGTTACTGGTGGATATGTGTTCAAATACAGACTTTAATCACACAGTGTCTGGTGCTCTATGCTACAGGTACCAGAGAGCGCCTATGTTGTGTGTGTGTCCTTTTTTGATAAGTATGCTGTGGAGCGCCGAGAGTCGGTCGCACTGAGCTGGCGCTACCTATCGCTCCCTGCAGCGCTGTACTGGTGTTAGAGCGCCCAACATAATCACATTCACCAATGCTGGCCAGGCAACAGAGCGATTGAGGTGCTCTGTTACAGTGCCCGGTACTCGCTTACAGTGTCTACTAGCGGTTGCTCTAAGCGCCGCTATACAGGCGCTCATCTGCCAATACCTGGAGCTAGTAATGAATCAGCCGCTACGTCTCTTTTCATTTTCCATGTCTTTCCAAATTTGCAACCTATGGTTGTGTTTTGCTGGTTAATGTTACACAGAAAATATTTAATCCACTAAATAAACTGTTGTGGGGTCCTTCCACTTTAATAAAACCTGTGTTAGCACCACAGCAAGGCGCTATTTCAAATGGACTTCTTCACAGTACTTGTAACTAATTCATAAAACATACAATCCATAAAATGTTTATTATGAGGGTTATTAAAGAAATGCTAACGCCAGGTAGTGCCACGTAGCGGCACATAGCGTCGGGTGAACGCTGGATGCTGTATGTGAAAAACACATTTAAGAAAGTCAATCTGGTGAGCGCCTCTAATAGCGCCATGTAGCGTCACATGTATTACTAGCTGCGGCTTAGTGTATAGTGTCGGCGCTCTATGTTCAGCAGCACCATGTAGTACCTGTCGCTCAGTAGCGCTCTCCCATACATTTCAATGGTGTTTTATTTGGTTGTGTATAAATAGCGTGTTGCCCAAGTAATTTTGTACATTTTTGGCTCAAATCATTGTGTGGCCTCTCCTGCCCTGCAACCAAACACGTTTATATATTTTTTGTATTTATTTAATGCAGAATTGTATGTGCAGCTCTGCCATAGCAGTGTCACAGTGTTAAAACAATGTCATTCCATGTGTTTTCGCTCTGGTGCTGATGTATATGTGTTTAGAAACAGATTTTTATCACAAAGCTTCTGACGCTCAACGCAATAGCGCCCAGCTTTAGAGCGCCGATGCTGGTTGTGTGTAGTTTTTTCTTAAATATGGGCTTCAGCGCCGAGTGTCGGACGCACTTAACTGACGCCACCTATTGCTTGCTGCAGCATTGTCCTGTTGTTAGATGTAGCGTAGTCTTGGGCGCTCTGACCTCAGGACACCACCTAGCGTTCGCGATTGGCTCTGCAGTGAATCAGGGAAAGCGCCCACCACGCATCACATTCATTAATGCTGGACAAGATAGTACAGCGCCACTTGTCCGCCCGCTAAGCTAGGTCACATCACCCGACACCCACTTGCGGGCGGTCTAATCGCCGCTACATAGACGCTCACATGGCCATACTAGTCTAAGAGGCCGATTCATTAATAGCGCCAGGTAGCGACAGATGAGCGACTGTAGCGTGATTTTTTCAGCGCCAGCCAGTATTCGCTGTGCTTGGCCGGCGTTAGCTTGATGACAGCGACTCAGTCGGTGTGCGGTAATGTTGAATACGGGCTGGGGGGTCGCTGTTTCACAGGTCCAGCGTTGTATGTGAGCGCCTGACAACGAATGGCCAGAGCAAACGGCTAGCTTCATATTCATCAACAAATCACGCTCCGAATGTGCTGTCGCTGTCCATTCCTTGTTTAAACCCCAGAGCGCTGGCGGCGATGTGTATTAACTAGTTTTTAACCCCTAAACAACCATATTTTTTGAATGTAACATTATACATGTTTTTAGAATCATTTTGTAATATGAATACATTAATCTCAGACCTGTTAGATCAATTCTGCACATATTTTTTTTAATTTTTTTTTTTACTTAAAAATAAATCCTAACATTGCAGAAGTGGTCTCCGATTTTTTGACATAAAAAAAAAAAAAAAAAAAAAATTAATACCAATTAATTATGAATAATTATAGATTGCTCCATTGAAATGCATTGGACATCGCCAGGGAGCGACAGCTCATACCTGGCGCTGTGAAGGAATTTGCAGCGGCGCTGTTCGGTCCAGGCGGCTTCATGATGAATGCCGCGCTAGCCGTCGCTCTCGCCGGCGCTAGCCTCATTTTGCTTGATAAATGCGTCATTGTGACCGCCGCCGGGCGTACTTGAGTCGGTAGTCGCCGTTAGCTGCCGCTACCTGGCGCTCGTCAGACACTACCTGGCGCTATCGCTTGATGAATAAGGGCATCATTCATAAAACATACAATCCACAAAATGTTTATTATGAGGGTTATTAAAGAAATGCTAACGCCAGGTAGTGCCACGTAGCGGCACATAGCGTCGGGTGAACGCTGGATGCTGTATGTGAAAACCACTTTTAAGAAAGTCAATCTGGTGAGCGCCTCTAATAGCGCCATGTAGCGTCACATATATTACTAGCTGCGGCTCAGTGTATAGTGCCGGCGCTCTATGTTCAGCAGCGCCATGCAGTACCTGTCGCTCAGTAGCGCTCTCCCATACATTTCAATGGTGTTTTATTTGGTTGTGTATAAATAGCGTGTTGCCCAAGTAATTTTTCACATTTTTGCCTCAAATCATTGTGTGGCCTCTCCTGCCCTGCAACCAAACACGTTTATATATTTTTTGTATTTATTTAATGCAGAATTGTATGTGCAGCTCTGCCATAGCAGTGTCACAGTGTTAAAACAATGTTATTCCATGTGTTTTCGCTCTGGTGCTGATGTATATGTGTTTAGAAAAAGATTTTTATCACAAAGCTTCTGACGCTCAACGCTAGAGCGCCCAGCTTTAGAGCGCCGATGCTGGTTGTGTGTAGTTTTTTCTTAAATATGGGCTTCAGCGCCGAGTGCGGGACGCACTTAACTGACGCCACCTATTGCTTGCTGCAGCATTGTCCTGTTGTTAGATGTAGCGTAGTCTTGGGCGCTCTGACCTCAGGACACCACCTAGCGTTCGCGATTGGCTCTGCAGTGAATCAGGGAAAGCGCCCACCACGCATCACATTCATTAACCCTTTCGCTGCCAGCCTACCTGGAGTTTTTGTCACCCTTGGTGCCAGACCATTTTGCACTATTTTGCGCTCCCCATGTTCAAATGTGATTTTTGAAGGGATTTCCAGGGATTTCCCAGGAAAATGATATATTGTTTTTTTCAGCAGAGTCTGAGCTTTAACATGAAATGTCTTGTTTGTCATTTTTTAGGTGTATTCTCAATATTTTTTGGCGAAATATGTGCAAAAAAATTTAAAAAATCAAATTTTTTACAATTTGTAGTGTTTTTTTGTAATAAAAAATGTAAGTTTGTCAATAAAATCTTATTGCGTGTGAAACCCCAATTTCTCCCGGTTACAGCGGTACCACATATGTATAGGTAGACACCTTTTCCTGCCCAGGAGACTCCCCCAAACTGAAACAGAGCTTTAGGGGATTTTCTGAAAAAATACAACTGTGATATGCGCTATGCGTACCTTGCAGTTTTTCCAGAAAAACAACCCTTTACATTTGAAATACCCCCAACAAACTATATATTCTCTGGAAGTACACACCTCAGGCTTTCTAGGCGTACCAGGCTTGTTGATGTGGCCACAGTTTTCTAGAAGTAATCCCTCAATGTATTCTTTGGTTGCAAAGAGTTTCCCTAAAAAAAGGATAAAAAAGCAGAATCAAAGCCACATTTTCCTAAAAAAACTATATACAAACAAGAAAAAACAAGTATGATCTGAAAAAGCAACATCCTCCGAACAGAACGATACCCAACATGCATGGGTTCTGTCAAGGAAAGAGTTGCCAAACACCCCAAAGTAAAGCATGTGCGTAACGGTAATTTTTCTTGAAAATTTCAGCTCTGCAGACAAAGTGCGCACCTTGCGATTTTTCAACCAAAACAACCCTTTACATTTGGAATATCCCCCATAAACCATATATTCCCTGAAAGTACACATGTTAAGCTTTCTAAGCGTACCCAGCTTGTTGTAGTGGGCTCATCTTTCTGGAATTAATCCCTCAAAGAACTCTTTGGTTGCGCAGAGTTTCCCTAAAAAATGTATAAAAAAGCAGAATAAAAAACACCTTTTACTAAAATATAAATATGCAAACAAGAAAAAACAAGCTAAGTCTGAAAGCGCAAGGTCCCCCGAACAGAACAATACCCAACATGCAGAGGTACTATTAACCCTTTTAATTGCCAGCTTACTTGAGATTTTGTCACCCTCTGTTGACAGGTCATTTTTCCCCATTTTGCGCCATGTTTTGCGCCATGTTTTGTGTCATTTTTGCTGGAATTTTCAGGAAAATTATATATATATTTTTTGCAGCAGAGTTTAGGCTTTAACATGAAATGTCTTGTTTGTAAATTTTATTTATTATTAATTTTATTTATTATTAAGTAAAAAAAAAATAAATAAAATTTTTTTTTAGAAAATTGACTCCTTTATTTTACATAAAAAAATTATTTTATTAAAGAAAACCATATTGCATGTGAAAGCCCCATTTCTACCGATTAGAACGGTACCACATATTTATCGGTAGCCCCCTGTTCCTGCCCAGGAGACCCCCATAACTGAAACAAGTAATTTTTAACATTTACAAATAAAATACAACTACCATCCACACTACAAAGGGTTAAATCGAGAAAAAAAAATGACATAGGGTCCCCCCTCCCGGGAGGGGGGGCCCATTTTTTGGGGGGATTTTTAAGGGTTAAAAATCCTTAAAAATAAAAAAAAATGACATGGGCCCCCCCTTACCCAAAGTAACCAGCCCGGGACCAGCTATGCAGGGCTTGGAGGAACGGGGCGCAGGGGCCAGCTTTTGTGGCCCCTGGCCCTGCAGGCTACAAGCCCGCATAGCCAGTGGGCCCGGGCTCTTCTGCCCCCCCCTGGGCTTTGGGGAGGCAGGTAATGGGGGTGCCGGGGGTTAATGGCAAGTCACCGGCTAGCGCAGGTGACTTGCCACCTCCCCCAGCCTTGTGAACTGGTATAGGGGTCATGGACCCCTTACCAGTTCACAAGGGGTTAAATGTAAAAATAAAACACAGACACACAAAGAGAAAAAATATTTTATTATTTTTTTTTTTTTAATACTTACCTCCCATCCATAGTGGAGCACTCTTTCAGCCTTTATAGCTGCTGGATGACAGAAAACAAAAGGGTTAATTAAAAAAAAAAATGACATAGGGTTCCCCCTCCTAGGGGGGGAGACCCCATTTTTTTTTGGAATTTTAAGGGTTAAAAACCCTTAAAAATCCCAAAAAAAAATGACGTAGGGTCCCCCCTACCCAGCATTACCGACCCGGGCCAGCTATGGGGGCTTGTAGAACAGGGCGCAGGGGCCAGCGTTGGTGGCCCCTGGCCCTGCAGGCTACTAGCCCACATAGCCACTAAGTGGCCCGGGCCCTTCTGCCCCCCCCTGGCCGTTGGGGAGGCAGGTAATGGGGGGCTGGGGGTTAATGGCAAGCCACCCACTAGCTGCAGGTGACTTGCCATACCCAGAGCCTTGTGAACTGGTATAAGGGGTCTCATGGACCCCTTACCAGTTCACAAAGGGTTAAATGAAAAAAAACGCCACACAAAAGTTTTTTATTAAAAAAAAAAAAAATTTTTTTTTACTGTACTTACCTCCGATTGTAAGCTCCTTTGTCCCGCGCCGCTCTGCTGACAGATGCCGGTGATCGGCATCAGAGAAGGGGGAGGCAGGAGATCAGAGGATCTCCTGCCACCTCCTTCCCCGTTGCCGATCACCGGCATCTGACAGCTGAGAACGCTGAAGCCGGTGATCGGGGCTGGGATGACGTCATAGCCCCGCCCCCCAAAGGGGCGGGGCTTGACGCTGCGGCGGACCGGGATGACGTCATAGCCCCGCCCCCAAGGGGGCGGGGCTTAGCGGCAAGATGGCGGCCGCCATCAAAGAGGAGAGAGGAGAGAGCCTTCCGGGCTCTCTCCTGAAGATCGGTAAGTCCTGGGGGGCGATCGGAGGCCCCCCAGGTGAAGAGGAGGGACAGCGGGAGCCAGCGCACACACAGGTAAGTGAATGTCATTTTTATTTATTTTTTTTTTTTACAGTTAGCAGCTGCTGCTGCCAAACGGGGGGGGGGGGGGGGGCTATTCCGGGGGCTCTCCTGGAGCCATCCGACCCCCCACGGGGGATCGGATGGCACCAAATTAAAGAGGAGACCCGGCCGGATCCAACGAGGGGTCAGGTGAGTATTTTTGACTTTTATTTTTTTTACTAGCAGGGGGGAAAGTCAAGCACGTAGATACTACGTGCTTGGCACTTAAGTGGAGTGGAAGCAAGCACGTAGTATCTACGTGCTTGGCACTGAAAGGGTTAATGCTGGACAAGATAGTACAGCGGCACTTGTCCACCCGCTAAGCTAGGTCACATCACCCGACACCCACTTGCAGCGACCACTTGCGGGCGGTCTAATCGCCGCTACATAGACGCTCACATGGCAATACTAGTCTTAGCCTCCACATATATTTAAATACATATTCTTAGAAAAAATGTGATTAACTGATAATCAATGTTTTCTAAGAATATATATTTTAAACAGAATATAGAATAACATTGTTTTTTATGGAATGTTTTATGAATTAGTTACAAGTACTGTAAGGAAGTACATTTCAAACAGCACCTCGCTCTGGTGCTAACACAGGTTTATTTTCCTTTCCCCCTTACTTCAGCCTTTAATTTTTCATTCTCTTCTGCACCACTTAAAGGGCAGAAGCTGTAGCAGGGATCCAAAGTTTGATTTTATTTCAATTTAATTCCTCCAGGGCAATGCAAAAAAGTGGTCCTGCAGGTTGCTCTCAGTGTGCACGAAGCACGGCAAGCCAAAGTGGTCCCACAGCTGTCTCTGACCACAGCACAGCATGTTTAAAATTTATAAAGCTGCAATTTATAAAGCTGCAATGACCTCTCCAATGCAATGACCTCTTGTCTGAGAACTTCTTTACCTCACTAAAGTTAATGAATTAAGTTCTTCATTCATTATTAAATGCCCTGCCCTAGAGATTTTTTACCAAGGCCTGGAAAACCTCTCCACTTTACAGGATAACATCTGCACCTTAGCTGCATGACCAAAAAATCAGGTAAGTATGAGGGAGGCACTTGTATTTGTGTTGAGTTATTGTGTAAACGTAACTAAATAGCCAGGTGATGTGGGCAGGCTTGAGGCTTTCCACACCCCATCTATTTATAAAAGACTTATAAAAGGCTCTATAAATCTTAAACCTGAACTTCAGCATCTAAAATTATTTCCCAGCATCTAAAATTAATATATTTTAAGTTTTTAGTCGCTTACTCTTTATTCTTTCCCCCACTGGGCTGCAACTCTGGGCAAGATAAAGGCACTGCCATCTTGCCTTAGACGTATCACTTACTTAGAGGCCGATTCATTAATAGCGCCAGGTAGCGACAGATGAGCGCCAGTAGCGTGATTTTCACAGCACCCGCTAGTATTCGGTGTGCTTGGCCGTTGTTCGCTTGTTGACAGCGACTCAGTCGGTGTGCGGTAATGTTGAATACGGGGTTAGGAGTCGCTGTTTCACAGGTTTCGCGCTGTATGGGAGCGCATGACAGCGAATGGCCAAAGCGAACGGCTCCCAGCATATTCATTAACAAATCACGCTCAAAAAATTCTCACGCTGTGAAATGCTTGTTTAAACCCCAGAGCGCTGGCGGCGATGGGTTAAAAGTAGTTTTTAACCCCCAAACAACCATATTTTTTGATTATAAAATTAAACAAGTTTTTCTAAACATTTTGTAACATGAATACATTAATATCAGACCTGTAATATCAATTCTGCCCAAATTTTTTTTTTTTTTTTAACCTTTAAAAAAAAAAATAACATTGCCGAAGTGGTCACAGAATTTTTTACATTTAAAAAAATTAAAAAAAACATTAATATCAATGAATTATGAATATTTAAAGTGGACCAACACCCACGGGTGATCGGCCCGGGAATCTATAAGATTCCCGGGCCGATCACCTCCCACCCCGCGGGACATCCGAGATCGGGATGTCCCGCGGGGTGTAACCCCCCCAAAACCCCCGAAAAACCCTACCTGATCTTCGGCGGCGGCCGGCCGCCGCCGCCTCCCTCGCGCCCCTGCAGGCGTGCGCGCGCCCGCGCCGGCCGTCTGCGAATGGCCGGCGCGGGCGCGCGCGCGTCAAAAGGGACGCGCGGGAGGCGGCGGCGGCGGCAGCCGCTTAGACGTCCTGGAATAGAGCTTGTACGTTGGCGCTGGGAGCGCGGAGAGGTGAGTTTTTCGGGGGGTTGGGGGGGGTTTCACACAGCGGGGCACCCCGATCGGGGGTGCCCCATCGAAGTGGACCAAGACCCAGGATAGTCAAAATCCTGGGTGTTGGTCCACTTTAAAGATTGCTCCATTGAAATGCATTGGAGAGCGCCAGGTAGCGAGAGGTCATACCTGGCGCTGTGATGGGATTAGCAGCGGTGCTGTTCGTTGCAGTCCGCTACATGATGAATCCCGCGCTAGCTGACGCTCTCGCCGGCGCTAGCCTCATTTAGCGTGATAAATGCGTGATTGTGTCCGCCGCCTGGCGTTCTGGAGTCGGTAGTCGCCGATAGCTGGCGCTACCTGGCGCTAGTGAGACACTACCTGGCGCTATCCCTTGATAAATAAGGCCGTAAGTAGAGGAGAGGGGGTGAAAATGCAGGGGGGCGGGGTTATAGCTGTGCTTTGCACAGACAGAGTAGAGCTGGGGTCAGGAAAAGGGCAGCAATCCCAGAATGCAGAGCGGCACAGTCAGAAGACGTTAACTGTCTGCATGCAGAGACTCCACAGGCTGCCACCTTGGATTTTAAAAGGCTTAGAAAATGCAAAAGGCGCAGGTAGGATGATTTTTAACGTGGGCAATCTGTATGTATGGGGGAAAACATACAAGATATCATATATAGTCATCAGTATATTGGTAACTGCTTTACAGTTTTTCCAGGGAAATTTACAGATTGAAAGCGTTTACATTTTGAAAATACCGGTAACCGTGCACATGTTGTCCCAACACACCCAAGATTATTAGTCATAATTTTCTTTTATGAGCTACACCTGTATTCCCTTGTTAGTCATCTCATCATCATTCGTTAATTGTCTTATACTGGTGCTTAAAGAGGAACAACACACCCAATTTTAACTTTTAGGAGTGTTGTTCCTCCCAGTGGGGGCATCCTGAATTGGGATACCTGCTATGTGTATCCCCCTAGATTGCCCCATTTACTCACCTTCTCGTCGCTCCAATGGTGCATACTCAGACGAGAGCTCTGATTGGCTGAGCTGCCTGCTGAGCCAAGCAGCAAGATCGCTTTCACTTGGCTCCCTTCAGCGCTGAAGAGAGCCGAGTGTGGCACTAGCCGCATCCCCCACCCTCCTTTTAGCCGCTGCATGCCCGTGCTGCCCAATCAGAAAGGCAGGGTGCGGGTGCGCGCATGCCTAAAGGTGAGCCAGGATGCAGCCGCCGTGCAGTGGGGCGGTGAGGGCTGCGCGACAAGGTGAGTGAAACAAGGCTTCTGGAGGGATTTACAGTTCAGGATGCTACAAGGAATGGAACTCAGATGGCACTGGAGTCTTTTAGACTTTTAGATGGAGGGAAAAATGTGGAACCTTCTCCACCCTGGAGAATTAGCTTTTTGCTAATTTAACATTTTGCTGCCGCTCTCCTTCGCTACCTGAGATGTCATATCTTCTCCATCAAGGTGTCTGGTATTGGAGGGGTTCAGGCAGCTGTTCCTGTGTATGTATACTGGCTTCTCAGTCCCTGGGGTAGAATAGACAATTGAGTCATAATGAGGAGGGGGGACCTGAAGTGACAAGAAGGTGGTTTACTAAGCAATGCAAGGTCTTCCATTTCAAGGTGTAGGTCTACATTCAAAACATTTGTGTAGTAGTCAGCAGCCCGTAAAATGCATTCAGCTCCAGCTTGTGACATATGGCATGTCCACCTGTACCAAAAGGCTTCATCCAGGCTATCTGTGAAGCTGATAAAGGATAGACTGACTACACAAGATGGCATGTGGCTCTTTTAACTGTCTGCAATTACCTAATGTTACAATCTCTGGTCACATCAAGGCTGCAGGTGGCAAATATATAGCTACAGGGCGCATAGCAAATGTGACGGGGCTGCAACACTGATGAAAGCCAGACCTCAGATAAACAGTCTACCTCCCAGATGCTATCTGTGAGTTACAGCACTTGGATCTTAGAAAAAGTGCTATAAACGCTACTCATACATGGTAGAATGTCTGACACAGGGTATATCATGAAAAAAACTAAAACTTAAAGAACATCTATGTAAATCAGGGTTGTTGTTTTTTTCTATTACTATCCTGTGTCTTATTCCATGCCACCCCGGGAATCTTGAATTGTGATGTCCCGCTGTATGAAACCCCACAGATCGCACAGTACAACTCACCTCTTCCTGGTCCAACGGCGCATGCGCAACTCTTGTCCAATCACAGCTTTTTGCCGTGACAATGTAATTTGGCAAAGGGCTCTGATAGGCTTCAATGGGGAGCGTGTGTGGTGCATCCCAAGTCGCACACACACTTCTGCACCAGCCTATCTCAATAGGTGCATGCATAGCCTGAGGAGGATGCCCTTTGCCCAAATTACATAGGTACGGCAAATGGCTCTGACTGGAAGGTGTGTAAATATCAGAGACCTGGGGGGGGGGGGGGGGCACACTATGGGCAATCCCAAAGGTTTTGTTTCTGTGCTAAAATGATGTCCTTAAACCGGACCTTCAGTGTGATTTAATGAAAAGCCCAAACTCTTAAAAAACGGTTCCCCAGCATCTAAAATTAATATATTTTACGTTTTTAGTCACTAACTTATTATTCTTTCCCCCACTGGGCTGCAACTTTGTTCAGGAATTTTGGATACGGGCGCCGCCATCTTGAATCAGAAGCATCACACTTACTGAGGAGAGGAGAGTGGGATAAGGTAAGGCGGGGCGGGTTATAGCTGTGCTTTGCTCAGACAGAGCAGAGCTGGGGTCAGGTAACGGTCAGCAGTCCCAGAATGCAGAGCAGCACAGTCAGGAGGCACTTCCTGTTTGCAGGCTGCCTGATAAGATGGCGACTTCCATAAGCCGCCATCTTGGACGTTTAAAGGCTCATAACATGCAGTAGATGCAGGTAGGATGATTTTTAATGTGGACAATCTGTATGTACAGAGTGTGGGAAACATATAAGATAGACTCTTATTCAGAGTGAAGGTCCGCTTTAAGGTGCTGAGCTTATCTAGCATTTTCGCCTTTTCTTGTGTAGGCAAATGTGTGCTTTATGGAAGCAGTTCTCACTATCAGCGATCTACTAGCAACCGTACACCAAGTCCAAGTAAGAAAGAAGTGAGCCCTGTCTACACAAAATGCTGCTGTTATGACTGCTGAGGTGAGGGAGCTCACATAACCTTACACGTTCCAGGCAGCAGTGTTCTGTGTGTGCAGAACTCTCTTTTCTCTTCTTGTAGATCTTGGCTAATAGTAACATATTGCAGGTAGTAAAAACACACATTTGCCAAAATAAGCGAAAAAGAACTGGAAAGCTCAGCACATCGAGGACATTATTTTGGCACACAAAAATATACACTTTCAAAAAATGCCATTGAAAGCGGACTTTCCCTTTAAGCTGAATCTGTGCGGAGAGGGGGGCATCACCAATTAGGATGCACCTCCCCCCCCCCCAGGCATTAGCAGTGGCACCTGGAAAAATGAATCTACAGTGCGGGATTGCTTTAAAGGGGACCTCCACCCTGTAAAGTGTATCTCTGTATCAGAACACCTATTCTTCTATGCCAGTGAGTAAATCCTTTTACCCATGGGCAGAGCTGAAGTGTCAGGGAACAATGCAATAGCAAGAGGTGATGGCTGCTGTAGTGTTGCTTGCAGTTTCCAGTCAGGTAAAATGTACCGCTCACTGGGGGCTGTGGGAGAGGTGTTACACGTAATAGGGTGCAGGTCCCCCTTAAATGTTCTTAGAGGAAGCATGTTAAATCGGCCCTTCACCCTGAATAAGAGCATATCTTATATGTTTCCCCCACCCTGTACATACAGATTGCTCACATTAAAAATCATATTACCTGTATCTACTGCATGTTATGACCTGTTAAACATCCAAGATGGCGGCTCATGGAGCATCAGGCAGCCTGCAGACAGGAGTGTCTTCTGACTGTGTCGCTCTTCATTCTGGAATTGCTGTCCTTTCCCTGACCCCAGCTCTGCTCAGTCTATGCAAAGCACAGCTATAACCCACCCCCTGTACTTTATACTGCTCTCCTCTCCTCAGTATGTGATGCTTCTGAGTCAAGACGGCAGCGCCCGTATCCTATCCTAGAGTCCTGAACAGAGTTGGAGCCCATTGGGGGAAAGAATAATAAGTAAGTGACTAAAAACTTTAAATATATTAATTTTAGATGCTGGGGAATAGTTTTTTAAGGGTTTGGACTTTTCATTAAACCATGAAGGTCCGGTTTAATGTGTGACAGGCTTCTCAAAGTATTAGAGCATTGGAGGCCTTATAGAAAAAATGAGGGGAAACACTTGGTGTGGAACAGTTATGTGTTGTAAGCACACTGTGATAAGTGTGAGAGGAGAGAGAAGGGCGGGGTTTCAGAGCTGCAGAGAGAGGCAGCCAATCAGGGTGTCTGGGCAGGGAGTGGGAGGTGTTTCCGTTCTCGGTCCAGTCAAGGTTACTCGATGGACCAGGTCCGTGGAGTGAGGACTGAAAGCTAAATGAAGAAGCGATTTTCCTAACTAAGGAGACAGACAGAAGAGGAAGCACAATGCTTGAGCCACACAATGAAGGTAAGCAACTGATACAGGTAGTCCTCGACTTACGACGTTGATCCGTTCTTACGCGGCGTTGTAAACCGAATTTCGACGTATGTCGGATCATACGTTCATACAGTACTGTACCATAATAACAGTACAGTACTGCAAACACTCAGCCTATCCAAACACCTATCCATGGTGATGGCCTTCCTTTTCTTTGATGCACTGGTATCAGATGAGTCTACCTTTCGTTTGGGAGCCATAATGAAGGGTGTTATGGCGTGCAGGAGACTCGTTTTTCTCATGTACAGTAACCGGGTACAGTGTGCAGTACTCTATGACTTCCGGCGTACGTACAGTTTGACTTACGACGCAAAACAGCGTAAGTCGGAATGAGACGCCGTATAAAGCGTCGTAACCACGAAACGACGTAACTCGAGACCGTCGTAACCCGAGGACTACCTGTATTTACTTTTTAACTTTTGACTTGCCAATCACTTCAAATTTGTGGCACTCGGCATCATTTAATAAGAGAAGCACCATTTGTCTCAGCTGTTTGTCTAGAAGTAGCCAAATGAGTTAAAATAACAGGAAAAAGGGCACTGCATGACCCATGACAGGGCTCCGTCTAATGTTTGCACCAGGGCCTTGTCACATTTAGTTACACCACTGGCTAAAATCCATCATAAAATGCCAGCGCGTAGCACAACTAAAGCACACTGTATAGGTGTGAACAAAGACTAATCATTCATAAGAATATAGTCATATTCCTGTTTAACACAATGTAGACATATCAAAGAGAATGAAAACCTTTACTACAGCATTTATTTGCAAGTGTAACTCACTTTGCAGAGAAACTTTCCAGCCCTTATAAGTCTTTCCTAACATGCCATAGATCAGTGAGTTCACAAGGGCCTGACAGCCTATCTGCTAAGCGAGTCCACAAAGCACTTACTGCAGACGCTCTGTTTATAACAAGGCTCAGCCTATAGACAAAGCACAGTTATACAGCAGGACAGTGGGGTACACCACAATTATTATTATTCCAAAGTTCTAAAACTTGTTATGATAAGAATCCCAAATTCCTTCTATTAATTGGGCCACATTCTCGCCGGGAAATTGAAATGACTCACCCCCCAAAAGGAAGACACATTAATCATATACAGGGTCTATATTGCAACAGAACATCACTTTGTGTGTGACTGCTCAGATCGAATGGTGTGAAAAATATATTGCTGTGCCACACAGGAAGCCCTTAGGTTGTTATCTCATCCCAATTTCACATTTAAAATAAAAAAACACACTTACCCTGCCTACACAATCAGGCCATTCCACCTAGAAGCCTGTAATACTTATTACTAATACTTACCGTGTTTCCCCAAAAATAAGACAGGTCTAATATTAATTTTTGCTCAAAAAGTAGGTGCTAGGGCTTATTTTCGGGGCATGTCTTCTAGCTGGCTGGCTGGCAGCAGCTATGATACGGTATGTGCACAGAGCCGCTGGCAGAAGGGGTATTCAACTATGTGCCCGACATGGCAGCAGGCTGGGGTAGAGCCAGCAAGGTCAGACATTTCACTACCAACAGACAAGCTTACCTGCGTGGCTTGATGTGTCCTTCACTGTCCTTTACATCCACTCCTGTCCCTCTGATGAAGCCTGGCAGCTGGATTATGAATTGTAACTAGGGTAGAGCTTATTTTTGGGAAAACAGGGTAATACTATACAATTTATCACTGAATATTTGTATAACTTTCTTGATGTTTAGGAAACCAATTTAGAATAGCAACCACCGGCCTAGTGCTTATAAGACTCTAGAGCCGGTGGTCTACCTCTTTGTGGGACAGTTCGAATGTGTGAAACCACCACTGCATAACTCACCTTTCCACTGATCCCATGGCACACGAACTTGGCACACTGGGAAAAGTAGGTTCTAAATAAAAAGGAGAGCACTGCCACAGTGTTCACATCAGAGCCATTGAGCTTCAAACCACAGCAATGGAGGTACATGTATAAAAAAGGGAGCGAGGGAAGCTATCTGTTATATTCCTATAGTGATATATAAAAGAGGCCACCTTTGACTTGTTACATACATATGACCACCATAGGTACAGTCCTAAGGTCTCCCTTTTTAATTAAAGAACATTTCCAGCCAAAAAAACAACAAATCACTATACTCACCATGTGTCCCATGCAGACTGTCAGCCATAGTGCGGTGCTGCAGATCTTACCTGATTGCTGGATCCCCTGCCCGCACTGCACACCCAATCACACGTCTCTTCCTGTGTCCAATGGAAAGGCGCCATGTCGTAGGACACAGGAAGAGACACGCGATCGGGCGTGCATCGGGGACAGGGGATCCAGTGATCAGGTAAGATCTGCAGCCCTACACTATCGCTGACAGTCTGCTTGGGACACATGGTGAGTATAGCATTTTTTTTTTTTTTTGGTTGTCTGAAAATGTTCTCTAAAGCACACCTCTGTGTCTGGCTCAGATATTCTATACTATATACTGTTGTTACAGTTCTGGGTCCCAGCATCCACGCACCTTCCCTGCTAATTGTAACATAAACTCTCCATTCACTGAGATAGGTAGGTATAAGGGCCAAACTAGGTGTGATTAGATATTTTGTTTGTTAAACAGGTAATAAATAATAATAATTATCTCTTATGGAACTGTTTCTCAACCTGTATTACACATACCCATACACATACCCCAGTGAATACACACAGCAGATTGAAGGGGTACACAACAATGTTCAGTGGAGCACCAACAGCAATAGTCTGACGGGTCTGGTATATTATTTGAACAGTAAAACATCATTCCCTCCTGCTTTAATACTTATTTTGGTAACATTTATAATTGATTTTCTGGCTTAGGGTACTTGATTGGAACTTAAAGTTATACTAAAGGCAAGCATGATTGTTGTTCCGTTGTCTCAGGGTACATGTTGCACTTTCCAAAACTTCAATCTGTTTTCAAAAAGACCCTGTAGTTCCAAAGTTATTTTTAAAAGTATTAGAGCATTGGAGATTCAAAAGAAACAGTGGGTGTGGCAACAGCGATGTGATGCAAGCACACTGAGATGAGTGTGAGAGGAGGGCGAGGTTTGAGAGCTGCCAATCAGGACATCTGGGCAGGGAGTGGGGGGGGGGTGTTTCCAGTCTTGGTCCACTGAAGGTTGATTAATGGACCAGGTCAGCGAGGTGGGGACTGAAAGCTGAATGAAGAAGCGGTTTTCCTCACTAAGGAGGCAGCCAGAGGAGGACAGCACTCCAGCCACACAATGAAAGGTAAGCTACTGATTTTTTAACTTGCCAAACACTTTAATATAACATGTGTTTGTTTTACCCTTTGTGTCCTTTACATTTAACCTATCCGTTCATTGAGACAAACACAAACCCACCAGGAGCACTCGCACGGCATGGGGGGCAGGAAAACACATATATCGGTAAGTTGCAGTTTTTCAGAGTTTTTAGTACTCAACCCTGAGAAAGTTGATGTGGCAGAGACAAGGTACATACCGTTTTTTTGAATTTTATGCTCTAACAGGAAACTTTAAAAATGACTGCTTCAAATGTCATGGAATGGTAATATTTTAAAATGAATAAAGATACTTTTGTTACAAGTTTACCTCTCACAATCAGAAATAAACACCAAGCTTTCAAAACCAGTGGTATGATTACCACTGGTCAAAAACCAATGACCTGGAGAACTGGCTAGACTACACTAACATTTATCAGCCAGGAAATATTTATGGCTGAGCTCTTTAAATCTATGAAGCATATGGTTCTGAGATTCTGAATGTGTATCAGCTGCTCACTGAGGCAGTCCTGAGATAAGTTTGGCGCAGAGACAACTGTGTCATCACCTGTAACAAATTCTCAGGGTGGCTGCCGGCCAGCATCGGCTTCTGCTGGCATATTTGTATCATTCAGCAAGTACCAGGCCAAACATCCAGACAGATAATAAAGAGGCACTGACTTGGGCAATGCAGGAAACATATGAGAGGAAATAAATAACCTGTAACAAAGCAAATGCAACAAAGGAAAGAAAAGCAACGCTAAGCCTGACTACAGAAATGGAGGCTCATGCAGATGGTATGGGATCCTGTGACAACAGAGGCTAATAGACCTAATGAAACAGAAAACTCTACAGCAATGCTTCTCAATCTTTTTACACCAAGTACCCCCCTAGAGACAAGGAGTTCTAATGAGTACCCCCCGTGAGAATTATAAGTGTTACCAAAATAAGTATCTCACAGGCCTTGTAGCAGAATTGAAGTAAAAATGAATAATGTTTTCTTAATAAAATAGTATACTGTACAGTATAAACGAACAAAGGAGGGTGGGAGCAGCTCAATCACTATTTAAACAAAATTATCAACATTATTATTCAGGGCCTGGGAACTAATTTACCGCCCAGTTTAACCCTCTCATCAACTAAATATCAAGCAACAAACATGTCTAGCTATGTGGAAAGACAGAGATTTGGTTGCATATGTCCGCAGATACATGTGGAAGCCACACTGCCCCGGCAAGGCACTCTGTGTTTAGTGTGGTCCCTACTCTTAATTCTGAGTCCCCAAAGTTGGGACATGCAATGCAGACAAATATCTGAGAGCTACTCACCTGGGAAGCAGCCAGCCTCCCTTTAGAACATACTGTACAGTACCAGATGTATCAGACCCCATCTAGCGGAGTAAACGTCCCCCTGGAGTTCAAAGGTTGAGGAACAATGGTATACAGCAGGGGTTACCAACAGGTGATACTATGGTAGTACCACTAGTGGTACTCAAGATCCTGTAAGGTAGTGCTCAACAAGGCTACAGACTGACTTGTACCCCAACCTGATTTGCTGGGATGCCAAAGGTAAAGCAGTGGGCAGTGGTCAACAGAGCTTACCGTGAGAGACACTTTCACAACACCAGTATGGGGCTAAGACAAGTAAGTAGCTGCTCATTTGCATCTGTGTCCAGGAGACACAATTGAGTACATACAGTATAATGTATAATGTAATCCTGTATATAGATCCTGAGCTCAGCTGTCTACCACCTACATTACATGTACAAGTAAAATACCATACTAAGCCATCAGTTGGATTTCATTTTGTACTGTGAGAATACTTAGCAAGGAAGAATGTGCAACTTTGGAAGGTGTTTCAAGGTTACCCCAGGGAATCTTCCTCTCAGCAAAACAATCTGTTTTTCCATAATATTCTAAGGAGTGCCCTAATTCTTTTTCCATTTAGATGAGCTGTGTCTAAACGCTCTCAAGACTTGTTTTATACTGAGGCACCCAGATAATGAAACAGATTGCTAGAACTAACCCAGTAACATAGAATGCAAGGCTGAAAAAAGACTTTAGTCGATCCATGGATTAAAAGAAGATCTCCGTCCAGTGGCAATGTAGCTATAGCTGGTAATGTACTTATTATATACAAGGAAGGCACCCAGGCGAGTTCCATTCAGTAAAGAATCTCCTCTGGTGTCAGTGTAAAAAGCGTTTTCCTCCAGCCATAGTGCATACCCCCGTTATAGTAACAGTATAAAAAGATCATGGGACAGATATTTGTAGTGAGTACTGACCAGTGGACTGTAAATGTGTAAATGTGACAGAGAACTGTTGCAAACATTAAATGAGGCCAGGGCAGTTTCTAGACTAGGCCATTGGCCTTTATCACAGCCATCCTGTTTTCTGCAGATGAATCAGGGGCACTATTAGTGGTGCAGGCCATAAGGAACATAAGACATACTGTTATAGGCCGGCAGCACCATAGTAGGGGTTTGGAGGGGGTAAGAAATATTTCCTTACCACACCGAGCAAAACTCTGCATAGAAACACTGAATGGGGCCCCATCATGGCTCATACAGTAACCCTTTTCCTGTCTTTAAACTCAATTGAATACAACAAGACAACTAAGAGACAGCAGAGACAGAATGCACTTCATTTTTCTGTACATAATGCTGTAAGATCACAAATCTGATAAATAAGGTTGTAGAGCTACAATAAGGAGCCCCTCCCCCATGTATGGGCGCTGCTACAAAAGCCTGGTGCAGACATGTGCCCTGCTAAAGGGATAGCAGGGATGTGGACGCAGCTCATGCATGCGCCGTTGAACCAGGAAAGAAGGAGAATTTACGGGCGACATGGGGGGTTTCATACACCGGGGCATCCTGGTTCTGGATGCCCCCGGGGGGGGGAGGAAATCCAGCGGCCCCTGGAATATTATGGATTTCAGGCCCCATGGGGTGTGAGTTTTGGTCCACTTTAAACTGCAGCACCCACATGCTACAGCTGTTGATACCAGATTGTACCACATATATACATACATATGGATGTGCCTTACAAACGGAAAAAAACTAAAATCCTTCTTGTTCCATGATTACTAGATAGAGAAATCAAAACGTCTTGATTTGTGATTCAACTAACGCAATATTTGATTGGCTCAACTAACGCAATATTTGAAACAGGAATTCTGGAATGTCACTGCTGAAATCAATATTTAGGAAAGCTTGCAAGTTGTGACTTGCAGAGTAAATTATGTAGATGAGTGTTAGAATACTTTAGGACAGAGTCGGAAGCCAGTATGTGGAGAGACCCATGTTAGTCTTAATATAGGGGAGCTAAAGAGACCAAAAATCCCTCTACTTAGGTAAAGTAAAAGAGGAGCTTTCCTAGAACCGAAAGTATTTGCACAGTACCCAATACAAGGACAGAGACGGAGCTATCATCTCTTTATGTCTCTGTGCCATCCAAGGCCCTTAGAAATGCTAAGGATGCAATGCCAAGGATTAGCTTTAAAGTGGACCAACACCCAGGATTTTGACTATCCTGGGTCTTGGTCCACTTCGGTGGGGCACCCCCGATCGGGGTGCCCCGCTGTGTGAAACCCCCCCGGTCACCCGAAAAACTCACCTCTCCCCGCTCCCAGCGCCGACGGACAAGAGATTTGACAGGCGCAGACAAGCGGCTCCTCCGCCGCCGCCTCCCGCGCGTCACTCCTGACGCGCGCGCGCGCCCGCGCCGGCCATTCACAGACGGACGGCACGGGCGCGCGCACGTCTAGTGGGGCGCGAGGGAGGCGGCGGCGGCCAGCCGCCGCCAAAGTCAAGGTAAGGGGATTTGGGGTGTTTGGGGGGGTTTCACCCCGCGGGACATCCCGATCTCGGATATCCCGCGGGGAGGGAGGTGATCGGCCCGGGAATCTTATAGATTCCCGGGCCGATCACCGGAGGGTGATGGTCCACTTTAAATTTACACAGCCATACACATCCAACTAGTGGACACTTGTTTCGAGCTTTAGGCTCTCATCAGCACTAGGGCGGATACTTTAGGAAAAACCTTCACATTATTCTGAATGTAAAAATAATCATGAACATGATAATATCACTTCTACGCCATTACAGGGCTAGTGATAAATAAGTGCCATGGCTATTAGGGCATGTTCATGCCTAATGCGTATGCCTATGCGTTTTTTTCTTTGCATATATAAATATGGTGCTGAATTGCGCCGAGGAAAAAAATATTTAGAAAAATTAATTTCTGAAAAAACATGAAGAGAAAAAATTTCACAGTGCTGAATCAGCCCTAAAGCCTCCACTGCAGCATGTACAACTACTTGCTGGTGCTGCCTGGAGGCACCATGTACTGAACATGCTTTAGTGATATGCAGGGAGGCAGCTGCACTGCTACATATGACAAGCTAATGCAAATACAGACTCTGTATGAGTATACCTGTATATATTTGAGATTTACATGGGACCAACAGACTAAATCAATCTAGTACAAAAAACATTACACAAGCTGATCTGGAGGCCCATGTCTTAAAGTGGACCGTCACCCTCCCGTGATCACCTCCCTCCCCGCGGGACATCCGAGATCGGGATGTCCCGCGGGGTGAAACCCCCCCAAACACCCCAAATCCCCTTACCATGTCTTCTGCGGCGGCCGGCCGCCGCCGCCTCCCTCGCGCCCCTCTGGACGTGCGCGCGCCCGCACCGGCCGTCTGTGAATGGCCGGCGCGGGCGCGCGTCAACAGTGACGCGCGGGAGGCGCCGGCGGAGGAGCCGCTTGTCCGTGGCTGTCAAAAGGCTTGTCCGTCGGCGCTGGGAGCGGGGAGAGGTGAGTTTTTCGGGTGATCGGGGGGGTTTCACACAGCGGGGCACCCCGATCGGGGGTGCCCCACCGAAGTGGACCAAGACCCAGGATAGTCAAAATCCTGGGTGTTGGTCCACTTTAAAGAAGATGTCTCATAGTAACCCCCCGTGAGGAGAAGGGGGAGCAGAATAGTAAAACACCTTACCCTGGTCTTTCTGGCCCTAGGCACAGTATATTAATGACCAGTGCCCATTTACCTGCCCAAACTCTCCAGGAAGTTTGAAGCTTTCACCTCCAGCTTGCACCATGCTTCAAAAAGCATCATCCAATGAGAGGAGTCGGTCAGCCCTTTTTTAGGAGGTCATGTGACTGCCATTCAGCCTGGTTAGAACTTGGGTGGTCCTAGTATGTATGCAGGGACCTGGCAAGTCATTTCATTCAGTGAAAAATGGAGATACTTACTATGATCCAATTTAGAGGCAAAGAATATATATATGTGCTTATTGCCATTATGACCCCATTGTGAAAACGTAGGTTTACTTTCTGTCGAATATAGTGGCCAAACTAGCACAGAAACCTAGAAACCAAACTGAGTTTTGGGGAGTTTTCTTTTCCAACTGTGCAAGGCTGTTGGTCCAGTTTAGGGGTACACATACCTATGTGACAAAGGTGTATTTAATGGGTGAAAATAAACCTTTCAAGGACAAAAGAACTCAATACTGGAATTTTATAACCTGACTCACCCAAGACTAGAACTGAAATGCAAACAAAATTCTGTGCAAGCTGTCAGTGCCACTTCGTTTTTCAAAAGCTTACCACCAATACTGAACACTGGCACTGCACATGAAGGTTTTACTGTATAATTGATACCAACTGATATAAGGCAATAATGGCCTAGTTGTAAGGAACCTATTTTGTGACCAGGGGTGTCCGACATGGCTGAAAGAGAAACAACGCCCCCTAAAATCTATAAGGATCATGAGGGGGTTTGTCTACCTCCTAATGGGCATCCCAAATGTAACACCTACTGCTAGAGGCAGTGCCAGGGATGCAGCTAGCAGTGCTCGCTCCATTTAGATTTCCTTGCCGAACTGACCTTAGTGTGGCAATGAAATCTAAATGGAATGAGCACGGCTGATTGGCAGCCCACGAATGCTCCATAGGGATGAGGAAAAGAAACAGGCAATCCTGGAGGATACACACAACGGGGCATCCCTAAATGTGATGCCCCCACCAGGAGGAACAAGCCCAAGAGAGTCAAATTCTTGGGTGTTGTTCCTCTTAAAGTGCAAAAGTCTTAAGCAAGGCACCTAGCCTCCCAACTGCTGCACCCCCCCCCCCCCCCCCCGGGTGTGCACTCATTTGTCTCACTGCATGGATGGGTTAAATGCAGAGGAAACATACTAATGATGTATGTTTCATATCATAGCAACTTTCAGTGTTTAGAAGGCATTTGTGATGTCCTGAAGTGACAGAACAGAAGTGAACCTGCATACATTAGAGACATGCAGAATCTGACTGGATGCTACAAGTCAGGATAGTTGTCTGCATTTTACAAAGTTTGGGTTTTAAAGAAAATTTCACCTAAGGAATGTTCCTTTGTATATTCTTGTTTTTGGCTGGAGCAGTGCAGGAAGGGTGTGGGTGGCAGTTAGTCTGGGTTCCCTTGGCACTCGGCACATGGCGGCCATGACCTTTATCAGCACTGCTTTGTCTCCAATAGCTCCACAGTGTTTCCATAAAAAATGTAAGAGGCCGATTCATTAATAGCGGCAGGTAGCGACAGTTGGGCGACTGTAGCAGTATTTTCACAGCGCCCGCTAGTAGTCGCTGTGCTTGGCCATTGTTCGGTTGTTGATAGCGACTCAGTCGGTGTGGCGTAATGTTGAATACAAGGTTACGAGTCACTATTTGACAGGTTCCGCGATGTATGGGTGCGCATGATAGCGACTGGTCAGAGCGACCGGCTCCCACCATATTCATCAAAAAATCACGCTCAATCGCGCTGTGAAATGAATGTTTAAACCCCAGAGCGCTGGCGGCGATGTGTTAAAAGTCGTTTTCAACCCCCAAACCACCATATTTTTGGAAACAAAAAAAAAAAAAAATTTTTAAAGAATTTAGTAATATGAATACAATAATATCAGACCTGTAATATCAATTCTGCACATTTTTTTTTTTTTTTACCTTAAAAAAATTATCTAACATGGCAGAAGTGGGCACAGAATTTTCCACATTTAAAAAAAAAAACATTAATAACAATTAATTATGAATATTTAAAGATTGTTCCATTGAAATGCATTGGAGAGCGCCAGGTAGCGAGAGGTCATACCTGTCGCTGTTCAAGGTCGGATGCTGGCGCTGTGGGCTGAGGCTGGAATAATGATGAATGAGTGGCTATATGGCGCTATCTCAGTCGCTAAGGATTGGCTTGATAAATGTGTGATTGTGGTGGGGAGCCGGCGTTCTCGTGGCGGGGCCCGTCGCTCACCAGTCGCTACCTGTCGCTATTCCTTCATAAATAAGGGCCCTAGCCTGAAGGATGCTGAGCGACATCAGTGAGGTGTGCAGGCAGAAACACCACTGCAAACCTGCTGGGTAAGTCAAGGAAGGAACCTACAACAGCAGGTTACTATGAGGGGGGGGGTGGCATGCTAATTATTTAGGCCCTTATTCATCAAGCGATAGCGCCAGGTAGTGTCTGACGAGCGCCAGGTAGCGGCAGCTAACGGCGACTACCGACTCAAGTACGCCCGGCGGCGGTCACAATGACGCATTTATCAAGCAAAATGAGGCTAGCGCCGGCGAGAGCGACGCCTAGCGCGGCATTCATCATGAAGCCGCCTGGACCGAACAGCGCCGCTGCAAATTCCCTCACAGCGCCAGGTATGAGCTGTCGCTCCCTGGAGATGTCCAATGCATTTCAATGGAGCAATCTATAATTATTCATAATTAATTGGTATTATTTTTTTTTTTTTTTAATGTCAAAAAATCGGAGACCACTTCTGCAATGTTAGGATTTATTTTTAAGTCAAAAAAAAAATTTAAAAAAATATGTGCAGAATTGATCTAACAGGTCTAAGATGAATGTATTCATATTACAAAATGATTCTAAAAACATGTATAATGTTACATTCAAAAAATATGGTTGTTTAGGGGTTAAAAACTAGTTAATACACATCGCCGCCAGCGCTCTGGGGTTTAAACAAGGAATGGACAGCGACAGCACATTCGGAGCGTGATTTGTTGATGAATATGAAGCTAGCCGTTCGCTCTGGCCATTCGTTGTCAGGCGCTCATATACAATGCTGGACCTGTGAAACAGCGACCCCCCAGCCCGTATTCAACATTACTGCACACCGACTGAGTCGCTGTCATCAAGCTAACGCCGGCCAAGCACAGCGAATACTGGCTGGCGCAGAAAAAATCACGCTACAGTCGCTCATCTGTCGCTACCTGGCGCTATTAATGAATCGGCCTCTTAGTAAATGCCGTGAAGTTCCATTTCCTATTTACTTGCTTAGCATGATGGCGCGGGTAAACAATAGATGACGCTCTCCAGACTCCTCCATTTGTGGCCATATCAGACAAACATACGTCTATAGGACTCTGCAGACACCCCTGACTGGCTGAGCCTGGCATGGGAAAGCCCCTGTCTGTCCATCCATAGTCCATAGGGCTTCCTTGCTGATTCTTATCCATCCATCTGCTGTCAGTTATCAAGTGCACTTCAAAGAGAGAGGATTTCTCCTGCACCTCATTGAGTGCTGAGATAAAGAAGCCCTCCGCACATGAGGCCGTGTTTCCAGGCAGTGCTGCATTACTGTATGCTGACAGGTATTGCATCTACAATTCTATTAAATGAATAAAAGGCAGAAGGTGCAGCACTCAGGCCCAAAGTCCCCCCCCCCACGGCATCATGATTTGGGTTGCCCATCAGCATTTGGAAACCTCAAAACGCAGACATGATAAGGTAGACTTGTGAGTATTCCACCCACTATCAGTTCAGAAACTAGGAGCCCGCGCTAGACTGCCTTCCAGTGTGCATCTGAGCTTCTACCAATGATAGCACATCAATGGTGAATAATCATGTGATGTGCCCCCCACCGCCAATCAATGTGACTGGCAGCTGGGATGTGAGTGGCACTGAGGCCGACTGGGGAACACACGTTCAGCACCGAAACCAGACCTGCAGGTAGAGAGGTAAGTGATGTTTGTTTTTTGTGTTATTGTGGAAACAGACTTTAAAGTGGACCTTCACCCTGAATAAGAACATATCTTATATGTTTCCCACACCCTGTACATACAGATTTCTCACATTAAAAATCATCCTACCTGCATCTACTGCATGTTATGAGCCTTTAAACAATTAATAATTAAGTGACTAAAAACTTGAAATATATCAATTTTAGATGCTGGGGAATAGTTATTTAAGGTTTTGGGTTTTTCATTAAATCACGCTGAAGGTCCCGGTTTAAAGTGGAAAAAAATCCGTCAGTGGTGGCCCTGAAATCTATAAGACCCGGAATCCAGGGCCGCCTAAATCCCTCTCCCCAGGGCATCTAGATTTGTGATGTCCCATTGTGTAAAACCCCCTGGGTCCCCTGTAAAACCTACCTGCTCCCTGATCCAATGGCGCATGCATGGGCCGCGGCTGTACTATGCTTTATCTTTGGCCGGGCGCCCAACAGGCATTTGGCATGCACCCTGTTAGAGGCTAGCGGAGATGCAGCTGCGGACAAGGACCAAAGCCCAGGATAGTCAAAATCACAGATTTTGGTCCACTTTAAAGAAGGGTTACACATATCGGGGATATTCCAAATTGGGATGCCTCACTGACAGGGAATCACCCATCCGTAGTGTCTTATTAAAAATAATAATATTGGGGTTATCCCAAACCGGGATGCCTTGCGGGCTGGGAATCAGCCAGCCTTATTGTCTTATTAAAAATAATAATATTGGGGTTATCCCAAATCAGGATGCCTTGCAGGCAGGGAATCGGCCATCCTTAGTGTCTTATTAAAAATAATAATATTGGGGTTATCCCAAATCGGGATGACTTGCAGAATGGGAATCAGCCATCCTTAGTGTCTTATTAAAATAGTAATAATATTGGGGTTATCCCAAATTGAGATTCCTTGCAGGCAGGGAATCGGCCATCCTTAGTGTCTTATTAAAAATAATAATATTGGGGTTATCCCAAATCGGGATGACTTGCAGGCTGGGAATCAGCCATCCTTATTGTCTTATTAAAAATAATAATATTGGGGTTATCCCAAATCGGGATGCCTTGCAGGCAGGGAATCGGCCATCCTTAGTGTCTTATTAAAAATAATAATATTGGGGTTATCCCAAATCGGGATGACTTGCAGAATGGGAATCAGCCATCCTTAGTGTCTTATTAAAATAGTAATATTGGGGTTATCCCAAATTGAGATTCCTTGCAGGCAGGGAATCGGCTATCTGTAGTATCTTTTTCATAACATGAATGACCCCCTTCACAAACATATGGAGAGACCTTAGTTACTAAGGGGAAAGAAACATGAAGCGCTGTCCTCCCGTCACACAGCATTAGCCCCCGGCCAGTGCCAGTATTAATGCCCCCGCTCCCCTCACTAACACCCGCAACATGATGCCCGGGTGAAGCAGGGCGGCCCCAATGTGTGCCCCAGGCAGGAATGTGGCGGCGGCGGCGGGCGCACACTGTACCTCACACTTACCTCAGAGGCAGAGAGTCAGCAGCAGCAGATAGGAGACATGCCGCCCGTCAGTCAGTCAGTGAGCCCGGGGTGTGAGAGGTGAGCGCGCCCTGTACACCCTGCACACGGCTCAGGTCCGAGGCGCCCTCATGGCACAGTTATCTCCACAGCCGTATAAAGTTGAATACAAGTCCCGAGCGAGTGTATAGTCCAGATAGGGGAGTGCGGTGTGCACGTGTGGTGCCCGCTCCGGGCAAGGAGCAGCCTGACACACACACACATATGCATACATATATAAATATATATATATAATATGGAGCGTGTGTCTCCGGCCGCCCGCCCGCTCCTCTCAGCTCTCTGTGTCCTCAGCGCGCAGCCGGGAGGCTCCCGGGGCTTCAGTCAAAACTTCCTGTCAGAAGAATGAGCCGGGCCCCGGCGCGCTGCCTCCCCCTCAACACACACACACATATATACACATATATATAGACACATACATATACACACACATATACACACATATATACATATATATACACACACACACACACACACACACACACACACACACACATATAGACACATACATATACACACACATATACACACACATATATATACATATATACACACACACACACACACACACACACACACACACACACATATAGACACATACATATACACACACACACACATATACATACACATATACACACACACACATATAGACACACATATACACACACATATACATACACATATACACACACACACATATACACACACACACACACATATAGACACACATATACATACACACGCACACACATATACACACACACACACATATATATACATATACACACACACATATAGACACATACATATACACACACATATATACATGTACACACACACATATAGACACATACACACACACACACACACACACACACACACACACACACACACACACACATATATATAGACACACACATATACATACACACACACATATAGACACACACACACACATATATATATATATATATATATATACACAGACACACATATACACATATATAGACACATACACACACACACACACACACACATATATAGACACATACACACACACACACATATATGACACACATATACACACATGTATATATACACACAGACACAGATATACACACACAAACCAGCTCTGCTCACTTTATTGGTCATCACTAGCCGCTTTATTGGTCATCACTAGCCGCTTTATTGGTCATCACTAGCTGCTTTATTGGTCATCACTAGCTGCTTTATTGGTCATCACTAGCCGCTTTATTGGTCATCACTAGCCGCTTTATTGGTCATCACTAGCTGCATTAAAGCCGAATGAAAGCCGGGAACTGTTCTGTTCCCTCGAGGCATTCTGAATTGGGATGCCCCGCTGTGTGAAACCCTCCAGAACGGCACTGTTCAATCATTTCTTCCTGGTTCCAAGAGCACATGCGTGGGATGTCATCCAATAAGAGCCATCTGCCATCACTATGTAATTCAGCAGACTGCTCCCTTTGAGTGGAATGGGGCTGGCTGGCCTTTGGGGGTGTGTGGGGTGTGCGTGGGCGCCATGGTCAGGGGGATTGCCACAATGCTGCACCTGCCTGATGCCCCAACATGTCTATTGCCTGCCGCTTATCCGCTCAGTTTAGTGCAGGGGTATTCAACCCCTACTTGTAAAGGTCCATTTACAGGCATCCAATGAGAGCTGAAGGTCCGGGCAGAGGGCTGTTGCCGGGGCTGGATAGTTAGAAATGAGTGCACTGGGTAGTTCGAAATGAGTGCATTAGAAACTGAGAAACAACATTTGTGCACCTTGCAATGCCGCTTCTTGTCCGTGCAATACTTCATATTGCCATGCTAAGTGCTAGGGATCCATGACACTGGCAGGGAGACTAAGCAATCCATTCACAATCAAGCAAATGCGGCAGGACTGTCAGGGCAGGGGTCCAGAAATCTGGTGCCAAGGTCCGCATTCGGACCCCGGTCTGCCAGTTGAGTACCGCTGGTTTAGTGGTTAACCTCTTTCTGTCCCTCCCCCACCTGTTCTTTTGCTTTGGTGGAGGGGCGTCTATTGGAGCTTCTGAGGCTCATAGTTGGTTGGGTCACATGGAAGGAGTGCCAATCTCTCCTCTGTTCTGCCCTTGAAAGTGGACCAACACAACTGATTCCCTATCCCGGGAGCAACCTAATGTGGGATACCCTACTGTGTGAGGCCCCCTCCTATCAGCACTTTGTTCTGTATATATTAAAGTGGACCAACACCCTCCTTGATCGGCCCTGGAATCTATAAGATTCCCAGGCCGATCCGATCCCTCCCTGCGGGGCATCCAACATCGGGATGCCCCGCTGTGTAAACCCCCCCAGGACGCCCCATTCACCTTACCTGCATCCCGATCCAATGGTGCATGCGTGGACCGCAGCCGCATCTCGCGCTTCTCTGTAGCAGGTCGCGAAGAGGGAGGCGCAAGATGCGGCCGCCAGCGTGCTCGGAGCCGCTGTGGTTGGACGCCCCTTGAACGCGCATACCACATCGGGTATGCCCCGCAGAAGTGGACCAAAACCCAGGATAGTAAAAATGCAGGGCATAAAACTATTTTTATTCACAGAGCGCACGCAGAGAGATGGGAGATGACTCCAGGGTCAGGTTAAAGCTTGTCCCTCTCTATCCTGATTGGGGATGCCGCGCTTTGTGAAACGCTGCTGTCGGCTTGTATACTCGCAGTCACTCCTCTAGCTGATTTGCGGGTGTGTAGAGTTGTCAGCGAGAGGCACCCAGCCATTCAGTATTCATTGCTGGGTATAATTATGCACAGCAATGAGTTCTGATTGGACAAGAGTACATATGCGCTGTGGGAGCATAGATTAAGATGAGTTAACAGCTAATCCTGGTGGTTTTACACAAATTGTAACCTGTAATACAGACCAAAAACAGGTAAGTTAAAAAAAACTTAATTCACTTTAAAAATGTACCTTGTGGACTAGCGCACATTTTTACCTGTATTACATATAAACTACTTAAAGCAAGTGAAAACTCGCTCGGCTTGGCCCTGGAATCCTATACTAGGAAGCCACGCTGTGTGATACCCCCAGAGTCACTGGTAAACTCACCTTTTCCGGCAGGTCCCATGACCTTGTGATTACCGGCCACTGCATCCGGGGGCTTCCCTGCGGCCTTGCGTCTAGCCAGCCAGCAAGTGCGCAACACTGAGGCACTTTGGCCGATAAGCCAATCAGCGATCTCCAAAGTGCCGCTAAGCGTGGCTTAGGTCGGGGATGTGGCCAGCCAGCAATGGCACAACACTGATGCACTTTGGCGATCTCCAAAGTGCCGCTAAGCGTGGCTTGGGTGGTGGAACAACCAGTTTTTCTTAGAAAACCGCCTAGCCAATAGCAGCACCCGGGGGATCAGTGGAGGAAGGATATTGCACTTCAACAGAAATTTTATGGCAAGATGTCATACACTTCCCAAGCAGAAAAAACAGGGTGCAGCACTGGCATCTTTGTACCATAGATTTTACTAACATACCTGACTCCTGTCATATCCCAGCAGTCAGTGTCAGACTGGTATACCAAGGCACCATAGGATTCTCTGGTGGGTCTGGCAGTAACCAGAGGCCGCCATCAGGGCAGTACAAGAGATCAGTTTTTCTGGTTTGCCTAGAGTGTTCTTTTTTTATTTTTTTCAACATTTTACATTTGTTACTAGGATTATAAACATCACATTTTAAATTAGTCAACAGTCTAATAAAGTTTTAGTCAAATGCTGGGCCCCAGGAATAGTTTTCTCTGGTGGACCCAATGTGCTCCAGGCTAACATTGAAAGCAGTCATGTACTGACAGGCCCGTTTGCCGTGTTATTTGCATCATGGTTACAATTGTTGTAATAACCTGTTCCTTGAGTGACACAGTTCGGTCACCCAATCCTTAGCAGCAGTGTGACTGTACTAGGATGTCACTGTACAGATACGCATACATCAGATAAAAAATACAAGCAATTAAAGGAGGGCATAGAGACAACAGATTAGGATCCAAAATGGGCCTGACACTTCAAACACAGGACAGCTGGAACCTTTGTTTTAAGGCTCAATTCCAGATTTGCACTGTGGGGCTTCCCCCCTGCTGCTAGTTAAATAGGGAGTCCAGTCGCAATGACCAGAGTTCCTATTTACCTAAAACCACGGGGTCTGTTTCGGTTGTAGTTTTACTTAGCGTTTCCACATTTACTGTGTAATTTTGTTACAAATCTCTCCTGACCACGGGTATAACCTTGTGGATTTTGTGAACAGGGATTTTAAAGTGGACCAACACCCAGGATTTTGACTATCCTGGGTCTTGGTCCACTTCGGTGGGGCACCCCCGATCGGGGTGCCCCGCTGTGTGAAACCCCCCCGAACCCCCCGAACAACTCACCTCTCCCCGCTCCCAGCGCCGACGGACAAGCCGCGGACAAGCGGCTCCTCCGCCGCCACCTCCCACGCGTCCCTCTTGATGCGCGCGTGCCCGCACCGGCCATTCACAGACGGCCGGCGCGGGTGCGCGCACGTCTAGAGGGGTGCGAGGGAGGCGGCGGCGGCCGCCGAAGATAAGGTAAGGAGTTTGGGGGGGTTTCACCCCGCGGGACATCCCGATCTCGGATGTCCCGCGGGGAGGGAGGTGATCGGCCCGGGAATCTTATAGATTCCCGGGCCGATCACCCGTGGGTGTTGGTCCACTTTAAAGATTCTCGGGCCGATCAATCCCCCCCGGGCACCCAAAATCGGGATGCCCCGCTGTGTGAATCCCCTCAGGTCGCCCATACACAACAGCCGCATCCCCGATATCCCTCTTGCAGGGCGCGATCCCGCACCAGGTATTTGTGAATGGCGGACGCGGGCACGCTCCCTATTAGAGGGTAGCGGAGGATGTGGCTGTCAGCGCGTTTGGAGCCGCTGGCCTTAGTCGAAGGCTTATACGACATTATGTCAGCGGATCAGAGCGTGCTGATTGGACCAGAAAGAGGTGAGCTGATTTTGGTGATCTGGGGGCGGTTTCACACAGTGAAAAGGAGCAAAACCCGGGATAGTCAAAATCCTGGGTTTTGGTCCACTTTAAAGTTGAAGTGCCAGCTTTTGTAACTCCCCTGGTCACCTCTCCCTAAAAACACTCACCTGTTCACCAAAATCCTCCCTTGATGCTGACGGGGGACAGGGCTCTGCATGGCAGCCATGGACATGAGTGACAGTTGGATAGACCAGTACAGTCACATTTTGTAACTGACTTGTCACTTCTGGGCCCCCCCTTCAGCTTCCATTCAGATTGTCTGCTCCCAGTGAGTTGTTTTTGATGTTATTGTCCAAAACGTGCTTAGGACAGAGGAAGGGAGGGGTGGGCGAAGAGCTACTAAATGCTTAGACTTTGTATTAACCTAAATTAGACTATGGGACATTTACACAGCAGAGACAAATGTTGCTTTTGTTTCTGTACACAATCCCCTCGATTCAAAGAGCAAAAGTTAATTGATTTCGTATCGAGAATCGTAAGTTTGGGTGGGTGTTAGTCATTTTTTCCTGTTTTTTTGGCCATTTCCGACTCGCACGAGCCTACGTACGAATGCGTATATGCTCTTACGATCAGCGGAAGTTCGTTCCTAAATTTTAGGATCAAAACGTAAAACTTAGGATCAAATCCTAAAACTTACGATCAAAACGTAAAACTTAGGTTAATTGGATGTGTTTAGGTGTGATTCAGAGAAACCTCTAAACGCGTTTTAAAAGAAAGCCACAGCCGACACCTTTTAGCAGCCGGATTGCTGTTCGTGAACAGGTTTTTTGGCTATGTGGAGGAGTCTGCGCGTCTTGTGCTCCAATGAACTGCATGTATCAGCATGGCCGAGGCCATAAATTGTATGGCAATGCATACCTGATTCATATATGCCTTATAAAAGCATTTTAATGTGGACCTTAATTAGTCCTTTGCATGTAAACCTTTATTTTGCAATATATTTGCGTTAATTAAAGAAACTTATGTCCTTTGTTATTTATTTTAAAATTGAGGTACTAGAATAATATTTTTAGATTGCATTTATTGGTGTAGTTGTTTACCTTTGCTTGGTTTAATTATTTAAGCACATCTTTGGTCAGATGCATCACACTTACTGAGGAGAGGAGAGCGGGATAAAGTGCAGGATGTGGGTTACTGCTGTATTTTGCACAGACACAGCAGAGCTGGGGGCATGGAAAGGTCAGAAATCAAAGAATCCAGAGCAACACAGTCACAAGGCCCTTTCTGTTTGCAGGCTGCCCGATAATACCTGAGCCGCCATCTTGGCTGTTTCTAGGCTCATAACATGCAGAAGTTGCTGGGTGTTTTTTAAGATTTGTGAGCAATCTGTATGGAGAGGGTGTGGGTAACCACACTAAAAATTTAAAGTTGTACCATTTGAAGCATAAATATTAAAATTAAATCCACAAGTAAAAAATGCAAGTTAACTAAAAATTAAACAAAGTAAGATTTACTTATGCAAATGCATTCATTAATGGTTGGTTACTACAAAATGATTGAAATAAAGAAAAATAAAAGACCAAATATTTAGAATGCACTTTAATGAGGTAAGTTTGTAGTGCGGAGCCGCAAGATCAGAAGGATTTACGTCCAGACAAAAAAGGAAAAAGGGCAAAACCAATGTTGCAACCTGAGAAATGAAACGGAAAATTCAGGATGGAAACTGACATAGGTCTGATTCCCGAACTGCCATACGAACGGACGTATATTTTAGGATAGAAACGTATTTGCTTATTGAATCACTCGCAAGTTCATACGAACGCACGAGCGTTCGGGAAAAATAGGATGATCGTGAGCCAAATCCAAGCTGTTACATGTTTCTTTGAATCAACCCAAATGCCACGTGAGCACAAATCAAAATATATGATGAAGAAGCAACACTGGTGGGGGTCCCCCTGAACTCATGGGTCATTACTTCTGTATCCCCTGTAGTTAAGCCCCTGCCAACATTTCTACTTTATTCCCTTAAGTGTATTCATATACCTTTTTTGTGATCAGCTTTGTAACCAAGGCAACTGTGTATTCACATAACATGGGGGGCCTTATTTATTTAAGTGTCAGCTCACAGAGCTCTCGCCCTCCGATTTATGAAATAAAAAAAATAGCAGCAGCAATGCGGCCTCCAGCTAGCATCTTTTTTAACAGTAGAGCCCAAAAGGTTTGGACTGTAATTAATATTAAACACATTTATTTGTAAACAACTTGCATTTGGGACGTGTCAATAATTGAAACGCAAGACCTAGATGTCACAGGATGAATTTTTTTGAAGGGTTATTAACATGGATTTTAATGGCATCTTTTGCTTAACAATCCATAATTTGGACAGCAACAACTAAAACGCAGCCTAAATGCGCTGTTAAGTTTATCCCCAGCATTGATTTCTTGTAACTGTAACAATGAAACGCTGACCAGTGCTAGGAACACCAAAGATTTCAATGCGAAAAAAATATAAATATGCTGTTGAGCACCGAAAAATAGCGGTCCAAAGTGGTGTTCACTGGCGCTGGGATAACCGGCAACAGTGTCCCACAGGTGCTGACATAGGCCGGCCAATACCTAGTGCAACAATCAAAGCTAATTAGTTATCATTCTGCACAGCTCTTGCTAGCGCCAATGTAGGCCACAGCACAGCCATTCGTGACCTGTTTCTCTCTAACTCTTTTACCTTCATGGAATTCACAGAATCATGGCTTACCCCATCAGACACAGCTTCACCCGCTGCCCTCTCACATGGGGGACTACATCTCAGCCACACCCCCAGATCCAACAACAAACAGGGCGAGGGTGTGGGCATCCTTCTATCCGAACTCTGCTCCTTTAAACCACTCTCTGTCTTGCCATCTCTATCCTTCTCATCCTTCACTGCGTCCATTTATATTCTCCCTGTAACCTGAAAATCGCAGTCATCTACCGCCCTCGTGGAACTACTACTCTTTTCTTCGACCACTTTTCTACCTGGCTGCTTCAGTTTCTGTCCACAGACATCCCCGCAATCATCATGGGTGACTTCAACATACCTTTTGACACTAGCAACCCTGCTGCCACCAGACTACTGTCACTAACCTTATCTTTCGGACTAAAGCAATGGTATACTGCAGCAACCCACAAAGACGGCCAGACAATTGACCTCCTCTTCACTAACCTTTGCTCTGTATCAAACCTCTTTGCTCCCCCTCTCTGACCATAATCTGCTGACTATGACCCTCTCCCCAATGCCTGCTAACCCCCCTCCACACAAACCCACAACTCAACGCAAGAACTTAAGAAACCTAGATCTTCAGTCCCTTTCTTCCTCATTTCAACCTCTTCAGACCTTGACCTCATTCACGGACATAGACGCTGCATCATCACACTACCATAATACACTCTCCTCAGCTCTGGACTCTGCCGCCCCCCTCACCTATATCCGTCCCTGCACCAAAAAACCCCATCCCTGGCTAAATGCAAGCACAAACAGATTGAAGCAGCTGTCTCGAGCTGCTGAACAGCGATGGAGGAAAACCAAAGCCAATCATGACTTTCTGTTCTATAAACAAGCCCTTCAGGAACTCAGGACTGCCCTTTCATCTGCTAAGCAAGCATATTTCTCTTCACTGATTTCTACACAAGCTCAGAATCCCAAACAACTCTTCAACACTTTCAGTTCCTTACTCCACCCACCACCTCCTCCTCCAACCTCCCAAATAACAGCAGAAGAATTTTCTACATTCTTCAAAGAAAAAATTGACAACATTTGACTTGGCTTTGCCCCCCAGAATCCCTCACCACTTCAAACAATCCCCCTGCCTTACTCTCTTATCTTCTTCACTCCAATAACTGAGCTTGGACTAACCTCTCTCATTTATAGGGCCCACCTGACTACCTGCTCCATCGATCCTATTCCATCCCACCTTATTCCTCAACTGTCTCCATCCCCCACTCCAGCCTTAACCTCTATATTCAACCTTTCCCTCTCCACTGGTACCTTTCCTTCTTCCTACAAACATGCTGTTATTACTCCGATAATCAAGAAACCCTCTCTCGACCCCTCTGCCCTCTCCAGCTACCGCCCTATCTCACTACTCCCTTTCTCCTCCAAACTTCTTGAACAACATGTCCACTCAGAACTGGCACAATACTTATCCACTAACAACTTACTTGACCCCTTACAATCAGGATTCCGCCGTAACCACTCCACTGAAACTGCCCTCACCCAAGTTACCAATGATCTGCTCACTGCCAAAAGCAAAGGTCATTACTCCATCCTCATTCTTCTTGACCTCTCCTCAGCCTTTGACACTGTCAACCACTCTCTGCTTCTTGATATTCTCTCCTCTCTTGGGGTTCAAGGGCTTGCACTCTCTTGGCTCACCTCTTACCTCTCTGACAGATCATTCAATCTATCCTATTCGAACACAGTCTCATCCTCACGTTCCCTTTCTGTCAGGGGAACTGGTCATTTTCCCACCATCTAACTCCCCTCCCCTCTCTAACACGTCTATTTCTGTCAACAACTACACAATAACAGCAACTCCCCAAGCTCGGTGCCTGGGAGTCATTCTGGACTCTGCCCTCTCTTTCAAACCACATATTCACTCCCTGGCCACCTCCTGTCGCCTCCAATTAAAAAACATTTCACGCATCCGTCCCTTCCTCTCACCTGACACCACTAAAATGTTAGTACACGACCTGGTCATATCCCGACTGGATTACTGCAACATTCTTCTTTGTGGCTTACCAACTAACAGACTGGCACCCCTCCAATCTATTCTGAACTCCGCCTCATCCATCTCTCCTCTCGCTCCTCCAGTTCTGCGCCTCTCTGACAATCCCTACACTGGCTGCCAGTCCCACAGCGAATCCTGTTCAAAACTCTAACTCTTGCATACAAAGCTCTCTCCAACCAGGCCCCTCCCTACATCTCATCTCTAATCCAACAGTATCAACCTAGACGCAGCCTCCGCTCTGCTGCCAACCTTCTCCTGTCCTCCACCCTGGTCACCTCCTCTCATGCCCACCTCCAGGACTTCTCACGTGCAACTCCAGTCTTCTGGAATGCCCTCCCACACCCAATCCGCCACTCCACAACCCTCAAAACCTTCAAAGGCGCCCTTAAAACTCACTTATTCAGACAAGCATATAATCTGGCCTAACCAATCTTCTAAAGGGCATATGCCACAAAGCTCAATACTGACTGTTTGTGATCCTTCCCCCTCGTCTTCACCACTCTTCCTTTAGACTGTAAGCTCGCAAGGGCAGGGCTCTCTCCCCTATTGTATCATGTACTCAGAATATCCACTGTCAAATCTGTAAAACTGCATTTGAAATAGTATATGTACCGTATGTTTCTCCCCTGTCTGTAATTACTACTTTGTAAAGCGCTACGGAAGATGATGGCGCTATATAAATAAACAATAATAATAATAAATGCCAGCACATAGGATTTGGCATAAAAAAAGATGCTAAATGGCGCACATCACAAATAAGGTCCTTATACTCCTCACAGTTTTTTGTATGTTTTACTAAGCAATTTATGACAGAAGTAATTCATTTTTTGCCCAGGATTGTAGAAAGTCATTATCCCTATTGTTCCCGCCTACAAAAACAATGAATGGATTCTGAAGTAAGCAACAGTAAGTTCAACCTATACTAGGATTATGACATTGTAAAGCACTGCAGAATATGTTTGCACCATATAAATAAAAATTAAAATTATTATTATTATTGTTAAAGTCAGAGAATGGGGTGAATCTACCAACTGGGCCCATAAACAGAGATACAAATCTGGAACTAGCTTGTCTAAGCTAAAATTAGACATACATTCAGAAAACACTTTAACTGGACTAACTGTTTAGGAAATAACTGTAGGGTAACCTGTTTCAAGACATTAAACTGGGATATTTTGGAATCACAGTGCTGCTTTACATCTTGCTCAACAACTATGTGAGTTATTCCACATCATCAGTTAGATATGTCAGGCCACTTGTCCCAATGAAGGTTCATGAGATTTTTTACGTAACAGAAAAAATCAGACAGTTCTTAGAGAAAATATTCTCTCTTCATTCTTGCATTAAATGAAATGCCTCAGTATTTCACATGCTTCAGCAGTGACGATAGGCAATTGAAAGTATTCCATTACCTAAAAAAAGTTTTTTTGCTTTTGTATATAATAGGGAAAGATAAGAAGGTGTTTTTCTGGGTAACAGGGAATTATACCTGACTGCCTGTTCTGTTTTGCCGCCATAGCTTATTGTAAATAAATACAAATAGAATAGAAAGCTTGCCTCACATCAAAACCATAGATCTCTACAGAGCAATTTTTTGGTAATGGTTTCCAAAATGTCGTTGGCTATATTTTTGTTTGTCGCTAGTGACATTCATGACTATTGTTGTCAGGGCAAGAAATGAGATAGCATCTTCCTGATGAGGGCTCTTACTCAGCATGTTATCAAGAACAAGAAAAGCGTGTAACAGCAATAGGTGTGTCAGTGTAATTTCTGGTATGATAGGTGCCACTTTTTAAGTTTGAATAATCACCAGTGCCATTCGCCTCACCCTGACTCTTGGGCTTGTTAAATCAGAAAATAGTCCAAGCTTGTAAAAGCACAATAAATAAATATACTCTGCACTGTTATTACATATTAAATGTAGATGACCTTTCATTGTTGGGTAGTATATTAAAATGTAACCCTATGAAAGAACAATATATATATATATATATATATATATTCAAATGCATATATATATATATATATATATATATATATATATATATATATTCAAATGCATACTCAAATGCATACTTCTTATTTCTTTTATTTTGGGCCATAAATTGGCATAAATGTCTCACTGTTTTCAGTAGAGACTCGGTCCTATACCCAGAAATCAAGTTTATGTGGCCACCTTCTCTTCCCAGTCCAGTGCCCCGAAACAGCATGTGTTCCCTGTGTTCCCCTGTGGGGTACTGGGCTCACACAATCCCTTCAGTGGATATGAATATTGTGTTTGTAAATTGGCATCTATATTGCATTAAAAATCAAGTGTTCTACTAATGCTCTGTTTACTATTGTCCTCTTGTGAGATACCAAAAAAGCAGACAACAAAACACAAAGACATAAAAGAAGTAGAATTCCCAGAGAGAGGAAAGATGTTGGAATTACAGGAATTCTATAAACCAAACAAGTCCTGTGCTCTGCCCTGGTCTGCAGTGTCCATTCTTCTATAGACAATGTCACAACTTCCTGTTCCAACCCTCTCTGTACAAAGAATAAGGGGGCAGAGCTGGTCAAAGATTGCGGCATTCAAAGCATACAAATGACAACCATTTTAGGGCTGGTTGATACAATGTCAGATAAAAGATTTTTACAACAAGAGAATTACCTTTTTGCTGTCCTATTTAGGTATTGTATTTATTAGCTAATAAATATAAAACATAGCAATACGTAGCATAAAAAGGGTGAAGATTTGGTGATATTAGTAGACTTCACAATGTGTGTATATGTATATTCTTTCACCCAAAATAACATCCCAATAATTCCAATTTTGTCGACATTTAAAGCATACCTAAAGTTTAAAGGAATTTGGACTTTGGGATCCATTAATATGGCAAGCTGCAGCTAGAGCAGTCAAAACGTAAAGTTTCCCGCTTGGGAACAGCTTAAAACACAGAGCCACATCCCTAGGCTCAAGTGAATGGCTGGCGGGCTCAGGAGTGGCAGGAGCCCCTGAATAAGGTAAGGGTTTATTTCTTTGTAACCCCCACAACCTGTCTCAGCGCCAGGGTAGGGTGGCGGGGGTGGGGGTTAACTTTGACTAAAGTTCCACTTTAAGTGCAGGAAATACCCTAAGAAAGTTTGAACTCCGGGATGTTTCAAAAACAATATAAACTTATATATAAACCTTAAAAGAAAGAAAAATTGGGACATCCAACTAGTCTGCAGCAAAGAAAGTTAATTAAGCCTTGAAAGCTAACAATAATTCCTGTTCTGTGTCCCAGCAAATTCCACATAAGTAGTAAACAACTGTCCTTTTGTATTATTCTTCTATTCCAGCTAAGTCAGTTTTAGGTTAGAAAAAAAATCTCGATGGATGCTATCCTCAAATGCTGAAAACAGGTCACTGTAGCTCTGCTTTCTGTCACAATCAGCACCCTAGGGCACATGAGTGACTGACTTGTCACCCAAACACTGGACATGCAGTGGGTCTGGTACAGTGATTTGATTGGGTAACAAATGTTTCTTGCACTCACTGGACACTTGAAAGTAAATGCTACAGTGATTGGCTTTCCCATAGGTCCCATTCATCAGATATTTTGAGATGTAGTAGCATGTGATGCCTCACAGAACAAGATTTTTGAACCCAGCTGACAATACAAATAAATGTATTGTAGTATGTAAAGTGAATGCAGACTTATCCTAAGGCTATGTTCACAGATATGCGCTTGTGGGATGTGGGATGTTGCACATCAAATCCAAATGAAAAATTTAAATATTTTCAACTTTACCATTCTCATTTCTACATTTCACAATACAGCTTTGAAAAACAACTCCTGGATGTAGCATTTTGACATCACTGCAAAGCCTATGTGCCCACATGAAATTCGATGGTAGTACATGATTAGCAAATACATACATTTTTGCACAAATTCATTATTTCTTAATATTTAGCTTTCTGGGACATCTGTAAAAAACACAGGTTCAACTGCAATGCAAAATGTGGTAAGCCATATCTAAAAAAAACAAACACAGATGCTGTTACAAAAGAAAGTTTCCTCCTTGTCCTATAGATGACACAACCAACTGGGGGGCACTCTTACCAACGTGGTCACGGCAGGGGTGTCACAGATTTTTCAATGGGCATAGAATCATGTGCCTGTCTTGTAGGTTTATATTCTGTGGGTCAAGAACATGATAACAGGCACTGCCCCTTCTTTTTCTCTAAGAGAAGATGGCATTCCTCACTGTGGTTTCATTTTCTTGGAACCCTGTAGAACAAACAGCATGTCATGGTGGCCACCACTGTCTTTCAGGTTCTCTTATGTCTCAGATGTTGTCTGACGAGATTGTCCCCTGGTTGCTACCACCAAGTGTGATGTTCTTCTTGTTGCAAAATTGAAGCTCAAGTGATGTGGAAGGGGTTATAACTCTGAAGGTGTCCAGCCTACAAATAGGTTTTGCTACAACCCAAGTGTTTGGGATAGGTCTGCTTTGTATGTTACAGGACTCCAAATAGATTTTACACTAAGTACTTTTTTTTACATAAAGAATAGTAGATGCTTGGAACAAACTTCCAGCAGAGGTAGTTGAAAAATCAAGTCACTGAATTTAAACATGCCTGGGATAAGCATACATCTATCCTATCCTAAGATAAAGAGCCCATACAGTATACACATAAGGGCAGACTAGATGGACCGTATGGTCTCCTTCTGCCGTCAACCTTCTATGTTTCTATGTTACTAAAATTTATTTTTCTTATTTTCTCCTGAATGTAACTGTTCTATGTTGAGTCTGCAAAATGTATTTAGACACAATTCCTGCTTGGGGCAGCCTGTGACTTCTCAGAGATAGGGTGAAATTTGGTTTCAGTATTTAGGAACATATTTTCTTTAGATTGCACCTATCTGATGTTTGATCATTGCAGTAAAATATTTGTTGTTAAAAATGACAAATATAAATTAAAGACTTGATTTATGAATACTAAGGGAAGGACTTATAGACCAACTAACTAAATCTGAAATCTTTTGATTCATTCTTTTTACACCATAAAAAAAGTGTGGTGACACAAACAGTCAAAAATCTGGGCTCTATTGCAGAATCCAGTTGAAACTCTGCACATAGTGACTATTGTTTTGGACAAAAAGACCTACCACTAGTCTATAACCTGTTGGTCAGGGGTTGCTAATGCAGGTAGCAATGCAGTGCAAGATATTGTATAAAAGCATACCAGGCTATTTCAAAACTAATACCTAGGAATGACTATACTATTATTGGAAGGCGTGTTTAATAAGGCATGATACAGTGGGTGAAATAAGCATTGAACACGTCACCAATTTTCTAAAGGTGCTGTTGACATGAAATTCACGCTAGATGTCGGTAACAGTCCAATCCAATCCAGGCATACAAAAATGTAAACCAAAGATGTCCACAAATGAAATTATGTGTAATAAGGGCAAATGAGACAGAGAAAATATATTGAACACAAGAAGAAAGATAGGAGCAAAATGCCATGGAAAGTCACAAGCAATTCTACCACTTAACACTACCATCTAAGCACATAATTTCACCATAAACCAGCATTGACCAGGTGCTCTTTGCAAGATTTAAGACAGAGGAGTGAAAATAATTATCAGAAGAGTTGCCTTAGTGCCAAGGATCGCATGTGGAGTGCTACAGAAAGGTCTGGAATCAGCAGGTACAATTGTTTGTAAAGAAAACAATAAGTAATAGTAACACACTAAGCCTCCATGGCCTGTACTCATGCTCACCACACAAGACTCCATTGCTGAAGAAAAAGTCTTTTAAATGAAGCACATTTAAAGGGCCAGTTCTGGCAGATGGTCCCATTTGTAAAGTACCCCTCCCCTGGCACTGAGGAAGGGTGGGTGATTTACATAAAGAAAAACAACTTACCTCCCTTGGGAGGCATCAGACAATTTCAGCACCGAACACCGCCATCTTGGATCCTGCCGCACTGAGCACATTCCCCGCTCTATAGGGTCGATTCAAAATCCAAAAGTTAATTGATTTCGGATCGGGAATCGGAAGTTTGGTTGGGTGTTAGTCATTTTTTCCATTTTTTTTGGCCATTTGGGATTCGCATGAACGTTCGGGCATAGACGTATATGCTCTTTCGATATTCGGGAGTTTTCCGATCCAAATCGGAAATTTTCTGTTCGTTCAGAAAACTTCCGCTAATCAGATGTGTTTCCGTGTGAATCAGAGAGCTGATTACCACCCAATAAAACCGTTTCATTTAAAAACCACTTCCGACACCTTTGAGGACTCGGATTGCTATTGTTGAACAGGTTTTGTGGCTATGTGGAGGAGTCTGCGCGCCTTCAGCTCCAATGAATTGCATGTATCAGCATGGCCGAGGCCATAAATTGTTTAGCAATGCATACCTGAATCAATACATTTCATGTATGCCTTCTAAAAGCATTTTAATGCGGACCTTAATTAGTCCTTTGCATGTAAACCTTCATTTTGCCACACATCAATATAATTGCTATATTTTTTTAAACCTATGTCCTTATCTTATGTTATTTATCTTTGGATTGTTGTACTTGAATCTTAATTTGTTTTCGGATTTATTGTTGTAGTAATTATTTTATCTCATCTTTGGTCAGATGCATCACACTTACTGAGGAGAGGAGAGCGGGATAAAGTGCAGGGTGTGGGTTACAGCTGTGTTTTGCTCAGACACAGCAGAACTGGGGGCCTGGAAAGGTCAGAAATCCCAGAATGCAGAGCAACACAGTCACAAGGCCCTTTCTGTTTGCAGGCTGCCTGATATTACCTGACCCGCCATCTTGGCTGTTTCCAGGCTCATAACATGCAGAAGATGCTGGGTGTTTTTTTCTTTGGAGAGCAATCTGCATGTACAGGGTGTGGGTAACAACACTAAAAATTTAAAGTTGTACCATTTGAAACCAAAAATTTATATTAAACGCAAGAAAAAAATGCCAGGTCAAAAAACAACAAAAAAAAATCTGTATGATTTACTTTTAGAAATACATTCGTTAATGGTTGGTTACCACTAAACGAATGAAATCAAGAAAAAGCAGATATGAAGATTCGCATGACCGCAAAGTGGTTTGGGTCAGTTTTAGGGTCAGGAAAATGAAGAAGAATGCAACCGGCAAGGGGTTTGGGTCAGTTTTAGGGTTAATAAAAGTAAGAGTAAGAATGTCGCAAAGTAGTTGGGTTGAGCTAGGTAGTGTACGATATGGGCCACATTAGTTGAGTGTAGCTTGTATTGCGCATGCGCAAGATCTTCTACATTTACGAGCGCACGAGTATTAGAGGTTAAAAAGCAGGAAAAACCATCGGGAAACGCAAGAAATACGAAGAGGTGGACGATGGAAGAAGGGAAAAAAAACATGCTGCCTTCTCAACAACAGATCACTCAACCTAAAATTTACGTTTGAAAATGACTGGGCCAAGGTCGGGAGATAGCATACGAACGGACGGGCATTTTACAATAGGAAACTCATTAGGTTATAGAATCACTCGCAAGTTCATACGAATGCTCGAGCGTTCGGAAAAAATACCATGATCGGCAACAAAATCCAAGCTTTTAGATGTTTCTTTGAATTGACCCTTATGCGCAGCCCTGTCCACCGATTCACTTAAGGGCAGGATCTAATAATGCGCCTGGTGATTGGTATTGCACCCAGGGTGTGGTAGTTTTCTTCTAAACCCCCCAGCATTGCTTGGGGAGGGTTGCAGGTCGGGGGTACTTTACAAACAAGACCATCTGCCTGGCGTGGCCCTTTAAAGTTTGCTTAACAACATTTAGGGAACCAGACACACGTGAGAGTGGAGCGCAGACATAATCCACGGACAAGCCAAGGATCATAAGCCAAGTGGTCAGAATGGATCAGAATGGATCAAGTTAAGGTTTTAACAAATTGATACAAAATATTGGCTGGTACTTATAAATGCTTAACAACTGTATGTTCACAGAGTCAGGATTCACACCTTAAAGTGGACCAACACCCAGGATTTTGACTATCCTGGGTTTTGTCCACTTCGGTGGGGCACTCCGATCGGGGGTCTCCCGCTCTCTGAAACCCCCCAGAAACCCCAAAAAACTCACCTCTCCCCGCTCCCACGTGACCGCGCCGTCCAATCCCCGCCGACGTCCAAGCGGGTGACAGCGGCGTCCAAGACAGCGCGTCCGCCGCCGCCTCCCACGCGTCACTCTCGGCGTGCGCGCACGCGCACCGGCCATTATAGATTCCCGGGCCAATCACCCCTGGGTGTTGGTCCACTTTAAATGTAAAGAATCCCTATCACTAAAAAAAAAATGATCTCTGCCTCCCATACAATAACAACAAAAAATGTGGTTGAAGCTTACATATCATTCTAAACTGCGTTGTGATGTTACTACAAGGTTATTTTTGGACCCACATTGTCCTACTTCCCTCCTCCTCCTTTTCTTTCTAGGATCCCTTTTCCTGTTCTTAAGACTCGCCCTAAGCATAGAAGAGAAAGACATCGCGCTGCAGCATGTTTATTTAGTGCTAAGATGATTATTTCCCTTGCTGCTTGTGAATTAAGTATGTATACCAAAAACTCCAATTTAAAATAACATCTAAGAAAATAAATGTACAAAAGTATTTGTTCGCTTTACTTTGTCTTTTGCATAGATACATAAAGGATAAGTAGCCCAAAGCTGCCATGTTTCGAATCAAATCAAGTTCATTTTTCACAGACACAAACATTTATAGTACATTTTGAGGTTTATTAGCTAGTTTAAAGAAATAGGTGGGTGGATATATTGCTTATGTCAGTGGCTCTATCATTTCACTGTGACACATTTTTATGAATGCCAATCAGCACCACTTTGGTGAGCAGTGCAGGCAGTACCCAAGCAGAAGCGCTGCAAAGTGGCAAATGGCGCTGACATTATTTGGTGGTGCGGCCGAAGTGGAGCTGTACCTTGTGCTGTTTGATAAATGTTAGTACCTATTGGCGCTCATGTACACATATCCCTGCATTGCATTTTGTGATTGTTTTGAACCAATAGCTCTTTTTTAGTCTTTAGTCATGCCACACCAGCGTTCTTTAAGCTAACAGAGAATACAAATCTCTTAATTCACTTAATTTACTGAAATGTTTTAAAGAAAAAATCCAAACCAAACACCAATAACAAATTCAATGCATGTCATGCTAATTAATGGACTGAATGACTTTGGGTCCTGATCCAAACTCGTCGGAAGTCTTGTCACTCATTTACTGTGCCTAGAAAAGAAACAAAAAACATGTTAGTTTGTTACTTTCAGTGTACATAGCTCTGCTCAATCTGTGTTGGGCTGATATTTGTCCAGAATTGTTGTCCACACATTTTTCAGCATTTGCTATACCTTTGAACTTTGCTTTCACTGTGTCCCAATGTCTCCCTGCTGTTCTAAGGGCATGATTATTAGCCTTGACACTTACCTCAAAGAATGAAGCAAAATTCTGTGCATGCTGGGCAAAGATAGTCTGTATGCCTTAGGCACTGTATGGAACTTGTGGCACCAATTGGGTTTGCTCTGGCTCTTCCATTGTATGTAGTATGCACAGATTACGGAGTACACAGCAAGCCAGAATGATCTTTGACACCTTTTCTGTGCTGTAAAACTTCTCCCATCCAGGCAGGGCCAAACATAAGAAGTGTGATTTCAGCATCCTGATTGTTCATTCCACAATGCATCTGGTCTTTTTGGTGAGCCACATTTTAGCGCACATCAGCCGTCCTCTGTGGGTAGCGAACTGGGGTCCTCAGCCATGTCCTTTGGCCGTAGCCCAAATCACCTAAACAGAAACACAGGCTTAAATATTATGGCCGCACTAAATGTTAACGCAACCCTGATTTTGCCTATTTATCGTTGTACAGCAGGTTAAGTATTGTTATGTATTACAGCTTGCACCTTTACCTAGTAGCCAACCCAGTGGTATTTCTTGATTCCTAAATTTCCTGTATAGGGCTGATTGTTGGCACACGTAGGCATCATGGCATGATACAGGGAACCCCAATCTCACTGCACACAGCCATATCTCGTGTTCACAAACAACCACTGCATTAATTGAATGGAAACCTTTATGTTGTGGAAGTGCAGATCCTGGGCTCGAAAGCACCACAGGAACTGCACTTAAATGTACCCCAGAACATTGGAAATTCCCACCATACTGTAAAACCCCAGTTTGATATGTGCCACCTCTTCCTCATCAGCTGGAAATTTGATGTACCTGGGGATCATCTCACATATGGCCAGGATGACCTCATGATAAATGTAGCACATGGTGGGTTGACTTAGGCCTCATAATAGAGCTGCAGTGGCCTTAAGTGAGCCCCTAGCAAGTATGTTTAGGGAGGCACAAAGTCACACTATGCCTGGTATACTGCCTTGCTGGGCCCAGTGGCAGGGTTGATTCTGTGGAGAATTTGCTGGTAGGGACATAAGTGCAGCTCTATTGAGGCAGAATCAGCTACAGATCTGCTCCACACTTAAACTAGCCACAGACACCCTGGTGGTAAACACTCTGTCAGCCCTGAGTGGCACCACTGTGGCTTCTTCTGCCTTCTTTACCTCCACTGCAGATGCAGAACAGCAGCAACAAACCCCAAACCAAACATCAAGGCACAATCTAGTTCAGTCCTGCACTCCATTTGCACTACACAAACACAACCACACACACACTTGCAAGAAGCACAGCAACACCAAAACATTACCCAAACCCACTATTAAACACATAAGTGCAATTCAATGCAGCTCACAGAATAAACAGATGCATTGTGGAAACAAACATTAGGCTGCTGAAAGTGTGCTTCTTATGTTTTGCCAGGCCAAGAGAGGAGATGCTATACAGGCCAGAAAATGTGTCAAATAAAATTCTGGCTTGCTGTGTGCTCCTCAATCTTTGCTTACTACACCGGATGTCAGACCCAAAGCAAATGCAATTGATGTCACAAATCTCAAACATGCTAAGAGACAATGCACCCAACATTGTTGTTATTTTAGTTTGGCCTTAAACGCATAACAACTCCAAAGGCTAACCCACAGACACACACAACTCCTAGCCATACACAATGGGGAATAAATCCATTTTGCTGCATTAAACCGCGTCTTTTTTTTTTACTAAGCTGCAGCCGTTAGGTGAGCACACAAGCTCCACATATTTGCCATCTTCCTCATTACAATAAACGCAAACGCTAACTGCTTTTTAAAAAAGCCGTTAACACATGATCCTGCTCTACTTCTGCATGCACATTAGCGCTGAACAACCCTGTGTTTTGATTGGTTGCATTTGTGGTGAGGCCCTGCACCAGACTGGTTGTGCAACTCCATAAATGTGTAGCAAATTCTGGCCAAGCTTGCTGCTTTTACATGCAGGTGTAATCCTGTTGGTTTCTTATGTTGAGGAGGAAGCCTGTCAGGATGCCATGGGGTTGATAAACCAGGTGTGCAGCCCAAGATGTTCTCCACGTGGGTGTACCAGCAGCGTACTTTTCCCTCCTTTGATTCCTGCTCGGGGAGGAAGGGAGGGAAAAGTCCGCCCCATAGAAGGGGGTGAGAGGGTTCTGAGACATAGAAGGGATGACCCTGGGCCAGCCCTTTTCACTCTGTGGGGTAGGTTGCATGCGTGCTGGAGGTGCCCGCAATGTCCATAAGCTGTCCACGCACTTCCATGTGGGAGCCACCATCCAGGAAGGGCTGAGAGGGGAGGAAGGCAGTGAAGCTTCTGTCTGAAGTAATTGTGGTGAGGCCAACTCAGAGAGTCGAGCCTTCTCCAAGGCATTGCCAGTAACCCCCTGGGTCTGCTGGGTCATCCATCACCTCATCTACATCTGACCCTAGGTCCACCACCTCTGTAGGGGCATAGGACTCCTCCCCCGATGAGCTGTCTATGGTACTGACGTCTTTCCTATAATTGCTGAGGGGGTCCACTTAGCTGTTTATAAAAAAGAGAGAAAAAACATGACTGAGGAGAAACATTTTGGGCCATGGATTTCACAAGGTCAACAAGGCAAATTAACACACTCGAGCAGTAGGCATAAAAAAATCTGTGGACATTTCGGACAAAGGTCACCGGTTGGACATTGCACCAAAAACATAAACAATGCAATGGGATTTTTTTTTTTAAATCCTGCTAAACAAAAGCCAAATGCAACAGGGATAATGTACACCCAAAAACGCAATTAAAAAAATGCAATTTAAAAATTTGATCGAAAAATGCAATAGAAGTGTAAAGAATGCAAGCCAAATCTCAACAGATGCCATGAAACACCAGAAAACTTAAGCAACATACCCGACCACTGTGCATCAACAAACAGTTACAATCTAAGAAGTAAACAATACTACAAATACAAGCTACAAACAAAAGAGAAAAAGGGAGGCAACAGATAGGGTTGGGCATGCCCACGGATACAATACATGTGGACGAACAGCACAGCCACGCATAGCAAGAAAAAAGAAAACACAAAAATACACAACAAAGAACACACAGCACAAGAAAACCTACCTTGAATATCTGGCCAATTACCACAGTGTCCTGGCGGGAACCTGGCAAGCCTGCTGTGGAGCGCTGAGGCTAAAAGTGGGAAGAACACAATCCAAACCAATCACATGACCCAAATAATTGGCCAACGCCGAAGAACGCAGTGCAAGCAGCAACCAATACAACGTAAACACAAACTCTCAAATTTGAGGAAAAGGAACAGCTGGAAGTGCGCAACACGCCTCAACAAACAGCGCACACCCAAAAACATAAACAAACAAAAAAGGAAAACAAACACAGAGACACTTGTTGGGACATAGGTAGCATGTGTCCAGTATTGTCCGTGCAAAAAACAGGAGAAGCAGCTTGTCCGAAAAAGTGCAGACAAAATGACAACGTCCACTTTAATAATGGTGCTGCATTTTAGCATAGTGCCCAGTAAGCCGATATGCTGTGCCGATTCAAAGCGCCTGAGCAGTGTTGCACTGTGCTGTATTTAAGATGCAAAACAACAGAGCCCCTGTCGGCGCAATGTAAACTGCGGGCTAAGGCACGGAGTGCAAGGCGGCCAACAAATATGCCCTGTAAAATATGCTGGGAGGAGAGTGAAAAAACATTAAAAAAACACAAAAATAACATTGTTAACATGCAAACTCCAAAGTGTAAGCAACATGAGCGCATAAAAAGATCTTTACACCAAAAAAGAACGGCTAGAAAGGACCATTGGTGTCTATGGGAGAACACCACTGAGCGCCTGTTGGAATTGGCGCTGTATGTCTAATAGACCCAGCTCCATCTGGTGGGTACTAAAGGTTTTTTGCATCATAAATATGGCATTGTGGTGGCGCAGCAGAAAAAGTACAGATGCTGTGTGTCATTGTATGGTGCTAGCGCTTCATAAATAAGGCCCTGAATGTGCCTATTCCAGTTTCTAGTCAATGAAGGATTAATCTTATGGAAATATCTCACTAGCCATTATTACTAATTTTATTTAATGTTCAACTATGTGCTGGTTCTGGTAAATCAAGTCTGTGCTAAAAGGTAATTGAGTATATTCAGTTATTTGGCAATGGTTGGTTGTAAGCATGTAATTATTTGGACAACATGCCTATGTGTTTGATCTGCAATCTCTTCTCTTACATCATAAAATATAATCAGATAGCTTGACTTAACTGACGTGATGAAGGATTCGGGTGAGGGTCCTCCATGCTGCAGTAGAAAGTGAACAGTATTCCAGTAGGTAAAAGGAAAATAATTTGCGCATTGGCAGAGATCTTTTTAAAGCCTGAATCCCAAACTGACTATAGAAAGCTGCAGAAACACTCCAAAAACAGCAAAACAGAAAGTAACAGCAATAAAAGTTGTGGAACATCATTGCCTTGAAATATTTAGATTTTACAGTAAATATCAACACAATAAAAGTATAATGTACAATAATGTATCCAGGAGCTTGAAGGATAATAAAAAAAGTGAACACCTAACTTTATAAACAATGACTGAGATCAAAGTCTCAAAGCGTTTTTGTACCCTGTAGTCCAGAGGTCCCCATCCGTCTCCTCAAGGCCCACCAACAGATATTGTATTTGCTTACATTGGTGCCTGCAAGTTCGTGTTCATGTCAGTAAACCCTAAAACCTTGTTACCCAGCAGTATTCTGCATGCCATTTCGAACATGTTCTCCCAAGCGCATCTCTTGTTAGGCAAGATATTGTTGGTGTGTGCTGCTCAAAAGCTGAGACTGAGTGAATAGCACAGCCGAGGATTTGCTGTTAACAATTTTACCTTGAGTGCTTCTTGTAATGACTAATAGAGATGAGCGAATCAGTTCTGAAGAACCCGAATTCGTTTTTCAGGAAAAATTCGATTTGTTCCGATTCCGAATATCGCCGCGATTCGATCGCTCGAATCGCTTCCTTAAAACTCCATTTACTGCTATCCAGCCCATCTGACATGGTGGATCCACATGTCAGGACATGTCCCATGGGGCAAGGAATCCTGGGTAGGCGTCACATTCTACCTATCAGCAGACAGGCTTACCAATGATGTCACAGACCTTTATAAGCAGGGGCCATTTTGCGGAAGCTCATTCTGACACTGTATTGCGACCAGAGCAGATCAGGCAGGGAGAGAGTGAGAGATAGATAGATAGATAGATAGATAGATAGATAGAGCAAGGGAGAGATAGATAGAACAAAGAACAGAAGAAGCGAGGGACAGATAGAGAAGGAGAGAGGCTGTGACAGTGACAGAGAAAGACAGGGAAAATGTAAAGTGTTTGCATTAGCTTTCAAGCCTGTTTAGTATTAATAACACACCTGCCTATTTAGCTTTTCCTGGTGTCATTCTTTAAAAAGCATGCTAGCATTAATATTTCAAGAGTACCTGTCTACTAACTGGCTGCATTTTGTAATGAAAGTCACTTTTTAAGCAAACTTTGCCTTTTGCCGGGGGGGGGGGGGGGGGGGGGCATCCCAAATACTAGCATAAATATTTGAAGAGTACCTGTCTACTAATTGGTTGCATTTTGTAAACAAAGTCACTTTTCCACTATAAAAGCAGCCAACCTATGTATTTGAAGAGGGGGCATCCCACATACTAGCATAAATGTTTCAAGAGTACCTGTCTGCTAACTGGTTGCATTTTGTAAAGAAAGTCACTTTTCCACTGTCAAAGCAGCCAGCCTATGTATTTGAAGAGGGGGCATCCCAAATACTAGCATAAAGTTTTCAAGAGTACCTGTCTGCTAACTGGTTGCATTTTGTAAAGAAAGTCACGTTGCCAAATTGCCAGCAGCCATTGCCTTTAACCGGGGGGGGGGGGGGGGGGGGCATCCTAAATATGCTAGTACACACATTGGAGTTGGCAGCAGCAGCATTAGGAGCCCATATATTGCCTGAAATACACACATGTGAGCTGGCAGCAGCAGCATAGGGAGCCCATATATTGCCTGAAAGACACACCCTGGAGTTGGCAGCAGCATAAGGAGCTACCATGCATCAGCTACTACCATGGATCAGCCATTGGTGGCTGGAAATCCTGGCTGATCCATGCCTGATTCATCTTCACAAAGGTGAGTCTCTCCACATTTTTCGTGGACAGACGAGTTCTCCTTGGCATGACTATGGCCCCCGCCGCACTAAACACCCGCTGAGATGGCACACTACTCGCCGGGCAGGACAGCTTTCCCAGGCCAAACTCTGCCAGTTGCGGCCACAAGTCAAGTTTGGCTGCCCAGAATTCCAGCGGGTCCTCAAGGTGCGTTGGTAGGGTCATGTCAAGGTATGACACGACCTGCTGGTTCAGGGCCAGCTCCAGGCTGCTCATGATTAGCCTCACTATGCGGGTGAAGAAAGCTACTCATTAGCGACTGAAGACTCAGGCTGCTGCTGGCCACCCCCCCCCCCCCCCCAGCGGCCATGGCAGTGGAAGGTGAGCGCAGAGGTCCCCCCGATCAGACCTGCAAGAGTATGAACCATGGCGCAGATAGGCATCGGCCAACTGACTACGTAGAATGTCTCTGTAGTAGGTCAGTTTGTCCTCCCTCTCAGTGGGTGTAAAAAATGCCCCCATTTTGTGCCGGTAGCGAGGGTCCAATAAGGTAGAGAGCCAGAAGTCATCCCGCTGACAAATGGAGACAATTCTGCGGTCACTACACAAGCACGTGAGCATGCATCGTGCCATTTGTGCAAGTGACTCGGAGGGACTACCTGTCTCCATCTCCACTGCATACTGCCACGGTGTGTCTGGGTCCTCTATCTCGCCTTCCTCACAACCCTCTAGCTCCTCTGGCTGCTCCTCCTCTCCTGTCAGATGACTAGATAAAATGGCCATTTTGTCAAACCTAAACTGTGCTTCGCTGTGCCCCACCCCCTCCTCCTCCTCCACTTCAGCCCCCACAGGCTTCATGTGGCCGTGAAATGTAGACGCCATGTCTCCAGTGCCCTGACCAGCCATGGTTTCCAACATGTGTTGTAGTACATGAAGCAGTGGAATCACATCGTTCATCCCGTAGTCCTGGCGACTGACTAATAATTGGCTTCCTCAAAGGGCCTGAGCAAACGACAGGTGTCACGTATGAGCTGCCACTGGTTTACATTGAAGTTACACAGGGGAGTCCCCCTATCCGCTTGGATCATGAAGAAATCAGTGATGGCTTTTCTCTGTTTGTATAGTCAATCCAACATATGGAGGATGGAATTCCAATGGGTGGACACATCGCAAATCAGACTATGTTGGGGGATACCGTTCTGACACTGTAGCTCAAGAAGGGTGTGCTTGGCAGTGTAGGAGTGGCTGAAGTGCATGCAAAGTTTCCTTCCCGTTGTTAGGATGTATTGCAGATGGGGGGAAGACTTCAGAAAACGCTTGACAACCAGGTTGTGGCATACAGGGCGCATGGCTCAGGCTTCCTTTGTGCAGTGCAGACAAGATGTTCTTCCCATTGTCAGTCACCATGGTTCCCATTTGCAGTTTTCGTGGAGTAAGCCATGATTTCATTTATTGATTTATGATTTTTAGCAGTTCCTCCCATGTGAAGAACAACGTGAAACCGCCGTCTCCTGCACACATGGTAGGCTGGAAGGGCACTGAAAAAAATAAAGAAAGAAATATATATATATATATATATATATATATATATATATATTGAAAAAACAACATACAAAAAAAAAAATAAAAAATGGAAAAAATATATATTTTCAAAAAATTCAAAATATAAAAAATAAAAATTCTAAAAAATACAAAATTAACCCAAAAAAAGTTTGATAAATGCTATATGTTATTGTTATTATGTTATATGTTATTGCTATATGTTATTATTATAAATGTGTTCAAATAAGATAAATGTTAACAATTAATATGTATTGACAACTAGGCACTTTTTCCTGTGACACCATTGTTAAGTGCAAGTGCACTGTCACAGGCACAATGGCCTAGGAGCATGAAGGCCACAGCGGAGGGACCTGTCCAAGTTGCTGTTGTGGTTGTGCAGGAAGCACAATCACCCAGTGGGCCTTAAAGGATATGTATTGTCCCTGACCGTAGTTACAGCTCCAGACGTAGGCGCTGCCGTGCACTTTGGTACACACTGACAGGCTAAAGGACTGGCCCACCTTCTGTTCAACAGAATTGTACAGGGCTGGTACTGCCTTCTTCGCAAAGAAATGACAGCTTGGGACTCTCCACCTCGGCTCGGCACAAGCCATCAGTTCTCTGAAAGGTCCACCACCTCAAAAGGGAGGGACTGCAGCACCAGCAACTTATACAGGAGCACATTTAGCTTCTGCGCGTTGGATGAGTGGGCACATACTGTTGTCTCTTGGACATGGCTTGGCCAATGGATTGCTGGCGGAATGACTGACTCAGATTAAGAGGAGGAAGAGCATCTGGAGCGACCGAGGATGGGTATTACACACAGGAGGTGGTGGAGCCTTGGCTGGCTGGAACAGGGAGCGGCGTGCCACTGGGTAATGCAGCAGGCTGGACCACCACTTTGGAGCCAACTCTCCCAGGCCGCTTTATGGTGACGCTGTAAATGTTGACGCAGGGCAGTGGGGCCAACATTGGGACCCTGGCCACACTTCGCCTTCTGCCTACACATATTTCATATAGCCATGTTAACCTCCTGCGGATGCTTGATGAAAAACTGCCACATCACCGAGTAGCTGATTTTCCTACCAACAGTCCGCACTAATTCACTGCTGCTGCTGCCGCCGCCGACGACTCCAGGGACCCTCTATCACTACCTCCTGGGGAGGTAGCCTGCCGTGCAGCAAGTGGTCTACCCCGAGCACATTTGCCTCCATACTTTCCCCTTCTGCCACCATGCTGGCCACTAAATCTGTCACTCTCCATCACTCCAAGCCTTTCAAAGTGCCCTCAAAACTCACTGATGTCCTCCTCAGGTTCCTCACCAGTGTCTGCTTAAGAAGCCAAAATGTTTGCAACACCACCTCCCATGCCACTCTCCTCATCACTACTTGCCCGTCTAGTGGAAGAATCGGTGAGTGTCTCCTCCACTTCTTGGCTGGGCAGTAGCTGCTGATTTTTCAGATTATCAGATCGTCCTCACTGAATAGTGGAGCTGAACCCAAAGCATAAGATATAACCGACAGTTGACTGGGGGTGTCAGATGTCACTTGTGATGAAGTGGATGATCGTGTTAACCAATCGATGACGGCAGATGGGTTGCTGGTCAAGACATGACCGCTAGCTGATACTGGGAGATCAGGCCTCTCACTGAGACTTCTTCTGCCACTCACCCCTAATCCCCTAGTCTGCTGCGACCTCTGCTTGATGAATTTAGGCCTCTGCAACTTCTCTGTGCCCATCCTGGCACGTCTCTGCCTGAAATACTTAGTGCTTATATGAGGGGAGGACAAAACGCTACACTACACCTAAAACAGGATTTGTCGATAACAGCAGCAGGTGTGTAACTATCTATGGTCTTTCACTAAGTAGTAGCTAGGCCCTGAAGACTTTAACAGGAACAAAGTGATAAAAATCTTAGATGTGCGTATGTGATGCTCTGATTAGGGCAATTCAATGTGCTCCAGTATGCTTGAAAAATGTTTTTTTTGAGAGACTGGCCTGCGTGAAAATGAATCGGGCATGGATCAGCCAAGATTTCCACCCACCAATGCCTGATGCATCAGGGTAGATTGATCATGGTGCCAAACCAACACTAAAGAAATATGGATAGTGTAAAACAGATTTAAGGCGCTGCTCTCCAGTTACAGACATTCCTCCGCATCAGACCACAAGTAATTATTGAGGAAATGCTTTACGTTAATCTTAATTTTTATTAATATTCTTAGGATAAGATATAAGGCAATATATGGGCTCCTAATGCTGCTGCCAACTCCAGAGTCTCTTTCAGGCAATATATGGGCTCCCTATGTTGCTGTCAAGTCCAGAGTGTGTCTTTCAGGCAATATATGGGCTCCCTATGCTGCTGCCAACTCCACTGTGTGTCTTTCAGGCAATATATGGGCTCCCTATGCTGCTGCCAACTCCAGGGTGTGCTTTTCAGGCAATATATGGGCTCCTAATGCTGCTGCCAACTCCAATGTGTCTTTCAGGCAATATATGAGCTCCCTATGCTGCTGCCAAATTCAGGGTGTGTTTTTCAGGCAATATATGGGCTCATCATGCTGATGCCACCTCAATAATTGTGCCACTCTGCGACAGCAAATCTAATAGCGACGCCTCTGATCTGCATGTCATACTTCTTTACAATATTATTTCACTAACCCAGCATGCATCCTATGCATGTTACAGCCAAGCAAAACGTTCTACAACCCTAAGGAGGCTCTTGGAAACCCAGAAATAGCCGTTTCTAATAGCGACTAATCACAAATAAATTCGGACCGAAACACATTTTTCCGGAAAATTCAGCGAATTGGCCGAATCGAATTTTTTAAAAGTTTGCTCATCTCTAATGACTAACCAAGGCTAAAAACATTGAAAAGTAGGAAAAGTAGTGGGCTTAGCCAGTCTGTTGGAACATTTGCTATTTGATAATGGCAGGGTGATAATGAGAGACCTGGGGTTGCTCTAATAGCGTCAGGGATTTCTTCTCCAACCTTTGTTATTTCTCACTAGAAGGTAATAAACTGCAGGGGGGATCTATAGGGGGTGCAACAGGAGGTCAAGGGGCCCATCATTGGTGCGCCTCCACCTTATTCATTAGTTTTGAGCTTACACTTATAAAACAGAAAAAAGTTGACTGTATGAGCCTTGACAGGGCCCCATTTAAATTAGACCAAAACCCACTAAACTTGTGAAATACATCTGACCAAAGCCCCTGCCAATGCTCTCTTCTTAGGGTGTAGAACTACTAATAGATATTTTTGCTTATCAAATCTCACTGGTACACAGTTTTTTTGCTCTCCCTCTTTGTGCGGCAATAGAGTCAAGCGAGAGCAGTAAAAATAGGCAAAAGTTACTATTCGTGGTGGGAGCAATTAAAGGGATGTGAGTTAAAAATGTGGGTTTTGGTTTACTTTAATGTTAATACCAGGGCCCTGTCACATTTAGTTATGTCACTGATTAACTGTAATATGTATCTTGCCCTTAATGGTGACTAGAGCTATAAATCCGAGTAGATCATCCATGTTGTTTATGAAAAACTCCCTGTTTTGTAGTGAATAGTTTGTCACAGGCTGACACTTGGAATGCAAATGTGCCAAGTTTGATATCCCACAGCAAACCTTGACTTTTCTGTATGGAAGGAACATCAGAGCAAGATTTATTAAGTTGGCAACAAATGCACTAATTGCCTTTTGGCTGTTGGAGGTATTCTTTTGAAGTCTGAGGTTTTCTACCCACATAATTCCCTGTGTTCTATGGAGAAGTGTATTTTTCTTGTAAGTTAGGATTTATATCTGTCATGTATGTAAAAGTTCTCAATAAATTGATCAGCATTCGATCCAAGTTGCCTTTTCCTCCCCTGGGGCTTGATTTATAAGACCACACCAAGCCACTGATTTAATGGTCACCACACAGAAATCAAACCACAGCCTAGGAATCAGGAAATATGATTGCTGGATACAGGGAAACCATAGTTCAAGGATTACAGAATTAATAGATTTAAGTATTTAGGGTTTCAAGAAATTATCATGCCATGCAGCTGATTCATTATTTTTATTATTTATTTATAACGTGTCATCTTTGTCTGTAGCGCTGTACAAAGCAGTCATTGTCACAGAACATCTTAGGTGTATTTTATATTCTCAGTGTGCCACACACCCCGCTTCCCCTTTAATACTTACGATCGGGTTACTCCACCAGCAGGTGGCGACGTGCAGGGAGAAGTCTTGAAAACGAGCCCCTTCCGGCCTATATATACCTGGGACCTCCCACTCAATCACCAGTTTTTTTCTCTCTGCATGAAGCGACAAGACAGAAGAATGAAGTCTCCTGCTTGCAGGTAGCCGGGGTAAAATCCGGCATCCCCTTTTGGTCTAGGCTGCGGGCTGGGCAAAGGTAGATGGCACTTTAGGTGCCTAGGAGCTTATCTCCTTCGCTCGACCCCACTTGTGGGGCAATGCGGCTATCCGACTGGTGATCCGGATTTGGGATGCCCCTGTCCCGATGTCCCTTTAGGTCACCTTCTCCCGCTCGGCCTTCTCCCTTCGCTAAGGGGGGGGGGGGGTGTAGTGTGCATGAGTGCTTTACTTTTACTGTGAAAGGTCTTGGTAGTTTTCAGTGTCAGCGCGTGGCTGGGGCTGCTGGGGCCTGTTTTTTACTGCACGTTTTTGTATTTCCCTCTCTTCTCGGTTGCGGCTCGCCATTGGACGAGCCGCGTCACTAGGGGGCGGGGCCGCGCTCTCTGCGGCCTGCTCTGCATGTAAAGGGGGCGTGGCCGGGACGCGCTCTCTCTGGGCCCGCCCTTCGCTTCCCTGGTCTCATTAGAGAACTGGACGCTGCAGCCGGTGGGGGAAGAGCTCTATGCAGCAGAAACTTCACAGGTAAACGGCCCCACCATTGCGCACGTGGGGCCGTTCTTATGCTATGTGCTGCTTGTGCAGCGTTTTTCTCCCTGGGGCATTTCTACTTATGGGGAATATTGTTTATGTCATCCTTCTTATAGGTTGACTTATTTTATCACATAGGTGGGATATGTGCTCCAGTGGCTGCGATAATCACATTACCATGATATATATATATTGGTGTTTGTGTATGTGTTGATATATATGTATATGTCTATATATATATATATATATATATATATATATATATATATATATATACGTAGTGTGTGTGTATATATATATATATATATATGTGTATGGGCATGTATTCATACAGGTATGTACTCTGATTTTTTTGCACTCTGCTTTGCCTTGAAATTACATGTGTCATGTATATTTATTCAAGATGTTTAAGCTAGCCATATACTTATTTGTTATATATGTTTGTGGCTGGGGGACTGACTGTGGTCTCTTTTTCCCCCACAGATTCTGGGATTCCCTCACTGCAGGCTCTCCCGGTCTGTTATACCTGGCTAGTCTTAGTCTCTAAATTGGGTTTTTCCTAGTTTAAAAAAAAAAAAAATCCTCCCACTTCCGGGACTTTAATTACAAAGGGGGCATCCCGGGTTGCTTAATGCGTAAAACCCTGGGTTGTTTGCGAATACCACAAATTCACCATATGGAGGCTTCCAATGTCACCGGAAATGGCTCCTCGGGGCTATCCAGGTTGTGTGGGGGTTGTGGGGTTCCGCTCCCAGGCGATGATGTCATATTATGCGTTCCATGTGCTCAGCAGAACATTGCGCGCCAGTCCGTTGCTCCGGCTTCTGGCTAACTTCCGTCATCTCCTATCCCCCCCAACCTAGTCCGGACCCCGTGTGACACTGTCAAAAATGGGGATTCGCATTCCGAGGTGCATACGCGGTTGGCCAACCTCGAGAAAATGATCTCCGCTTCAGTGGCTCAGAAGGCTACGGCAAAGCGGAAGCACCTTGCTCCGGCAGTACCTGCCTCGGAGGATGAGGTACCTGAATTTTTGGATTATTCCGATTGTCCCCCTGATGAGGAGGGGGAACTCCTTGAGGAGTCGGATGAGCCTGCAGACCAGCTATTGTTTGATACTGCTGGTGATCAGGCTGTGGGGGTGTCCCTTGACACTCCTTCCATTTTGGCTCAAATGTTTAAAGTTTTGGCCTTGGATCCGCCTGCGGTGGTCCCTCTGCCAAAAGGTGAGTTGTTTGATGTACCCCAGCCGCATTTGGTGTTTCCCAGGCAACAGCACTTTGAGAAGCTTGTCCTTAAAGAATGGGAACAACCCACGCGCCTGGCTGGAACTCCTCCTAATTGGGATAAGCGTTAACCCTTTCCGGAGGACTTGGTGAAGCTTTGGTCAGTGCCCCCCGAAGTCGATACTCCGGTGTTGGGGTTGACTGGCCCGGCTGCGTTGCACCTTTCTGGCACCACTACCATTAAGGATGGTGAGGATCGTCGGGTTGATCAATTGGCTCGCCATGGTTTTATCAGTGCCGGGTCGACACTACGGCCAATTTGTGCTTCGGCGCTTCTTTTGCTGGATGTTAGATCCATGATTAGGGATCTGCTCGCAGATCTTGATCCCGCTTGTGATATGATTAGCTCTCTCAAGCAGTGTGAGTCGTTTGTTTCTTTTGCCCTGACTGCTCAAGACGATGCTCTTGCGACGAGTAGCAGGACAGGGCGTTGCTGGTGGCTATTCGTCGGTCTATATGGCTGCGCCAGTGGACGGCGGACCTTAACTCTAAAAGGGCGCTTACAGCGCTACCCTTCTTAGGTTTACGCCTTTTTGGCGAGAAATTGGATGCTGTTACCAAGGATGGTAAGTTGCCTCAATTCAAGAAACCTCGTCGCTCCTTCAGGGGTGCGAGTTCCTTTAGTCCCTCCTTTCGAGGAGCCAGAGCGGGCAGAGGGGCTTCCCTTCCCATTACCGGGGCTGTAGGTTGGTCCCGGGGAAGAGGTCGTGGCCGTCCCGGTCAGTCCTGGGGCGCCAAGCCCAAACCTACTGCTAAGCCCGCTCAGCAATGAGGGGATGCCCTCACCCGTGCGGGTGGGGGGACAATTGCGACATTTCTCCTTGGTTTAAGGCCAGGAGTCTCCGGACACATAGATCTGGGAGGTGGTGTCGCCCGGTTACAAACCGGAGTTCGAGTCTCGCCCTCCTTCCCGGGTTTTCCTGGAAATGGCGGTCATCCGGCCGGTGCCGCACTTAGAGGTGGGCCTCAATTTTTACACCATTCTCTTCGCAGTCCCCTAGAAGGATGGGTCAGCTTGCCCCGTCCTGCATCTGAAGTTTTTCAAACTCCCCAGGTACCCCCTTGCTCTAGCCAGGGTGGAGTCCTTTCTGGGAATACGGTCGGATTTCGGTCAACACAGGGTGTTGCTCACTCAGTCCAAGGTTTGTCTGATTCAGGAGTTGCTTTGGATCCTTCTTTCCAATCCTCGGCCATCTGTTCTCGAGCTGAGAGCCTTCCGTCTGGTTCTTGCTCTTTTGTCCCATCATGGTCTGGGCCTTCTGGTTCAGCTACGCTCGGACAGTCAAGCAACGGTTGCTTACTTCAATCATCAGGGAGGGACTTCCAGTCTGGGTGCTCTCAGAGTGGAGTCCCTGATCCTGACCTGGGCGAAGACACATGCTGCTTGTCTCTCGGCAGTCTGCAGTCCGCTCCGGTGGGGGACACCGGAGGTGGTCCTGTTTCCCTTTCGTCACAATTGCAGGCTCCCGATCTTTGTGTCGCCCTCCCAGGATCCTCTGGCTCTGGCGGCGGAAGCCATATCCCTGAGCCGGGGGAACCCGGGTTTTCTGTACCTGTTTCCTCCGATACTCATGCTAGGCTGAGTGGTACGGAAGCTGGTTCTGGAAAGGGTGTCCGCCATTCTCGTGGCCCCAAGAGGACCAAGACGAGTGTGGTGCGCAGACATCGTTTGGCTGACAGTGAATCAGCTCATTCTGCCTCTTCGGCCCGATCTGCTCACTCACGGTCAGCTGTCTTACCCCAGTTTACCAACGCTGGTTTTGATGGCTTGGCTGCTGAGACCTCCATCTTGAAGGAGGAGGGTCTTTCTGACTCAGTTATTAAGACTCTGATCGCTGCCCGAAAGAGGTCTTCTTCTATCACCTACTATAGGACTTGGAAAGCCTATATCGCTTGGTGTGAGGTTAGGTCTTTGCCTTGTAGGGTCTTTTCGGTCTCCAGGATTCTGGAGATTTTACAATCAGGGCTGGACTCTGGTCTTCAGCTGAGTACTTTGAAAGGGCACGTTTCTGCCTTATCTATCTTTTTTCAGAAGCGTTTCACGCTTTTTCCTTTAGTTAAAACTTTTTTCCTGGGGGTTACGCATGTGCGGGCTCCCAGGAAACCATTACTCCCTGTCTGGGACTTGAATTTGGTTCCTTCTGCTCTTCAGGCTCCTCCCTTTGAGCCTTTGCAAGATATTGCTTTGTCTACCCTGACTCAGAAGATTGTCTTCTTGGTAGCTATCACTTCGGTTCGGCGTGTCTCAGAGTTGGCGGCCTTGTCTATTCAGGCGCCCTACTTTGAGAGGCATCAGGACAAAGTGGTCTTTCGGTTCAAAGGTTGTTTCTGCTTTTCATTTGAATCAGGATATTGTTCTTCCCTCCCTGTGTCCTAAGCCTAAGAATGACAAGGAGAGGGTTTTGCATTGTTTGGATGAAGTACGCTGTGTTAAGTACTATTTGATTATTACTTTTCCTTTTCGTAAAACTGATGCCTTTTTTGTTATGCCCTGTGGGCCTAGGAAGGGTTTGGCGCCGGCCAAATCTTCCATTAGCAAATGGATACATCAGGCAATTATTGCGGCCTATTCTGCTAAGGGGAAAGTTCCCCCTTTTTGTATCACTGCTCATTCTACTCGCGCCGTTGGAGCGTCTTGGGCTTTTCAGCACCAAGCTTCTGTTGAACAAGTTTGTAAGGCAGCTACTTGGTCTTCTGTTCATACTTTTTCTAAGTTTTACATGGTTGACGTGCGGGCCTCAGAGGATGCTGTATTTGGCCGCAAAGTTCTGCAGACTGCAGTCATTTAAGTTATGCTTCACCTTGCCTTTGGATACCCATCCCTTGCGGACACTGCTTTTGGATGTCCCGATCGTAAGTATTAAAGGGGAAGCGGGGTGTGTGGCACACTGAGAATAATACCATTTTGTGAGTACTCACCTGAAAAATGGATATTGTCAGTGTGCCACACACCCCGCTTCACCCGCCCTTTTCGGTATCCCGAATCCTTTATATGGTGAAGCTTTTCTTTATTTTGAGGTTACCGTTGGATTTCCTGGTACCTTGTCTTTCTGCTTTTCAAATAACTGGTGATTGAGTGGGAGGTCCCAGGTATATATAGGCCGGAAGGGGCTCGTTTTCAAGACTTCTCCCTGCACGTCGCCACCTGCTGGTGGAGTAACCCTACCGTAAGTATTAAAGGGGAAGCGGAGTGTGTGGCACACTGACAATATCCATTTTTCAGGTGAGTACTCACAAAATGGGAAATTTCTCTATGTGTATAGGTTGGTGTAATATATGTGTGTGTGTACGGATATATATATATATATATATATATATATATATATATATATATATATGTATGTGTGTATAGACCTTGGCTGACCCCTCTGCTCTGCATAACTTCCCCCCCTGCATGCCATAAAACTCCCCCTGCATGCACACAGGGACGCCTTGAATTACTATCTCCCCTCATAAAACTGCAAAGCATAAACAACGTGTTATCAGGGTCAACCAGCCATGGAGAGCAGATGCAAGGTCCATATCCTGCTCTCTTCCATGGAAGGTTCCCCTCAGCCCCCCTTGTGGAATCTCAGGACAGATGGGGGATGTCATGTGGACCAGCTTTCAGGTACCCAAAGATGGAGAATACCATATGAACCAATCAGACAGTGGATGTCTCCAATCGCTCTGCCCATAGGACGGGTAAGAAACTGACCCCTGGTTAGAGGGAATAAGGTGAGCTGCAGAATGGGGACATCACACTCGATCTGACCATCAAGATTGACACACGCTGGCTTTTAACATCCAAGCTGAACAAGACCAGAAAGCGTGTAAGGACTTTATTTGATCGGACCACAAGCCCAGACAGACAACTAAGTATTTTGCCATTTTCTTTATATCACTTGCTATTTATCTTATTTACCGTGTTTTATAGTTAATTCTGCTGTTAGCACCTTGCATCGTGTTTCTTGTTGTTTTGTGTTTTTCTATTTGTTTAAATAAATTCTAAAAATACAGCAGATGCTCTCAATTGATCTGATATAAAAAGCCCACGCTATTTCTGAAGAGCCTGGCTACCTTACTTGCCTAGGACGCTCGATTGCCCCCACCTGGAAGTGGTTGTGGGTCGATCGATACGGTGGCAGCAGTTTATAACTACGTGTGTTGCCAATTGAAGAATTGCGGTGACGCACCTGGGGTACGATTGGCCGGTCTGATCAGATGAACGATCAATAGGTCTGGTCAACCCGTGCAATCGTCACAGTCATTACAGACAGGAAAGAACATACAGTACATAGACTATTACAAATGCAGGTTTACATAGTTCGCAATGAATATTCTGATTACAAGATTCAATAGGAGCAAGAGCCCTGCCTTCGCGCTCTTACGGTCTAAATTAATCCTGTTATGTTGCTGAATAAAGCTGTTAAAGCTAAGATCCAGTCCCTTTCCTTTAGCACAATCCCCAGTTTGTATTTGTAAAAGTGATGGGAGAGTGAAAAGACAGCCACCTACACAGACATTCAATAATAAGAACCTACCCCCTGGCTTCACAGACCTTCATGAATAACCCTAGTGTCACACAGGAAACTGCAAAATGGTTATACAACAGGAGACAGGAAATCATCCCAACAATTCTTTTCTGACAGATCAGACTACCAGAAATCAACTGTCTGAGATGTTGGATGCTTAGGCTTTCATTTTTACACTCTGCATTTGCAGAGGGACAGTGGGATTTGGATGCCCCAGTGTTCAGAGCCTAGCTCGCAAGACAGAGTTTCTAAGATTCTTGGGTTTAGATATTTTGTAGTTCAGGGACTCAGCAGCTTATAGGACAAATAAGAGCATACTAACAAAAATCTAACAAATTACATTGACACCTACTGTAGCTGGAGATGGAGTGGGAATAAAAAGCTTTTCTGCCAGGTGTCAGATGAAAGGCATCTAGTAGAGAGGCCAAATAAAAAAGAGAGCGCGTCGGCCCTGGAATAGCATTGCAAATCAAGAAACAACACAGTGCCACCAGCAGGTTGTCCATGTAACTACCTGAGCCCTTGAACTATGAGCTTGTTAACATGTGTTTCTACCATAGATACCTAAAGTAGTTTAAGTTATCTCTCCAGATAATGAAGTGTGGGACATTTGGGCGTAAACAGGTTCTTGTCTGAAGTATGAACTAGAATTCCTATGGGGCTTTTGTTTAGGTAAAAGCTAGTAAGGAACAAGTTATTAAATGAACCACTTTTACAAAGAGCACTGGAATAAACATATCTGATTTGATTTGCCTTTCATGAGTAACATGTCAAAAGCAGGAAGGTACCTTGTTTATTCTGATTCGTCTAGTAATGGTGCAAGTTATTTTCCATCTCTTGTTTTTGTTTGTAAAGTCTTTCTTGGAGAAAATGGTAGTTTGTTGCAGACTTATGCTTGGTTTACATGAGCAGATCAATTGGTTGCTTGCTCAACAAGCGACCGACCATACAAATCTTAGTGATTGAGCGACTGTGTTCAGACGCTGAAGATTTGCTGGTCAATTTGTCCCTAGAGTGATCACTAATTCGATCGCTAGTTCTCATAGCAAAAAACGTTTTTTAGGGCGACTTCTGTTTACACATTGGAACCATCAAGTGATGAACAAGAAATTTTTGGTCAGTCGAAGCGATACGACAGCTAACTGAATAACCAATTATCATTTATCGCAGTGGCCATTTCCACAAAATTATTATAGCTAAATTGCTAATGCTTTAGCAATTTTTTGCTCTATAATCACCTAATTTGTAACTAATTCATTCCCATGAAGATGCCAATTCGTTGACTTCTTTTGTGGAGTGAACACTGTTAAATCACAGCAATCACCCCGGTGAGAAGGGAGCCTAATGGTTATGCTGTCCCTTACTGACATTTAGCTTCTCTCTCACCCAGTAGTGGTGTGGGCATGTTTCAAGATACACATTAAAATCCATTTGGTAATATGTATAATTTGAATGTGAAAATCTTGGTAGGCTTTTTATTCTTGCCTCTATATATACGTTGTCTATGCAAAAAAAAAAACATTTTTATTTTTGTAACCTAAATAAAAAAAAAATTTTATATATATATATATATATATATATATATATATATATATATATATACCATATTTTTCTCTCTATAAGACACCCCCCATGAATGGAATGTACGTTGCATTGGCAAATTTGAGGATGGGCAGGAAGCAGTTAAACTTACACTTGCTCCCTTCCCACCCTCTGGTCCTCCAATGCCTGGCACTCCCCACCCACACACACATAGAAACAATAGGCCTGATTCTGTGCCTCCTTTAAACCGTGTCGTATTAGGCTCATTCTGTGTATAATACACCTTCTGTTTACTGTTCGTAGCTGCGTACGCCGACGAGGATGGCATTTTCTGCTTCTCGTTGCATTCTCTACAGGACGAGGCTAAGGTATGCGTTACCCCATACTCCTCGTTTTTTACCGCTTTTAAGCGGTTTAACGTAGGTTTTCACGATAATTTTCTGTGTCCCGTTATATTCTGCATGCATCTTCCTCCCAAAATATGTCCAAGCGCCATATTTCCTTCAATCCTGTCCCCGTCTCAACTATTCTCTCACTCACTTCTGCTTCCATACTTACCTTAACTCACTCGCGGTTCCACTTTTTATCATCTCCCGTCCTTCATGCTTGCCTAAACTCACTCGCGGTTTCACTTTAGATGTTCTTTAGTCCTTCATGCTTACCTAAACTCACTCGCGGTTCCACTTTAGATGTTCTTCCGTCTTTCATGCTTACCTAAACTCACTCGCGGTTCCACTTTAGATGTTCTTCCGTCTTTCATGCTTACCTAATGTTCTTTACGGTCTTGTTATTTTTTGTTTCCTTCATGATATATTCTGTTTGTATTTTTGGCCCTGTGTTCATGTCTAAATAGTGTCTAACTTAAACTGAAATAAACAGGAAACATGGTTAAGTTTAACAGCATTTATTATATGTTTTTTTTTTTAATAACATTTATTTTGCCTTGTTTGTTGGGCAAATTTTTTAAAGGATATTTAAAAAAAAAAAAATGTTATAAACATTTTAAAAAATATTAATAATAAAAAATGTAAAACTATTTACAATTTATATAAAAGTGGCAAGCCCCAGGATTCTAGTCTTCACTGGCAACAGCAAGCTCCTGAATGTCGGCCAACAGCCTACATACCGTTGCGGTAAGCGTTTGCAGTTTCTCTTGTGAGGTTTCTGTGTAAAGGAAGCAATAATTATTTCTAGCCATATACATGTTTGATAGCTGTGGAATTAAATATTATTAAGGTTACAGCAAAGACATGAGGCCATAGGTCATTATGGTAGGGGATTAGGCTAGGGATCAGGCCATAGGTCATTATGCTAAGGGATTAGGGCCAACTTTGTCAAGACCTGTGCACAAAGCTATGTTTAATATACTTAAATATGTAGTCACAAAACTTACCAGGCTGGTGGGCGACCTCTGCTTGGGGGACCAGCATTCCCTCTGGGGCCTGCCACTGACCAGGATCTGGGTCTGTAGAGGAAGGAAAAATATGTTTACTTGTAATGTCAGATTATGTCAAGCCAACATTGGTTTCCTAATGTCAGTGTGACAAGACCCACCTTCGCCATGGGGCATCATCTGGTGGCCTCTCCAAGGGACGCTCCCCACCCGCTACATCGACATCTAAAAGAATAGAAGCAGGGAATGAGTGTGTGTTGACAGTGGATGTACCTGTGTGTGCTTCAGTCAGACAAACATACCAGAGTGTAGTGGCTCCGCCATTAGGTACGACTCCCTGGCGACGCGCTGTTGCCCCTCCTCTGTAGAGAGGCCTAGTGGCTGGTCTGAGCCACCTACAGAGGAGCGGGAAGACCTTGGCCCTGGAGTGGCACCACCCTCACTAGGCCCAGATCCATCCTGCACTGGCCGGACTGCTCGCCTCCGGGTGGGTCGGATTCTGAAATCCCATTCGCTCACTAGAAGAGAATAGCATTCATAAGCAGAGGCCTAAATATGGACTTTTTTTGGCTTACAAGTAATAGTCATGTACTTAATTGAAAAATGCTGAGCAAAGAATCGCCTCACCCAGGGCCTCTTCCTTCTCTTTAGGTCCGACCAGTGTTGGATGATCTGGGTAAAGGTGTAGGTGGTGCCGTTGTCGGCTTCTATTTTGGCCACAATCTCCAGGACCAAGGTCCGCTTAAGGAAGTAATTCGCCAGGTAGTCGTACCTGGCTCCATCATCATCTGAAAGATACAAGTGAAACACATTGGATTAGTCCAAACATCAGAATAATCACAGTTACAGCAGGTTGCTAACTTGCAGTCAACCTAACATTTCTAGTGTTCAGCTATCCTTCTAGCTTCCATTTTGTTGTTGCGCACATGTGCTCACTAACTTTTGTTTGGAATGCCGTTAAAATGTAAAATGTGCCCCCCACTGTTTGGACCTGCGCTGGCTAATTGCATATGCATGCATTTCGCTTGCAAATCAACGTCCTGACCCCACACTTACCAGCATAATGGTGTCCTTCTGCTCGCGGGTGAAGAGCGTGGGTGCCATTTTAAAAGCCTGGGTCACCAGATATGTTGCGCCCCAGCGGTTTCCGGTATGCGCACGTCTGTAAGCACGCTTATGCAAAAGCGTCATACACAGTCATAAGTATTTAAAGGGTACTTGGATAAACAGCTGAGTGTCTATACAGATATCGCTATGTCAGCAAAGAAACCTAGCCGCAAAACCCAAAAATCCTCTGAGCACCATGAGCGTAGTGTCGAACGGCATGAATAAACCTCTGCGACACCTGCAACTAGGTCCCACAAAACCAGTGCCCACTCGCATTCGGCCAGAAAATCAAGTCGCCACAATAAGGATCCAGTGGAACACACTCCAGCCACTTCCAAAGCTGACCCATCTCGAAAGGCGAAGGAAGCAAGAATGCTCCCCAGCCCACAACTTCAAAAACCCTAAGGAGCACTACTAGTAAGGGCAAGGGTAAGAGTCGTCCTAGAAGCCCTAGCCCCCCATCCACACCCTCTCCTACCCCTTCCCAATGTCAGGAATCGAACGTGGAGAGCCCTGAGTTACCGGGCAGCTCAACGCCAGTCACTTTTTTGGCCAGCCAGCCGATGGCACCCAGCCCCCCAGCAAAGTCCAGCACAATCCATCATAAGTGACATTTCTGGCTAGTCTAAGCCTGCAACTCACACACGAATGTGTGAACCCACCCATGAAGAGCCATCCAGGACAACCTTAGGGCGAAACCTGCGGTGTGGTACGTTGAGCGGACGCTTTAGTGAGCCCTAAACCATGCCGTTGGCAAGTGGGGTTTCGGACCACTTTCATGAGCTGTATGGCAGAAATTCTAAAGCCACCAGCAAGGTACGCAAGAACCAAATATGGGAGGAGATCACCAGACAGGTCAACTGTGTTGGGACTGAAAGGAAAGATTTAGAACAGATCCAGAGGAAATTTTCTGACCTCAAATATGCTGTGAGACAGAAGAGGAATAAGCAAAGGCTGCACGGGTACATATTGTTTTTTTTAAGAGGGGGGTTTGTTGTGGCCACCTTGTCTTTAATTGGATTTTCAGGATGCAAACAGGAGGAGGATTCCCAACTAAACTGCAGTACACAGCAGCTGAGGAGCTTGTCCTTGGACTTATCCACCCATCGGCCCTACAGGGCTTATCCAGGGCCCAAGACACTGACAACTTTGAAATTGGCAAAGGTATGTATTTTAAGGATATTTGTCTAACATTTGTCTAGCATACCTTTAAAAAAAAAAAAACACGAGACACACAGAGGCGTATCTAGTTTGAACGGGGGGGGGGGGGGGGCGCTCACAGGCTACAGTAGTTCAGGGTTGCGCAAAATTGAGTATGTAAAAGCACTGGTGGAGGTGATAGTTAAAGTTAAACATTACAGGTCCTCAGAATTCACAGGCAACTCTGCAGCCCTCAACCTGTTTGCCCACTGCCACCACTTCATGGCAGCCAGTCCAAACATATTTAACCCTTTAAATGCCAGCCACGTAAATTTTACGTGGTTGCTTCTCCTGGACTTAAGTGCCAGCCACCTAAAATTCACGTGCCTGGCATCTACCCCTGCTAGTGGGCAAAAAAATAAATAAAAATACTCACCTGACCCCTCGTTAGATCCGGCCGGGTCTCCTCTTTAATTTGGTGCCATCCGATCCCCCGTGGGGTCTCGGATGGCTCCAGGAGAGCCCCCGGAATAGTGCCCCCCCCCCCCCGCTTCGGCAGCAGCAGCTGCTATCTGTGAAAAAAAAAAAAAAAAATGACATTCACTTACCTTAGGTCGCGCTGCCTCCCGACAGGTCTCTTCTTCACTGGGGGGGCCTCCGATCGCCCCCCCCTGGCTCTTCAGCTTCAGGGGAGAGCCTGAAAGGGCTCTCCCCCCTCCTGCTCCGACGGGCGCCGCCATCTTGTGACAAGCCCAGCCCCTTTGGGGGTGGGGCTTATCGCGTCCCTCGCCCAAGCTCCGCCCCTTTGGGGGCGGGGCTTATCACGATCCCGACTCGAAGCCCCGCCCCCTTTGTGACGTCACTCATCGGGTGTCGTCCTGGCTCCCGGCTGTTGTTCATTCAGATGCGATCATGCTGGCCACAGGAGCAGAGGGGCAGGTGATCAGATCATCACCTGCCCCTCTGCTACTGCAGCCAGCATGATCGCATCTGTCATCACATCGAGGGACAAAGGAGCTGACGATCGGAGGTAAGTAAAGTAAAAAAAAAGTTTTTATTTTTTAATAAAATGTTTTATTAAAGTGTCAGTGTGTTTTTTTACTGTTAACCCCTTGTGAACTGGTAAGGGGTCCATGAGACCCCTTATACCAGTTCACGAGGCATCCCCTATTACCTGCCTCCCCAAAGGCCAGGGGGGGGGCAGAAGAGCCCGGGCCCACATAGGGTATGTGGGCTCGTAGGCTGCAGGGTGCGGGGCCACAAAAGCTGGCCCCCCCACTCTGTGCCTACAAGCCCCCATAGCTGGTCCCGGGCTGGTTATGACGGGTAGGGGGGACCCTACGTCATTTTTTTTTTTGAATTTTAAGGGTTAGGGTTAGGGTTAGGGTTAGCCTAACCCTAACCCTAACCCTTAAAATTCAAAAAAAGATGAGGTCCCCCCCCCCTGGGAGGGGGAACCCTACGTCTTTTTTTTTTTAATTTTAAGGGTTAGGGTAGCCTAACCCTAACCCTAACCCTTAATTTTTTTTTTTTAAATGACGTAGGGTCCCCCCTACCGGGGGGGGGGACCCAACTTCATTTTTTAAAAATAATTTAAGGGTTAGGGTTAGCCTAACCCTTAAAATTCTGCCAAAAAATGGGTTCCCCCCCCCCTTCCCGGGAGGGGGGATGCTACGTCTTTCTTTTTTTTTTTTTTTTAAAGTGGACCAACACCCAGGCTGATCGGCACGGGAATCTATAAGATTCCAGGGCCGATCAGATCCCTCACCGCGGGGCATCCGATATCGGGATGCCCCGCTGTGTGAAACCCCCCAGGACGCCCCATTCGCCTTACCTTATCCCCGTTCCAACGATGCATGCGCGGGCCTCCGCCGCCTCTCACACTTCTGTCTAGCAGGGCGCTGTTTGTGAATGGCCGGCGCGGGCATGCTCCCTGTTAGAGGGAAGCGCGAGATGCGGCTGTCAGCGTGCTCGGAGCTGCTGTGGTTGTCCGTCCCTTGTCCGTGCATACCACAGCGGCTCTGAGCGCGCTGATTGGACGAGGCCCGCGCATGCGCCGTAGGAGCGGGGTGAGGTGAGTTTTTTTATACCTTTCTCGGGGGTTTCACGCAGCGGGGCACCCCCCGCGGAAGTGGAACAAAACCCAGGATAGTGAAAATCCTGGGTGTTGGTCCACTTTAAGGGTTAGGGTTAGGTTAACGCTAACCCTTAAAATTCCCCCCAAAAAATGGGGTCCCCTGGGAGGGGGGATCCTATGTCATTTTTTCTTTAATTTTAAGGGTTAGAGTTAGGCTTAGCCTAACCCTAACCCTTAAAATTTCAAAAAAAACGGGGTCCCCCCCCCCCTGGGAGGGGGGTCCCTATGTCATTTTCTTTTTAAATTAACCCCTTGCGTTTATAGTGTGGAAAGTAGTATTTTGTTTTTAAATGTTATAAAGTGCTATTTTCAGTTTGGGGGGTCTCCTGGGCAAGAATGGGGGGCTATCGATACATATGTGGTACCGTTGTAATCGGGAGAAATGGGGCTATCACATGCAATATGGTTTTCATTACTAAAACAAATGTTTTATTTAAAATAAAGGAGACAATTGTTTAAAAAGTATTATTTTATTTATTTTTTTGTTTTTTTTTACGCAAAAATATTTAAAAAACAGCAGAAAAATTACAAACAAGACATTTAATGTTAAAGCCTAAACTCTGCTGCAAAAAAAAATATATATATTTTCCAGGAAATTCCGGCAAAAATCACGGTTAAACATGGCGCAAAATGGGGAAAAATGACCAACAGAGGGTGACAAAAGTTCAAGTAGGCTGGCAATTAAAAGGGTTAATAGTACCTATGCATGTTGGGTATTGTTCTGCTCGGGGGACCTTGCGCTTTCAGATTTAGCTTGTTTTTTCTTATTTGCATATTGATATTTTAGGAAAAGGTGTTTTTTATTCTGCTTTTTTATACATTTTCTTGTGAAACCCTGTGCAACCTAAGAATTATTCAAGGGATTACTTCCAGAAAGATGAGCCCACGACAACAAGCTGGGTACGCTTAGAAAGCTTAAAATGTGTACTTTCCTGGAATATATGGTTTATGGGGGATATTCCAAATGTAAAGGCTTGTTTTGGTAGAAAAAGCACAAGGTGCGCACATTGTCTGCAGAGCTGAAATTTTGAAGTAAAATTGCTGTTACGCACATGCTTTACTTTGGTGTGTTTGGCAACTCTTCCATTGACAGGACCTATGCATGCTGGGTATTGTTCTGTTCGGGGCATGTTGCTTTTTCAGATTTTCAGTTTTTTTCTTGTTTCCATATAGTTTTTTTTAGGGAAATGTGGTTTTGATTCTGCATTTTTATTCTTTTTTAGGGAAACCCTGTGCAACCAAAGAATATATTGAGGGGTTAACTCCAGAAAACTGCACCCATGTCAACAAACCTGGTACGTCTAGAAAGCTTGAGGTGTGTACTTCCAGAGAATATATAGTTTGTCGGGGGTATTTCAAATGTAAAGAGTTGTTTTTCTTGAAAAACTGCAAGGTGCGCTTAGCGCGTAGCATAGTTGTATTTTATCTGAAAATCTCCTAAAGCGTTGTTTCAGTTTGGGGGAGTCGCCTGGGCAGGAAAGGGTGTCTACCAATACATATGTGGTACCGCTGTAACCGGGATAAATTGGTGTTTCACGCGCAATAAGATTTTAGTGAGAAACTTACATTTTTTATTACAAAAAAACACTACAAATTGTAAAAAATAGTTTTTTGGGGTTTTTTTTGCACATATTTCATCCAAAAATATTGAGAATACACCTAAAAAATGACAAACAAGACATTTCATGTTAAAGCCCAGACTCTGCGGAAAAAAACAATATATCACTTTCCTGGGAAATCCCTGGAAATCCCTTCAAAAACCACAGTTGAACATGGGGAGCGCAAAATAGTGCAAAATGGTCTGGCAACAAAGGGTGACAAAATCTCAAGGTAGGCTGGCACTTAAAGGGTTAACACAGGACCAGCAGGATCTGGTAAGTGTACTGAGCCAGAAATGGTGATGCATGTGCATTATGCTGACTACTTCGCCAAACATATATTGCCCATAATATCTTTTACAGGTTATTTTATATATCCCTACAGACACCACCCCTAATGGATGCCATCCACCATCTGGAGGAGGAGGAGATCATTAACCTGGCCCCACTAATGCCTACCCAGCCACCTCAGGTGTCACTGCCCCAGCAGCATCCGCCTAAAAATCCTCTGCAGCAGAGACTAACGCGCCCTCTGCCGGCAGACCACCATGGGCAACAGCAAGAGACAGAACCAACTGTCCCATGTGCTAGCTCTGCTGCAGAGGATTTGCCTACTACATCTGGCCTGGTTGCTAGGCCTATAGCTCCAGCATCTGCACGTGCCCCAACCAGGGGAAGGGGAGGACGCCCTCAGGCACGTTGCCATGTCAGCCAGACGAGGCGTGTGTAGATACTGGAGACAGCATGGCGGAATGATAGCCACCGCTTTAGGGCAGTGAACCTAAGATTAAGAGAGGAGCTGTGTCATGAATGACTTGCCTTCAGTCCGTGCCCGTGGTGTCCCTAGGCAACTGACCAGGGTTTCTCCTGCCCAGCAGCCGCCTCTGCCTCTGATGCCATCCCCAGCGGCGCGTGTGTCGCCGAGTAAGTCCTCCCCCCTTGCCCATTGTCACTCAGCTTGTGCTTGCTGGCCTATACAATCAGCTCATGTCCTCCGGTGGTGCAATACTCAGAATGGCCACCGGAGGCTGTTTAAAAGAACGAAGTCTAGAAGGTGTAGCTCTGAGCAGTTTGCCTGGGAAGCTCAGCTGGAGCAATCAGCCCAGAGCTCACCAATCAGACCACAGGGCCAGTGCTCCAATCTGCCGTCAGGTCCTAAGTGCACCAATCCCAGCCACTGTCTCGCTGTCCAATCCTGCCGGTTTTCCCACTATAAAGGGATTTCCACTGCAGTGTGCCATTGCCTGTTATAGCGCCTAGTACCAAGCATTGAAGCTCGTTTGATTCCTGTTGTCGACCTCAGCCTGAACCGACCTTTTGCCTGCCTGACCACGATTTTCGCCTGACCCCTCTGATACCTCGCCCCGTGACCTCCCGGCTCTGACCTCGGCTTGTAATCGGACTTCTGCCATCCGGCATCCTCGCTTGGGACTCCCTGCCGTTCATCAGTCTCCACCTTAAGCTGATAATCTTTGCGCCCTGTAAGTCCTGGGGGTAACCGAGTAGGAGAGGCATTACCCGCGTCTCCTACAAGCGGGGACTTGTCTATAGGCAGAAGAGGCGGTGGAGATTGGGGATTGTCAGCTCAAGACAGACTGGTGTCCGGTATAGTCCTTACATTATAACAGGCCAAAAAATTGATATGGAAGAACTTGTACAACAAGTGCAGGCCATGGCTACCGCCATTAACCAGCTGGCCCAACGTGTGGCTGATCAAGAAAATCGCCAGCTGCCTGCACCACCTGTATCCTCACCTCCTGTTGAGCCGAAGGTTCCCCTTCCTGAGAAATTTGATGGGGATCGTACAAGATTCTCCAACTTCAAGAACTCCTGTGAACTTTATTTCAGACTACGGCCCTACTCTTCAGGCACAGAAATGCAGAGGGTGGGCCTGGTTATCTCTCTGCTCCAGGGTGATCCACAGTCCTGGGCGTTTGGCTTAGCGCCCACAGATGAGGCCTTGCAATCTGTCTCAGCCTTTTTCTCCGCTATGGAGATTCTATATTCGGACCCTGACAGGACTTCGACCGCTGATGCCAGGCTTCGAAGCCTGAAACAGGGGAAACGCTCAGCAGAGGAATATAGTGCCAAATTCCGCCGCTGGGCGATTGAATCCCGTTGGAATGATCCTGCTCTCTGTAGTCAGTATAGAATTGGTCTTTCAGAAGGTGTTAAGGATGTTCTAACAAATTTTCCTTACCCTAAAAGCCTGGATGAACTCATGCTTATGGCCATTAAAATTGACAGACGGCTACGAGAGAGACATATAGAGAAGAATCACTCTCACTTCTGGGAATCTTCCCACCAGGAGTCATCCTCTATGGGTGTTGTCTCATCTTCGCCCCCAGAAGAGCCTATGCAACTTGGTGCTACTCACCTTTCCCCGGCTAAAAAGAGTAGACGTCGCACCTTAGGCCTATGCATGTACTGCGGGGTTTCAGGTCACCTGGTTAGGACCTGCCCCAATAAAAGACCTTTGGCGGGATTGCAACGTCCTGACAAGATAGAGAAAGTTTGTCAGGACGGTCAGGTAACTTCCCTTCATAGAAATAAAATGTTGTTACCTGCTACTGTGGGTTGGGAGTTGTCCAGGAAATCCGTCTCTGCTTTTGTCGATAGCGGAGCAGTTGGCAACTTCTTGGATAAATCCATAGTAGCCGCCTTAGGCATTCCCTTAATCCCCCTTGGGAAGCCCCTTCAGATTTTGGCAGTAAACAATACTCCTGTTCCTAGAGGAACTGTCACCTCCAAAACCCCTTTAATTAACCTAGTTGTGGGGCCTTCCCATTCTGAGAACCTTGAATTTTTTGTCTTAGACAGCCCTGAAGCCCCGGTTGTCTTAGGGTTCCCCTGGTTAAAGGTGCACAACCCTACCTTTGATTGGGAAACTGGGGAATTGACAGGATGGAGCCCGCACTGTGCAGAACATTGCTATAGTATCACTGTTGGAGCAACCCAAGTCTCAGAGCTTATTTGTCCGTCTGCCTCTCCATCCATGAGGGTACCTCATGTATCTTTATTGAAGTCCGCCGGAACCATTCAGGGTGATAATCCTGTTAAGTCTGGTGAGGGTCCTGAGGCCCCTCGTGAAGGGGAGGGTACTGTCATGAATGACTTGCCTTCAGTCCGTGCCCGTGGTGTCCCTAGGCAACTGACCAGGGTTTCTCCTGCCCAGCAGCCGCCTCTGCCTCTGATGCCATCCCCAGCGGCGCGTGTGTCGCCGAGTAAGTCCTCCCCCCTTGCCCATTGTCACTCAGCTTGTGCTTGCTGGCCTATACAATCAGCTCATGTCCTCCGGTGGTGCAATACTCAGAATGGCCACCGGAGGCTGTTTAAAAGAACGAAGTCTAGAAGGTGTAGCTCTGAGCAGTTTGCCTGGGAAGCTCAGCTGGAGCAATCAGGCCAGAGCTCACCAATCAGACCACAGGGCCAGTGCTCCAATCTGCCGTCAGATCCTAAGTGCACCAATCCCAGCCACTGTCTCGCTGTCCAATCCTGCCGGTTTTCCCCACTATAAAGGGATTTCCACTGCAGTGTGTCATTGCCTGTTATAGCGCCTAGTACCAAGCATTGAAGCTCGTTTGATTCCTGTTGTCGACCTCAGCCTGAACCGACCTTTTGCCTGCCTGACCATGATTTTCGCCTGACCCCTCTGATACCTCGCCCCGTGACCTCCCGGCTCTGACCTCGGCTTGTAATCGGACTTCCGCCATCCGGCATCCTCGCTTGGGACTCCCTGCCGTTCATCAGTCTCCACCTTAAGCTGATAATCTTTGCGCCCTGTAAGTCCTGGGGGTAACCGAGTAGGAGAGGCATTACCCGCGTCTCCTACAAGCGGGGACTTGTCTATAGGCAGAAGAGGCGGTGGAGATTGGGGATTGTCAGCTCAAGACAGACTGGTGTCCGGTATAGTCCTTACAAGCTGGCTGCACATTTAGTGAAAATAACAACTTCACAACCCTGAATGAAGAAATTAGGAATATCAACAGCCAGACCCACAGGCATAGGGAGGCAATGCTTCAGCAGTGGCAAATTATGAATGCCACACAAGCACAGATGTTGGCCGTACTCCAAGCGCAACAAAAGCCTTAGAATGTCAACCAAGCAGATTGACATTTTTCATTCTACATCTTTCATCAACATTCCCACACTATTTACCTGTCTGGTGATCTCTAAACATATTTGCCCATTTGAGTCTATGCTGGTTGGGTAAGAATTTCGCCCATAAAGTTCATGATAGTGGTCTGAAACCCCACTTGCCCATGCCATAATTTGGGGCTCATTAAAATGCCCACTCAAGCTCACACGCAGTAGGTTTATGTCTAATGAGATCCGCCAAACGTCATCGTGGGTGGGTGGAATATTTTTTAACTTTCTGGGGTGACTAACAACCCATTCATAGCTCAGACTTGTGAGCATAAAGTATTTTTTTGCAGTTGCTTGGGGGCACGGTGTCATAGCCGTTCAGCTGCACAGTGACTTAGGGCTGCCTACATTGTAATGCAGAAATAGGGCACGAGCTGGAGAGGGTTTGATTTGGGGAATAGGGATTCCAGCCATCATGGGCCCCTTGCCCTGAATAATAGTGCTCCCTAGTGGTCTGAATTTTCTGGTGCGGGGAGCATTCTGCCTTGAGGAAGTGTCCTTGGACCTCAAGGGTTTATGAAATTAAGAGGGCCCAAGATTGTGGCCAAATGGATCCTTCCTTGGCATACTGGATGTCCGCGTAGGCTGCGATTGGACATCAACAACTAAGTTCTATATTGTGGAATGAATTGTGTTCCTGAGTATGTTGTGTGCAGTGTTCTTATTACCCATGTCTTTATTTTTATTATGACTAATTATGTTTATTGGGACAACTAATCTTTGCAAATTAAAATGCATTGCACGCAAATCTGTTTATATTTTTTGTGGGGTACATTAGGATGTATTGATAAGCAAATTAAAGTATACATGACATATCTTGGTTACGTTACAAATCTGTAACAGATATAAAGACAAGCAAATAGATTGTAGGGTCATGTTTTTGTGTGTTTAAAACTTTTATTTCAAAAAAAAAAAAAACCAAACCTTGTGTAAAAAAACAAAAAAAAACAAACCTTGGGTAAAAAAAAAGAAAAGAAACCCAAACCTTGGGTAAAAAAAAAAAACAAAAAAAACCAAACTTGGGGTAAAAAGCAAAACCAGCTGGCAAGACAACCAAAAAAAATCACTCAAAAAATTAGGAAATTAAATGTTCACGGACGGCTGGTCCAGATGCACTCTGGGTGCCAGCATACAATTCCTCTGGAATGTCCGTGGAGAGGGTGACTCTTCAACATAACGGGGAACCTGCTGCATTAACGCAAAGTTATGTAGGACACAGCAAGCCATTATGATCTTAAGCACCTTGTTGGGGTCATACTGCAGGGCACCACCGGTTTGATCCAGGCATCCAAACCTGGTTTTAAGCAGGCCAAAGGCCCTCTCCACCACAGCCTTGGTCTTGCGATGGGCCATGTTATAGCCCTCCTGGGCCTGAGTTTGAGGGCGCAGGATGGGGATCATCAGCCATGGCAGTAGTGGGTATCCCAAATCACCTGGAAACACACAAAAAAAAACCTTTAAGGTCCACTTCTTAGCTATATTGGATATGATGTCATCAGAGGAAAAGAACAGCCATATGCTGATACAGGTTTAGAGGCAATTAAATATTAGTCTGACATTGAAAGTGTAATGCTATTCATTCCCCAAACTTACCCAGTAGCCAGCCCCCAGACAATTCTCCTGATTGAAAATGACCATAGAGGCTCGAATTTCTCAGGATTTATGCGTCGTAGGTGGATCCGGGAAACCCAGCCATCACACTCAAAAAGCGAAGGTCAGGCCCACCCACAGCTTGCACGTTGATGGAATGACCAAGCTTCCTGTTCCTGTAAGAGCAGAAAGAGAGGTCATTAGTACAATAAAACTAAAGCAAAATTAACCTAAAGACACAACACAAAATAAGGTATCCTTTTTTGAAAAGGAAAAATTGAACATTTTCAACCCCTATTTAAAACAATAACATATTACAATATACCAGTCGGTGTGTAATCTGGAATACATGATAAAGACGCATTACGGTATGCATGAAATAAGGTCTGCCAGACAAACCTGATAATTATTAGTTAAGGTATGCATGAAATAAGGTCTGCCAGACAAACCTGATAATTATTAGTTAAGGTATGCATATAATAAGGTCTGCCAGACAAACCTGATAATTATTAGTTAAGGTATGCATGAAAATGATTGCTTTAAAGAGAACATTGAAAATACCGATAAACAATTAGTTATAGAAATTCATAATGTGCACCCAAAATACAAACCTAAAAAGATATTCCTCATCGGCGGGCGGAACTAACGCAACATGTGTGCAATCAATTGCACCCATGACATTGGGCATGTCGGCTATATTAAAAAAGCCTAACTTAACCGCATTCCAGGCTAACATGTTGTCTGGGAAATAGATGTATTTTTTAGACAGGGTAGCCATGCCATCCAAAAACTTGGTTAGTGTGCGTCTCAGCGTAGGCTGGGGCATCCCCACGGGGAGGGCACCCAGCCTCTGGAACGAGCCGTTCGCCAAAAATTGCATGCAGCCAAGCATCTTGGTCATACCTGAAATTGCTTGCCCCTTCCTTGTGGTGTGGGCTAACCATGGCCGCAACTCACTATACACATTCTGGAGGGAAACGCGGTTAAGGCGGGTCAGCTCGAACAGCTCAATGTCATGCATGCGAACGATGTCCATGCGTGCGCGGGGTGATCGGGCTTCTGCCATGGCGATGCACAGCAAGCCATTCAGCTTCAGGCGCTCATACTCCTCCACGCCCTTGGGGGATTCTGCACATTGCCTGTTATAGTAGAATTGGGAGGTTTCTACAACAGTGCCTAATATGGGGGGGATGGGGCGATTATGCCACACTCCCTGTTATAGGGGGAATAGGGGGGGATTCTGCACGCTGCCTGTTATAGGAGGATTGGGGGCATTCTGTTTCACTGCTTATTATGGGGTAATTGGTGGGATGCTGCCACGTTATCTGTTATAGAGGGACTGGGGGGGGGGGGGGTTCTGCACACTGCCTGCTATAGGGGGATTGGGGGAGGATTCTGCACACTGCCTATTATCGGGCTCCTGCGGGGATGCACATTACCTGCTCTAAAGCCTACTCCTATGGAGTGAAAAATAATATATATATATATATATATATATACATACAGGACCGGCATCAGCACCCGGCAAGGTGGGGCAGCTGCTGGGGGCCCCGCCCCCCACCCTCGGGGGGGGCACTGACAGGACCGGCCTTTCGGGTGTGCAACGGCGCTTGAGCGGCAGCGGACTTGGAGGGCCCTGCCACAGCTGGTGCCCACATCTCCTTGAATGGTGGAGCTCCACACAGCGGAGCATCTTGATTTAGATTCCAGGGGAGGAAGTGCTGGGTTTTGTTCTGCTATTAAGTAGCCCACCTCAGCTGATTTCCTATCCCTGTAGCATCCCAATCTGTGATACCCTACTGTGTGAAACCCCCTGGGATTACTGGCATACCCACTATGCAAGTAATTCCACCCGAGATTTGGTCCGTTTTATAGGTGCATCTCAATTTGGGATGCCTCTGTTTGTGAAAGAACCTCCCTGGTTTGGCCATTAACTCAAGCGATCCCACAATGCGTTCAGAGTGAGCATCATTATTATTCACGGCCTGGGAACCAATTTACCTCCCAGTTTAACCCTCTCATCATCCAAGTATTAAGCACCAAACATGTCTAGCTATGTGGAAAGACAGAGATTTGGTTGCACATATCTGCAGATACATGTGGAAGCCACACTGCCCCGGCAAGGCACTCTGTGTTTAGTGTGGTCCCTACTCTTATTTTTGAGTCCCCAAAGTTGGGACATGCAATGCAGCCAGAGCTACTCACCTGGGAAGCTGCCAGCCTCCCTTTAGAACACTCCATAGGGAGAGGTCCATAGTGACTGAATCCCTCCCTGTGTGTGTTCATGGCAATTCAAACTGAGCAAAGGGGGTGGGAGTAGCTCCATCACTATTATTTATACAAAATCATCATCATTATTATTCAGGGCCTGGGAACCAATTTACCGCCCAGTTTAACCCTCTCATCATCCAAGTATTAAGCACCAAATATGTCTAGCTATGTGGAAAGACAGAGATTTGGTTGCACATATCTGCAGATACATGTGGAAGCCACACTGCCCCGGCAAGGCACTCTGTGTTTACCATTCACTCTGTGTTTACCTGCATTCACCAGTTCCAGGAAAGTACAAACAAATGAGGGGGGGGGGGGGGGTAACACACAGGGGCATTCAAAATCAGGAGAATCTAATTTCATTTTTGCATAAATGCAAAAAGTGAAAAAAAAATCTTTTTACTTTGCTGAATTGCAGAAATAAAAAAATTTGAACGATTTACCCAACAGGCTTAATTTTACAAATAATATTTATTGAATTGGGACCAGTATGTGGTTTAGTTATATCAGTGTGTTTCTGGTGTTCAATTTTGTGTTAGGTCACTGATCGGGTTTCTTTCACACTGTCCCCATGTGAGCTCAAGCTCTTCCCTGTCACATTCAGATTTTACTCTTATGCAAGACAATTCAGGTGAGTAGTAGAGGAGACGCTGCCCGGGGCTGGGGAGAGACCTGTACTAGTCTCGTGTAACGCGCTAAAACTGTTTTGTTCACACATTAGCATGATGCTGCTTTAGGCTTTCCGCAGGTGTGTCTGTTTTTTTTTTTCTTGCATCAGCTGAAGTTAAAGAGGACCAGCAGAAAAAATGACCTAAGTCAGACCAACACAATAAACAGTGCTTAAACCGGACCTGGATAAACCATGATTTATTGAAAAGCCCAAAACCTTAAAAAAACGATTCCCCAGCAAATAAAATTAATATATTTTAAGTTTTTAGTCACTTACTTATTATTCTTCCCCCCACTGGGCTGCAACTCTGTTCAGGACTTTAGGATACGGGCGCTGCCATCTTGACTCAGAAACATCACACTTACTGAGGAGAGGAGAGTGGGATACAGTACAGGGGGTGAGGTTATAGCTGTGCTTTGCTCAGACAGAGCAGAGCTGGGGTCAGGAAAAGGTCAGCAATCCCAGAATGCAGAGCAGTACAGTCAGAAGGCACTTCCTGTTTGCAGGCTGCTTGATGTCCCATGAGCCACCATCTTGAATGTTTAAAGACTCAAAACATGCGTAGATGCAGGTAGGATGATTTTTAATGTGAGCAATCTGTATGTACAGAGTGGGGGACCGCTTTAAATGCATCCCTCCCAGGACAATTTAGATTGCTGCAAATAAAAATGAATGTATCTTTTTCTAACTCCTGCTGTGGTAAATTTTAAAAACAAAATGGCGATTCATGCATTTGCAGGCTGGCTGCAAACAGGAAGTGCTCCTGGGTTTCCTGCTACTGCATTGTCAGTTATGTCAGTTGAATCCAGGCAGCAAAATGGCTAAAATCAAAAATGGCCGCTACATTTCTTTTTCAACTGTGCCAGGCTGTTAGTCTGGTTTAAGGAGAAGCTGCAGCCTTTGTATACGTGTCAGTTTATTTTAATTGCATAATAATGTTGCACAAAGGAAATACTATACTGATACAGGCCAAACATGAACAGGCAGAGCAAGCAGTGACCCACTAAAGGGTGACCAACTATATTGGCCTGGCAGCTTGCCTGATGCAGTATCAGTCCCACTCTGTGTTTGCACCTCCTCTGTTAGTGATAGGTAAGAGTCAATTTAAGCTTACTTCAAAGCAAGACACACAGTCTGCTGCATTACTCAACCCTGCCACTTTCATCACGGAGGACGGCACAGCAGATGAAACTTTATACCTACTCTGATAATAAAGCTTTGATTTTAAAAAGGAAGCAACGATTATAAATTTGGCATGTATAGCCCTACACAATGGGAACACTTTTGAGTGTGTCTGGACAATTGCTATCAGTTACTGATATCAATTACATAAACTGGAAGTGGGCTCATGTGGCACTGTTCAGTTTTGTGCCAACCTGAATTGCAACTAAAAAGTCAGTGAAAGTGGAAATCCTTTTCATCTGCTGGATCTAGTGACATCTGATTGGTACAAGTCTTTATCTTAAACATCTGGACACTATCTTCCTTTGCTCTTGACCCTGTCCCCTGACACCCATGTAGAGCTCAATGCATGTTGTTTAAGTTCTCCTTGCACAGTGGCCCAAGAAGAGTGAATATATAGTTAGTGGCACAAACAGGAAGCAAATGGAAATGGAAATCTTAATTATTATTTAACCAGATGAATGTTGGGAAAGCCTTTCATACTACCTTGTGTTATAACTTTGTATACATGTACAGAAGATTCAGTAGAACATTCAGGTGTGCGAATGCCAGAGTACTTTTAATGGCCGTTTTGTTTATTTTATCTTCTGTACTTCCGTACACTTGCACTCCCTAAAATCCTTGAGGCACTGATTTAATTTTCTTTACCTCTCTTCTCCTCTCTGTACCATCTCCCATGTCCAGCCTGCCCTTCAGCCCCCCCCCCCTCTTGGATCTGGTCCTCTCAGCTTACCTTTATACAGCAACTGGAGGTGCAGCATTCTGGGATGTACTGGCAGGCCCTGCCTGGGGCCTCTAAATGCTCATCTCACACTAGCTGCCGCCATTTTATCCTGTCCTACTGGGAGTTAGTGTGAACACAGGGAGACCCAATCTCAAAAAAGCACTGGAAATCTAGGATATGCTTAGAGAGAGACCCAGTGAGTCAATTTTGTGGTGTAGTCAGTAGCTAGAACCCTCAATGCAGCTTTAAATCCCCCCTGTAGCATTTCTCAGGATTCCTCCGTGTGTCCCATAAGAAGTGCATAAGCAATTTTTTTCAGATTCTGTCACTATAAATCAAAGATCTCTTCTCCCTGGGCCAAACTTGGATGTTGACTGTTTAGTTTCTTAGACATGGAGAAGGATTTTAGAGGCCTTCATTGTTACAGAGAAGCCAATATAAGAAAAGAACCCTACATCCTACATTTATGTAGAACGTGTAGGCTCTTCTCTTTTCACTCCATGCTTTACTTTGTCGTAAAGAAGGAGTGGAGCTTGCTGGATAGGCTGTCTCAGAAGCCAAAGGTCTTAGGCCTTAGAAGTCTGTTATCTCTCGTTTTTCTTTATAATAAATACATAATATTGCCAAAGGTGGGCAACCCATTATTATGCCTTTCAAGATTACGAAGATTCAAAGGATCCAGTGGACAAGCACCTGAAGTCTCCATAAGATTCTCAGCTTCTACCTTATTGTGGTTGTACTGGTGGTGCTCACCTGTAGGACACCTGTCCACTAGTGGACAAGTGTTTCAAGCGTTTGGCTCTTATGAGCATTAGTCCAAAAATATTTGGATGGATGGGTGGAGGGGACTTGGTGAGTACCAAAACAGAGTTGCATGTGGAGAGCCCCATGTTAGGCTTAATATAGGGGGAGGTAAAGAGACCAAAAGACCCTCTACTCAAAGGTTAAGGAAAAGAGGTGCTTTTGATGGCTGTGAGATGTAAAGAGATGATTTGCATAGCTCTGCCCACTGCAAGGAGTGATGGTTAATTCTGTTATTCCTTGTGTTGGGCGCACGCCAAATACATTCCATATGGTGGCTTTCAACAATATTATTCATAGTCACATAATCTTGTATGTCGAACCTTAAGAATGTTAAGCTTACAAATCTGTTATCACCTGGAGAGGACCTAAAGCACCTTCTAAAAATGGGCACCACATTTGTCTTGTGCCAATCCCCTGGCACTATAAAAGTGGTGGTGAGATAACTGAGCTGAGTTCTTTAAGAACTCTTGAGTGAAGTTCATCTGGTCCTGGAGTCTTATTCACATTTAAATTATTTATGCCTTTCTTGGATGTTATTCATGCTTAGCCTGTTGAGAATTTAGCTTGGTGTATTGCTAATAGTAGCATGCCCTACATAGGCTCCTATTAAAGAACCCATTTAGCAGCTCCACCTTCTCTTGATCCCGATTGCCATTAGTTAAGGCACTTACTTGTTTCCGTTTTCTTTCTATTTATATATTTAAAGAAAAGTTTTGGGTTGGTTTTTGTTTCTTTGGTCACATCTTTTGTTCATTTTGTTTATATTTCTTACCTTTAGGAATTAACTTTGTAATGTTGGTACTCGCTATTGACGCTATTTGGCATCTATATCCTCACCAACAGATGTTCCCGGTCTATTGGCCTGATGCAGAGCCTCCCCAGAACTGACCTTATTTTGTTCCGTTTTTCCTATGGCCCGTTTTCATTCCGTTAGTCTCGGGGTTCAAATGTGATTCAGAGCCGCCGTCGGGAGAGCTCCGTTACTGATCCGTTTATGTGTCTTCATTCGGGAAGTGTTTTTTCCCCTCTCGGATGCTTTCCATGTGGTCGTGGGTTCCGTTGCCGTTCACACGGACGATCCGTTTTTGGCTCCTTTTTAATGCGTTTCCAAACGTACCTTCTTGCCATCTGTTTCTGTTTTCACCCCGATTCCGATTGTTTTTCCATGTATACTTACATTTCCATGGATTTCCTGTGGACAGTCTGTGTCCACGCAAGCGCACATCCCTAGTCCTCCCTCAAGCTTCCCTCATACATCAAACTGACACTTTTACCAGCACCAAAACTTACCTTAAACTACTATCCTTCTTCTTCTTCTTCCTCCTCCCTGTGTTTAATGGTTACCTTATTCTGTTCTCCTTTTTTTTCTTCTTCTTCCCTGTGTTTAATGCTTACCTTAATGTCTTCTCCTTCTTCTTTTTTTTCTTCTTCTTCCCTGTGTTTAATGCTTACCTGATTCTCTTCTCCTTCTTCTTCTTTTTCTTCTTCCCTGTGTTTAATGCTTACCTTAATCTCGTCTCCTTCTTCTTTTTCTTCTTCTTCTTCCCTGTGTTTAATGCTTACCTTAATCTCTTCTCCTTCTTCTTTTTCTTCTTCTTCTTCCCTGTGTTTAATGCTTACCTTAATCTCTTCTCCTTCTTCTTTTTCTTCTTCTTCTTCCCTGTGTTTAATGCTTACCTTAATCTCTTCTCCTTCTTCTTCCTTGTCTTTAATGCTTACCTTAATCTCTTTTTCTTCTTCTTCTTCCTTGTCTTTAATGCTTACCTTAAACTCTTTTTCTTATTCGTTGTCTTCTTCTCCTTCTTCTTTCTATTCCTTGTCCCATATACTTACCTTTTGGGACATGTAACTGTATGATTATGTTGTGATAACGTACATTGGGATGAAAAAAACACACCACACCTTTTTGTTTTTTTGTGTTTTTTTTACTGTAACTTTTTTTTCTGAATTTTTTAAACGGTTTAAATTTAAAAAAATAGAAACATTTAAAATTTTCGCCCAAAAATCCTGTATTTTTAATGTTGTTGGCGTTTTCTTTGATCTGTGAATGAAAAACACCATCAGTTTTGGCTTGTAAGTATGTTGTGCTTATATTTTTAGTTTTTATTTTTTTTTGTTGGACATGACATGAAACTATTTTTCAAAGAAATAACTCAAACTTACATGGCTTGTGGCCAACGGGGCGTCTGGGGCGCAGCCTCCTCCCTGGGTCCAGCAGAACGTCCGGCTGTGAATCTGTTTGGATCCAAAACACAAGTATATTATTTACTCTTTGTGCCTCCTGAATGTCAGATTAGGTTATGCTTCTATGCATCAAATCACTCACCTTCTCCAGCCACCTCTTCTTGTTCTGCACCTCCCTCGACTATCCCTTGTGATGGGCCTGCGACGTCAGAATCTACAAAGAACAATAGTGCACATTAGTATATGTCTTTCTTGCATGTATCAGGACATATGTTATTTTGGTAGTCTTACCGGAGTCAGGTTGCTGCTCGTTGAGGCTAGACTCCCTGCCGTGCGACTCCCTGTGTTTAATGCTTACCTTAATCTCGTCTCCTTCTTCTTTTTCTTCTTCTTCTTCCCTGTGTTTAATGCTTACCTTAATCTCTTCTCCTTCTTCTTTGTCTTCTTCTTCTTCCCTGTGTTTAATGCTTACCTTAATCTCTTCTCCTTCTTCTTTTTCTTCTTCTTCTTCCCTGTGTTTAATGCTTACCTTAATCTCTTCTCCTTCTTCTTCCTTGTCTTTAATGCTTACCTTAATCTCTTTTTCTTCTTCTTCTTCCTTGTCTTTAATGCTTACCTTAAACTCTTTTTCTTATTCGTTGTCTTCTTCTCCTTCTTCTTTCTATTCCTTGTCCCATATACTTACCTTTTGGGACATGTAACTGTATGATTATGTTGTGATAACGTACATTGGGATGAAAAAAACACACCACACCTTTTTGTTTTTTTTGTGTTTTTTTTACTGTAACTTTTTTTTCTGAATTTTTTTAAACGGTTTAAATTTAAAAAAATAGAAAAATTTAAAATTTTCGCCCAAAAATCCTGTATTTTTAATGTTGTTGGCGTTTTCTTTGATCTGTGAATGAAAAACACCATCAGTTTTGGCTTGTAAGTATGTTGTGCTTATATTTTTAGTTTTTATTTTTTTTTGTTGGACATGACATGAAACTATTTTTCAAAGAAATAACTCAAACTTACATGGCTTTTGGCCAACGGGGCGTCTGGGGCGCAGCCTCCTCCCTGGGTCCAGCAGAACGTCCGGCTGTGAATCTGTTTGGATCCAAAACACAAGTATATTATTTACTCTTTGTGCCTCCTGAATGTCAGATTAGGTTATGCTTCTATGCATCAAATCACTCACCTTCTCCAGCCACCTCTTCTTGTTCTGCACCTCCCTCGACTATCCCTTGGGATGGGCCTGCAACGTCAGAATCTACAAAGAACAATAGTGCACATTAGTATATGTCTTTCTTGCATGTATCAGGACATATGTTATTTTGGTAGTCTTACCGGAGTCAGGTTGCTGCTCGTTGAGGCTAGACTCCCTGCCGTGCGACTCCCCCCCCCTGCATACTGAGGGGGTGGGCGTTGGCACTGGCGGTGGACCACCTATACCTTCCCCAGATTTTGCCAACACTGGGCTGCGGGTTCTTTTCCGGGTGGGGCGGCAACGCATATTCCATTCATGAGCTGCAATATAAACACAATCATAAAAACAGGCCCAGCCAAGGGCAGTGTGATTAGTGCATGTCAAGTAGCCACACCTGGAAAATGTTTAGTGAAGTACCGCCTTACCCGGGGCCTATGTCTCCCCTTTAAGTCCGACCAGTGTTGGGCGATCTGGGTGAAGGTATAGGTGGTTTCTGAAATGCGGGCAATCGCGTCCACCACCGCCAGAGCCAACGTCCTCTTATTGAAATCGCACGGCAGGTAATCGTAGCGGTTCCTCAGCATCATCTGTTTGTAAAAAACACAATGGTACATCATTAGTCACACAAATACATGTCAAAGTCTCATGCCCTACCTAAAGTCATTTTTGCCCCTCATTCCTACTCACATGGGCCTAGTTCTTCAATCTGCATCTAGGCTAGTTTGCTGTTGCACACATGTTTAAAACTAAGCTGGTGTAGTAGTTTACTTTAGCAAGTCAGTTGTTCCTCACTAATCTTGCCCTGCCATAGCTATTTTGTGTTTGGCGGCTTGTGCGCACACATAAACGCACGCTCGCCTACTCACATCCATTATTATATTGTCCTGCTCCTCCGTGTATATCGCTGGCGACATCTTGGTTGAGCTTCCGGGTATGGCTATGACGTTCCCCCGCGGTGACGTGCGTGCACGCGCGCACGCAGGCACAGACGCTGCAGAACACGCCCACACAGGAAAAATATTTAAAGATCAATGCACTCAGCTCTGTGTTGGATACCATATCACTATGGCCAGACCAAAAGGGAGCCGTAAGACCCACAAAAGCCCAGAGGCACATACTAGCCACTCACAAAGACCTCAACCAAAACAACACAAGAGCAGGCACAAGAGCAGGGAGGGACATGCACATACTCCAAGGGTGGAGAAGCCAGCCACACAGTCTGCTCACAAAAAACGCAGGAGCAAGGAGCCCTTGCCACATTCACCCACAGCTACTAAATCAGCCAGGCCTCACAAGGGTCACAAATCTCGTCAAACCCTGCAGCCTCCACCTCCTCCACACACAAAGCATGCAGCAAAAACAAGACACACCACCAAGGGGAAGCATAGGTCCAAAACCAATACCCCACCCAGGCCAACCACCCCTCCTCCACCACATTCTGTGTCCCCAAGTAGCATAACCACAGAATCAAGAGAGAGCTCCACAGGTGACAGCTCGACAGGCACCCTGCCATTATCACATTCCACCACACCCACTCCATCACACTCACCCATCAGCCCAACTAACCCAAACTACTCCCCAGACAGCCAGCCATCAATGTAGTCTGCTGCAGGGGACACCACACACCCATGTGGGCGCCAGCTGCGCTGTGGCTCACTTACAGCCCGATTTTGCGATGTACAAAGCATGGCTGTAACCACTGGTGTTTGTGAGCACTAAGATGCCCAATTTGGGCGTTCTTCTAAATCCACCACAAAGCAGGCCAAGCAGGAGATTTGGCAAAAAATTTGCAGCCAAGTTAATAGTGTGGGTTCAGTGAGGAGAGATATTGAGCAAATTAAGCGCAAATTTGGAGACCTAAAATATTATGGCAAAAGAAAAATAGACATGCGCCGCCAGCAGAGGTAAAGTCCATTTATAGTATAATTGACTGTATAGGCTGATAGGTAACAGGATGTTAGCCTTATTATGTGTGCTTTAATCTTCCACAGCCTGCAGACAGGGGGTGGGATCCCAAATAAAATAATCCTAACACCTGCAGAAGAACATGTTTTCACATATATTCATCCGGCAAGCCTTCATGGCCTGGCAGGGGGACTAGACACAGACACGAATGTCCGGTACATTCTCTCGTCCCTGAAACACCGCAAGACACGGCACAAGGCCAATCTACCCCTGGCTTGTCCTGGACGACCATGCATCCACTGCCTTCTGTACACACCAACCAACCTGAGTGTTTGGATGAGGTAAGTCAATGGTCCACTGTGTATAATTCTGAATTTGCACTTGCATCCATTTTGGTTAAAAAATGGTACTCAATACATTCTACATTTCTTGCCAGAACCTACCAAGTCCACCTATTATCTAACACATTCGATATTTGGAGGAGGAGGAACCAATTCAGATGCCGACAAGGCCAAGCCAACCAGTGGCAGAACAACAGAACCAACAGGCCCAGCAAATGCAACATCTGGTGTCCACTAACCCCACCTCAGTGCCAACAACCACTTCTGACGTCCGCACAACAGACTCTGTGCCAACCCAGCCACCACCACCCACTCATTCTGGAGCACAACCACCCGCCCGTGCCAGTGGCAGAACTAATCCAAGGCGACATATCAGCCAAACGAGACAGCTACAAATCATGGAGGAAGCCTGGCACCATGAAAATTTAGTATTTAACGAAAATACACAGAGATTTAACGACACTGTGTGTAACCAAATAACCAACATGTCCAATCAATTACAGTGTTTAAACGACAATGTCTCTGGCCTGCTGGCAGAAATCAGAACCCAAACCAGGCATATGGGTGAAATGGTCCACCAATGGCAGCTCAATAACCAGAGCCTTGCACATATTGCTGCTAACATTCAAACACACCAGCCATCTACTTCGACATCATATTCAACATACCACTAAATGTATGTGTTAATGTATTTGAACACACGTTAAGCTTGAAAAAATACACCAAAAAATGTGTGCACTTAAAGATTATTTTATCACAAATAAAATAATAACAAACAACAAAAATAAGGAATGTTATTTAGCCAAAAACATTTTCCACAAGTTGTGAACGGATCGCCTGTGCTGGGCCACTTTGGGATCCAGAGTATGGAGGTGTCACTTCTTCAGATATCTGCAAAGTGTCCTCAGCCAGGTCAGTATATCTGGATACACGGCTTCTAATGGCTAGGTTGTGCAGGACCCCACACGCAATTATAATTTTTATGACCTTGGCGGGCTCATACTGCAGGGCCCCACCAGTCTGGTCCAGACAACGAAATCGCATCTTTAGTAAGCCAAAGGCACGTTCCACCACGGAGCGAGTCCTCCTATGCGCAGTGTTATACCGCTCCTGGGTCAGCGAAGATGGGTGCAGGATGGGGGTAAGTAGCCATGGTAGCAATGGATAGCCAGAATCACCTGCAAATCCAAAAAAAAATTAAGCGCTAACAATAACACAAACACACATGACAAATGTGCCTCTTTGCAACATATGTAGTGTCTTGCACCATAACTAGTCAACACATAACTATAAGGCAAAATAAACATATATAACAAGTCCAAAAAAAAACCCTAAAGACTAGCCACAAGTACCTTACATGCAATAAACAAAAAGGGCATGTTATGTTACTTTAAAAGGCTAAGAACATGGAACAACAGACAGAGCCCTAAGGGGAAGAACCTCAATAATGTTTTGCTTTGCATTCCAGCATTAGTGAACAGGGACAATAGGTGAGCTGTGCTGTGTCAGAGCAAAGCACAGTTATGATGAGGCAACATGCACATCCAACCAGTACACTCCTGTACAATGACAGTGGGATGCCACATAGCTAAGAGGGCCAGGACAGGATGGAATAGTAGAGAATAACAACAATAATTCATAGGAGCAAATTGTGATTGCCAACTTGTACTGTTTCATTGCTATCTAGCACAGATTAGTGGGGTACAGGCACCGACAAAATAAATAAAACATGGTGCCCGGCAACAACAAGTTTGAGACACATACCCAGGAGCCATCCGCCAGACAGACCTCCAGAATGAAAACGTTGAAAGAGGTTGGAGTTCCGCAAAATGTGGGAATCATGCGTGGAACCAGGGAAGGCTGCAAATAAACTTAAAAATAGCAGATCTGGGCCGGACACTGCCTGTACATTAATTGAATTGCCCATCTTCCTGTTCCTGCAAAAACCAAAGATAACTGGAATTAGTGTGACAAAAAGTGTAGAGATGCTCAAATATATTCTTAGACATCCACACAATTTCTAAACAATGGATGTTTGAGATACACAGGGTGTAGGTCTGCTTTAAACCCACCAAACAAAAAAAAACTGACCTAAACCACATACCTGAACAGATATTCCTGGTCAGCAGGCGGAATCAACTATACGTGTGTGCAATCGATGGTACCCATGAAATTGGGCATGTCGGCTATGTTATAAAAGCCCAGGTTAACCGCATTCCAGGCTTCCGCTGTGTCAGGGAAAAAAATTAATTTGGGTGCCAGGGTAGCCATGCCATCCAAAAACTTGGTTAGGCTGCGGCTCAGCGTAGACTGGGACATCCCCACGGAGAAGGCACCCAGTCTCTGGAACGAGCAATTTGCCAAAAACTGCAGGCAGCCAACCAATTTGGTCATACCTGCAATTGCATGCCCCTTCCTTGTGGTGCGGGCTAACCATGGCCGCAGCTGGCTATACAAGTCCTGGAGAGAAACACGGTTAAGGCGGGTGAGCTCGAATAGCTCAAGGTCATGCATGTCATGGATGTCCAAACGTGTTCGGTGCAGCCTGGTTTCTGCCATGCTCAAAAGAACCAGCCCGCAGAGCTGACGCCTTTGATGATCGCGCACAGAAGAATGCATTTCAAACTCCCGGAGAGCAAATACGGCTGCTAAGACTGGCCGTAAGTGAAGCGTCGACACCCTCGTTAAATTGGGCTGGGTTCAATCGGAAATCAAGGCTCTGCATCAAGTAAAAATACGGACCAACCAACGGCCAGTCCGTTTTCACGGAGTTCAGCCGCTTGCGAGCCGGCAATCGGAAAGGCGCGTGCCGGAACACCTGAGCACATACACGCACACAAAAAGCAATGTAGCACCCTTTCCTAACCCGATCACAGCTCTAAAAACCACGGGAAATGCACGGGATAGCTGAACGAGGAGGCTCTGCATCAGGCCATATATCCTGGAGTACACCCTGGAACCTGAGGAAGCTGTCTTTCCTAAAATAAGGTGAAGGCCTTTGGGAAAAAAATGTAAATAACTACCCCATAAGTGTAGACAGCTCTAAATATGGTATACATCAGAGACATAATACACAATTATACAAGGCCATCCTTTTGATGATATTTGTACTATGGTATAAGATATGATACCACTATACTTCATTTAGACTTAAACACATACCTATCTATCAAGTAGATTTCTCTATGCTAAGGATGTGTTTCAAAATAAAAGTATGGTCATTAAAGCATTAATCCTATAGTGGCTATATTACTGGTTTTATTATTTGTAGAACTATTTGTTGTAGTTTTTAGGTGGAAGTTATTACCAGTCATGGTAAATGAGGCACTGCCCCTGTTAGCCCAGGGAGACAGCTGGATTAATGTTAGTGGAATAATGTGCTGGAAGATAGGTTTATCGTTATTGCCTCATGGATTTTAGGTACTAAGGGAATATGGCTTAGCTCACCCCCATGCCACCCCTGCTCTATAAAACTATGTGGCTTGACCTTACAATAACAGCCAGATATAAATCCAACATTGCTGAGCCTCTGGGGGACAGTTCAGTGAGTATAAACATTCCAACCATGCCAGCCGTCTTTGCCAAGGGCTGACTACGATTTTACTTATCTATGCTACGTCATATTAGGCTCAATACAGCTGAAACCACAAGGCGGATATGTCCTGAAAAATGAGACTTAAAATGCTAACTCAACGGGGCGGGGGAGTGGATATGGAGTTAGCCACTGGCCTAGTAATGTTTTATGTATGTGGGCTTTATTTCAGATTGTTTATTCCAGATTTATTTCAGATATGTCTGGTTGGTCAGCTGTGTGTTTTGCAGGACTCCAAAAAAAGGATTTTAGAATGAATTCAGCATTTTTTCCCTCCCTTAAAATTCATGGTACGGCCTTGATTCAGTAAACTCTCCTTAAAATATCTCACACAAATAAAAGCCATTTCATTCTTTAATTTAGTTATACTAAGGTGGTTTAAAGGAGAAAGAACATTACTGGTTATTAACAGCTAAAACTTTTACTCCTGGGAGGTATGAATATCCACTCAGTGTACAACTTGAAAACATTTTCTTAAAATCCCTGTTAAGGCACTCACTAGAACACCCCCGTTGTAAAATAAGCCATCTCAAAACATCTCAAAATCTCTGATTATTTGTAAATAGCTTTGCTTTAATTTCTGGGTAGTAGCTGAGCTGGGAAGGACATGTCATGGTGGTGGAACATGTTCTGCTGTGGTCAGAGACAGCTGTAAGACCACTTTGACTTGCCAGGCTCTAGCATGCTGGAAGCACAAAGGCAGAGTGTGGCTGTTTTGCCATTGGGTCTACAGTCCCTTTAAAAAAGCAAATACAATTTATTTTATCATCTCATACCTTATTTTGCTCATCAATGTCATGATATACCATATTTTTCTCTATAAGATCCACCCTGAATTTGAAGGAGAAAAATTGGAAAAAAAATATTCTGAACGAAATGGTATGCTAAAATCCCCCCTACCAATCCCCCCAGTATAGACAGTGTGTGGAATTCCCCCAATCATACCATTTCAGACCCCACATTATAGGAATTGACCAGTATTACACAATTAGGGGCAATTAGGGGCATCCCACATTACAGGCAGTGTGCTGGCATCCCCAATACAGGCAGTGTGCGGGCATCCCCAATACAGGCAGTGTGCAGCATGCCCCGAACAACAAGCAAAAAACAAAATGACTGTACATTCCACCGCATTCCTGCTGATGCTCGCCGCAAGTTCAGAGCTGGACATTTATGGCCTGGGGGAGCGTGGCCCGTGACTCCTGCCAGCACCATTGGAAGCTGGCCACCTCACCCAGTAGCCGGAAATGGATCGATCTGAACTTGTGGCACTTCCTTAGCAGCCGCTCCCCACCTCTGTAGCTGCTGCTCCTGCAAGATCAGAGCTCGCTTGCTCTGATCTTGTGGTGGCTACAGAGGCGGGGAGCGGCAACACCCAGCAGCCCCAATGCTCAGTGCGATTCGGTTCCGGCTTCTGGGCGGACGTGGCCTGTCACTGAGTGACTCGGGGCCTCTGGGCCATGCCCATGGGCCGTAATTGGCCCGCTCTGAACTTGCCTGTCGTCTGTGTAGCCGCCGCTCCTGCAAGATCAGAGCTTGCTCGCGAGGCGGGGAGCGGGGGCTAAGAAAGCGGCACCCAGCAGCCCCAAACTAAGAGCGATCCGGTTCTGGCTTCTGGGTGGGCATGGCCTGTGAGTCACAGGTCATGCCCTACTCAGGGGCTGGAAATGGATCGCTCTGAACTTGTGGCAGCTACGGAGGAAGCAGGCAGCGGGGGAGCTATGGAATGTGAGTTGTTTTTTTTTACATTCACCCAATAAGACGCACTGATATTCACACACACACACACACACACACACACACACACACACACACACACACACACACACACACACTTTTGGGGGAAAATAGGTGCGTCTTTTAGTGTGAAAAATACAGTATATTATGGCAAATTTATTGAATCAAGGCCTACCTATATATCCACAAACATAAATCTGTGACTGTGCATGTGTAATACTTAAAGGAGCACTATTGCAAAATTGTGTAATATTAAAAATCTATATAAACATGACGGCTAATAAGAGGAGGGGTTACTTATCAGCCTGACCTGGATAAAACTCCCGCCAAGCTTGTGGTTTATTCTCTCATAAAATCCAAGGGTGATCCCGCCATCCAGCATATTTCTATGGATCTTTATCATTGGACCATTTTTCGCAATAATGCTCCTTTAAAGCAGTTTGCATCAAAATAACTACTGTACTGCAAATGTTAAAATACCCTAAATGTGGCACTGCAGAGGGCCAAGTGACCACCATAGGTCAATGGAGTTCCTAGGGTCATGCTTACTTGCAAACCCGAATGGCTGGCAGCTATGGCGTAGGCAGTCTGTGCAACTGCCACACACACAGGGCACCCTCATTGCTGCGGAAAGGGGAGTTTCATGCCATTTTCTAGATATTCTAAAAGGGTAAATTTGTGCTGAAAATAACCAAAACTGAATTAAAACTAACTTAAACTCTTCTGCTATTAGCCAAATACACCTTTTATCTTCATTTTGTGTCTCTTTTGGGGTAAAGACAACCCCTCACAGGCACCTACAATATGAGGAACAGGTTAAAAAAGAAGGGTTGGGGTGGAGCTTGCTATGGCTCTGTGAAGATGTGTGCTGAGCTTGCTCCCGGCCACATCAGCGATTATCAGCGATTTTAAAGTCTTTACAGGAACGGTTTCCCTCCCAGGAGTTTTCGATCTGAGACCAGTGCGGGGTCGGAGGCGGAGGCGGATGGGCGGCGGGACAGCGCAGCCGGGAGACGGCTTGCCGCCATTTTGCCTGCAGGTGGGGAGGAAGCGGGTGCAGTCCGCCCCCTCCCTGACACTCGGGCCGACGAACTACAGCATGCGGTGGAGGGCCGGGCGGCGGCGGTGTTCTCCCGCAGCTCCGGGCCAGTCAGGCAACATGAAGAGCCGGGGAGCGGAGGAGAAGCAGGCTGGCCCTAGCACGTGTGACGACGGGTGGAGGTGCAGACATCGCAAGGAGGTGAGAGCCGCAGGGCAGGCGGGAAACGTAATTCCCTCTGTGTCGGACAGTGGGCAGCAGCTCTGCAGCTGTTGTTGAGCCAAATAGGAGAGTGATTGAGAGGAGAAGTGGGGATAAAGCTCTCGGGAGAAGACCCTAAAGGAGAGCTAATACAGCTATCCCTAACCCCCCCCCTCCATTGCAAGCATAAGCCTGTCTCAGAATCAGTGCGGCCACGTGACAGCTCGAGCCCCAGAACGCACAGAGCTCAGACCTCATACTGCACATCATGGGAGGAGCCAACAGGGCCAAAGATGCCAAAGGGCAGGCCAGGAGTTCGGTGGCATCATCACAGGGGGACCTAAACCGATTTATAGCCAGAGCCCAGGGCCCGGACCCAGACGCAGGTCCTGCCAGTGGATCGCCCCCACGGAGGGGGAGGCAAGGAACGGACCCCGAGACAGAGGGAAGGGGACCCCAAAGGGGTTCAAGCAGCCACTCTCCACATAACACCTTAAATGATATCTGGTCCCACCTGAGAGCTTTGCCAACGAAGGATGACATCACTGAAGTGTCGCGATCCATTGGTGAAAAACTTTCACAGGAAGTCGGTCTGTTGAGAGGTGATCTGAAACAGATGGACACTCTTATCGTGGCGGTTGAACAAAAGCAGACAGAGGACCGGAAGACATTTCAACAGCTTACCGAGAGGCTGCAAAGACAGGAAGCAGCGACAACGGTTTTAATCCTTCATTTGGAGGACCTGGAGAACCGGCGGAACAATCTGCATATTAGAGGACTCCCGGAGGCGATTCGAGCGGAAGATCTTATACCTACTCTCCAGTGTATTTTCGCTTCCTTACTGGGGGAACCAGCTACAAATGAAAGTAGATTTGAAATTGACCGTGCGTACAGAGCGATCGCCCTGCCACCCCGCCAAAACGACCCGCCAAGGGACGTCATATGCCGTATTCACTTTTACCAGGAGAAGGAAGCTATCATGAGGGCAGCAAGGAGAAAGGGCACGGTGGATTTTGATGGCGCCTAGCTACAATTTTATGCAGACCTTTCAAGATCTACGCTGGTGAGGAGAAGAGTCTTACGTCCACCTCTAGAGGAGCTCAGGAAGAATAATATCTTATATAAATGGGGTTACCCTTTTGCGCTGACAGCCTCCAAGGGGGGGGGGTAAATCGTTCACGAAGATACGAAGACTTGCCTGCTCTGTTTGATTTCTTTGGGGTACAACCGGTCCATATACAAGACTGGTTGGCGCAGACCCCGGATCCTGCCCCGTTGCAACCAGAAGGAGAGGGCCACTGCCGGCCTCGAACGCTTAGTCACGGGCAGGGGTATGCTTGGAAGCGACGGCTAAGATTACTCATCCTCGTGTGATTGGGACTTGGAAAATATGCAGTCGGGCCACCTCAGGTCGTAAGTTTTATTAAAGTTTCAAAAGTCCTGATTTGACGCTGCTAGTTAATGTATTGTACCATTCTGTTGTTGGAAAATGTTTGAGGTTATGCTTAAGCTGCTTCTATGTTAAACGCCGATTTCGGCTTTAGGGGGGGTGGCCGGCTCCCCCCGGGGGGGCGGGGGGCTTGGGAGGGGTCTCTGCCGAGTGTGTCAGGGGTCTCTTCCCGGGCCGCCCCGGTCCCCCTCCTTTAGGACCCGGGGGGGGCTCCCCTCTCCAACTCATGAATCGGAGGGTAAACTGTTGTGCTCATGTTAGAGTTTTTTTTTTTTTTGTTTGTGCAGTGATGATGGGTTTCTGGCCGGGACCTGCCGTCCATGGTTGAGTGGCTGATGGGGTCGGGAGTGGGTGGCCTTCCAGTTCCGGATTGTACACTTTCTCCGCTACTGAGCGGTTGGCCTCTTGGTCCCCACCTTCTTGTCGGGACGGGTCGGTGTCCGGTTGCCCCTCTTGTTTGAGGGGGGGGACCTGGTACACTGGTCTTTTGTCCCGCTGAACCAGGCCTGGGCTGGGATATTAGCCTCGATTCAAAGACACATTCGCCCGGACTTCCGTAGCTGTCTGTGAAAGTTTTAGTGGGTGTTAGTCTTTTTTTTCCTTTTTTTTCGTTCATTTTTCATCCGTACGAACGTTCGGGAAAATGTGTATATGCGCTTAGTTCGGATCATTTTCCAAACAAAATCGGAAATTTTTCGTTCGTTCAGATAACTTCCGTTGTTGGGATGGGTTTCCGTCTGATTCGGAGAGCTGATTTCCGACGGATCACCACCCTATAAATCCGTTTCATTTACGATCCACTTACGGGACCTTTGAGGCCTCGGATTGCTATTGTTGAAAATGTTTTGCGGCTATGTGGAGGAGTCTGCGCGCCTTTAGCTCCAAGGCATTGCATGTATCAGCATGGCCAAGGCCATAAATTGTATAGCAACGCATACCTGAATCAATACATTTCATGTATGCCTTCTAGATGCATTTTAATGCTGACCTTAATTAGTCCTTAGCATGTAAACATTTATTTTCCCACACATCCATATAATTACTATATTTTTTTAGACTTATGTCCTTTGTGAATTATATTTGGATTTTTGAACTTGAATTTTATATTTGGTTGCAGGAACCGCAAGATGTGCCACTCACACAACATACAAGCAGTCTTTGGTCCAGCTATGCGATTCCTCAGTGTTCTTGCAAGGCATCCAGGGTCGTCCCATGATGCTTATATATTGCAGAGCTCCAGCTTATTTTGTCAGTCAGGAGAATTATCTGGTAGATGGCTCCTGGGTAAGTTTGCTCACATTCCATCAATCCATTTTAACTGAATGGCAATGAATATAGTTGATGACTCATGACTTAACCTATTGCTGTTTTTAGCCCTTGATGACATGTTAAACAATATTGTAGCTTAGAATGTGTATTTTATGTTAGTATTTTAAAATTCTTTCAGGGGATTCTGGATATCCACTCCTGCCCTTGCTCCTGATGGCCGTTCTTTGCCTGCAGAATGCGGGCCAGGGGTTCTCTAATCGGGCACTATGCAAAACCCGGCCCGTAGTGGCGAGGGCCCTCTGGCTTTTGAAGTCCAGATTTAGGTGTTTGGACCATACAAGGGGGGGGGGGGGGCACTGCAGTATGACCCCAACAAGGTTATACCAATATTTTAATTTAAGTTTTTTAACAGGGACCACACGTGCCAGAGTGGCACAACTGAGTGTCAGGGTCCTTCAGTTGGTGGGCGAGATGCAGGAGCTGCGCAACTCGTTGGGGACCACAGATGAAGAATAATGTTCTGTGGCCTGCCATTGCTATGTATTTTGTTTTTTATAGTTTTAAAAATTAGAAATTTTCTAAATTTTTTAAAAATTTATATTTTATGATGGAATCCAAAAAAAAATGTTACAGTGTCATTTCATTTACAAAATACATTAACACAAAACTAATGGTCCCAGAAATATTTAAAGATGAATATTCACATGACCGAGAAGTGATTTGGGTGAGCATTAAGGGTCCAAAAGGGAAGATGGAGGATAGTGCTAAGTTGTTTGGGTGAGCTTTAAGGGTTCAAAAGGGAAGTGATTTAGCTAAACATTGTAGTAGAAGTGAGGGTGGCAAATATGTAGGCGAGCACTTTAATGAGTTAAGTTTGTAGTGCGCAGGCGCTAGATCGTAAGGATTTCCGTCTGGACGAATATTTATTGAAAAAGGGAAACAGAATCGAACGGGAAACGTAAAGGATTCGTTGGAGGATACGATGGGAAAAGGGCAAAAACTAAAGCCTACGTTGTAACATGTGAAAACGAAACGGAAAAGTCACGCTGGAAAATGACATCCTCGTATTCGTAATCTGCCGTACGAACGGACGGAAACTTTACAGAAGGTTTTCAATGCATGCATAGAATCGCTCGTACACTCATACGAGAACGGAAACATTTCACAAAAAAACAGATCGGCACTAAAACTGAAGTTTTTTTTTGTCTCTCTGAATCGAGCCAATTGTCCTTGCCTGGATAACTTTACATGTTTATACCCCCCCCCCCGGGCCGTGGTTGTGCTCGGGGGCTGGTGGTTGTGTGCTTTTTGTCTCTCTTTTTTCTTTCTCTTTTTCTATCTGACACCCATCCCTGTCACCCCATATTTACCCAGTGTTTCCCCCTCCCTATCCTTGAGGACCCCTACGGTGCCTGGTGTTAGCTGCCCGAAAGCCATGTCATGAGTGAGCATCTGGGGCCCCGGATTGGTACCCGACGAGGGGGATTGGGACCTCAGGATATACCCCTGGATCCCTCAGCCTCTGTTAAAAAAATCAAGGTTGCCTTGTTAAACGATAGGGGGTTGAACTCCCCGTTGAAGAGGTCTAAAATATATCAGGAGCTAGCCAGGTTGAAGGCGAACATAGCGTTTGTCCAGGAAACGCATTTTAAGCATGGCTACGCCCCTAGATTGGTCTCGAGGTCCTTCTCCCAGGCTTACATGAGTAACGCTTCTGGCACCAAGACCAAGGGGGTGGCCATCTTGATCGCCAAAAATACACCCTTCAAAATATCTAGCAAGATAGTGGATGACTCGGCTAGATTCTTAATCTTGAATGGCTCGCTTTACGGCAGAATCTGCACTTTAGCTTCGGTATACGCACCGAATTCTGGCCAACTGGACTTCCTGGAAAGATTTATAAATAAACTGTTGGAGGTTCGGGAGGGCCCGGTGATGGTGAGCGGAGATCTGAATCTGGCTTTAGATCCACTGTTGGACACCTCCTCTGGGAAGTCAGCTGTGGCATATGCGGCGCTGAGGAAAATTAAGAAGCTACTCCAAAAAGCTCAGCTTTGCGATCCTTGGAGGATTCACCATCCTACTACCAAGGATTATTTTTTTTTTCTCCTCGGTGCACATATCCTACTCAAGAATAGATTATGTCCTTGTCTCGCATGACTTGCTCCCCCATGTGGGTGGTTCTAAAATTAAATCAATCACTATTTCGGACCACGCCCCCATTACCTTGGCGGTCCAGTGGGGGGAGGTGAATGTGGAGGTTTAACGAGTCCCTACTCCAAAATGAAATAGTAGTGCAAGAGATGCAGAGAGGAATTAAGGACTACTTTGACCTTAATAAAGCTAAGGACACTTCGGCTTTTAACAACTGGATGGCCCATAAGGCCGTGATTAGGGGATTAATCTTCGAACACGCCACTAAGCTTAAAAAGGAGCGGGAATTGGAGGTGGCGAAAAGCCTGGAGATGGTTATGGCCTTGGAGAAGACGCATAAGGCATCCTTGGCCAAAGATGCTCTGGTGGAGCTGACCAAGGCTAGAGCGGCTTTAAGCTCATTATTGTCAAACAGGGCGGCATACATTATTAAGCGTTGCAAGAGAGTATATTTTGAATGGGGTAACAAAAATGGATCGCTCCTAGCATGGGCCCTTAAGAAACAGCAGTCCCTGAATTTTGTGGAGTCGATCATAGACACGAACAAAAGAGACACTTCCACACTTCCACACGGCACTTCCACACTTTCCGCTCCTACTACCAGAAGTTTTATAATATTTCCCGGAGGGGCCAGGGAGGTGACGAAGGGCAGTTAGACAAAATTCGCCAATACATCAGGGACTCCGGGATGCCCACACTGGGAGCGGAGGAGAAGGAGACCTTAGAGGTAGAGGCGCCGATTTCCCCAGAGGAGTTAGCTAAAGCAATAAAGAAGACCCCAAATGGGAAGTCCCCGGGACCTGATGGTTTCTCAATTGGTTACGACAAGAGGTTCTCCTCGCTACTCTCTCCACATCTTCTTCTAGCCTTTAATTCCCTGGTGACTGTTACAACCCCCGCCACTATACCAAGCAAGGCTTTGGCAGCCTTTGTTACAGTAGTCCATAAACCGGGGAAGGCTGCCGCTGGCATGTAGAAGCTACAGGCCTATATCCTTGTTGAATGTGGATTTGAAACTGTTCTCCAAGATTTTGGCAGACAGGCTGTCGGGTCTCCTTCCGGGGTTGGTGGACAGCGACCAATCAGGCTTCATCCTGGGCCACGAGGCAAGGGATAATACGGTTAGAGTCCTTAACCAGATACACAGGATGAGGACTGCGGGGAGAGCGGCGGTCCTCCTGTCCACCGACGCCGAGAAGGCATTCAACCGAGTAAATTGGGTGTTCATTAGAGCAGTGTTAGAACACATTGGTCTCAGCCCTATTGCACTAAAATTTATCATGTCTCTTTATACCAATCCAACAGCGAGAATCAAGATGAACGGGTCCCTCTCTGGGCAGGTTTCTATTAGGAATGGTACCAGGCAGGGCTGTCCTCTCTCTCCCTTGATCTTTGCCTTAACTATGGAACCCTGCCTATGCAGAGTAAGGGCGGAGGCAGATATTAAGGGAATCGAGGTGGGAGTAACCACCTCCTCTTCTTTATTACTAATCCGGTAGTGGGTATCCCGGTGCTCTTGAAGGAGTTTGAGAGATACGGTAGACTTTCATCCCTTAAGATAAACTATGATAAGTCGTAAGCTCTTGGCATCAATCTCCCGAAGGCTGTGGAGGACGGATTGAAACTGTCATTCCCCTTTAAGTGGCCCAATCCGGCCATTACTTATCTGGGCACTAAGATTGCTGACACGGTGGATAATGCCTACTCCCTCAACTTCGTCCCCGTGCTAAATAAGATCCGGACGGATATTGGGAACTGGGACCTACCTACATTCTCTTGGTTGGGGAGGATTAGCATCATTAACATGACAATCCTACTGAAATTACTTTACCTATTTCAGACTTTACCGATCCATGTACCGAAAGCATATTTTAAATCACTGAACTCCCTGTTCATCAAGTTCATCTGGCAAGGCCGTAAACCCAGAATGAAATTACTAATTTTGTTCAGGCCAAAACAGGAGTGGGATCTGGCGTGCCCAGACTTGCTGCAATATTGGCAGGCATCCCACCTGCAGCGTATAGTGGATTGGCAACAGCAGCGTGGAGGGAAGAAGTGGGTACACTTAGAGCACTCATTTTTTAGCACTCCGCTGAGGGAGTCGGTCTAGGCGGTGAGGGCAGCCAAGCCGCTGTGCAAAAATAACCCATTGATCTCCACAACGCTGGGGGTCTTTGATAAAATGAGGGAAAAGCTGTCTCTCTCCCCCTGGCTGACCCCACTCGTTCCTCTGGTGTTCAATCCGTCTTTAGGCACTGACATACACCCCTTACTGCTGAAGACCTTTAGGGAGAGAGGCATCCCTCGGGTTAGGGATATTCTTCTTCCCTCGGGATGGGCTCAGGTGGAGGCTCTATGGGACAAATGGGGGTCGCAACTCCTAGATCCGTGGCTGTTGCTGATTTTTCAACACTTCATCGGGAAGTTGGGCCCTAAACTCGCTATGCTCAGGGAGCTTACCCCTTTTAAGCGGCTGGCGTTCACAGATCCTCCCGTGGGGAAGACGCTGTCACAGATCTATGCAATGTTGTTGTCTCCGGGAAGTGAAGACCGACCCGATATTGTAGAGAGTGGGAGAGAGATCTGGATCGAACTTTAACTGATGAGCAGTGGAGGTATATATTCAGCGCAATGCACAAGGTCTCAATGTTCTCGAAAATACAAGAGTTGAACTATAAGCTATTGTTGCGCTGGTATTTTACGCAAGCGAGGTTACACAGCTTTGCTTCGGCACACACTCCGGTCTGCTGGAGGTGCCAGAGGGATGTGGGAACGCTGTTTCATATCTTCTGGGGCTGCCCGAAACTCGCCCACTTTTGGGACTCAGTGACCACGACCATATCCGAGATAGTTCAGGAACCCATTAGCAGGGATCCGAAGCATTTTTTGCTCCATTTAGCCGACATGCCCTTAAAGACATATAAGAGATCACTGTTAAGACACCTGGTTAGCGCAGCCAAATCAGTCGTTCTGAGGCTCTGGAGGTCAGAGTCCGCCCCCTCTATGGCTGATTGGGCTAAGGAAGTACAATGTATCATGGAAATGGAGGAGCTTACAGCGGCAGTACATGATAAAACACTGCAATTTTTCCGCAGCTGGACACCTTGGTTCTTGTTTAGGGAGTCCGCACGTTATAAGCAACTTGTGTCAGCGTGAGTACAGCCAGAGGGTTGGTTCTGTATGGGGTGCTCGGGCACTGACCTCCCCCCTGCTCCCCTCCCCCCTACCTTTTCCCGGATCCTTCCCCTCCCCACTTTCTTTTTCTTTGTCTTCTTTCTTTCTCTTCTCTCAGGTCTTTAGGTCGGGTGAAAGTGTGTCGTTCAGAGGATGGTTGGAACACGCTGATCCTTAAAGGGGCAACAGAAGCTAGGGGATCACCCCTGATGGTATTTAGTGCTCTATGGATGTATATGGCTTTAGAGATTTTGTATCACTGTCTGTTCACCTGACACCATGTAACTCTATTCTGAATGTGAGCATTTTCTTGTATTTGTGTATTGCTATGTTAAAAATCTTGTTAAAATAAAGAATTTAAAAAAAAAAGGTTTTTTTGGACTATAATTGAGGAAAGTATACACAAAATAAAATACCTTTTGTTATGACTAATGATACCGAAGTTTGCGAGTTTGGCTTCCCAAACCCCAACACGGATTTTAGCAAGAAGTCGGCATCCGGCCCGAACGCGGAAAAGCTGGTTGATGGGCTGCTGAGCATCTCATGCTCCCATGAGTGAGGAGGACACTTCTAGTGCCGGCACTGCCAGCGGGCATTAGCAGTGTCCTCACTCATAGGAGTCGGTGACTGAGGCTGATTTCAAACACCACTGCTGCTGACCAGGAAGAGGATTATGGGGTGAGGTAAGTTACAGCAGCGCTTTCCGCTGCACACTCTGTGCCCTGTGCCCCCTTGCCCCGCCACAGCCATCCCCCAAAGTTTGGGTGAACTTATCAGAGCTCAACTTTAGGGGGGTTTGCTCATCCCCAGTTAGGACGTCTTGACTTCTGTACTGTCATTTGTAGACAAAATATATCCAAAACCATTACACAAAAACAATATGCTAGTGCAAGGATAAGAAATAAAGAAACTCATATATCTTGTAATAATACACCTAGAACCATATATAGCCATTATAGCTGGACTAATCTACAGTTATAGAAATGGCAGTGTGGCTGTGGGTGGACCTAGAGTTGATTTATGTATACATTAACTATAATGGAGGGGGGCCGTCAGGCTTCAGGCATGCCAGGCCAGGCCTAGGCAGATTGCAGTAAATGGAGCAGGTGTGGCTGCTTCATTGTGAATGAAGGCTGGTGTCTGACATGCAGGTGAAGTTGAGGTCCACTGGTGCTGCACTGGATCGAGTGATCGTGTTAGTTTACAAGTGGTGGAATAGGAGTGATCAGCTGCTGGGAATAAATGTATTATTTATTTTAATACCTGAACAATCCTTTTAACTAACCCAATTTAAAATACTGGGGAGTAGTTGGACCTATGGAAGTTTTAAAGAGGAACTGTTGTCAGAAATGACCATAGTCCCTTTGACATCATGACCATGAGCAGCCTATCAGCGACCGACAGCCAAACCCAGCAGAGCAGCTGCCGCAGGCCGTGCAAGCTGACAGGCTGCTTCATGGCAGGTGTGGAAGGATCCTAGAAGAGGTGAGTACCCAGGAAGTTGGTTCTTTCTTCTAATAGCATGCTTCACAGTGGGGCAGCCCACTGCAGCATATTTAAGAGGGACTATGGTCATTTCTGACCATATTTCCTCTTTAACAGTTGTAAAGTGGTATGGTGCGGTATCTCATATAAGTTGTCAACTCCATGTTTCCTTTGCACTGAAAGCAGAGTGCAAAAAAGAGGGAATCCCAAATACAAAGTTTAAAGTGGACCAAAACCTGGTGGATTTTATTGTCCCAGGTTTTGTTCCATCCATCCCAATTTGGCATGCCCCACTGCATGAAATCCCTGCTTTATTTACCCATCCAATGACGTCACGACACATGCATGGCTGGGGGTGGCATCTTTCATCTCTGGCCAGAGGGGACAGGGAGAACTCCTGCTCCAGGGACTCCTGTTTCTGATCCCAAATGGTCAAGAGATTCAACTGAAGAGGTCTCATGTGGAACTGGGTGAAGGGTACAGCCTCGAAGCAAGACACCATGAGGCCCAGCAAATGCATCCCCAGATGGATGGATGGGTGTGGACACGACAGCAAGGCCCGCGCCTGCTTCTGAAGACCCTCCACCTTCTGCTGAGGGAGGAACACCTTGACCTGAAAGGTGTCCAACGTCATACCCAGGAAAGACCTCACCAATGACGAGGTGATCGAGGACTTGGGATAATTGATCACCCAACCGAATGCCTTAAGAGTGGACAAAACCTTCTGAGTGTCGCTCTCAGCCTGCTGAAGAAATTGAGCAGCAATCAGCAAGTCATCCAAGTAAGGAAGAATACGGATGCCGTGGCTCCTCAGCAGGGCCATGACACCCACCAGCACCTTGGTGTACACCCAAGGAGCAGAGGAGATTCCAAACGGCAGAGCCACAAACTGGTAGTGCTGATCCTCCAAAGCGAACCTCAGGAACTTCTGATGTCTCCGGAAAATAGGGACATGCAGGTAGGCATTCCCTGATGTCCACCGTGGTCAAGAAGTGGCCGGGCCGAAGTGAACTCACCGCTGACCGTAAAGTCTCCATGCGGAAGTGTCTGAATCTGACAAACCTGTTGAGACCCTTCAGGTCCAGGATAGGCCTCAGAGAGCCGTCCTTCTTGGGCACCGTGAAAAGATTGGAATAGAACCCTCGACCCCGTTCCTGGTGAGGCACAGGACAAATCACTCCGGATGACAGAAGTCGTTGGATAGCCAATCTTAGGCCCTGCGCCGACAAGGGGTTCTGGGAGATCTGCGCCCGAAGAAATCTTGGGGGCGGCCAAGCTGCCAGCTCTATCTTGTACCCAGAGGACACCACCTCCTGAATACACCTGTCCGAGACGATCTGTCTCCAGACGTGAGCAAATAGTAGAAGCCGTCCCCCCACCCGGATGGGTGAGGGCGCCTCCTCATGCCTGACAGGGCTTGGCAGGGGGCTTGGACTTGGACCCCCAGGAGGAACCGGGACGCCCACGGGATCTACCTCGCCCCCAGGAGTCTCTGCGTCCACCAGAGAAGGAAGAGCCTCGCCCCCCTCGAAAGGGACGAAAGGAAGAAGAGCCCTGAAAGGGCCGCACAGGCTTCCGACGCTGAGGAAGCCTTCCATCTTTTGCCAGGAGATCCAGGCGCTCCCCGAACAGCCGAAGACCCAGGAAGGGAATACCAGTGAGAGATTTTTGGCGGCTGCGTCCGCTGCCCACTGTCGCAGCCAGATAGAACGACGAGGAGCTACCAGCAGGGCTGAAGACCTGCCACCAAGCCGGACGGTATTACCCATGGCTGAAATAACAAAGGCAATGAACTCCGCACAAACTAGGAGATCCTTATACTCCACTGCCCGCTTGTGAGATCTGGCGATATCCAAAAGACGTCTCACCTTCTTTTTGATGGCAATGGAAACGATGGCCGCAGCACAGACAGGGCGAAGATCAGTGCCCACAAAAGTGAAAGTGTGACATGCCAGCTGATCCATGTGCCTGTCAGCACAAGAAGTGTCAGGGGACGGCATCTACCTCAGGGGGGACGGGACCAGAGGCAATTAAATCCTCTGAAAAGGGATACTGCCTGTCCAAACTTCTAGGCACCGACGGCAACTTATTAGGCTTCTCCCATTCCTTAAAAATCATTTTAGAGAAATGACCCTGCTCAGGACCAGACGCTGTCTCTCAGGCCAAAAAAGGTCCACCTGCTCCTTTTTGGCCGCCTTTGGGGGTACAATGTACAAGGCCTCAAAAACCGCCGACAACAGCTTCTCTGTGTCATCGGGAAGCCAGCTGTCCTCATCAGAGGATGACCCGGGGCCAATGTCAAGGCCCCCCTGTCGGTCCCCAGAGGAGTCAGAATCATGAAATAACTCACCCTCCTCCATGGAGTCTCGGCCACCGAAGGCCTCATAGTCATCATCATCAAAAATGGCATAAGCCGGCTCCAAATGCCGCTTCTTACGTGTGGCCTTGCCAGCTGCCGAACGCGACAACTGACGCTCTATACTGGCCACTCTGAGTGCCAAGTCCGTCTGGGATCCCCTGCTGGCTTCCCCCTCGCTGGGGGCTAGATGCAGACGCGGGCTAGTCGGCAAGGCCGTCTGTAAAATGGGACTGGGGGCAGCAACGCTTGCCCCATCCTGTTCTGAGATAACGCAGGGTACACGCTCAGAGGGCATGTACCACACAAGAGACAAAGTTTAACAAGTCCGGAGGGGGCCCCAAGCACGCTATCCCCAGAAGCCTCCATTATGGTGATTATGGTGAAAGAAATCGGATCACAAGGCACTAACGGCGCACAAATCCCAATTTAGTCCCTCTGAACCCTTTCAGCACAGGGCAGGAAGGGGAGGGGGGGTGCAGGGGGAGAGGGCTTAACAGAGACCGGGAGGAACCACCTAATAGACCGGGACCCGTCTGGAAGACATAGAAGAATAAAATAAAAGCATCCCACAGCACATGCACAATGGGAAAGAAACAGGCCAAATCAATAGCAAGAATGCCAAAAGGGACTCACGGACCGCAGCAGATCAGGTTCTGTTGGACCTCAGACTAGATCACCAACTGCACTGCGTAAGAGGGCTGGATCCAGGACTGCACCTCAGGCGAGGAGGAAGAGACCGGGAACCGCTGCAGCGAAAAGAAGGAGGACCGGCCGGGACACAGGAGCATGCGCCACAGCAATGGCGCTGAAGAACTTCTCGAGGGGCGCGCAGCCCCGCCCCCCCACCACTCACAACAGCAGAGCGAGGGCGGCCTCCGGGCGCCCAAACAAAATGGCAGAGAGACAGGAGAGGCATGGTCCTCCCTGCCACAAGGACAAGCACACCCGAGAGCGCAGCTGGGCTCATGTGAACCCAGCGCCGCCTCTATCCAACGGCCCCAGCCGAGGCCCGCGGCCCCCCGCCCCTCACAGCCTGGACGCAGGAAGAGGGGAAGGAGAAAATGTGAAAGTAAGGGGCACAAACACACATAACTGATAATGCTGTGGGATACATACAATAATAAAGGGTCCCAAGGTGGTTCCCCCCCCCCATATAGGCTCACCATAGCCTATGGCCGGCTACCCTTTGTGACAGGGTAGGCGGCCCAGAGCAAAGCTCTGCCGAATGCCTGACCTTAGCCTGAACAGAAGCCGAAGCTGGGAGGCAGGATGGGTCCACTGAAACCAGGTGGGAATAGGGCTGCAGCAGCCGACGGGCTTGGGATGCCCCGCTTATCTGCGATATCCATGGAGAGAGAGTGAAAGATCCATCTTCGCAGTCAGACTGCAAGAGAATTCTGGGGAAGTAGCTGCCCTTATATGAGCCAGGAGGAGCCACAAGTTTCGTCTTGCAGTCAACTGCGCCACCCTGTGGCAGATTACCCAATTGTCAAGAATGAAGTGACCCAAGCAAGATGTGTACCAATGCTCGCAGCTTGGGCAACAAGCTCTGTGAATTAATGGCTATCATATCCAGAGATGAATTGGATCTTGTTGCAATAACAGAGACTTGGTTCAAGGATCACAATGACTGGGAGATAGCCATACCCGGTTACACATTGTACAGAAAAGACAGATTGGATAGAAAGGGCGGTGGAGTAGCCATTTATGTCAAGACTACCCTTCAATCAACAATAATTCAGCATACACATAATGAACTAGAAACTCTCTGGGTTACCATGCAGACTAAGGAGGGAGCTGTGGTCAGAATTGGTGTGATATATAGGCCCCCTGGACAATCTGAGGATCTAGATAACCTGTTAATAGATGAAATCAGTGGAATGGCAGAGAAGGGGGACGTTGTAATTACAGGTGACTTCAACATGCCTGATGTGGACTGGAATATCCCAAGTGCATCGGCATGCAAGAGCAGGACTATATTAGAGGCACTTAATGGAGTGTCTCTAAAACAACTTGTGACATTGCCAACTAGAGGAGATAACATTCTGGACTTAGTTCTGACCAATGGGGATCTGGTGTCCGAGGTCAGGGTTGAAGAAAATCTGGGTTCCAGTGACCATCAATGCTTATGGTTCAGAATAAAAACAGACATTGTGCAATCACACACCAGAACCAAAGTGCTAGACTTTAGGAAGACAAACTTCAAGGAAATGGCGGAGTATGTAGAAAGAAAATTAGGTGAGTGGAACAGAGTAGCAGAAGTGAGTGCCCAGTGGTCACTATTAAAAATGGCCATCTTAAAGGCAACTAAGCAATATGTGAAACAAACTAGCAAGAATAAAAGGAAGAAGAAACCATTATGGTTTACTAGGGAAGTCAGCACTATCATAAAAGATAAGAAGTCTGCTTATAAGAAGTATAAAGTAAGTGGAAGTGTAGCTGACAGAGAGGCGTATAAAATTAAACAGAGGGAAGCAAAACTAATTATAAGGACTGCTAAAGGGCAAAAAGAGGAAGAAATGGCCAAATCTATGAAGAGGGGAGATAAAACCTTTTTCCGATATATTGGTGACAGAAAGAAGAAAACCAATGCAGTCTCAAAAATTAGAAATAGGGAAAATAAATATATTGACGTAGATAAGGCTGTGGCTGACCATCTGAATAGCTACTTTTGTTCGGTATTTTCAGATAGTAGCAGGCACGGCCATAGCACAGCATCCCACTGGGAGGGCACAGCTCCGGAGTTTCTGGAGGCTGATGTCTTAGCGGAGCTGGCACATCTAAAGGTAAGTAAGGCAATGGGTCCAGATGGAATCCACCCCAGAGTTCTAAGGGAACTTCGATTTGTGATTGCAGCCCCTCTAACTGATTTACTTAACCATTCCCTTTCAACTGGTGAGGTTCCAGATGATTGGAGAATGGCCAATGTCGTACCAATCCATAAAAAGGGGAGTAGAGAAGAAGCCAGTAATTACAGGCCAGTTAGTTTAACATCTATAGTGGTCAAATTAATGGAAACACTCTTAAAAAAACAGATAATTTCCCATCTAAAAATTAATGACCTATTGGACCCAAAACAGCACGGCTTTACTGAGGGCAGATCATGTCAGACCAATCTTATTGATTTCTTTGACAATGTCACTAAAGTGTTAGATGAAGGTGGTGCTGTGGATATCGCCTATCTGGATTTTAGCAAAGCCTTTGACACTGTACCACATAAGGAGCTCATAGATAAGTTATTGAAGGTAGGACTCAATCCCTGGATAGTTCAGTGGATTTCCAGTTGGCTGAGGGATCGGTATCAGAGCGTTGTTGTAAATGGCGTGCAATCTGAACAAAGGCGAGTTACAAGTGGTGTGCCGCAGGGCTCTGTCCTGGGCCCCATTCTTTTTAATATATTTGTAAGTGACATAGGAGAAGGCTTGGTAGGAAAAGTTTGTCTGTTTGCTGATGATACAAAGGTTAGTAATAGGGTGGATATTCCTGGAGGTGTCTGCAACATGGAAAATGATTTAGCTTTACTGGATAGATGGTCAAAACTGTGGAAACTAGAGTTTAATGTCTCTAAATGTAAAATCATGCACTTGGGTAGAAGGAATCCCTGCTCTGAGTACCGTATGGGCAGTACTGTGTTAGCCAGGACCTCGGAGGAGAGAGATTTAGGGGTACTGATTACTGATAGCTGCAAGATGAGTGGACAGTGTAGCCAGGCAGTGGGAAAAGCAAGCAGGATGCTCGGCTGCATAGCTCGAGGCATCACCAGTAGGAAGAGGGAGGTTGTGATGCCGCTGTATAGAGCCCTGGTAAGGCCACAGCTAGAATACTGTGTGCAGTTCTGGAGACCTTACCTGCAAAAAGACATTATTCAAATAGAACGTGTCCAAAGGCGGGCAACGAAAATGGTGGAAGGACTTACACTTAAAACTTATCAGGAGAGACTTAAAGAACTTAATGTGTACAGTCTGGAGGAAAGAAGGGAGAGGGGGGACATGATTGAGACCTTTAAATATGTGAAAGGATTGAATAAGGTTCAGGAGGGAAGTGTTTTTAAGAAGAAACTTAACGATAGAACAAGGGGGCACAACCTGAAGCTAGTCGGGGGGAAGATCAGGAGCAATGTTAGAAAATATTATTTTACAGAAAGAGTAGTAGATGCTTGGAACAAACTTCCAGCAGAGGTAGTTGAAAAATCAACAGTCACTGAATTTAAACATGCCTGGGATAAGCACACATCTATCCTAAGATAAAGAGAACATACAGTATACACATAAGGGCAGACTAGATGGACCGTATGGTCTCCTTCTGCCGTCAACCTTCTATGTTTCTATGTTTCTATGTTTCTAAGATACCAAGAAAATATGTATGGCCAGAGAAGCTGATTGGAGGATAGCTGCAAGGTGGGCTAGTTGGAAAGGTAGGAAAAGGGAGTACAACTGGTGGGGATTCATGCAGCAGGGGAAGGACCAAAACCAACCAAAAACCAAAAAAAGTGACATCTTGGGTTTTAGTCCACTTTAAATTTTGTGTCTCTGTGCAGTAGTTCTATTTTGTCTCGCTAATTGCGAATCATTTCTACCTGTTGTCTGTTCCATCTGCACAACAGCAGGAGAAATTGATTTACAATCATTGTTGCTTCATAACTGGACAGATTGATTTCACAAAAGTGCGCTTGACTTTTTTTTTTTAATTTTGTTGTTTAAGTGTTACATTTATTTTTTGAGCTATGTAATTAGGAAAAGATTCAGAAAGAATAACAATAATTTATTTGCCAAGTACACAATGTGCACAAGGATCTCCTTTGCCAGTTTACACCCTTGCATACGGTACACTAGGAAAGGTTACAATATGCATTACATAACATTGGGATTCAAGGTTTCTGGAGGAATAAAAGCCAAATACAGTACATCAATAAGACAGTAGATATTATCTGGGGGCTTTGCTGGTGAAACATTTATTAATCAGATTGCTGAGGGGTAGAAGCCACTCTACGCTCACAAGGTGGCATTCTGAAAGGCCTCCTTGATGGAAGAAGGGCAAACAAATCGTGGCCTGGATGGTAGCAATCTGAGATGATTCCTCTGACACATGTCGTGAAATTTCTTTCATACACATAACAGATTGTTGGTAGGGAGGCATCTTCTATCCTCTCTGCAGTTTTAACAAGATTTTAGATTTTCCTCCCGTTTTTCTTGCTTAATCCAGCAAACCAACAGGAGAGGGAGAAGCACATGAATGAGCTGATGGTTACATTGTAGAAGTTGGTAAAAAAATAGGGATGAACGAACTGAACCAGTAGAACACGGTTTCGACTTGAATCTCAGGAAAAGTTTGGTTCGCCGCAAGCCCGAACTTCAGGCTCGATTCAGAGACACATTCGTCTGGACTTTCAGAGCTGTCTGTGTATGTTTTTGTGTGTGTTTGTCATTTTTTGTGGTTTTTACATTCCATTTTCCATTCGTACGTTCGTTCCCGCTAATGTGTATATGCGCTTTCGATGGACGAATCTAAATCTGATCATTTGCGTTAGTTCGGCTCATTTTCGGATCTAAATCTGATAATTTGCGTTACTTCAGATAACTTACGTTATTGGGATGGGTTTCCGTGTGATTCAGAGACCTGATTGCCGATGGACCTCCGCCCTATAAAACGGATTCTTTTTCGCTTCATTTACGGGACCTTTGAGGACCCGGATTGCTATTGTGGAACATGTTTTGCGGCTATGTGGAGGAGTCTGAGCGCATTCAGCTCCAAGGCATTGCATGTATCAGCATGGCCGAGGCCATAAATTGTACAGCAATGCATACCTGAATCAATACATTTCATGTATGCCTTATAAAAACATTTTAATGCTGAGTTTAATTAGTCCTGACCTTAATTAACATGTAAACCCACACATCCATCTAATTGGTACATTTTTTCAGACTTATGTCCTTTGTTATGTATATTTGGATTGTTGCACTTGAATCTTAATTTGTTGTTGGAGTTATTGTTTTAGTTGTTTACCTTGGCTTTGTGTAATTATTTTATATTTGGTTGCAGGAACCGCAAGATGTGCCACTCGCACAACATACAAGCAGTGTTTGGTCTGGATATGCGATTCCTCAGTGTTCTTGCAGGGCATCCAGGGTTGTCCCATGATGCTTATATATTGCGGAGCTCCGGCTTATTTCGTCAGTTTGAGTCAGGAAAATTATCTGGTGAATGGCTCCTGGGTAAGTTTGCTCACATTCCATCAATCTCTTTTCACTGTATGGCAATGAATATAGTTGATGACCCATGTCTTAACCTATGGTTGTTTTTAGCCCTTGAAGACATGTTAAACAATATTGTTGCTTAGCATGTGTATTTTAGGTTAGTATTTTTAAATTCTTTCAGGGGATTCTGGATATCTGCTCCTGCCCTTGCTCCTGATGCCCGTTCTTCGCCTGCAGAATGAGGACCAGGAGTTCTATAATCGGGCCCTCTGCAAAACCCGGGCCGTTGTGGAGAGGGCCTTTGGGCTTTTGAAGTCCAGATTTAGGTGTTTGGACCATACAGGAGGGGCACTGCAGTATGACCCCAACAAGTTTATACAAAAAATTTATTTTACGTTTTTTAACAGGGACCACACGTGCCAGAGTGGCACAGCTGAGTGCCAGGGTCCTTCAGTTGGTGGGCGAGATGCAGGAGCTGCGCGACTCGGGGGAAGAATAATGTTATGTGGCCTGCCATTGCTATGTATATATTTTACTACATTTTCTATGTTATTTTAACATTTTAAAATATGCTAAAAGTTTTATATTTTTTAACATAAAAAAAAATAAACAAAGTTGTAAATTTCTTGAAACAATTTTAAAAAAAGGCACTTGAAAAATGGCATTTAAGATTATTAAAAAAAAATGTCTCTGTCGTTTCCTTTTCTAAATACATTCATTAAGGGTTGGCTACCACAAAACGAATGTAAATCACAAAATTTAGATATGAAGATTTAGATATGAAGACTGCGAAGTGATTTAGGTAAGCTTTAGGTGTGAGAAATGGAAGAAGAATGAGACCGCGAAGTGATTTAGGTAAGCTTTAGGTGTGAGAAATGGAAGAAGAATGAGACCGCGAAGTGATTTAGGTAAGCTTTAGGTGTGAGAAATGGAAGAAGAATGAGAACGCAAAGTGATTTGGGTAAGCTTTAGGTGTGAGAAATGGAAGAAGAATGAGACCGCGAAGTGATTTGGGTAAGTTTTAGGGGTGGGAAATGGAAGAATATACTGAGCGCAAAGTGATTTAACTAAGCATTGTAGTAGAAGTGAGTGAACAAAATAGGTAGGCAAGCACATTAATGAGTTAAGTTTGTAGTGCGCAGGCGTAAGGTCGTAACAATTTTCGTCTGGACGATTATTTATAGAAAAAGGAATTCAGAATCTAGCGGGAAACGTAAATGATTTATCGAGGAGACGATGGAAAATGGGAAAAAACGAAAGCCTACGTTGTAACATGAGTAACATAAACGGAAAACGAAAGCTTGAAAATGGCATTCTCGTTGGCATACGAATGGATGGAAACTTTACTGAAGGCTTGCGATGCATGCTTTGAATCACGCATACACTCATACGCGAGCGGGAACAAAACGAAAAAAAACAGATCGACACAAAAACGAAAGTCTTTTTTTGTCGCTCTGAATCAACCCTTTCATGTGGTTTGCAGCAAAACGCTGAAGATGAACCTGATGGGATTTCACCGACCCCACCCCCCAGGTCAGTGCCAGCCAAGGAGAAGCAGAGAGACAGGGTCAAATGGTCGCAGCTTAGGAGGCCAGGCTAGCTGGGCCAATCAGGAGGAGCTATTGCAGGAGATAGTCACGTGATGCGCTAACTATCCACCATTATCGAGCTGGCGGTTGCAGAGAGAGCATTGCTCTTAGAGCAGGGACAGTTTAGGGCATTTTGAACCACAGCATAGGATAAAAGAAGGGACAGGAAAGGAAGTGGGCACATTGTAGTCCAACTGTCATTGTAGTACACCCTGTAAAATCTGAAAACTTCTGTAAGGTTTTTTTTTTTAATTTTTTGGCCACACCTGTCTGGTTTAGCTGGCCCGTCACTAGATTGGGGAACCTGGGGTACACAGTGCCTCAGTGTTAAAAACAGTTTAAAAAAAATCTTTTTCACCTGCCAAGGAATTTTTTTGGGGGGGCAGCTCTGTTTTAAGTGTGCACGCACCATCTTAGTTGGGGTCCACAGTGCCTCTTTGTTAAATACAGTTTAAAAAAACATGGGGGGCAGCTCTGTTTTAAGTGTGCAGGCCCCGTTTCTCTCTAAGTTGGGATCCATGGTGCCTCTTTGTTAACTTCAATTTAAAAAAAAACAAGAGGGGCATCTCTGTTTATAGGGGGCAGGCCTCGTCTGTAAGTTGGGGTCCACAGTGCCTCAGCCTTAAAAAAAAAAAAAAATCTTTTTCACCTGCCAGGTGATATTTTAGGGGACATGGGGACATCTGTCTGTTTTAGCTGCAATTCCTTCTGCCATTAAATATAAGGATGTTGGTGCCAGTACCAAGTCTGTGGTCAGCAGCCATGTGCCCAAGCCCAGTAAAAGTAGCACTAGCCATTTGCCCAGGCCCTGCCATAGTAGTGGTAGCATCCATTTGCCCAGGCCCATCACTGCTAGTAGTAGCAGCAGCAGCAATGTACACGGTAGTAGTAGCAGCAGCAGTAATGTACGTGGTAGTAGTAGCAGCATCTGCAGCAAGCAGAGTTGTCCATTTCCTGCAGTGGAGGAAAGCTCTGACGCGATGACTTTGAGATAGGTTGCAGTGAATTCTTCCTCCACTACAGGTACAAGTCACAGTAAGAAGAAGCCTTTCTCTTCCATCATCTCTTTCTTTACTGACCCCCCCCCCCCCCCAGTGGGGCATCAGCTTTTCGCAGCAGCCTGGTTGCTATGGATAGTGATGATGAGAATTTGTTTGATGACAGTCAGCCTTTGGAGTGTGTTGTGGAGGTGGAAGCAGTGTCCGAGACACATAGCAGTGGCAGTGGTAGTGGTGGTAGACATGGACATACTCGTGTTATGAAGGTGGTTGTGGTGTAGGGGGGCAAGTAGACCATGATGAAACATCAGAACAGAGAAGTGTTGGGAATCAGGAGGAGGGGTATGATTATGTCGTTTTGGACAGGATCTGGGAACCAGGCAACAAAGAAGGGACATTAAGGTTGATTCAAAATCCAAAAGTTAATTGATTTCGGATCGGGAATCGGAAGTTTGGGTGGGTGTTAGTCATTTTTTCCATTTTTTTTTGGCCATTTCGGATTCGCACGAACGTTCGGGCATAGACGTATATGCTCTTTCGATATTCGGAAGTTTTCCGATCCAAAACGGAAATTTTCTGTTCGTTCAGAAAACTTCCGCTAATCAGATGTGTTTCCGTGTGAATCAGAGAGCTGATTACCACCCAATAAATCCGTTTCATTTAAAAACCACTTCCGTCACCTTTGAGGACTCGGATTGCTATTGTTGAACAGGTTTTGTGGCTATGTGGAGGAGTCTGCGCGCCTTCAGCTCCAATTAATTGCATGTATCAGCATGGCCGAGGCCATAAATTGTTTAGCAATGCATACCTGAATCAATACATTTCATGTATGCCTTCTAAAAGCATTTTAATGCGGACCTTAATTAGTCCTTTGCATGTAAACCTTTATTTTGCCACACATCAATATAATTGCTATATTTTTTTAAACTTATGTCCTTTGTTATTTATCTTTGGATTGTTGTACTTGAATCTTAATTTGTTTTCGGATTAATTGTTGTAGTAATTATTTTATTTCATCTTTGGTCAGATGCATCACACTTACTGAGGAGAGGAGAGCGGGATAAGGCGCAGGGTGTGGGTTACAGCTGTGTTTTGCTCAGACACAGCAGAGCTGGGGGCCTGGAAAGGTCAGAAATCCCAGAATGCAGAGCAACACAGTCACAAGGCCCTTTCTGTTTGCAGGCTGCCTGATATTACCTGACCCGCCATCTTGGCTGTTTCCAGGCTCATAACATGCAGAAGATGCTGTTTTTTTTTTTCTTTGGAGAGCAATCTGTATGTACAGGGTGTGGGTAACAACACTAAAAATTTAAAGTTGTACCATTTCAAACCAAAAATTTAGATTAAACGCAAGAAAAAAATGCCAGGTCAAAAAACAAAAAAAAAAAAAAATCTGTATGATTTACTTTTAGAAATACATTCATTAATGGTTGGTTACCACTAAACGAATGAAATCAAGAAAAAGCAGATATGAAGATTCGCATGACCGCAAAGTGGTTTGGGTCAGTTTTAGAGGTAATAAATGTAAGTGTTAGACTAGCGCTAAGTAGTTGGAGTGAGCTTGGTAGTGTAATATATGTGGCCACATTTGTGGCAGAACAGTTTGATGAGTGTAGCTTGTATTGCGCATGCGCAAGATCTTCTACATTTCCGAACGAACGAATATTAGAGGTTAAAAACCATTCTAACCCATCGGGAAACGCAAGGAATTCGTGGACGATGGAAGAAGGGAAAAAACACATGCTGCCGTCGCAACAATAGATCACTCAACCTATAATTTACGATGGAAAATGACAGAGCCAAGGTCGGAAGCTAGCATACGAACGGACGGGCATTTTACGATAGGAAACGGATTAGTTTATAGAATCGCTCGCAAGTTCATACGAGTGCACGAGCATTCGGTAAAAACACAATTCTGTGAGATACTCACCTGTAGAATTGGTTTTTCTGGGAATCCATTCCATACACTCCTTACTCCTGGGTTTCCTCCTCCTCGCTGAGACATGTGACTGCAAGAAAGCAAACAGGTGCGGCCCTCCCGGCCCATAAGTAGCAGCCGCCCCTTAATCAAATCAGTTTACTTAAACAGCAGTAAAAATAATCTAGCAACAGGCCGGGAGGCCAAAAAGAGTCCATGTTACTACACATCAAACTCAAAAAAATTACTCTCAAAAAGTACGATAACCTCTTTTTCCCTATTTTTTTTTTTTTTTTATCTTTTTTTTTTTTTTATAATTTTAATACAATATATATATGCCATGAATAACCAAAAAGAAAAATGGCTTTAACACCAACAGAGAAGCGTCAGAAGATAACATGACCCAAAAAACGGGTGGGCCGGAGTGTATGGAATGGATTCCCAGAAAAACCAATTCTACAGGTGAGTATCTCACAGAATTGTGTTTTTTCTTCCAATCCATTCCATACACTCCTTACTCCTGGGACCTCCAAAAGCAGTGCCATCTATGGGCGGGATCCCCTGACGCAGAACAGCAGGCAGCTCATTTCACCACTGCCTGAAGAATCTTCCGACCAACAACAGCGTCAGCTGAGGCTCTAACATCCACCTTGTAAAACTTGGTGAATGTATGAACTGAAGACCAGGTGGCAGCTTTGCAGACCTGTTCCACCGAAGCTTGGTGCTGAAAGGCCCAAGAGGCACCAATGGCCCTAGTGGAATGGGCCGTGACTCGAAAGGGGGGTTCCTTCCCCTTGGCCGAGTAGGCTCTAATCACTGCCTGCCTAATCCACTTGCTAACAGTGGCCTTAGCCGGTGGGAGCCCCTTTCTGGATCCTTCTGAAATAACAAAAAGAAGATCCGACTTGCGGAAGGCATCTGTAGCTGCCAAATAATACCTTATGGCTCTAACTACATCTAGAGAATGAAGTGCCCTTTCCTTAGCGCTAGACGGATTTGGGCACAAGGAGGGTAAAACCACCTCCTGATTAAGATGGAAAGGAGAAACAACCTTAGGCAAAAAATCTGGCTTAAACCGAAAAACCACCTTGTCTTTGTGCAACTCAAAATAAGGAGTTTTCATACATAAAGCGGCTAATTCCGAAACACGCCGCACAGAAGTGATTGCCACTAAAAATACCACTTTAAGTGTCAAAATGCTTACTGGAGCGTCGACCATAGGTTCAAAGGGAGCCCCCTGTAGAGCCGTCAATACCAAATTCAAATCCCATACTGGCAAAATAGACTTGCGCGGTGGACGGACATGGGTGACTCCCTGAAAAAAAGTCTTAATGAGTCTATTACAAGCGATAGACTTCTGAAAGAAAATGGATAAGGCCGACACCTGTCCTCTCAGGGTGCTTAAACGTAGGCCCATCTCTAAACCATCCTGCAGGAATTCTAGGATCCTAGAAACCGAATACTTTCTACATGAAACCTTCCTAGCCTCACACCAGGATATAAAGGATTTCCATACTCTGTAGTAAATCATGGAAGACGATTTCTTCCGAGCCTGAATCATGGTATGAATGACTTTGGCTGACAAACCTTTAGCTGCTAGGACCGAGGTTTCAATAGCCAAGCCGTCAAAGCCAGCATCTGTAAATTCGGGTGCCGTAGCGCCCCCTGAGTGAGAAGATCTGGCACGATCGGTATGCGCCAATGGTCTACCGCCATCCTCCTTATGTCCGCAAACCAACTTCTTCTTGGCCAATGAGGAGCTACTAGAATGGTAGGTATCCCCTCTTGAATTATCTTTCTTAGAACACGACTCAGAAGTGGAAACGGGGGAAAGATGTACAGAAGTTTGAACCCTGCCCAAGGGACTGACAGGGCGTCCGTGGCTAAGGCCAGAGGGTCCCTCGACAGGGACACGAATACTGGCAGCTTGTGGTTGTGTCTGGATGCAAAGAGGTCCACCTCCGGACGCCCCCAACGAAGACAAAGGGCTTGAAAAACCTGACGATTGAGAGACCATTCTCCCCAACGCAGAGTCTTCCTGCTTAGCGCGTCGGCTTCCTGGTTTACTACCCCCGGAACATAGACTGCCGAAATGCAGGGGACATTCTCCTCTGCCCACGTCAGAATCCGGCTTACCTCTTCCAGAGCACCCTTGCTCCGAGTACCCCCCTGGTGGTTGATATAGGCTACCGCTGTCCGATTGTCCGACTGGATCTGGACTGCTTGCCCCTTTAAGCTGGGGGTCAGATACCGGAGTACTAGCCGGATAGCTCTCAATTCCAATACATTTATGGGAAGCTGATTCTCTCTCGGTCCCCACTGACCCTGGATCTTCTGGGACTGCCAAATGCCGCCCCATCCTGAGAGACTGGCATCCGTGGCAACTATCTGCCACTGTGGCGCCAAGAAGGACCTGCCTACCGACAGATGGAGAGGGTCCATCCACCACAGGAGAGAATGCTTGGTCAATGGGGACAGAACCAAGACCTGATCCAGCGACTGCGGGGTCCGATCCCAGCTTGCTAATAAATCCCACTGAAGGGGCCTCATATGAAACTGGGCGAAAGGTACTGCCTCGAAGCAGGCTACCATCAGACCTACTACCCTCATTCCCAGCCGAATAGTCGGCTGCCTGCAAACCAGAAGGCCCTCTATCTGATTCTGAATTAGTCGAGCCTTCTGCTCCGGCAAAAAAACTTTGACCTGGACAGTGTCCAGAGTCATACCCAGGAAGTTCCTTACTGACGCCGGAGTGATGTGAGACTTCGGGTAGTTGATCACCCAGCCGAATTCTTCCAGAGATGACCGAACCGTCTGTGTGTCCTCCAAAATCTGCTGCTGTGAACTGGCTGAGATTAGGAGATCGTCCAAATAAGGGACGATACGTATCCCCTGGCTCCTGAAGATTGCCATTAGACCCGCTAGGACTTTGGTGAACACTCTTGGAGCCGAGGATATTCCGAACGGAAGTGCCACGAACTGAAAATGCTGATCTTCTAGGGCAAACCTCAGGAATCTCTGATGCCCTGGGAATATAGGTACATGCAGATACGCGTCCCTTATGTCTATGGAGGTCATAAGATCTCCGGGTCGAACTATTATTAAGGCAGACCTCAACGTCTCCATGCGGAAATGCTTCACGCGGATGTATTTGTTGAGATCCTTCAGATCTAAAATGGGACGAACCGACCCATCCTTCTTGGGGATTATAAAAAGGTTGGAATAAAACCCCTGACCTTCTTCCTGAAGGGGTACTCGACAAACCACCCCTTTTTAAAGGAGGAGCTGAACTGCGAACTTCAGGGCCACTAGCTTTAGCCGGTTCCGGGATGCCCCTGATCGAAGGAACCTCGCGGGTGTTTTGGCCGAAAACTCGATTTTGTAACCTGAAGACACCACTTCCTGGATCCATCGGTCTGCTACATGGCGTCTCCAGATGTGAGCAAAAAGCAAAAGCCGTCCCCCCACCCGCTCGGGTGAGGGCGCCCCCTCATGCTGTAGTAGATTTGGCTGGAGGTTTAGGTCTATTTCTCCAGACCCCTCCTGCCCTATTACGCGCTCTTCCTCTACCCCAAAAATCTCTTCGGGAACAAGACCGGAAAGCGCCTCTGCCCCTCCGAAAGGGCCGAAATGACGAAGACCTCTGAAAAGGTCGAGTCGACCTCCTCCTTTGAGGTAACTTGCCATCCTTTACCAAACCATCCAGCCTTTCACCAAAAAGCCTGTTCCCAAAAAAGGGTAAATCCGTGAGCGCCTTCTTAGCGGCGGTGTCCGCCGACCATTGCCTAAGCCACAACGAGCGGCGCAAGGCCACTAGGAGAGCAGAGGTTCTAGCCGCCAGCCTGACCGCATCCTCCATTGCAGTAATAACAAAAGCATTAAGGTCCAAACAATCCTTAAGGTCCTTGGACTCCTGGGACAGCCTGCGAGACTTAACTCTGGCTAAGTTTCTCTTCATCTTTTTCCTCGTGGCCAGGGACACAATGGCCGTGGCGCAAACTGGGCGAAGCAAGGAACCTATCATGGCGAAAGCATGGCGGGCCAGCTGATCCATACGTTTCTCAGTGGAATCTCTAAGAGAACCCGTAGTAGCGGATGGCATTATCGACGCGTTAGATAAACCCGCAACCGGGGAGTCCACCTCCGGCGGATAGGACCACAACTTTATTATTTCTGCTGGAAAGGGATACCTAGAATCTAAAATCTTTGGGACCGCCGGCAGCTTATTAGGATTTTCCCATTCCTTAAAAATCATCTTAGAGAAGTGAGGCTGTTCTGGGAACACCTGTCTTTGCCTGACAGGCCTAAACAGGTCATCCCTCCTCCTCTTCGCTACCTCAGGTGGAGAGATATTCAAGGTGTCAAACACCATAGACAACAGACCCTCTGTTTCATCCATGAGGAGAGGATCTTCATCGGACGAAAACAAGATAGAATTACTGTCCTCTTCTGATTGCAGCTCGCCCCCAGAAGGCAGCTGCTCCTCCAGATACTCCTCGTCCTCCTCTTCTCCAAAAGAGGCAAATAAATCCTCTTCCTCTGCAACCGGCTCCAAATGCCTTCTCTTAAAGGTGGCTTTCTTTGGAAGCACAAGAGACAACTGCCTCTCCAGACTATCCAATCTGTGAACCAACTCCGACCGCACCCCACTGCCTTCTCCCTCTTTTGGGGAAGCAGGAGGTGGACGAACCATAATGCCCTCGGCCACAGCTGGGCTAACAATCCTGTCAGTTGACCTGTTATGGTCTAGGCCGATCTTCACGGCGCAGGCGGAGCAGACCGTGCCAAAGTTACCCAGGGGCCGGTAACAGCGTGTGTGAAGGGAGAGGGAGAGGGAGAAAGGGCTGGGACCCGGCTGGGAGACATCACAGAGGCTGGAAGGACGCCAAGCCGGGAGGACGCGAGGTGAATCGCTCCCCCCGCAGCACCAGCGCCCGCAATCCGGAGGAGGGAATACTCCCTGTAACTCCGGTGATGCCTACCTGTACCTCGAGCGGATCCTGTCTCGCACGCTGAGGAAGTGAAGGCTGGGAGGAAGAGATCTCCTCCCCAGAAGATAGCACATGGTCTGAGTCTACTCCCAGCGTGACGTCAGCCTCGCTCTTAAAGGTACAGGAACAAAACAACACTTTTTTTTTTTTTTTTTTTTCAACAAAAAGTAAGTGTAAAGCATGACACAAAGGATATTTCCTGCGCAGGGTCATACCTCCCGGTATACCCACTACGCATCTCTTTTAAAATAAACAATTTGTAAAAGGAAAAAATAAAAAACCAAACGGAAGAGGGAAGGGTTGGGTAAACATATCCTCAGCAGGTACACCAGAGAAAAACCTGCGGCTGACTTGCCTTTCAAAAGGCCTGCAGCCCAGAGTCCATCGCTCTGCAAGCGCCCCAAGACCCCGGCGCTTCACCATACCTTCACGGCCCCAAAAACAGCCAATGCTGTGGAGGCATAACAAGGGTCTTGAGGGGCCGTGGGAGTAAGGTCCGTAGCGAGCCGACAGGGTTCAGTCCCCCGCTTACCGCTAATAATCCTTGAGAGCACCTAATCTTCCACAGTCATCTTGCCACTGCAAGAAAGAAAAACTGATTTGATTAAGGGGCGGCTGCTACTTATGGGCCGGGAGGGCCGCACCTGTTTGCTTTCTTGCAGTCACATGTCTCAGCGAGGAGGAGGAAACCCAGGAGTAAGGAGTGTATGGAATGGATTGGAAGAAAAAATACCATGATCGGCAACAAAATCAAAGCTTTTTAATGTTTCTCTGAATCGACCCTATTGTCAGAGTAGGATGGTACATCTGGCACTGGCAGCAACAGAGCGCAGAGCCAAGGTAGGGCCAAATCATCTGCAAAACTGCACAGGGCTAGGTCTGCTGGTATGGTCCACTCAGGAGCAGGTGATGGTGACACTGATGTGGCTTTTGCAGACTCCAGAAAAAAGCCTGCCAGAGGAGAAGCAAAATCAGGTGGTGGTGGTGGACATTCTAGATCTTATTTACGGTACGTTGCCGTGTGGCTATTCTTTCGTACCTTCCCTGGAGAACAAAACCTAGCACAGTGCCAGATCTGCAAGCAGAAATTTAGCGGTAGCCAGAGCACAAATCCGGAAATAGGAACTACAGCTCTACATAGGCCCCTGGATCGGCATCACAAAGCTGCATGGGATAATCCTGTTGCTACCCCTCTAAGAAAGGGATCGTTTTTGGAGTGCGTGTCAGCTACTGCCAGTGACTGGCCTACACAAGGCCTACACAACCACCACAGGTCTCCTGTCCATCTGCCTAGTCTTTCAGAACTGCTAATGCCACTACTACCACCAACAGCACCTCCGCTGCCACCCTCTACTACTACTAGAACTACACAACCGCAGGTCTACTCTATGTGTTTCACAAAATGGGTACATTTATCAAAGCTTGCAAAAAAACATTGTTTGGTCTTCTTCAACTAAGTTGTCAAGATGCCAATCCCGCTGCTACCGCCGTAAAGATGGCATCATTTTTTGGAGGCTTGCCTGCTACTGCCAGCCCTACACAACCACCACAGACCTCCTGTCCTTCTGCCTAGTCTTTCAGCACTGCTAATGCCACTACTACCACCAACAGCACCTCCGCTGCCACCCTCTACTACTACTAGGCTTACACTACCACAGGTCTACTCCGTGTTTCACAAAATGGGTACATTTTTCAAGGCTTGTAAAAAAAAAGCCATTGTTTGGTCGTCTTAAACTAAGTTGTCAATCCCGCTGCTACCATCATAAAGATTTGTGTTTCACAAAATAAGAACATTTATCAACTTTTTCAACTAAGTTGTCAAGATGCCAATCCAGCTGCTACTGCCGAAAAATTGGGACCAAGACGCCAATCCTGCTGCTACAGCTATAAAAATTGGATCATTTTTTGAGTGCTTGCACGCTACTGCCCGTCCTACATAACTGCGGGTCTACCCCCAGTGATACCCAAAATGAATACATTTTTCAGATTCTTTTCACTTTGGCAGAAAGCAAACCGTTGCTTCTCCCCATTTTCTATGTGCTTTAAACTATCAAAGACAGCCACGGGCTATTGAAATGCTAATTTGATCGTGGTAAATGCTAATCTGATTGTGGTAAATGCTAATTCGTCCTCTTAAACATGTTTTTATACAGCCATGGGTGACTTCAGAGTATTATAAAGGACTTTTAGGGTCGTCAGCCATTGTTTTCCATGCATTTTAGATGAAAGTTCGTCCAAACCAAACTAGTTGGGACCGAACCAAGCTCTTTTGGAAAAGTTCGGCGAACTGCCAAACAGAACTTTTGAAATGTTCACTAATCTCTAGTAAGAATCCTTGTAGAAAGTCTTGTCTCCTTCAGCTGTCACAGGGAGAAATGTCTTTACGGAGCTTTTTTCAGTATTGTGGTGATGAACTTGTCCCACTTGATGCTGTTCGAAATGGTGACACCCAGAATTTTTGTGTCCATAACGTTATCTCTTTTTCCCCTATGGATAATGCTGTTGTGGTGGACGTTGGAGTACAACGAAAGTCCACAATCATCTCCATTGTTTTGCCGGAGTTAATTACCAAACCAACCAGTTGTTAATCTCTGCAACGTTGTTTATGTAAGCATCATCCCCTCGGTTCCTAATCAGACCGATGACTATCGGTTGTATTATCGGCAAACTTAAGGATCTTAACAAAGTTTGCTGAGGAGATGCAGTAATTCATGTAAAGCGTGAAATGAATCAGTGACAGGACACATCCCTGGGGTGTGCCTACATTCGCGTTTCTAGTGCTGGATGGGAAGGGGCCAGCTTGACCTGTTGGAATCTGCCTGTCAAAAAACTTCTAATCCAGACGCATAGTTGTTGATGGATGTCAGGCTGGGCCATTTTATTGATTAGCAGATTTGGCCATGATCGTGTTGTAAGCAGAACTGAAATCTAGGAAATGTATTCTAGCATAAGAGTCTGGATGATCCAGATGTTCATACACCTACTTTAGGACCATGCTGACAGTCCTCCGAGGATCTGTTTGGCCTGTAGGCCAACTTGGAGTCTGTGATCTTTGGGTGTCATAGTATTAAGCGCTCTAAGGTCTTTATGACCACAGACGTAAGTGCAAGCGGTCTATAGTCATTTAGAGAGGAAATCTTTTTTGGTGCTGAAATGATACTCTTCTTGAGGCAAGGTGGGACCCATCCAGGTTTTAGGGATGCATGAAAGATATCCACAGGGGCCTCTAAAAATTGGTCAGCACAAGATGATAGATAATTTATAGATAGGCCGTCCAGCCCTCATATCGAGAAGCCCCACTTTGTGAAACCCCCAGGGCACTGGTAAAAACTCACCTTTCGCCACTCCAGTTCAGCAAACGGTTTTGATTGTTTACAATAGGGAGTGCACGCCCTTGCCCCAGCCATTGAGTTAAGCTGGGGCGGAATTGTGTGTGCCACCAGGGATACAGGGGATACGGCAGCGCACACCCCCTGTTGAAATTATTCAGAGCCCCTTGTTGAATGCCATAGTCAAGGCAAAGCACTCTAATTGAATGAGAGCCCATGCATGCACCATTGGCTTGAGGAAAGCTGAGATTTATTGGGTAAGCTAGGGGGTTTACACAGTGGCGCATCCCAAGTCGGGGGCATGGAACAAACCCCGGGAAGGTCAAATTCTCTGGTTTTATTCTGCAGTGCAATAGGCAATACTATAGTGACATGATGGATTTTTACTGCATCCAAAAAATAATATATTCAAGTTACCAATTACGTAGAAACCATGCAAAATGTAGCCCAAGGAAAGGTGATAATACAGTTGTCTTTCCTAAGTATATAAATTGTGTACAAGCTAGACAGCACATCAATGCCTATTTTATAAACATATTTCAGTGGCATAAAGCCAGACCTGGAAACAAAAAATACAACATCTCAAGCAGGATATGATGTCACAACACCTGCTCTTGCAAATGGGATCAAGATAAAACATGTGTACACTGACACTGTCCTCCAGGGGATTTTCCTTTACTTTCTAATAGGCTGTATTTTAAAAATATATATAGTTGAATGAGAAAAAGCAAGTTGTGTAGCTGACATATCCTCTTCCTAAGATTGCAGGGTGCATATGATTATTAAAGCAATGTTTCCACAGTGAAATCACTTTATCACCTTTTGGGTTATGTTTCCTTACCTCCCATGCAGCTGATTCATTCTGCTGTGCCACTAGAAACTTAGCCCCCTTTTCCGTAGCACTAGCCACCCTCAGCCTTTATTTTTAATGACTACCTTTTACATCCTAAGGGGAGGTTGGAATCAGCAGAATTCAAAAATCAGACTACAAATCCCCCAGTATATATTAAAATACTCCAAGCACACTTAAAGTGATCCTATACCCAGAAATGTTTCTTATGCAGTCACCTTCTATCTCTAGCCCCAAAACAGCCTGTGTTTTTTTTCATTAAAGCCTTTGCACAATATTCATAAATCACTAATTGGGTGCAGTATGATGTTCAAAGGGTGCCTATATGGCTTCCTTGCTGTGCAACAATGCCCCCTGGTGCCCTCCAGCAATGATTAATTTAGTTAAGCACACCTCAGTATTGTCGGAGAGAGGGGGCACAGCCTCTTTTAAGTACATTTACACGTGAAAAAGCGTGTGTATGTGTAATTCTTGTGTATTTTTTTTGTCCATTTTTGAGCTTCTCGTGTGTTTTTTTCTTTGTATTAGCATTTTCATGGTTTCATTTAAGCCTTTTCGTTAGCGTATCTAATGTGTAATTGCTTCGTATTGTTTTCGCATTGATGTGTACAAGTCATGATTATTATGGGCTTGCGCATGAGTAAGAGCCCTGATTACAGCTGCGAGAGAGGCCAATAAAATGGGATCTTTCAGGCTCCATTTACAGACTCTTCCTGGTGAGTTTGCGCTTTTGTGGTGTGTGGGAGCCTACCACCTTCTTTTATCCACCCCAAAATCAACTTTGTATATGGTATTTAAAACAAATTTTAAATATTTTTTATATGTTTTTATTTTTCTACTTTTATATTTTCAAAAAAATATTTTTATCAATGATTAAAAAAACATTTTAATAATTAAAAAATAATTATAAATAAAAAAAATACAGAATGAATATTTAAATAATGTTGTGTTGTCTTTCATTTAATATAATTAACAATCAGTGTAATGTTGACATTATATCCATGTGGGCATCCCAAATATACAACTATCAAGGAGAATGAGCTTCACTTGAAAGAAGAAAGTGGTTAAGGTATGCATTAGGAAGAAGAAAAGAAGAATGCATGACGACCTTGGCATGTTAAGTACTTTGGAACAGAAGAGATTTGGCACAGCAATAAGTAAGTAATGGGATAGCAGGGCCAGGGTATGGGAAACAGTTAAAAGAAAGAGGCTCTCATGCGTACAAGCCAGCATATGTGTACAAATTTCACAAAAATGAAAATAAAACGGAATATAGGGGTTAAATTAAGGGTAAAAACAGGTCTTTTTCAATGGGAACTAGCAGGCAACCACTGAAACATTTTGTTGCAAGGTACGTGGAAAAACACTATAAAAACGCTAAGTGACGAGTGTTTTGCTTCAACGTCTATGAAAGCGATGTCCATGGAATAGACCTTGAGAGCCATACTCGCAGCGGCGTACGCAACTGCAAACCTAGTACGACGTGCACACGATGGAGGCTCTGAATCATGCGAACGCATGATAACTTAACCCTTTTGTTGCCAAGCACGTAACACCTACGTGCTGGCTTGGCTGGGCCTTAAGTGCCAAGCACGTAGGTGTTACGTGCTTGACTTTCCTCGCTTGTAGTTTAAAAAGTAAAAACAACAAATACTCACCTGACCCCTTGTTGGATCCGGCCGGGTCTCCTCTTTAATTTGGTGCCATCCGATCCCCCGTGGGGGGTCGGATGGCTCCAGGAGAGCCCCCGGAATAGGCCGCCCCCCCCCCCGCTTCTGCAGCAGCAGCTTCTAACTGTAAAAAAAAAAAAAAATAAAAATGACATTCACTTACCTGTCTGTGCGCTGGCTCCCGCTGTCCCTCCTCTTCACCTGGGGGGCCTCCGATCCCCCCCCAGGACTTACCGATCTTCAGGAGAGAGCCTGGGAGGCTCTCTCCTCTCTTCTGCACGATGGCGGCCGCCATCATGCCTCTAAGCCCCGCCCCCTTGGGGGCGGGGCTTATGAAGTCATCCCGGCCCCGATCTCAGGCTTCAGCCTTCTCAGCTTCTCAGATGCCGGTGATCGGTGCCCTGGAAGGAGGTGGCAGGAGATCCTCTGATCTCCTGCCTTCTCCTTCTCTGGATGCCGATCACCGGCATCTGTCAGCTGAGCGGCGAGGGACAAGAGCTTGCAATCGAAGGTAAGTACAGTAAAAAAAAATTTTTTTTTTTTCTAATAAAATACTTTTTATTATTGTGTAGTGTTTTTTTTCACATTAACCCTTTGTGAGCTGGTAAGGGGTCCATGAGACCCCTTATACCAGTTCACAAGGCTGGGGGGGTGGCAAGTCACCTGCCCTAGCGGGTGGCTTGCCATTAACCCCCGCACCCCCATTACCTGCCTCCCCAAAGGCCAGGGGGGGGCAGAAGAGCCCGGGCCCACATAGGCTATGTGGGCTCGTAGGCTGCAGGGTGGGGGGGCCACCAAAGCTGGCCCCCCCACTCTGTGCCTACAAGCCCCCATAGCTGGTCCCGGGCTGGTTACTTTGGGTAAGGGGGACCCCACGTCATTTTTTTTTTTGGATTTTGAAGGGTTTTTAACCCTTCAAAATCCAAAAAAAAATGGGGTCCCCCTCCCCGGGAAGGGGGACCCTATGTCATTTTTTTTTTTAATTAACCATTTGTCATCCAGCAGCTATAAAAGGCTTCTGGGCAGGAAAGGGTGTCTACCTATACATATGTGGTATCGCTGTAACCGGGAGAAATTGGGGTTTCTCACGCAATAAGATTTTATTGACAAACTTACATTTTTTATTACAAAAAACTCTACAAATTGTAAAAAAATGTTTTTTTTTTGTTTTTTTTCACACATTTCACCCCAAAAAATTGAGAATACACCTAAAAAATACAAACAAGACATTTCATGTTAAAGCCCAGACTCTGTTGAAAAAAACAATATATAATTTTCCTGGGAAATCCCTGGAAATCCCTTCAAAAATGACAGTTGAATATGTGTAGCGCAAAATGGTGAAACATCGTCTGGCAACAGGGAGTGGCAAATGCTGCAGGTAGGCTGGCAGCGAAAGGGTTAAAGAAAGCCATGTGTAATGTTCACACTTAGGAACAAAAATGAAATGGAACATGGGGGCTGATTCACTAATAACGGCAGGTATTCCCCAGATGAGCGCCTGTATAGAGGTGCTTAGAGCGACCACTAGTAGATACTGTAAGCGGGTAACCTGGTCGGCATTGATGAATGTGAAATATGTTGGGCGCTGTAACAACAGTACAGCGCTGCAGTGAGCGAGAGATAGCGCCAGCTCAGTGCGTCTGGCACTCGGCGCTCCACACCATATTTAACAAAACACTAGACACACACAGAATCAGCGCTCTAAAGCTGGACACTGTCGCATAGCGTGCCAGACGCTATATGATTAAAGTCTGTTTTTGAACACGTATCCACCTGTAACAAAGCGAAAACACATGTAATGACATTGTTTTAACACTGTGACAATAACACTTTAGTGCCAGACCTGTAATGACAATTCTGTATAAAAATATAAAAAGTCCAAAAAGTTTCTAAAAGTGTTTGCTTGTAGCCAGGAGAGGTCACACAATGATTTGCGCAAAAAAAATGTAATTGCCAAACACGCTATTTATACACAACTAATGAAGCCCCATTGAAATGTATGGGAGAGCGCTACAGAGCGACAGGTACTTCATAGCTTTCCTGAACCTAGAGCGCCAGCACTATGCGCTGAGCCGCCTGTATTAATACATGTGAGGCTACATGGTGCTCACCAGATTCGCTTTCTAAAATGTGGCTTTGCGTACAGAACCCCGCGTTCACCAGACGCTGCCTGCCGCTACGAGGCACTACATGGCGCTATCCCTTCTTAAATAACCCCCATACAAGGCTCTGAATCAACCCTATTGTGTCTGAGGTAAAGCAGAGAGCAGAGCAGAGAGTCTCCCTCTCACAGCAGCAATGACAGGCTGGTGAAGGGAGGAAGGACTCAGCCATATCAGTTATAATCACTGCAATAAATCTGAAAGCAAAAGAAAAAAGAAACACAGCTTGTTTTGGGGCACTGGGCTGGGGATAGAAGTTGATAACATAAACGTCCTTTTGAAGTATAGGATGACATTAAAGAAATATTTGCAGAGCACCTTTTTTCTTTTGTTCTGCAGCTGCCCAAAATGCCCTCCTGGTAAAATATTAACCCTTAAAAGTGGAATAAACCCCACCAGGCCACTGGCGTTTCCCTGAGTGATTCTGAATCAGGATGCCTTGCTTTGTGAAACCCCCAGGGTGCCGGTGATAACTCAACTTTCCCCAGTCCAACGGAGCATGTGTGGGCTCTCCAGGAATCAGAGCGGTTTGCGTTTCGGCAAATGGCTCTGATTGTTTAGAAAGGGAATCTCGATGCCGCATCAACTGTGGCAGCGTGTGCATGCTCCCGTCCCAGCCTAACTGAACATGTGCTCCACCGGGGATACAGGGGAGCCCCTTGAAGCTTTTTTTTTCCCCTTTAAAAGGACAGCCTTACATTTTCTGTCCAACAGCAGCTAGTGTGGTGTCTAGTTCCACCATCTGCAAACAAACAGGTTGATGCTCCTCCACCACTATCACAGTGAAATTAGTGGGCAATTGCAATAGAAGGTTAGCAACCAACAGAAAGCACACAGCAGTGGGAACATGAGCAAGAAAGTCATGGTCCAGATCTAAGGCACATCTGGGTTGTTCCCCATCTACTGCAGAGGAAAAAAAGTGATGATAGCTGTTATTGTTTGCCCAGAAACAGCGCTTAAAGTGGACCAAACCCACAGCCGATGGCCCTGGAATCTATCAGTTTTCAGGGCTGACTGATTCCTCCCCCCCAGGGGATGCCCTGCTGTGTAAAACCCCCAAAAATGTACCTTCTCTCCCATCCATGCAGCCGTCGTCAGCTATTTACTTCATTTCTGAAACAAATTAATTGTGACAGTTATTTGAGGATTATCTTAACATAAAGGACCCCCTTCAGCTACCAGCTATGTAATGTCCTGGGAAAGTTCAGAGCTGTAGTTGTACTCTTTTTAGGATTCATGTCTGTCTCAGTAGGTGATCTGCCTTTATTGATTAATGATGATGGTGGTAAAAAGGCAACCACAAACCACAATTAAGAAAATAATATTGCCACTGTGTTATGTGATTTATGTGATAGATGGAATCTTTGTATGCTTCATTGTGGGCAATGCATCAGCCCAAACAAATAGCCAATCTCCAACAGGCCACAGATGAGGATTTGAAAGTCTCTGGACCACCAGAGCGAATTACTGTCACTGCTGACAATCAGAAAAATAGAGGGCCTTATTTATGATGGGCGCTATTCAGCATCCATCTTGCTGGTGGCCATAACGCCAGTTTTGGAGCTTTGGAGCTCTGGCTAGAATTCACAGCCAAATACTAATTTGCTTTGATTGTTGCACCGTGTCAGCGCCTGCTGGACCCGACTGATGATTATCCCTAAACAGTGAGCGCCATTTTGTACCACTGTTTTTTTGGCACTGCACAGCATATATATATGAATATTTTCCTTCTTAAAAAGATTGGCGCCTGTATTTTTGGTCATTTTTCAGCATTCTATCATTACAGTTACTAACAATCACTGGTGGGGGCAAATGGGGAAAACTTTACAGTGCGTGGAAGTAATCCCGTGATTAATTATTCGATTGTTCAGGGCTTCCCTAAAAATGAATAAAAATGTAGAATCAAAACCACTTTTTCCTAAAAAAAAATAAAACTATGCAAACAAGAAAAAACAAATACGAAAAAGCAAGGTCATCCAAACTGAACAACACCCAACCTACACAGGTACTCTCAAAAGGTAGGGTTGCCAAACACCCCATTAAAGCATGTGAGTAAGGGGAATTTTACTTAAAAATTTCATCTCTGCAGACAAAGTGTACACCTTGCGCTTTTTCAACTAAAACGACCCTTTACATTTGAGATACACCCCACAAATCTATATTCCCTGAAAGTAAACACCTTAAGCTTTCTAGGTGTTCCCAGCTTATTGTAGTGCTTGCATCATTCCCTCAATGAATTCTTTGGTTGCACAGGGTTTCCCTAATAAATGTATAAAAAGCAGAGCAAAAACCTAATTTTCCTAAAATATCAATATGCAAATAAGAAAGAACAAGCTAAATCTGAAAGCGCAAGGTCCCCCAAACAGAACAATACCCAACATGCATAGTTACATTTAACCCTTTTAACTGCCAGCCTACTTGAGATTTTGTCACCTTTTGCGTTATGTTTAACTGTGGTTTTTGCAGAAATTTGCAGGAAAATTATATATAGTTTTTTTTAGCAGTGTTTGTAATTTTTTCCATGCTTTCAAAATAATTTTGGTAAAAATGAAAAAAATAGAATATTTAATTTTAAAAGTTTGTGGCTTTTTAAAATAATGTTTAATTCCTTCTGATTACAATGGTACCTCATATATATCGATAGATCCCCAGTTCTGGCCCAGGATACCCCCCCAAACTGAAAGAGCACTCTATGACATTTTCAATTAAATTATAACTAATATCTGCACTATCAAGGGTTACATTTTAAATACATGGGCCTAGTGCCCCCCTCTTTGGGGGGGCACAAACATTCTTAACATTTTTAATGGTTAAAACCTCACGGGCTGCAGGCTCTTCCGCTCCACCCCCAAGGCTTTAGGGTGACAGTATGTAATGGGGGCCAGAGGTTAATGGAAAGTCACGCGCGTCAGGTGACTTGCCAGCCTAACCCAAGCCTTATTAACTAGTATAAGGGTCTCATGGATTCCTTACCAGTTCACAAAGGTTTAAATAGGTTAAAAACTCCTCAGAGAAGGCGTCTTTTTTTTAAAACAATGATCATAGCTGTCACTTGGCAGCTGGTACTGATCGGTAGAGGCTGGGTGGGGAAGCAAGGGATCGGAGTTCCCTGCCTCCCCACCCAGCCTATAAAAGGCGGGGTAAGCAGCGGCATTGCAAGCAGCGGCAGCAGCACTGCCAGAAGGGGCAGCGCTCTTTTGGGCTCTCTTCTATCACTGAAAGAACCCGGAGGAAGATCGAAGCAATTCAAAACAATGTGTGAGCATTTTGCACTATATATGTTTAACTGTGATTTTTGCAGGGATTTCCAGGGATTGATAGGAAAATTATATATTGTCTTTTACAGCAGAGTTTCTGCTTTAACATGAAATGTCTTGTATGTAATTTTTTCAGTGCTTCCAATATGCAGAAACATTTTTAAAATTATGTTTTACATTTTAAGCAATTTTTTAATAAAGAATTTACGTTTTTCAAGAAAACCATTTTGCGTGCAAAAGCCCCATTCCTCCGGATTACAATGATAGCACATATGGATTGGTACACACCCCCATTCCTGCCTAGGAAACAGCACAAACTGAAACAAGCGCTTTAGATGATTTTTAAATAACATACAACTATTATGTGCACTATCAAGGGTTAAACCTTTAAAAAAATTGCACCAGAAAAAGCCATTAGCTGAGTGGCAGTTTGGCTGATTAAACATTAAAGGTGGACTTGTGGCCTAAACTGGAAGCCCCCCCTGCTTCCCATTCTTTATTATCACTTTTAAAGCAGCTAAAAGATGCATGGCACAGTCCTAAAGTTTAAAAGACTCCAGGGCTGGCCACTAGCCTGCCCCCAGGGCATCTACAATTTGGATACCCCACTTTGTGAAACCCCCGTGGTCAGCAGGCAACTTGGCAGCTGCCACAGCACTGTCTTCTCTATTGGATGTCTGAGGCACACCCCTGTGCCCAGCCATTCAGATAGGCTGGAGTGGGAGCATTCCACAGACTACGGGGAAATCAATGATGAATGCAGGCCAGATCAGCCCACATTCTTGAGAACAGCCTATCAGCGATCTCAAAAATGCCAGTGGCCAGGTACTCGGCAGGAAAGGGCAGGTGGGGTGAGCGGAGGGACCCAGGAAGAGTACCAAGCAGAAGCCTGTGCGGCACTGACACACAGGCAATGTACATAACCTTGTGATTTTTTACACACAGCAGCAAAACAAAATACTTGCTGTGTCTGTAGTCCTTCTTTACTGGTTAAAAATGACTAAATGCTAAATGTAGTTCCTCTTTGAACAAGACATGTGCCGCTTTTCTTCACCCAGTAAGACAAATAAGGAATTTCCTTTCTAGTGTTGAACAAATGCAAGATGCCGACACTTTTGCCCTGTGATATGTGAGTGCAGAATGTTACACACAAATACAACATTCACAGTCATATCCTTCCTGAGACGCAGCAGCTGGTACTCAGGAACCTCAGATCACACAAACATATCCAACGCCCATGTACCCATACTCCTATTCTCGCTGGGGACCTATACACATATGCCTATACATAAAATACACGTACACATATTAAAGTGGAACTCCTAAGTTTGTAACACATTCATTGCTATTAAAGTGACTTCCAATTATCTACTTGGGACCAGTAGGGAAGAGTGCTTTGTATCTCCATCCATTTCATTATCGCTGAAAGATTTCTGTTACTACTTCCACTGCAACTATGGCTGTATTATTAGTATAACAATTACTATTATAATCATATTATTTGTGTAATATTGTCAGTATTTTAAATACTATGACACACAGGAAGTAAGTAATTCCAACTGGGGGAGACTCTCCACATTTTAAGAGCCTCAGTAATTTTTCATCATTATCTGAGCACAACATTTTGAGAGCCCCCCCCCCCCCCCATTTAACACACAATAAAGTGAAAAAAAGATCATTAAACAATCCTCTGCACCGACAATTTTCCCATTAAAGAGTGGGTCCACTTTTGACTGAATTTTTGTGTACCAAAATGATGCCTTAAAGGTGCTGGGTTAATATAGGTTTTTTTTTTAATGTAATTTTCTAATGTTAGCAAATGTGTGTTGTATGGAAGCATTATGTTGCTATTGGCAATGTACACCAAGTGCAGATGGGGTGTACGTTGCCAGTTGCAACAGATTGCAGATAGTTGCACAGAACACTGCTGCTGGGCATGTGTAAGGTTGAGTGAGCTCCCTCACCTCAGCAGTGGCCATAGGAGCAGTGTTATGTGTGTACAGGACTCGCTTCTCTCTTCTTGGTGTACAGACTTGGTGTACTTGCCAACAGCAACCAAATGCACTTAGTGAAAGTTTAGTTTCCATAAAGCACACATTTGCTAATATAGGGAAAAATTAAAAAAAAATATCAAATCAGCTCAGCACCCTGTGCATTCATTTAAAGGGTTTGGGCAGCCAACAACAAAAAAATGGCACTACCCACATTTTGTCCAATGCAGCTCCACGGCTGGGACTTGCTGGCTGGACTACAATGATCTGAGATTGGAGATACATTCTGATTCTAAATGGTGGCTGCGGACGTGTTGGATATACAAACTTTTATTGAGAGTTGAAGGTTAGAGCAGACATTTACAGAGCATTTTACAATATATCAGAGACAACATTTAGATGCAATTTGAGAAATTTTCTTTGAGCTGCTCAGAGGCGAAGATCTTCAGAACCAAACTCATCTTTCTGTTTCAATCTTTTTATTGTCATTTTATATTTTAACGCTCAACAGTATGACATATTATCCTTTTACATGTATAGAAATTATAAAGATACAGATCGTCATCCTTAATACAAACTCATCTTTCTAACATATTGCTTTGTAATATTCTTCTGTTTAGTATTTTATATTTTTTGTTAATCTTATGTGAAGACCTCTCCGATCTGCTGCGTTAGAAAACTTTACCAAGCGTGGGGAGAGGAAGTGTAGCCACTTCGTACTCCATCGTCAGTGACAAGGGTGAGTTTGAACTTTTATAAACATAACAGGTGTCACCCTGTCCGCCCCCCCCCCCCAGACCCCCGAGGAAAAGGATATGGGGCTAAGTGAAGCAGAATGAAATAGCTGAGCAGTAGGTTCCCCTGAAGGCCTATACAAGCAGTACATTGAGAAAAGGGCAGGAAAGAAGAGAGGAAAGAGGAAGAGAAAAGAAGAGGAGAAAAAAAAAAGGGGGTATGATCCACGGGACTTAGAATGAAATATTCTTTCTGCTCAGTCACAAGTGCATTTAAGGGGTTCGACCTTTGTCCATCAAATTGCGATATACATTAGTTTCCTTAAAACTAAGCCATGGAAGCCATTTCCTACAGAAAGTAGAATTTTATATAGTATTTTTTCTATCTCTTCTATTGTGTTAATTTGTGTGAACCAGTCTTTAATTAAAGGTTCGGATTCAGAATGCCAATGTCTTGGAACTACTGTTTTTGCAGCACATATAAGATGTATCCATAAGGATCTCCTAAATGCAGTCCGGGATGACCTTGGAAAATTCAGCAGATACAGGGACCCAAGAGTAATCTGTGTCTAAAATCTGTTAGGTTAGTTTGTGAACTTTCGTCCAATACGTGCATACTTTCTGTCCCACCAAATGTGAAGGGAGCTTCTTCCATTTTACATCTTCAACATAGATCTGCATTTTATGCATGCCAGTTGGAGTCCTATACCAGCGTGTCAGCACTTTGTAGTTCATTTTTTGCACTGAACTGTCTATGGAGGATTTGTGTAAGTCCACTCCTGGCTTGAGAAGGTGTTCCAAGATCTTTTTCCCATTTGATTTTCCATGAGAGATCTATTTTTCTAGATCTAAGTGGTAGGCCATATACCCAAGAGAACACATGGTCCCTGACAGGTTTTTTCAAATTCAGATAGTGGGTTAGCGCAGGCTACTTTTATTTCTTTTTGGAGCAGAAAATGCTTCAGTAGCAGATATCACCAAAATGCCATGTCAGTTTTAAATTTCTGATTTATTTCCTCTCTCGTCATCATCTGCTGCTCTTTGATGATGATATAAAATGCTGTAGGGCTTTGTCCCCTCCAATCCCTTAGGAATGAAGGTTCCAAGACAGGTTGTCCAGGTTCTCTTTTACTGGTCTAAGTGGGATTGGGAGTGCAGAGTCCTTTATACGGTTTCCTAGCTTTTTGAAAGACCTGCATTGTAGATCCTATCAATGGGTGTTCCCTGTTCTTTTTGGACAATCTATGCGGGGATATCCAGCCCAGTTTTGCAAAATTTGGTCCCAAGACTGTGTGCTCTATCGATACATATTCCTTCAAATCTTTTTTGACATTCCAGTCGTATATGTTTCAAGATAAGAGACTCCCATACCTCGTAATAGTTTTAGATGGGTTAGTATTTGCTTCCAAAAAATACCTTGGTAGGGTGATTGGAATACGCTGTATTCAATAAAGCAATCTGGGAATTGCATTCATCTCCTATCCTTCGAATATCCAATCCTTCTTTATAGCATTCTATATTGGCGTAGGGCCATTTTTTTGTTTTTGACTAGACAACTTCTTTAAATGTTAAAAGCATCTGCATTAGATAGAGAGGTTCCCAACATTTGACTGAAAAATTAATGAAAAATAAATTGTATGCTCAAATTTAAGCCTGTATTTATCATTTAATAATGTATAAAGAGGCTTTTCTTTTACAAGTTTACAAAAATTAGACACATTTCCTGCAAAACTGCTCCACCACAAAAGCCTGTAAGATTAGGGGGTTTTGCATTGTTTTAGCATTTTATGTATTGTTGGAGAGGCCCTCAAATCTCAGTGCACAGCATTCGATATATTCCTACTGCCTGAATCCCCAACTGCATATACAAATCTGTGAAACATACACAGAAATAAAGTAGTGCAAGTATATAGTAAAGGAGAAGTAAATTCTATTGAAAGGTTACTTACCACCATGCCCTCTGGTTTGATCCAGCACTACCCTGGGGCTGCAGCTGTTAGGATTTCCCCCCGTACACTCCTGTGCTCCCCAGCCAGCCTCGTTGGATGCACCATACTGTCAGGCACTAGGAAGCAGACCAGTTTATTGGCAGGGGGCACATCATGTAAGTGTCCCCCACTGTTATGCACATCTGCTGTGGCTCATACATCCCATTAATGAAGCCAGGAAATAGGCTAACCACTTTTACAGAAACAACTTAAATTTAAATAATTACATATGGTGCAACGTTTTGGGGTACAGTACAAACAAGACAGATATTTTATCACAGGTGCATGACACTGCCCTGGAGAATTTTGGGGTGGCTTTATCAAATGGTTCACAGTGTGCCCATAATGTATGCGTGTTATAGAAGATGGCACATTACACAAAAATATAACCTTTAGTGGTTTAAAAAAGACAGCATTTTAGCCAGTTATTTAGTTTTGCATTCAGGCGATCCTTTAAGTTATTGGGCAACACTGCCCTCATTTGGTACAAATGTAGGAACTGCACTTTTTGTGCTTCACAAAGCTTTCTCATTTCCCACCATTTACTGTCCCGTTACAAATAATTCAGAATGTAATACAGCTGCTCAGTTTAGAAACTTTTTGTGTTTCATACTTTCCATAAACAGAAAAAAGGACTAATACTATAGTAGTGTAGTGGAAAGGGCAGGGACCTGGTTAAAGTTTAACGGCACTAGTTAGTTCATAATAAGAACATTCATTTTTATAATGCTAGAGAACCAAGCATGGCTATATAGAAGATATCTGCACAGTTTTATCATGATACATCTAAAAACTGAACAATACGAAGAGTTCACAGATGATATTATTCATTTTACTCTGTCTTTAATTTCTACCTTGTACAGAAGCACAGAAGATGGTGGAGCTAACAATAATAATACTTAAGGGTATACTAAAGGCAAGGCAGATTGTTGTCCCATTGTTTAGGGCTACACCTTGCACTGTCCCAAACTTCAGTGGGTGTGGCAACAGCCATGTGATGTACGCACACTGTGTGCTTTACAAATATCATGTTCTGACAGGTTGTCCCTAAATGTTTAGAAATGCAGGTTTTTTTTCCATTGTGATTTTTGTGATTGTTTCAAAGTTTCCTCATTTTCCGTTTCTTCTCTTCTCAACAACTTACATATGGGAGCATCACAGACTTGCACTGGAGTCGAGAGCTATGCTGCTGGATATGCGTGAGAAGATGCAAGAAAGGGGCAAGAAAGGGGCAAGAAATATGGTAGCTGCTGTGCAGCGTCCGTTTTATTTTTTTGCCGATGTTGACCTGTTTTTGTAAAACAGAATTAAAAGTTTGACTACTTTTGCAAATGTTTGGGCTTATGTGGTCTTCTGTGACTGCTTAATGTAATAATGTGAGTTTTAAAACTCACTAAACACAACATTCCCATTTCCATTGGCTATAAACACATTAAAATGTCTTGCTTGTAAAAAACAAAAAGTGTATTGGCAAAAATCTGCCCACAAAGGTGAACATTGCCAGGCCCCATCATGGACATATGTTGAGGGACCATCATGGTGTTGGGCATCTACGGATTGGCAGCCTGGAGGAACAAGTGGTCTTGTGTAGTTTGCCCATTGTGTGCAGGAGGGTTGTGGCACTGCCTCCAAGCCAAACAGGGCCTGGAAAAATATGTTTTGCTGCTGCACCTGCTAGTTGAGTGCCTGCTGCAATTCAGCCCTCCTGGATGGCTGCATTAATATCCACATATTGTTCCTGTGCATGTGCTGCCTGCTGTTCCAGCTCCGACCATTGTTCCTGTGGCTGTGCTGTATTTGCAGCCCAAGGATTCATTGCAGATTGAATTTGATTCAGTTGATATTCAATGGCTTCCACTTTTTTGACCAATTGGCCCTGACGTTGTTGCCTATTGTATGAGTGAAGCATTTGTGTACCCAGCTCATATAGCTGGGCACTACTGGGTCACCTTTCTGCCCCGGAACTATGACCAATGGAGCCTGAAAATGAGACAAGAAAGGTCAATAAGACAAATGACTGTGTTAATATTTGTGTTCTTGTTAACCCATCAACTCACACATAATATTGTTTGCTGTGCATTGTTAGGTGTTGGGCATATGCTTGTGAGGGGACACAAATTTCAATATCTGTGTCCAGGCCTATACTTTTTTGTGTTAGTAATGGCAATTGTCATTTTTTTTTCATGCCAACATTTATGGATTCCAGATGAGTGGGCACAAAGGGGCTTTTGTGTCTAATGTTTTAAAAACATCTAACCTACCATGGTGGATTCAGATAGCTGGTTTGCGGGTACACCTGAATCATCGGATGTCTCCCTTACAAATGGTGTTTGCATTAGTGGAGGAAACAATATATCTTTCTGGTAATCAACACACGTCAAATGTGAATTGTGTGGCCGACAAAGTCATCCAGCAGCATGCACACATTAGAAGCCTGAAGTGTGTCTTCCAAAAAGCCTAAATATTAAACGTTCACCTACCTGTGTTGCCTCATCCCCTGATGATTCCAGCATCTGTGGTGGTGTGGATTGCTGTTCTTCTTCAGATAATGGTGGGCAATCATAACAAGCTGGAGGAGAGACACAAAAGGAGAATGTTGAGAACTTGCAAATGTCCAGATAAGTACTTTAAACTTGTTTTAAAGCATAAAAACATCACATACACCACAGCAAGAACAAATGCAATGCCAGTCTAACTGGATGTATTATGTGGGCCATGCCCCATATAGGAGACCTCGTCAACAATGTAGGACAAACATAAAAATGTAAATGCTATAGACAGGTATGTTGACTCCATAAATCTCCTCCCTAATCTGTGACAGAATTGAAATTTCCAAGGGGAGGCAACCAATACACTCAATGTGTCAATTGACCTATATCAGCCAGCTGCCAAAGTAGCACTTAAAGGCAGGGGGTCGCACGTTGGTATTCGATGGCTGAGTCCAAATAGCCATATGCGTTGTGGACCTCAATAATGTCTACAAACAGCCAGACAAGCAATTTTGAGTACATTTTAAAAATTTTAATGTGCTGCCATCATCCCCCAAAATAAAAAAAACAGGGATTGCAACAGGCACTATATGCCTGCAATCCCCTTTTGACTGTATTTTCATACTAAATTTGGTTGTTTCCCTGCGCTCACAGCCAGCAGTAGAGGTCGCTCAGATTATACAAGCCCTGCGCTGTGCACAGCACCCGGCCACGAGGGAGCGAACTCAGAGCATCAGCTGTCTCCAGCCGGCTCTGCAATGCAAACACAGAGACACTTATCTCTGAATAAGGCTCCCTGTCTTACATTGTAGTCCCATTATTAAACTGACCTTTTCTGGGCCTTATTTAAGAAGTGCACCAAATTCCGGGCAAATGGTTTCACACAGATGGTCTTCATGGTTCGCAAGAGGGAATCAACTGGCCTTAGAGTCTCAGACTCTAGGGCTGGTTTTAAGTAGATAGTTTAGTGCTGAATTTTTCAAAACTGTAAAAATCATTGGGGGCAAAAGATAATTCATCTAGACCTATAGCACATGACCTTTACTCTGTATGTCTGAACATGTATGAGCTCAAAGGAAGCAGGCATTACAAGCCTATCCAGAAGTCTAAATAGACCTTTGGTCTGCTTAGGATTATTCTTAGGGGGCATCCCCCACTCTGTAATTTTCTAAGGAACTCCTGTGATCAGGGCGGACTGGCCAGAGGAAGACCCGGACAATGCCAGTGACCTGCACTGCTTTGGGGCCAGTTGGGCTGCTGCCCACATTCAATCCCTGCCCCCTTAGTCTCCCTCTCATCCCCTTGTACCCAGCTCCACTGTTCCCACAAGCCAAGGAACCTCAGTCACCAATGCTATAGCCCTGGCATCATAGTTGGGGTGGGGGAGCTCAACAGGAATGTTTTTGGGTAGCCAGGGGCTGGTAAAATCCAGGGCTGATTTTTAGCCGCAGTCCACCACTGCCTGTGATAATCAAATGAGACACCTTACAGAGCAGCGGCATCCCTGAACTGTATCCTGTGTGCATTTAGAAGAGTTGAAATCTGCTGGCAGGGGAGAGAGCAAGAATGTGGCTGCAGACCAAAGCTGCTCATCTCAGTGCTGTATTTGATCACTCTAGGATCCTGGAAATAGGTGTATGCCAGTCAGGCTGAGGGGGTTCTATGGGAATGACACTGCAGGTTAGGAATAATATCTATTGGGCTTGATGCCTATTCTAGCTTAGTCTGGTTTAACCCGTGGTTGAGATTGCAGAAAATACTACAGTGTTAGCTATAAATGTCTTACTTCAAAGTGATCATTAGATGGCAGCATCACACATAACAGAATTTAGACATATTGGCCTCGATTCAATAAAGGTAGAAAAAAATTCTCATGGTAGTAAAAGATTCAATTCATGAGAAAAAAGCCTGAGAATGTCACTGTTACTGAATCACTAGATAAAAAGACAATGGAAGTCAATGGCAGCTTTTACTACAGTGTAGAAATGAGTAAACAGTTCTCTACTTTTCTTAGGAGTAAAAAAGTGCCATTGCCTTTCATTGTTTTCTTAGCTGGTGATTCAGTAACAGTGACATTCTCAGGCTTTTTTCACATGAATTGAATCTTTTACTGCCATGAGATTTTTTTTTTCTGCCGTTATTGAATCGAGACCATTGCAATAAAGGGCTAATTCACTGCTAAACTGTGAATTATAATCTGGCAATGATGTGACAGCACAGAAAATAACCATTGTAAAGCCAAGACCTTCTAGTCTTGTTAGAACAAGGTTTATATAAAATAGAGCAAAAATGGGGGCCCTAGACGCGCCCCCAAACCCCTAAATTCCTGCCGCACACTGAAAAATGTATACGTAATATATATGGAAAAATAATATTTTATTAAGTCAGGATTTATAAAAAATAAAAATATTTACACAAACAATACATCAAAAAACTCATTAAAACCACATATAAACATACACAAAAACTGGAGGGTAAACCCTTAAAGTGGCTCTAAATATGTAGTAATCATATACTTTGAAATAACAGACAATTGATAAATGATGAATGGCAGAAAAAATGAATATGATAACACAGAAAAAGTGCAATAGTGCTATAGATATTTTTTTCTCTTTTTAACTCCAGAACAAGGTTTATGACTTTAGTTCTCTGTTTTGTTAGATTCCATTACATCTTAGTTTAATGAGTTACTAAACCCACAGAAGACAAAAACAGGCACCTACCTTCACAACCGCACAGCACGCCCGGCCAACGCACTGATACCTCCCAGTGTCAGAGAACCGTGCTCCTGGTGCCTTGTGCGTCGCCCCGCCCCTTGCTTCAGTCACATAGCCTCGTCTGGGAGGTTTCCTGAATGGCGGACAATGCTTCAGCTGCTGCATGAGAGTCAAGGCGCGTGTCTGTTTGTTTTTTTGGGAGGTTTAGTAACCCCTTAAGTTTGTTACTGGTAGTGAAGTAGTTTGAATTTGTGTTAAAGATACGTTGTAGCTATACTATGCTAAACTTAGCAGAAAAAAAAAAGCATCAGTCTCTGTAAGGAAAGAACTACCATTAAGTCTTTTAAACATCTATATAAAAATGTATTTCAGAGTAACAAAAGAGTCTGTTTTCAGATAAGGGCAAAGGTACCCTTTAGATAGCGAAATGGTAGAGTCCTTGTTAGCCACATTTCACTTTCTACAGTACATTAATTTCACTTTTACTATTACTACTATTATTTGGTTACCTCATAATAACGTAGCATTAAAGTGGACCGAAACACAGGATTTTGACTATCCTGGTTTCTGGTGCCCCCCGATCAGGTGTGCCCACCAGGTCACCCGAACAAACTCACCTCTTCCTGATCCTACGGCGCATGCACAGCCGCTCGTCCAATCAGCATTCTCGGATCCGATCAAGCCCCTTCGATCCGAGTATGCCGACAGCCGCATCTCCCACTGCCCTCTAACAGGGAGCGTGCCAGCCATTCACAAATGCCTTGCATGGGCATGCGCCCTGCTAGAGGGTTAGCAGGAATGCAGCGACTGCTCGCGCATGCACCATTGGACTGGAAAAGTTGAGTTTATGGGCGGCCTGGGGGAATTTCACAAAGCAGGGCATCCTGATTCTGGATGCCCCAGGGGGAGAGAATCAAGTAGCCCGGAAATCTTATGGATTTCTGGGCCAATCTCCGTCGGTTTTTGTCCACTTTTTGTCCACTTTAAGGAAGATTGGTTCCTAAAAATACATGATAAGTTGCTTCTGATTCATTTCTTTAAACTAGCACAATATTCCTTGATGCTTGATGATCTTCCTATGCAATTTGGATAAATTCAACACAAGTTATTGGTGACATAAGATCTTTGGTAGTCATCAGCACACAATATACTGCTACAGTGCCTGGAAAACCTCTCAGAACTCAGTAACACCCATTGCTTCTGTATTAGGTGCAGAAAGTCTGGCTAATATTTAGTAGGTAATATATAATATGATAATATTTAATAGGCTCAGGTGAAGCAAAAAGGCCCCTTAACATTTATCCACATGCATTCACCACACTACAATAGACGACAGAGAAATGGCAAGCAGCACCATCAATTTATAGCTGGACTGGGCGGTGCACACTGGGCTGGGCAATTCATTACAGACAAAACAAAAAGGAATACTACGGCACTCAAATCCTCACCAGCCGTCAACAAATCCTACAATCTATCTAAATCTTTAAAAACTGTGAGGTTTTCATTGCACACGCTTTCAGATGTATGGGAAGCTGCAGGGCCACGTCACGACATCTCTTTTTCCTTCAGTCCCACTCTAACAGTTAGTTTTCAGTCCAGCTATAAATGGATGGTGCTGCTTGCTATTTCCCTGTTGTCTAAACTACCCTGTCCTGCTCCATCCAAATAGAACAGAGTAATAAAGCTGCATTGTAGTTGGATGTTTTTAGCTTACCAGATGAGTGTCTGGCACGCTAGCAGATGCTGTAAGCGGGTATCGGGTGCTGTAACAGAGCGTCTCAGTCACTGTAGAAACCTGGCCGACATTGATGAATGTGTTTTAACACTGTGACTGTGCCAGACCTGTAAATGCATTTCTGCATAAAAATATTAAAAGTCAAAAAAGTTTCTAAAAAAGTGTTTGATTGCAGCCAGGAGAGGTCACACAATGATTTAAGCAAAAAAAAAAAAAAAATTGCCAAACACGCTATTTATACACAACTAATGAAAGCCCATTGAAATGTATGGGGGAGAACTACAGAGCGACAGGTAATACCTGGCGCTCCTGAGCCTAGAGCGTCGGTGCTATACACTGAGCCGTCTGGATTAATACATGTGATGCTACATGACCTGTTGGAGGCGCTCACCAGATTCGCTTTCATACATGTGGTTTGGCGTACAGCGCCCGGCATTCAACAGACACTACCTGTCGCTATGAGCTAGTGCTATCCCTTCTTAAATAACCCCCATAGTCCACTGCGCTGGTGCTAAACAGGCTGCGGATTGATTGGGGTGTGTAGCATGAACAGGTTCAGCATTGCTTTGTTTTTGTTTGATTGGAGCCTAAAGCAGCATGCTGCAGATCCCCAGATTACTAAGGATCAAGAAAAAAATATTTAGGTACGATGTTGCGTCAAACATTTTGATTGTATAAGAAATAGTATTGCTTCTCATACAAAACATTGCAGTCTAAAAGAGAGGAAGCGGGAAAACATTTTCTTTTGCCATATTTAAATCACCCCCATGCCCATGGCAGCTGGGCCTGCTGATTTAGGTGGTTTGTGCAGCCAAACTCAGCAAAAGCCATTTAAATAATTCCGCTACCAAGATGGTGGACACCAGATGCAGCTGGTCAAGTGGATAATCATAAATCCCTAGTTAAGTAGTTTTTGTTCAAGGAATTGAATAAAAGTAGCAGGAGTCCTATTTAATCCTGTCATAATACATCAAGCACAATATCTTAATACAAAGATAAGCCTGGAGATCACGTCCCATCTCCAATTTCTGACATATGTACAGACCATATTTAGGAACAACGGGTTCTATTTAAGTTTATATTTAAGAGGTGTAAAAAGCTAAAATCTAGAAAACAAAAAGTGGTTTAAAAAAGCAGCATCTGCAAAAAAATAAATAAATAAAAAAACTAAAAAAAAACTGTTTATAATAACAGGCAGCGTGTATAAATACTTTAACTTGAGCTTTTGAAAAACTAGCTTCAAATTATTAAAATTGTAGTAAGAAAAGTGTTAGAATAAATCTTTATACATAGACAAGGCAAACCTGTAAAAGGTTCAGAACAAAAAATAAAGAGAACAGGTGATCAGAGTGGTATAAATAGTGTTACTCGAACATTAGGCTCGTCCAAATGTTCAAGATTCGTCAGGTCCGGAAACACAATATTATTTAAAGTCTCTATCTATGCAAAAATATAAAACAATATATACTCACCAGTAGTCATGTGCAGCTTATTAACTATATATCGGTAGTATGACCCCTACAGTGATCAACTGTCTCGTACCCCTATCCTGGTGACCCGAAACCAAGCGGCTGTATCTAGGTGTCAGTTACCGTAACTGGCTGCTCCCGCTCTATTCACTACAATGGAGCAGGGCAGCCCTTGGTATGCTCCCTTCATTAAGATGAATGGATGTGGATGTCAAAGAGGTCCACAGGCGATGTTCGGGAGCGGGGATGTATCTGGATATGCGGTGTAAAAAAAACCTGACAAAAGGGAGTGTTCTTTTAAAGACATACCTAGTGTGCATCCCTGCTACCTGTCATAATGGAACAGGTGCCTTTTTTGATTGGCTGCAGGGGGCTGTATTACATAAGTGTTCCCTTTTAAATATGCTACCAGCAGCAGAGGGCTCTTAGCTTTGGAACTAATAGCTCTGAAACAAGACCGACAGGTTCTACTTTCAAAAGCTAATTCCTCCACTCACCCCTCTCTAAGTTTGATTTAAAGTGGAGTTAAAAAAGATATCTACTTACTGTGACCCCCCTCCATTCACACAGGGAGCAGAACAATATAGCAATTTCTCCTTGTTGTGCAGAAGACTTTGAGACACTGAATCACTGCAGCAGTGGGACAAGCACACAGCCTGGCATACCATGTCATGTTGATACAAGCCCATATTCACTTCAGCATTGTCAGATTCTCTATTGGTATGCCCTCTAAAAATGGACGCCCCCCGGATGAGCAGCAGGCCAATGTTTTTTGTCCACTCCCCAAGTGAAGGAGGGTACTTGGAAATGGCATTCAAATGGAACCCAGGTCAAAAATTAATTTATGTCCATTTTGAAGGGACAGTCCAGGTAATTGAAACAATAAGGCAGCTGAGTTGTCACACTCCTGGGGGATGCCCCTTTTCTTTGTTGAGTATATACAATAACCCCCAAATGGTTTAGCACATGTGTTGACTCCTTTTTGAGTGCCACTAGCATCTTGCCCTATATATGGTATTTACATTGGAGATTCTAAAACAGAACAAAACCCAGCAGCGGCCGGCTGGAATCTAAAGAACAAAGTGCGGGAAAGTCGAAATCCTCTGTTCCGCTTTAGGATGATTTGAAATAACTGATGTGATACTGTTCCCAAATGCAAGCGGGCACGTGACAACAGGCCGGGCGCGCTCTCCGAGAGGGGAGAGGATGCCGTGCCGGCCGAAGAGGCTGAGGAGCCGCCAGCAGCAGTGGAGGGGGCCCCTGCGAAGCCGGCAGCTCCAGCCGAAGCTCCAGCGAACGAGGCCAAGGCGGCCGCCGGAAGACCGGAGCCGGGCGCCGCAGCGGGACAGGACACCGGAGCCAGGTAAGAACCTTACATTACCCCCCCCGAGGAGGGGCCTCTGGACCCTCCAACCTGGGTTTCTGAGGGTTCTCCCTGTGGAACTTCACTTCACTACCACCATGTGTTGAGGCAGAATGGGTAAGTTTCTCCCCTCGGGTAAACTAGTTGAGGAAAAACTGACAAAGCGTCGGCTTTCACATTCTTTGGCCCGGGTTTGTAGGTAATAGTAAAGTTAAACCGGGAAAAGAACAAAAACCATCGAGCTTGTCTAGGGGTTAACCTTTTAGCAGACTGAATATACTCCAAATTTTTATGGTCGGTGAAGACCATAACTGGAAACGGAGCCCCTTCTAACCAGTGCATCCACTCCTGAAAGGCCAATTTAACTGCCAAGAGCTCACGATTTCCTATGTCGTAGTTACGTTCAGTGGAAGTAAACTTTTTAGAGAAAAAAGCACAGGGGTGAAGTCGTTCTGGGGAACCGCTATATTGTGAGAAGACTGCCCCGACGCCAAGCTCAGAGGCATCGACCTCCACAATAAAGGCTAGTTGACATTCTGGATGCACTAGTACGGGAGCGGAGCTGAAGACTTCCTTCAACCTTATGAAGGCCTGGACGGATCGTTCTGGCCAAATAGACAGGAAACCCCCCTTCTTGGTGAGGTCAGTGAGAGGTGCTACTAAAGTAGAGAAGTTCTTGATAAATCTCCTTTAAAATCTCCTTGGACTGATCCATGGACAGACCTGTGTTGGAAATAATCCTAAAAAAGGAACCTCTGCAACTTCAAACATGCATTTTTTGAGTTTTGCAAATAAACAATTTTCTCTAAGTTTTTGCAAGACCAGGCGAACATGTTCTGCTAATGAAGAAGAAAAAATCTAAATATCGTCCAGATACACTACAACAAAGCGACCCAGATAGTCCCTAAAAATTTCATTCACAAAGTCCTGGAAGACTGCCGGGGCATTACACAGACCAAAGGGCATCACGAGATACTCGTAATGCCCATCTTGGGTGTTAAACGCGGTCTTCCATTCGCCCCCCTGCCAGATTTTTATCAGGTTATAGGCCCCACGAAGGTCTAACTTAGTAAAGACTTGGGCCCCAATGACTTGTGTAAACAACCCATCGATCAGCGGAAGGGGGTATTTGTTTATAATAGTAATTTTATTCAGACCCCGGTAGTCTATGCAGGGATGGAGCCCCCCGTCTTTCTTTTCAACAAAGAAAAAACCCGCCCCAGCTGGGGAAGTGGATGCCCGTATGAACCCCTTTTTAAGATTTTCAGAGATGTACTCCTGCATCGCTTTATTCTCTGCCCGGGTTAAGTTAAAGATTTTCCCTCTGGGTGGCATGGTCCCTGGAAGAAGCTCTATGGGGCAGTCAAAGGATCTATGGGGAAGAAGGACATCAGCCTCTTTCTCAGAAAATACGTCGAGAAAGTCGTGGTAGGGGCCTGGAACACCCTCAGAGAACAGCTGTGTGGTACGCACTGGGAGTTCCAAACAAGAGTGAAAACACTGTGGGCCCCATTTAACAATCTGCCTCGCTACCCAATCAACTTCAGGGTTATGCTTTGTAGCCAGGGCAACCCGAGTACTAAAGGGGTTGAGGGCATCTTTAAGACTAGAAAACTGATCAGCTCAGAGTGCCCTGCTCCCACTCTGAGTAATACAGGTGGAGTTTTAAAATGAATAAGACCCCCAGCAATAGGTGTGTCATCGATAGCGGACACCCAAATAATTTTAGGCAGAGGTTGGAGAGGAATTCCCAGACTTCGGGCTAACTCAAAGTCAAGAAAATTCCCTGCCGCTCCACAATCTAGAAGGGCCTCCAAATTTCTAAACTCAAACTTGGAACTGGAACCATAAACTGTGAAAGAACTTGAGGAAATACCTTGCAGCCTAGGTGGGTTCCTAGGCCCTGAAGTTTTCCAGCTGCTTCTTGGGGCAGACTCTGACCAGGTGACCGGTCCCCCCACAGTAGAGACACAGCCCTTCCGATAATCGACGCCTCTCTTCGGAAAGCTTGGTAGCTCCCAGCTGCATAGGTTCCTCGGTAGGACTCGGGGCTGGAGCTCCAGCTTTCCAGCTGGTGTCGGGATGCGCCCCTCTTTCAAGGCGTCTCTCCCGCAAACGTCGGTCGATTCGGATTGCGAGTTGCATTGTTTCATCCAGAGACTGGGGTACTGAATGATTCACGAAAATGTCCTTAATGGCTTCGGACAAGCCCAGACGGAATTGACCACATAAGGCCCGGGTCGTTCCATCGAGAGTCCACAGCCCACGGACGGAACTCGGAACAATACTTCTTAGCCTGCCGACGCAAGGTACGGAGTTTAGCATCTGCGGTGGCACCTCTGTCCGGATCGTCATACAATATTTCCATTGCGGAGAAGAAAACTTCCACAGACTGCCATGCTGGATCTTGAGGTGACAAGCTGAATGCTCAAGATTGCAGAAGGGAGATGACCAGGCCCACACGCTGTTCTTGGGACCCTGAGGAGTATGGACGGAGCTGGAAGTAGAGTTTACAAGCATTCCGGAAATTGGAGAACTTGCTTCTGTCCCCAGAAAATTTGTTGGGGAGTGGAATCTTGGGTTCCACTGGGTGAGCGGGCGAGGCCCCCTGAGTTGGACGGTTCTCCTGGGCCGCCACCCGATGGGCCAGGTGCTCCACGGCCGCCGTTAAGGCCTGCACCTGCTCCAAAATTTGGTCCATGGTAAGGGCCCGTTATACTGTCAGGGATCACCAGACACCCTTCTTGCATAAGCCAACAATCCCCAATCTCCACCGCCTCTTGTGCCTATAGTCAAGCCCCCGCTCGCTGGAGACACGGGTTATGCCTCTCCAGACTCGGTTGCCCCCAGGTCTTACTGGCGCAAAGATTGGTGGCTTATGGTAAAGACAAGTGAACAGTGGGGTATCCCAAATCAGGAGTTCAAGCGAGCAGAGTTCTGAAACGTCAAATCCAGAGGGTTAAGCAGAGAATGGTCGAGATAAGCAGGGGTCAGAGCCGGGTGGTCACAGGGCGCGGTATCCAAGGGGCTAGACGGAGAGTAATCGAGAAAGGCAGGGGTCAAATGCCGGGTGGTCACAAAAGCGCGGTATCCAAGAGGTAAGGCAGAGACGAGGTCAGACAGGTGGGAGGTTGGTCAAAGATGAAGCCGGATCAAAACACACTAAACGCAATTCCAACAGCACACCCAAGCTAATAATGGCTATAACGGGCCCTGATGGTCGAGGCAAGGACACTTTTAAAGGGGAACTGGCCAATGGGAAGAGGGAATGTCTGATTGGTGCAACTTGATTGTGATTGGTGCAAACTATGATCCTGCTCCTGATAGGAGCAGCCCCCAGGGACTGGACTGCCCTGGCTAGTCAGGCTGTCCAGTCCCTGGGTTCATCCCCCCCCAGACCCAGGCCCAGCGCGGCCGCCGGAAGACCGGAGCCGGGCGGCGCCGCGGGACAGGACATCGAAGCCAGGTAAGAACCTTACACCTGTTCTCTCACAACTGCCCTGAGCAGTTAGCCTGGACACTAGCTCAGTCAGAGAGGAGCCCCTCCCTTTAATTACTACCCTGTATGTGAACAGGGTCTAAACATTTGTATTATTTATGTTTTTGTATTATTTATCTGGAATGTGAATCTGCTTTGTGTAAGTCTGGGTGCAGTCTTCTTCTACCCTTACTTACTTACTACTGCATTTAGTGGTATAGGAACTCAATCCGCAGTCAGGTTTACTTTAGAATGTTGGTCAGATTGCTCCAGCAGGAAGCAAAAGCAATTGGCAGAAAAATACTATTTTTTTAATTATTTTCTCATTTTTGACCCATACTTAGCTAAATATATGCACTTAGGCTGGTACCTGCTAAAGGAAAAGCCACTGAGAAATGTAGAATCATCCCAGAACACGTCTCGTCCTAGAAGTCTTTTTTTTAGGCTCTGTTCACATCTCTGTGTGGTTGCGCTGCATTGCAACGTAGTTACAATGCAGAGAAAACACTGTACATTATTCTAGATGGGATAGTTCATACATTTGCTCTGCGTTATGCAAAGTATCAAAGAAGCATGGCAGACACCTTTTTCAGTGCAAGTAACAACGCAGGTTAGGAGAAGTCTTTGGCAATACAAGCACAACGCATGTATAGCGCAGTACCTGCGTTGCATTAGCGTTGAGTTGCCATAGAATTTGCCATTTACTTATTGTGCAAAAAATGTTTTTCTTTTCAAAAACACAATGTAAACGCAAAACAAACACATTGCCAACGCACACAAAGCACAGTGTTTGTTTTGATACGATGCACCTCTAGCATACTTACAAAACGCCTGCTCTTAACGCAATGGGGAGGTGTGAACAGAGCAAAAGTTTTGGGAAAGGTTTTTATTGCTTTGTTTCCACTAAAAAGATTGTAAAGATTGTACTAAATCTCTTGTTGCAAGTCATTAGAAATTAAGAAAACAGGATGTTCTGCCTGAAGCTGATTTATTGGTCTGACCAGGGCATCAAGTCAGAAACATTTTGTAGGGGAACCGGGAATCTTATTTTTAAGCAGTCATCTCGGTGACACTGATGGATGACTGTTATGTCCAATACTTTCTGACCTTAAAGCGGGACAAAACCTAGGGATCTGACTTTTCCGGGTTTTGTTCCGTGTCCCTGGGGCATCCTGAATTGGGATGTAGTGTAATAGAAAGTCAGTTCCCTATAATAACTTTCCTTAATTCCAAGTTGATTGAAAGTTCTTTTAGGGGTCTGAGCAAAAAGTAGTGATGGCTCCTTTGTTGGCAGCTACACATGGTAGGGACGCATTGTATTTGGTCTATATTGTAGTGTACCAAACGACTTTTGTGTGTAACTGCAGCACTCATATTAATAATTTATAAGACAGCTCAGGCACCTAATCGCAAACTTGTGCAGGAGTCAGTTAAATAGATTCAGGTCTACTTTATAAAAAGATGGATTTAAGGGGAAATGGATAGAAATGATCAGTCTGTAACTGCAGAAATGCAGGCTGGAAAAATCGTCATGAAATCTTTTTGTGTGTGTGTGTTATCCCTTTTGAAATAAAACTTAAAATAAAAGATTACTCTGCACTATTCACAGTCAGCTTGCTTTATCCCCCTTGTGTCCCACAAAGAGAATTTGGAGTCATCAGATCATCAGAAGCCAAAAGCCGGAGGCGCCACAATAAAGTATGCCCGGCCTCCCTTATGGTGCCTCTTTGTCAGTTAAAATGGCTTCAAGCTGCCGCTGCCAGTCTGATGTGGAGCACAGACACATAGGCTGGCAGTACATTGGGTCTCTTGTGGAAACTTTTGATGTTTTTGCCTTTATGGTTGTAACATTTACAGACAATGATCAGTAATACTTTTATTTACAAGGTATTAGTTGTATAAGCAATAAACAAACACCTCTTTGGTTGCTTACATTGTAAAATGCAGCTCCAATTAATATAGTTCTTTTAGTTCACAATTTGAGGGATTAGAGATTTTAAATTTACCCCAAAATTCCAAATTTAAAGAGACACAAAAAAATACCATTTCTCCCCTGCGGCTGCTTAAAAAACATAAACAGTAGGGGTCCACTAATATCCTGGCACATCGTGTGTTGCAGTAAATGTAGTCAGGCATTCTTAAAGGACAAATATCATTTGCCAGCTGCTCTTGCCATGGCCTGTTTGTTTATTTTCATTAAAGGAGCACTATCGTGAAAAAATGGACCAATGATAAAAATCCATATAAATATGCTAGATGGCGGGAGGACAGGTCACTTATACACCCGACATCAAGAAATATCAAGCCAGGCTTGTTTCTTTTATTTTAATGGAAGGAAAAGGACAGCCGGGGTGACAGGCTCTGTCACCCCTCATAGACTAAATCTGTCACCCCTGGATTTTGTTCCTACCATGTGAGAATAAACCACAAGCTTGGTGGGAGTTTTATTCAGTTCATGTATATAAATGACTTTTCCTCTCATTAACCAATGTGTTTATATGGATTTTTAACATTACACAATTTCGCGATAGTGTTCCTTTAATGACACTTCTCTGCCACTCAGCTGATAAATACTTCTCCTAGTGCAGGGGGAAGCTTCTTTCATTTAGATACATATGTAGCAGAGGCTATTGGCCAACTGTATCTAAATGTAACAAGTTTCTCCTGCACTAGAAGCAGCATATTTATCAGTTGAGAGACAAAGAAGTGTCATTAATAAAAATAAACAGTTCGTCGCCAGAGCAGTTGGCGAACTATACGTGCATTTTAAAGTGGACCAAAAGCAGCCCTGGAGTCTATTAAACTCCAGAGACGCCTGATTCCCTCCACCTGGGGCATATAGAGCTGGGATGTCCTGTTGTGTGAAACCCCAAGTCCCCTGTAAAACTTCCAAAATCACATGCACGAGCCGTCATATGCTGTACTTTTAGCAGGGCACGTGCCCGTGCCAGGCATATGTAAATGGCACACCAATTGCGAGAGCCTGAACATGACATTGGACCAGGGAAAGTGCCAGCCTGTGATTTTTGAAGTGATTTCCAGGGATTTTCCCAGGAAGATTATATATTGTTTTTTTTTCAGCCTTTAACATGAAATGTTTTCCATTTTTAAGTGTTTTCTCAATACTTTTGGGTGAAATATGTGCAAAAAACACTAGACATTTTTTATTACAAAAAAAAGCACTACAAATTGTAAATAAAATCTTTTTGCCTGAAATCCCCATTTATCCCGAATACAACTGTACCACATGTATTGGTGGACACCCTTTCCTGCCCAGGAGACTCCCCCAAACTGAAACAGGCAAGTCACCAGCTAGCTGCGGACAACTTGCCAGCCCCCAAGCCTTGTGAACTGGTATAGGGGTCTCATGGATCCCTTCCCAGTTCACAAAAGGTTAACTGTAAAAAAAGACACGGAAAAAAAAAAGTCTTTTATTTATTGTTTTCTTTAACACTCACCTGTGATCCTCCACTGTCCGCGGCAATCCTGTCCCTCGGCAATCTTGATGACAGCTGCTGGGGGTGATCGCTGGAGGGGGGCTGGAGAGGCAGGGGATCACAGCCCCCTATCCTCCAACCTCCCTCCAGCGATCACCCCCTGCATCTGACAGAGCAGCACGGGGAGGGGGATGACGTCACACATCTGACAGATCAGAGCGGGGAGCGGGATAATGTTACGGCATCTGACATATCAGCAGCAGTGACTGCAGAAGCGAGGGAGAGGGTGGCTAGCAGGGAGCTAGCAGGGGGAAAAGCCAGGCACGTAACTCTCAGGTGCTTGGCAATTAACTTCAGCAGAGGCAACCAAGTGAGAGTTACATGCTAGGCATTTAAAGGGTTAAGTCATTTTGACTGATTTGTTAGTTGCAGAACCTAAGTCGGCTAATTGTAAAATTGTCCTATTTGTGGTCGATTTCTGTTTACACATGTCAATATTCATCCAAAGAACTCAAATTTATTTGTCAGCCTGAACAATATGACACTTGATCGTGAAGTAAGTCTTGTTCATTGCTTGATCACAGCGGGCATTTCCATGGATATTTTCTCATCCGATTGTGGTCAATTTAGCGATTCATGAAGACTTTAAAAGAAAAAAAAAATAACCTTATAATGGATTTTACTTTCCCAAATCTATCCAAGCCTAAAAAACATTATCTTTTCATCTATTTGCATCCGCTTTAGCGACTTCTCGTTCACAAATTGTTCTGTGGAAATGGATCATAATAGACAATTATGCCTACTTTAACATGACTTTTTTCTGGAGCTGATGATTTGATGCACCGCCCCAGGTATTTTTGACTATTTTACTACAAATTTCAAGTGGCCTCATGAAAAGGTCAAGGCTAAACAGTTAAAGTGGACCAAAAGTTAAGTTAGTAAATTGCTTCCCTAAAACCCCTCTCTGCCAAAAACTACTTCACAGGGCTTAACTCCATGCAGATGTTCTAGGATAGCAGTTCTTTGCAACTTTGCGTCACACACATAAGCATAAGAGGAGAGATGTGCCAGCAGCAGCCCACACCAAACAGAGAGATAAATGCCTCAGAAACATGGGCAGCTTGTGTATTATGTTATATAAACACACACACTGAATAACTAGATGCTAGAGGGATTGTGTGTTTTAAGGGAAATATGCAAAAATGTATCTTTATCACTGTTCACCGCAGACCATCCAGACAGTGTAAACAATCTATCTCCTAATGTGAGAGTGAGACGAAATTGTTCCACTATGGAGGAGTTTGCTCTCCAATCTATGGCTTTAGCGCATCGCTTCTACAAATGTGGGTACCCCAAACGTGTGGTGAACAAAAGGTTGGCCGGGGCAAAACAAACAACAAAGGAGACTTTATTGCTCCCCAAAAAGAAGAAAATTACCAGGGATGAGGTAAGTTTTATCTCCCAATATAATAACATTTGGCCCTAATTACGCACACTACTACACAAACATTGGAGTATCCTGAGGGCCGACCCATACCTGGCAAGGTGGACAAGAAAGGGTCCCCAAATGGTGGCACGAAGGGCTCCCAATTTGGGAGATAAAATCTGTACCTGGCTGCAAGAGATCAGTACTAAAGGGAGCCACCCTTGTGGGCATTGTAATATATGCCCACATATGGATAGTAAAAAGGAAGTGACTAACCTTAGGACTAAAAGAACATACCCCATAGAAAGTTTCCTGAACTGTAGAACTGTGGGAGTTGTTTTTTAGCTCACATGTAGTTGCCCTAGGATTTATGTGGGTGAAACAAAAAATGCATTGAAGGCCAGGATTCAAGCACACTTCTCCTTGATCCGCCTGGCACAAAGAAACAGGGATCAGGGGCAACCAGTGCCCCCTGTAGCAGCGCATATGCTGGATTACCATGACAGCAATATGGGGGGGGTTAAAGATAGTGGCGTTAGAGAAGGTACATCTGGGAACATGTGGAGGGGGACATTAAAAAACGTCTACAGCAAAGGGAACTCCGATGGATATTCCAATTAGACACACAACAACCGTTTGGATTGAACAAAGATACCTCGTTCGCACCATTCTTAGGGGAGTAAGGAGTTGGCCACACCACTATAGTAGTTACTTTCTACATATGGGCTTATTGGGTAGGATCTTTTATGGGGGGATTAGGGTTTCCTGTATATCACAGCATTTTTCCACACTTGGGTCGCCAATGTATGGTCTATGGGTTTCATCTTGGCACTTGGTGGTCATCTGTTATTGGAGAGTGTGGGAGGATTATGGATAGTCAGGTAGTTCAATATATTCTTTATATTAAAAAACTGTTATTACACTTTGGTTTGTATTTATGCCTCTCAATTGATCATCTTTTGAATAATCAATGGGGGGCTCTTATTATATAGGCTATTCACACTACTTACGTTAAGGATTTCTGTTTACATTTTGTATTTGCACTAATACACATTTTTCTTGCTTTTCTTTTTTGGTTTTGCCTTTCTTAGCCTGTATGTGATTAAGTTCTACATATTAGGGAGTTTTTGACACACTGGCCTCTCCTGAATGAAAGTCATCATGAAGATCGATACAGATGTCTCATCCAATGTGGATACTGTCGATGAAGCTTCGCGTTTAGACAAGATATCTATATAGTGTTCATGGGGTCCAAACCTCCCCTTTCTCCCCCTTCTTCCCTCCCCCATTTTTCCCCTTTCTTTCCTTCCTCCCCTCCCTCTCTATCCTTCCTTCCTTCCCTTCCCCTCCGGCCGGAGTGCGCCCACCGACTGCCGGTTTTGCAGTGCACGGGGAGGGGGAACGGGGACGGGTGAGTAGAAAACGGGGGTAACTTGCACTCAACTGCTGCGCACTCTGCCTGAAGAAGTGACTTTGGTCACAAACCGCGTTGGGGTGGTCGATACATGCACCTTATTGGATTAAGTAAGATATCATTATCTTTGTGATTTTCTGTGACTTGCACCTACCTCATTTTTTGAGTTTTTTGCACTATTGTGTATATATATATATATATAGTGATTTTGATTTTGGAAGCAATTGACTTTATGCATTGACAGTGTAGGATTAGTTTTATATATTAATGGTCCCCACTGGGGTATATTCAACCCCCCCTATTTGGCAGTATTTGTATGTGTTATATGGTTTTAGGAGTATTTTAATGTGTCTTGTTATGGAATTGTGATACCTTAATAAATGTATTATGGATTATATTCAATAGAGTGCCATTGTAAGTCTCCAGTGATATCCCTTCTCCGGGGTTTGGGGCACCCCCCCTTTTGTATTTGCATTTCGCCTGAATAGGGACTCACCACTGTTTGGTGCCGTCCATAAATTCTTTTGGTACATATCTCCTAATGTGTTACAATTCTTTCAGCTGTGCAGCAGAGCAATGAGTCATCACAGCTGAAATAAAAATAAAGGAGGATTGCACTGATATGTGAGGCAATTTTGACTGTGGGATTGGGTTTTTATATAAGCTGGACTCATGTATGTGGCAAGATGGCAGCTGCCATGCAGTTATGCAGCATAGAATTTGCCTGCTATTGCATGGAATTAAGCCCACTCAAATAGTTTATGTCAGATTACCAGTGTGGGGCTTTAGGGTGAAATTTACTGAACTTTTTTTTTTTTTACTTTTGGCCTACTTTAATCCTATTAGGTTAACACTTTATTGGAGACCTTAATTAAATTACATAATCTCAGTTGATTTGTATATCCCAAGAGCCCCAAGATGACACATGATTTTGTCACAGTCAGGCAGTTCCGTAGCAGCCCTGCTGGTGGCAGTGTTCCTTTTACAGTGCAGCTTCTGTTTTACTAGTTGCTAGTGAGTGTGCTGCAGAGTTGCCTTGCTAGCTGCTCCTAATTACCTCCACCTATGACACCTGATGGCTGGGGCTTAAAGTGGACCGTCACCCATGGGTGATCGGCCCGGGAATCTATAAGATTCCCGGGCCGATCACCCCCCTCACCGCGGGACATCCGAGATCGGGATGTCCCGCGGTGAGGGACCCCCCCAAAACCCCAAAAGAACTCACCTGATCGGCGCTCCTCTAGCTGTGCGCGCGCCCGCGCCGGCCGTTTGTGAATGGCCGTCGCGGGCGCGCGCACTGTCAGAGGGGCGCGCGGGAGGCGGACGCGCTGCCTTGTCCGCCGCTTGTCCGTGGGAGCGTGGTGAGGTGAGTTTGGGGGTTTCTGGGGGGTTTACACAGTGGGGCACCCCTAATCGGGGTGCCCCCCTGAAGTGGACCAAAACCCAGGATAGTCAAAATCCTGGGTGTTGGTCCACTTTAAAGGGAGTGTACACTCAGCAGCAGGTGTCATTGGGATATTGTCTTTTTACCCTTCTCTGGATGATCCGATATGCCTAGATTCCTCCTGTCCTGTGGCTCACAAGAGCCAGAAAGAGCCAGCTGGAGCTATTCCTGGTTGTCCTGCTGAGAGGTTAGTGTCCAAATAAGCACTTTGCTATTCCCCATCTTGCTTCCCCTACCTGCTGTAAGGTGTCTGTGTTTATTTTCTTACCGTGTAAGGTTTCCTTCGGTTTTAATGAACCTAGTGTTTCTATACCCCATAGCGCATGTTAGGGGTTCTCAACCTGTGGTACGTGTACCCTGGGGGTACCAAGTACCAATTATGGATTTGATATATTATTTCACAAAGAAAAATATTATTTTTGCTATAATGTGGAAGAAAACCTGGGAATTTAACTTTACTGGGTTTATTTTTTTCACACCCCCTGCGGCATCCTGATTTGGGATACCCTGCTGTATGAAAACCCCCCAGATCGGCATGTGCAGACTCACCTCTCTCCAATCCAATGACGTCCAATCAGAGCTGCCCACTGAAGTGACGTAATCCTGCCAGCAGCTCCGATTAGCGTGACTGGGGAGCAAGATCCCCTGCACCCCCTGCGCTTACACCCCAGCCTATCTGAATGGATGGTGGGGAGCGCACAGAGTGCGGGGATGTGCCCGTTCTCGATCCCCATTCATTTTGGGGAATTCCTTCAGTTCAGCGCGCGGCTCTGATTTGATGAGGCAGCAATGGCGTGGTTAGACCGGGGAAAAGGTGAGTGTTTACCAGCACCTGGGGGGTTTCACACAGCAGGGTATCCCAATACGGGATGCCCCAGGGGGAATCTTTTAGATTCCAGGGCCAGGTGGGTTTTGTTACAAAAAGGTACTACGAGGCCCATTACCTACTTATTCTGGTAACATTTATAATTGATCTCCTCCTTGGAGGTTAAAGCTGAATGTTGCTAGGAGGTACTTGGCATAAAAAGGTAGAGGGCCACTGGTGTAGTACGCCAAGAGGTGAATGCTCGTCATAAAAAGCATCTTGGGGTTGTTTATAACAGTAGAGGCCTTCCAACTATACAAAGTGCAAGAATAAATTCTTCTCATTTATTTTTACAACAACATTTGAGTTTTTCCAATAAGGGGAAAAAAAAAAAATTCCATTCACATTAAAAAATATGAGCTGCCTTATGGGGGATTAAAACACATAAAATATCAGCCTCCCCAAATGTGTTTGAACTCCATATTTTGTGTGGCAGTGTGCTGGGTGATATTTAATCACTCTCATTGGACTAACAATCATACTATGTAATTTTCCCCTCCCCTAGCACTCACCCAATCAGACCCACTCTTATGATAACCAGGGAAAACCTAACATCTTTGCTGCCTGAAGCAAACTAGAAAAAGGCCCAACCCCGGATACTCCACCTGGTTCCTACCTATGACTCACTGCAGGGTGTAGGAAGTGGCCAATGAGCCTCCAATGACTCCACTGTACCACTACCGAGATACAAAGATACAAAATAATCCACTGATTGCTGCCCTCCCCCACAGTGCAACCTAGGGCAGCTGCCTCACATGGCCTCATTAAATGTGCACTCCTGATAACAAAAGCTCAAAGCTTTTTTGCAAAGCAGCAAAGATTAAATTGAAGGGCAAGTCCAATTTCAACTGAATTTTTGAAAGTGTATATTTCTGTGAGGCAAATGATTCCTTAAAGATGCTGAGCTGAAATTTTTTTTTTAACATTTTTTTTTCTAATGTTAGCAAATGTGTATTTTATAGAAACAGAAATCTGTTGCTAGTGCATAATGTGTGTATGTTGTAATAGCAACTGATTGCAGGTAGTGAAAACTGCTTTAATAAAACATACATTTGCTGGAAAAAATAAAAAAATACTTGATCAGCTCAGCACCTTGAGCGCATCCTTTAGGCACACCACAAATATACACTTTCAAAGATTCCATCGAAAGTGGACTTTCTCTTTAAAGATAATTATTATAGCTTTCAAAGTGGCAGAAACATTCACACTAAAGGTTGTTCAGTTTAACATGGTGCCGAACATGGACACTTTCTAAAATGAGCTAATTGTGGAACAAGAGAGTCACACATACACAATGCAGTTCCATCTTTAGCATATGAGCTAATAAAAGGGCACGAGGCTTTAGTAATATGGCATTATTTCTTATTACAATATCACCATTATTATTTTATAATTGAAGGTGATGGCTTTTTATTAATAACAGAATGCTCTGGTGTCTAGCAAAATATGTATTCATGTGAGGTAGAGTTTATACAATTACAAAAGAATACATAAAAAAAGATAACTATAGTTCTGATCCTTTAGCACTTCGCCTAAATTAGAAGATCCCAGAGGAAAAGGAATCAGGCCAAGCCTAGTGACCCGCATCCACTTTAAGCTCAGGTTATGCATTATTCATGCACATCACAACGGCAGGGGGCCCTTTTCCTTATAACTGAATCAGTCACTGCAGATTAGATAGAAAAAAATGTGGCCCTGGTTCACACAGTCTTGTCAACACTGTACAATATCTAGTCCCTTCATGTATTATGTTAAAATTGTCATATCTTTTAATATAAAGCAAGTAAGGTATATCTCCTAGCTTACTGAAATGCATCATAAATAGTCTGTCCTCCCTAATAAATGTGTGTAGCTCAGTCTCCGGGATGGTTCATTGCGTCTCTTTGTCAGAGTTTTACTTGTGCTCTCCAGCTCTTTGTGACCTTGCTCTGCACACTGGGGCCCATGACCTCCATTGTCTGTACTGGGGCCTAGGCCATCCACTGGCTCCTCCAGCTAACTCCAGTCTATTGATAACTGCTTATACCTTAAGTCTGCTTTGTGTCTGCCCTCTGTTCTCACTTTTCTGCAGCCACCACAGGACAGGCTAGGGCTTAGTGTACCCTCCACCATCACAAGCTCTGCTGAAGGTGTCAGTTGTTTATAGGCTCTCCATCGAGTACATTGAGGGCCTCCCATACCCTCAGTGGTTGGCAACGTGGCTCTCTAGTGGTGTAGATGGTTGTGTGTAAAATATATATGTTTTTTTTTTTTTAAATGCATAACACAGATGTTCCTTACACGTGGTCTCTAACCAGAATGCTTTATGTGAACAGTATGAAATGTATTTTGTTTCTACAAAGTTGTTTGATGGGAGGCTGTAGTCTAGGATAAAACACATAATGGGAACATTTGACTTTTTCATTCTCCTGATGCAACCAAAGTATTATTGACCAAAATCATGCTAATTAATGAAATGTTCAGTAGCTATTACTCTTCTGGGGAAGCGCTGTTGAATTTACACTCATCATCTGCAGGATTAACTGGCCTCCATTAATCCTTGAAGGCAAGATGTGATCTTTGGCCTATTGCCTTTATCTCCCTTTTCCCTTTGCTTGTCCCAAATTGAATTACATTTAATCAGTCTGGATCAGTTGGTGAAACAATTGGCTAGTTTGGTGGCTTTCCTGCCCCACAATGATCTAGGGGGATTTTATTAGTAATGGGTTATTAATTTCATTGCCAGTGGCAGCTGGCAACATCTACTTAAATTAGGCTTCTAGATACACATGAAAGCAAACAGCGTGACAATATAAGGATCCAAGACCACCTCCCCATCCTTTATGCGTTACACACACATTCTAATTTTACATTGTGCCTGGTCTTGTATATTAGCCCAAGAAACCACTGCAATATATACAGGCAGAAGTCAGGCTAAATGTGGGCAGAATTTGTTAGGATGTTTGTTCGGATAGTCTATAAATAAATGTAAAGAAAATTAGTAGGTTATAGGACAGTTCCTATTAGACATTTGTGAGATGAATTAGCACCATTTGCAAAAAGTTCACAAAAATAAAATTAAAAAAGTGCTCTTTTTACACCTGGTGCTGAATCAGCCCCTTGGTGGACAATGTGAAAAGCCCTTTTTACTCAATTTAGCACCAGGTAAAAGAAGTGCACTACTTTTCCTTGGGAGTAAAAAGTGCTATTCACTTTAGGTACTGTGGCCACATCAGCAACCGTTAAAGTGGACCGAAACCCAGGATTTTGACTCTCCTGAGTTTTGGTTCCTGCTGTGTGAAACCATCTCACCTCTTTCCGGCGCGTTCAGATCCACAGGCGTCCCTTTGTCTAAGGTGAACGGCTCCAAGCGTGCTAACAGCTTCATCCCCCACTACCCTCTAACAGGGAACATGCCAGCGCCAGCCATTCACAAATGGCTGGTGCGGGCACACACCCTGCTAGAATGTTGCAGCCACAGCTAACGCATGCGCTGTTGGACCAGAAAAGAAGGTAAGTGTATGGGCGCCCTGGGGAGTTCACCACAGGATTGCATCCTGGTTTTGAATGGGAGGGGGGGGGAATCGATCTATAAGATTCCCAGGCCGATCGCCGTGGGTTTTGGTATACATTTCTATTTTCTATGTGGCTGGAATTAACTTCCCTTTAGAGGAAATAAAAAAAAAAAATTACTTCCATCCAGGTTCAACCTCAGACAGGCCTCCAATGCTTGGATGGGTCTTGAGTGGGACAGAGAACACAGACTCTCTGTCCTGCGCTTGGCTCCCAGAAGCTAGCTCCCCATCGCAGGGAGGAGCTTTTATACCGCAGAGTGAGCGGACATTCACTCACTTTGTGGTATAAAAGGCCCATGCTGCAGCCGGGGTGAGGGGCGGAAACCCAGATTGGGGTAGAGGACACACCCTGCTCTTGGCTTCCACCGCTCATTTCCAGCTGAAGACAGCAGAGATGGAACAAAGTGGTAGAGCACCTGATAATTGGGGGGGGGGGGGGGGGGGGGTTTTGGGGGGGGGGGTAATTAGCAGTGTCATTCCTAAAAAAGAAAAAAAAAAACCCCACATATTTTACCCAAAATAATAAAAAATATATATAATTCTCCTGGGACTTTCTGCAAAAATAACAAATAGCAACATGGGATCACAATATCTCTAGGTAGGCTGACACTAAAAGTTTTATGTGTCTTATCCTTTATGTGATTATGCTATATTATGCCTTATGTTTCAATAAACCCATATTGATATTGACAAGCTTTCATACAGTAGATCAATAGAACTTCTACAAAGTAAGCCGCTGCAGGGGGTTTATGTGAACTATTTTGATGAGGCAAATAATGTATCCTACAGATAAAATGGAATTGCTCTTAATCAAACTGGGATTGGATGGATGGGATCTTGAAAACGTCTTGCTCTTTGTACAGTTTGGTAAGCACATGCAATAAAGTTTATTCAGCACCATGAACTTTTTTTGTGGGTAAACACCTTTCCTCATTAGTTTTTCCTTCAGTGTCATTCAGCGCCATATTTAGCTGTGCAAATGTTTCAAAACTGTACTATATTGCCCCAAGGAAAAAAATCATGAGAAAAATAGTTTACTCACAAAAAAATGAGTAAAAAAAAATATGGGGCTGAATCAACCCTAATATGTGGTGAAGGGTGAACTATGCCCATGTAAAAATTTACACCATTGGCATCTAGCGGTCTTCCAGTGAGTATAAGAGAATTGAATAAATGGAGTTTTCTGCCAGATCAAATCCTCAACCCAAAAGATTGCCAGGATATTGTTATATTGGACCTTCTCTTATTTTTGACAAAACTTGTTTTGGTATAATAGCTGAAACTGTTAATACCCCTCCCGCTCCTGCAAGCTTATCTGCACCTGCAATGGATCCTTCAGTGAAAGTCGCCCCCGTGGTTATCCTCCAGCAGTCACTCGAAATCAGTTTCTCTTTCACGATTCCTGGCCAGCTAATCACAGGTATGGATTTAATCACAGGCATGCCGTGTAGATAAACAGGTCCACTCTTGCAAGGGGGAGGGGTTAGTCTAAGTGTGCAGAAGTCTAGAATGATCTAACCCCTCCACCCACACTCAGCATGGGGGGGGGGGGGTTAAATGATTGACGGTAGGCTTTTGATGCAGTTTCAAAGTACATAATGGAACCTAGTAAAGAATTTCAGTGTACTCTTATGACAAAACTGGCTACACTATATACAGAATTATGTACTTTGGTTATTTGGCAGTTAATTTTTCTGGATGCACACATAGTTATAGAAAAAGGCATCTCTATTTTTAGGTAATCATTTCAGCTTGCTACCCGTTAATTGGAAAGGAAACCTAAATTGAATACAGAGCAAAGGGCCGCACCAACAACAATTAATCAAAGAAGTGTGCAGGCTTGGGTACCTGAATCCAACATATATACAACAAGGAGGCTTCCACACAGCCTCCAACCCCAAGACACAATCTGCACCACTCCGTTTACATGATAGCAATCACTTTTATTAATTCATCTAAACACTACACAGGTTAAAATACATTAAAAACTGATTGTATGAACATTCCACTAAAGGACGCTGGTGGTAATGTACAATTAACTAGGTCAGATATCAAGTATATGTCCCTATGAAAACCGACTGAATCCTAGTGTTTCAAACTAAAAGTGCTATGTGCTATATATACAATTAATAAACAACTCTAATGATACTATAAGTGCTAAAGTGACCAAGTGCAAGAAAAATGTAAGCAGTGTAAACCTACATATGCATTAAAGGTAAGAAAATATGACCATACCAGGGGACACAGCAGGTTAACAAGAGGGACAACCAACCATAAATCTTACATGTGCCAGCCGTCACTACGCCCCTCCCCCAGCCTACACGTTACGCGACAGAACGTCGCTTCCTCAGGGCAAATGGAGAGTCCAGACACTTGCTGCCAACAGCCCCCTCCATATAAATACCCCTCCCCCCCCCCCCAATACAGCCCCAGCCAAATCTCCAGGTGGAGGGTCACATGATGCTGATCACACTCCGGCTGGAAGTGTGTCAGCACCGTGACGCAGCCTGCATTCCAGCAAGCACTTCCGGTTTAGAAACCCAGAAGTACCTCAAGGCAAGTGATGTAGAAGTGTTCCCCTGTAACTAGGGGAATGCCAACCCAGGAATCAGCGGAGGCTGCACCAGGAGTGATTGGGGAGGTAAGTAAGAGGAACAGGCTAAAAGGAAGCAGGCGTCGGGACAATGAAAAATTCATAAGAGGGATCACAATTTAAAAAACAATGAACAACAAATTATACACCGATAACAATTATTTAAGAACATACATCACATATATAACAAGAGAGTCCTAATCATGGCAGGGACTGACCAAGGAACCCCGCACACATAAGAGGGATAACATGTTAGATAAAACAGAGACTGGAAATGTTTTTGGACAGATAATAGGACAATATAAACACCCATATACAATTGTACCTACTGGGGATATCTAAATTGAAAATTTATAAAAAGTGACTACCCCACCTAGGCCATGTGTGTAACCCAGCTTAAAGCACAAAAATATCCCAAAAGCAGGGTACCAACAAACGCCCACTCATAATGCAGATTAATCAGAGTTCCCATGAAAATAATAAGAGGGATAACCTATTAGATATCAAAGGAACTATGAAAAAGACTGTTTGAATTAATCCACTACAAACAATTATACAAATTTGTGCAAACCAAAAGGGATATAAATGATCCCTCAAAGAGGGACAACTCAACCTCAAATATGGTTACAACCCACATTAAAACATGAAAATCATAGGGACAAAATGCATAACCCCTATGTCCCCAGCTACAGACAAACAGGCTCCCCCCAAAAAGAGAAAGGGGGAGAATATGGAGCCTATGGAGGGGAGGCAGGCGAGTTATTCATACCTGCCTTGAGGTACTTCCCGGGTTTCTAAACCGGAAGTGCTTGCTGGAATGCAGGCTGCGTCATGGTGCCAACACTTCCGGCCGGAGTGTGATCAACATCATGTGACCCTCCACCTGGAGTTTTGGCTGGGGCTGTACTGGGGTGGGGGGGGGGAGGGGTAGGTGCATTTATAAGAGAGGGCTGTTGAAGGCAAGTGTCTGGACTCTCCATTTGCCCTGAGGAAGCGACGTTCTGTCACTTAACGCATAGGCTGGGGGAGGGGCGCGGTGACGGCTGGCACATGTAAGATTTATGGTTGGTTGTCTCTCTTGTTAACCTGCTGTGTCCCCTGGTATGGTCATTTTTTTTCTTACCTTTTATGCATATGTAGGTTTACGCTGCTTAAATGCATATGTAGGTTTACACTGCTTAACTTTTTCTTGCACTTGGTCACTTTAGCACTTATAGTATCATTAGAGTTGTTTATTAATTGTATATATAGCACATAGCACTTTTTGTTTGAAACACTAGGATTCAGTCGGTTTTCATAGGGACATACGTTTGATATCTGACCTAGCTAATTGTGCATTACCACCAGCATCCTTTAGTGGAATGTTCATACAATCAGTTTTTAATGTATTTTAACCTGTGAAGTGTTTAAATGATATCACTTTTTTTAATTCATCTAAACGGAGTGGTGCAGATTGTGTCTTGGGGTTGGGGGCTGTGTGGAAGCCTCCTTGTTGTATACATGTGGAAAGGAAACCTCTCATCACATTTGTCTAGTTGACCTCCTTGGTAACATGTCCACATGCTCAAGTTCTAGTTCCAGGCAAGATTGAGGTCCTTTTTTTTTTTGTCAAGAGGGCCCTAAAGAAATATTACCAGGACAAAAATGTACCTCCTAAATGTACTTTGCTGGTAGATCTGACTGAAGAAAGCAGAGTTCAGGTTGGCCAAACCAGTGAAAGCAAGGCCTCCAAGTCCTGTAATGGACTATTAAAGATAACGAGTTGCAGGAACTAGGAAGGCACTAGGAAGGATGATATTTTAAGATGATGGTGGACACCAACTTAACTTACCAAGAGCCACATTCAACTTGAAGATATTATGGTCACATTTATAGAAAAGGAAACAAATAGAAATGGTTCCAAATAATGTAGTAAATCACTTGAGCATAGAACGGGATGGTTCAGTTTGAATGTGGATGCCCCTGCACCTCCTGCCATCTCAAAGAAATTAATAAGCAGTTTGTATGTGGGTCCTCCTATTCTACGACAGGCGTCCAAAACCTCATATGTAGAGTGGACCCCCCCCCCCCCAAAAAAAAGGTGTACTGATCAATAAGAAGTAGGAAATCTGAAGCTAGCACTGTCCCACAGCAAACCTGAAAAACATCTGATGCCCTTGAAAGATGGCAACAGGTCTACCATTGCCAAAAAGATAATTCTGTGAGTAGTCACCTGTAGAAATCTCTTTCATTATTACTTCAGGACATCAGAGTACTTCAGTCACGATTGGTTTAACATCTTGGCCAAAGGGCGTGGACTGCAAGAACAAAGGTGGGGCTCCTCGTCCCAGACCTATATCCTTCCAGCTGACTTGCTCCAATCCAGTTTAATAGAAAAGCTGTAGAACCAGCCGCCTGGGGGGCATACCTATATCTCTTGTTAGAGACAAAATGCTGGAGACAAAATAATACAATTCTGTGATTACTCACCTGTAGAATTGGTATTATACGTATACAGCACGTCCTGCTCCAGAGATAATGCCTTACGTTTGGGTTATACATCCACAAGATGGCGCTGGACTGCAGAGACAGCAAAAAAGTGGCTCCTCCCGGCCCCTTATATTCCAGGGACCTCCCACAAAATCCCCACTATTGACAAGCAGTTAGCAAGAAGCCGGGAGAATAACACCCATGATCAAACAATTTTAACCATGATAACAACCACCATACAGAGGTAACTAAGAATAATGGTAACAAGGGCAGTGTGGAGCAGGATGTGCTGTAAAAGTATAATACCAATTCTACAGGTGAGTAATCACAGAATTGCATTATTGTAAGTATACAGCACGTCCTGCTCCAGAGATAATTCCTTACATTTGGGACATCCAATAGCAGTGTCCTTAAGGTAGGGTGGGATCCCCAAAAGCAAAAACATGCAGATTAAACCACTGCCGCCTGCAGAACTTTGCGGCCAAAAGCAGCATCAGCTGAGGCCCTAACATCAACCTTGTAAAACTTAGAAAAAGTATGAACAGAAGACCAAATGGCGGCCTTGCAAACTTGTTCAACAGAAGCTTGGTGCTGAAGCCCAAGAGGCACCAATAGCACGAGTGGAATGAGCAGTAAGGCGGAAGGGAGGCTCCTTCCCCTTAGCAGAGTAGGCCTGTATCACAGCCTGACGGATCCACTTGCTGATGGTAGACTTAGCTGGAGCCAGACCCTTCTTAGGACCAGAAGGGACCACAAAAAGAGCATCAATCTTCCTGAAGGGCTCAGTGGCCACCAAATAGAACTTCAGGTTCCTGGCCACATCCAGGGAATGTAGAGCCCTCTCCTTAGGGTTACTAGGATTAGGGCACAGAGAAGGCAGAACAATGTCCTGATTGAGATGAAAGGCAGACACAACTTGCTTAAAGCGAAACACCACCTTGTCCTGGAGTCTCTCAAAGTAAGGGGGCTTGATGGAACGCGCCGCCAACTCAGAAACACGCCTAACAGAAGTGATAGCCACCAAAGACTACGTTAAGCGTAAGAATGGACAAAGCAACTTCATGCACAGGCTCAAACGGAGGCCCCTGCAAGGCAGATAGGACCAAGTTCAAGTCCCAGGCTGGTAACATAGGCTTACATGGGGGCGCACATGAGTAACCCCCTGGAAATAGGTCTTGACCAGATGATGCTGGGCAAAAGATCTCTGAAAGAAAACAGCCAAGGCAGACACATGACCTTTCAGAGTGCCGAGTTGAAGTCCCAGATCCAAATCATGTTGGAGAAATTCCAGAATCCTAGGAATAGAAAACACACGACCGGGAAATGATTTAGCCTCACACCAGTCAATGTAGGTACACCAAACCCTATAGTAGATGGAAGAAGAGGACTTTTTCCTAGCCCTGATCATGGTGTTAACAGAGGCAGCCAGCCCCTTTTCCATTAAGATGGAGGTTTCAGCAGCCAGGCCATTAAAGCCAGCGATTGTAAATTGGGGTAGCATAGCCGCCCCTGAGTGAGCAGATCTGGATCCCTGGGCAGGTCGTACTGATCTACCGCCAGCTGTACGATGTCTGCGAACCCGACCCTTCTTGGCCAATGGGGGGCCACCAGTATTGCTGGCACCCCTTCCTGAGCTATCTTTCGCAGAACCCTGCCCAACAGGGGAAAAGCGGGAAAGACATACAGAAGCTGAAAACCCTGCCAGGGCATTGTCAGAGCATCCATGGCTAAGGCCAGAGGGTCCTGGGACAGAGACACAAAGACTGGAAGCTTGTGATTGTGACGGGACACAAACAGATCCACATCTGGCTGACCCCAACGGTGACACAGAGAGCGAAACACCCCGACGCTGAGGGACCATTCCCCCAGGCGAGAAGTCCCCCTGCTCAGAGAGTCTGCCTCCAGATTCTCCACCCCCGGAATGTACAGAGCTGAGATGCAGGGAACATTGTCCTCTGCCCAGGACAGGATCGGAGATACTTCCTTGAGGGCCCCCTTGCTCCGGGTCCCTCCCTGATGATTGATGTAGGCAATCGCCATCTGGTTGTCCGAGCGTACCTGAACAGCCCGACCCCGAAGGTGCAGGGTCAAGCGGGCTACAACCAACCTGATTGCCCTCAGTTCCAGAACGTTGATAGGGGTGTGGGCTCCAGAGGGCCCCACTGCCCCTGGAATGATAGGGATCTCCAGAAGCCCCCCAACCTTTCAGACTGGCATCCGTGGCGACTGTCTCCCAGCAAGGGGCCAGAAAGGATCTGCCCACCAACAGGTTCCTTGAGTCCAGCCACCACAAGAGGGACCGCATGGCTGGGGGGGGGGGGGGGGGACAGAACCAAAACCTGATCCAGGGACACAGGGTCCCTGTCCCACACAGACAAGAGGTGGAGCTGAAGAGGCCTCATGTGAAACTGAGCATAAGGAACCGCCTCAAAGCAGGACACCATCAGGCCCACCAGCTGCATTCCCTGCCTGATGGAAGGATGAGGGCAGGGCAGAAGGAGCTGAGCTAGCGCTTGCAGACTGTCCACCTTCTGCTGAGGAAGAAAGATCCTGGCCTGAGCTGTATCCAGATTCATGCCCAGAAAAGGCTTTACCAAAGAGGGAGACCGGGAAGATTTGGTGTGGTTTATCACCAGCCGAATGACTCCAGTGTGGTCATCACCCGCCGAGTATCCAGCTCTGCCTGTTGGAAGGACAGAGAAGTGATAAGAATGTCGTCCAGATACGGAAGAATGCGAATGCCCCGAGCTCTCAGCAGAGCCATAACACCCGCCAGCGCCTTGGTGAATACCCTGGGAGCCGAAGTAAGACAGAAAGTCCAATATAATAGGAAAAATGAACACCCAACCATATAAGCTATGCATGCCAAAAAGGCGATTTAATTACATGAAACCAAATATTTTACAAAAAGATATCAAAAAAGTACAATGTGACATAAATAAGCATATATACAAACTATAGCCCCCAGATGGCGCAAATGAGTCGGTCCCAATGTAAGTATTGCGTTTCCTCAGATTTATACAGGATAAAAGTCTATATGGGAAGTCCAAGGATCACAGGTAAATTGAAAGAACGCAATGTGATAACCAAATGGCAAATGCAGAGCAAGCAAGGAGCAGTCAAAGAAGAAGCATAGTATACAGGCAGGACCACAGTGGATAACCACTAGTACATACTCAACGTTTCGGCAGCGCTCTGCCTTCCTCAGGAGCAGTGGTGCCAAGGGGTGGTGAGTGTGGCTTTAAATAGTAGAAATGAATTACCCATCCAGCATGCAGGTGGCGCCAAACTGATGACGTCACCGGCGGCGATTCTGCTGGGTCCCGGCCAACCGCAGTTCAGGGTGGCAGATCTGCCCTCCCTGTCGCCGGGTGGCGCGTGGGGCGATTGAAAAGTGAAAAAGAGCAGCATAAAAGTTATGCACTCGGGCATAGGCTACAGAAAAATGGCATCCGTCCATAGTACCAACAGGAAGTGGCGGCCGCCTTGTCACAGTGTAACAGAAGTTATATGTAGACTTCTGGAACATGGGGCCGTCTAGGGCTCCTCCAAGATGGCGTCCATCGTGTAGTAACGGTGGCCAGACTTCAGAAAGATGACGTCCATATACTGGTACATTGGCTTCAACAAGATGGCGTCCGTGATACTACACTTGAATAGATGTGCGCAACTGCGCATGCGCTGTATGAGAGTCAAGCGCTGGATTTGATGCAGGCATCATAGGGACAACGGGCACGCTGTATGGATGCTGGATGAGTCAGAGCCACAGTCTATCTACTAGATATGAAAAACAGACATCATTAAAATGTGCAAACCCCAAAGTGATTAAAAACACCATAATAAAAGGTCCCACACGGGGACCCTATAGTGGTCTATTGCGCAGTACTCCAAACAGAGCAATTTAAAGAAAACTCATTTATGATTTAAAGGGATACTAACCCTGTTTAATAGTCGATATTCATATGGAAGTCCAGGTGGCTGGCTTGCAGAGAATACTAATGTCTACAGGGTAAAGCATACAGAATAATTAATGAAGTTAATAGAAAACAGAGAAATCCATATCCTCATTGAGGCCATTCGGGCTGGATGTTTGAAGTTCAAAAATCCAGTACAATTCGCGCTGCAGTAATTTTCTGTCTGTGTCGCCCCCTCGGTTATGTGGTTTCACACTTTCAATAACTAGGAATCTCAACTGACTCACATTGTGCCCTGATTCCATAAAGTGTCTGGTGACTGATGATTTTATCCTGCCATTCCAAATATCGGATCGATGTTCACTGATCCATTGTCTCACCTCTCTGTTTTTCCAACATACCCTAACCCACAGAGGCACTTCAGTAAATACACTACATTCTTGGATGAGCAATTCGCAAAGGTCTTTATGGGGTATCGGTGACCTGTTTTAGGGTGGGTGAAGGTATTGGTTTTATAGGTGTAGCTACATTGTGTCCACAAGAACCTAGATAGACAGACCCTACGTAAGTTTAAACCCAAACAGCCTAACACACGGAAACCTTTGGTACTCACCTTCTCCGATCTGTCCAAAGGGGTCCAAAGGATTATAAGAAAACTCTGGTCTGTAATCACAACTGATGATAAACTCAATGAACTCCTGAGGGAACCCCCGATGGTTGCATATAGAAGACCTAAAATCCTTAAGCAGACACTTGTCCAAGCGGATTTCTGCACACCTAATCCTAAAAACCAGAATTGGCATGTACCCTTGTGGACATTGTACACAATGTAGCTACACCTATAAAACCAATACCTTCACCCACCCTAAAACAGGTCACCGATACCCCATAAAGACCTTTGCAAAGCTAGTTATTGAAAGTGTGAAACCACATAAACGAGGGGGCGACACAGACAGAAAATTACTGCAGCGCGAATTGTACTGGATTTTTGAACTTCAAACATCCAGCCCGAATGGCCTCAATGAGGATATGGATTTCTCTGTTTTCTATTAACTTCATTAATTATTCTGTATGCTTTACCCTGTAGACATTAGTATTCTCTGCAAGCCAGCTACCTGGACTTCCATATGAATATCGACTTTTAAACAGGGTTAGTATCCCTTTAAATCATAAATTAGTTTTCTTTAAATTGCTCTGTTTGGAGTACTGCACAATAGACCACTATAGGGTCCCCGTGTGGGACCTTTATTATGGTGTTTTTAATCACTTTGGGGTTTGCACATTTTAATGATGTCTGTTTTTCATATCTAGTAGATAGACTGGGGCTCTGACTCATCCAGCATCCATACAGCGTGCCCGTTGTCCCTATGATGCCTGCATCAAATCCAGCGCTTGACTCTCATACAGCGTATGCGCAGTTGCGCACATCTATTCAAGTGTAGTATCACGGACGCCATCTTGTTGAAGCCAATGTAACAGTATATGGACGTCATCTTTCTGAAGTCTGGCCACCGTTACTACACGATGGACACCATCTTGGAGGAGCCCTAGACGGGCGCCATGTTCCAGAAATCTACATATACCTTCTGTTACACTGTGACAAGGCGGCCGCCACTTCCTGTTGGTACTATGGACGGACGCCATTTTTCTGTAGCCTATGCCTGAGTGCATAACTTTTATGCTGCTCTTTTTCACTTTTCAATCTTCCCAGGCGGCATCTTCATGGGCCCCACGCGCCACCCGGCGACAGGGAGGGCAGATCTGCCACCCTGAACTGCGGTTGGACAGGGACCCAGCAGAATCGCCGCCGGTGACGTCATCAGTCGGCGCCGCTGCGTGCGCCGACGTTTGGCGCCACCTGCACGCTGGATGGGTCATTCATTTCTACTATTTAAAGCCACACTCACCACCCCTTGGCACCACTGCTCCTGAGGAAGGCAGAACGCTGCCGAAACGTTGAGTATGTACTAGTGGTTATCCACTGTGGTCCTGCCTGTATACTATGCTTCTTCTTTGACTGCTCCTTGCTTGCTCTGCATTTGCTATTTGGTTATCATATTGCGTTTTTTCAATTTACCTGTGATTCTTGGACTTCCCATATAGACCTTTATCCTGTATAAATCTATGAGGAAGCGCAATACTTACATTGGGACCGACTCATTTGCGCCATCTGGTGGCTATACTTTGTATATATGCTTATTTATGTCACATTGTACTTTTTTGATATCTTTTTGTAAAATATTTGGTTTCATGTAATTAAATCACCTTGGCATGCATAGCTTATATGGTTGGGTGATCATTTTTACTATTATATTGGACTTTGTGATATTTGGTGCGTATTGAGCAGGCGCACAAAAGGAAAAATAGAACCTCTCTATTATGCTTTTTCTGTTGACTACTTTTGGTGTGCTTCTACCAGTTTACTAATTTTGTAGCCGAAGTAAGACCGAAGGGCAATGCCACAAACTGGTAATGCTGATCCTCCAGAGCGAACCTGAGGAATCTCTGATGACCTGGAAAGACTGGAACATGGAGGTAAGCATCCTTGATATCCACAGAGGTCATGAAGTCCCCTGGGCGTAGTGAGCTTACAGCTGAGCGCAGAGTCTCCAATGCGAAAACGCCTGGATCTGACAAACTTGTTGAGAAGCTTTAAGTCCAGGATGGGTCTGACAGACCCATCTCTTTTGGGAACGGTGAAAAGGTTGGAATAATAGCCCTTGCCCCTTTCCCTTAAGGGCACTTGGCAGATGACCCCCAGCTCCAGTAGATTCTGCACAGCAAGCAACAGGCCCTGAGCTGACAGGGGGTCTTGAGGTATCCGGGATCTGATGAATCTTGGGGGGCGGCCAGGCTGCCAACTCTATCTTGTAACCGGAGGACACTACCTCCTGAATCCACCGGTCTGAGACATGACGCCTCCAGATGTGAGCAAAGAGTCTAAGCCGCCCCCCCACCCGGATATGCGAGGTCGCCCCTTCATGCCTGAGGGGGCTTGGGGGAAGACTTAGACTTGGGACCCCAGGAGGGGCCAGTGCGGCCACGTCCTCTTCCCCTGCCCCAGAAATCACCCCGGGCCCCTGCAAATGAAGCTCCCCTTCCCATTCTGGACCCACGGTAGGAGGGAAGAAAGGAGCCTGAACCCCAAAAGGGCCAAGACTGTCTCCTGCGCTGGGGTAACCTGCTTCCCTTAGCAAACAGGTCCAGGCGATCCCCAAATAGACTCAGTCCTTTAAAGGGGAACCCAGTGAGGGCCTTCTTGGCAGCGTTGTCAGCTGCCCACTGGCGCAGCCAAACCAAGCGGCGTATAGCCACCGCCAAGGCAGAAGCCTTGCCACACATTCTAATGGTATCATCCAAGGCAGAGGACTTATGCAACAAATTCCGCACAACGCAGAAGGGCTCTATACTCTTCACTAGCCACATCATCAGGAGCCCCATCTAAAATACTCTTGAGCAGAGTCCTAATAGCCACAGCTGTAATGGCAGAGGCACAAACCGGGCTCAGCGCGAAGCCAGCTGATCAATGCGCCGGTCCTCACCATCCCTCAGTGTAGTAGAGTCAGGGGAATGCATGACAGAAGTGTTGGACAACCCCAGAATTGGTGCATCCACTTCAGGAGGGGACAACCAATGTTCAACCACTTCAGCAGAAAAGGGGTACTAGCCACCCTGGTAGATAAATCAGGCTGAGACTCCGCACTGGTATGCACCTCACTGGGAGTCAGATTTAAGCGTGGGGGAGTGGGCGAGGCCACACGGGGCACAAGCCAAGCCACAGGTAACCCAGATTGCAGCGCAAGCACCCGCTGGGCACAGGGTACACAAACCCGCAAATTGTCATCATTTGTAGGGGACACCCCACACGCCATGCACAACCGGGCTTGTCCCGAAGGAACCCCAAGCACATTATCCTGAGAAGCCTTCATATGGTGATTATCGCGGCCACCGGCCAATAGGGATTTACGCTATAGGCCACCCGGGATGCCCCAATAGCCCGCTAGGGAAGTGGGAGGTAAAGGCAGAATAGGCCTCTAATAGCAAACTAAATAGAGGGGATAGGCCGGGAGAAAACACAAGTTTGACCCGCCTGCAAGACAAACAGAAAAGTCCCGTAAGTGGTATATATATTTTATATAAAATAAGCCAGCCCGCAGGGGCACTTACGGACCGCGGTGGGTAGATGCCAACCACGCAGCACGAGGAGAGCAAAATGGCGCCACAGATACCTCGAGGGGCGGGCTGCGGAGACAGTGATGCGGAACGCGCCATCCGCAAGGACCGCCCCCCGAAGAGCGCGAAGGTGCCCACGTGACCATGTCAGCCAATGATGGCGCGGCAGCATCTGAGGTAATGTCGCCGCCGACCATGGAACGCCGTACTAGCGCGTATGGCGGCGGCTGCATTTTTAAAAAAGCAACCAGTGCATACCAAACACACGGCAACACAAGCCAAACATACCACATATAAAATCCCAAGGAGTGAAGAATACAGATAAGCTCACACACCCCCCACCCCCCTCCCGAGAACTGCCGGAGAGAGCGAGGGAGGGCAGCGGCGAACCTAACAGGAGCCCACCGATAGACAGGGGCAATAGTGCGGGGGGCATCCCATAAGGCTCATCATGGGCCTATACCGCCTACCCTTTGGTGGGGGATTGCGGTCGGAGCAGCGCTCCTTAAGCACCTGACAGCGGTGCTGCCTACCATCACCCGACCAGCGCAGCCAAAGCTGGGAGGCAAAATAAAAGAGGAACGGATGGGAATAGTCCTACAGGGCCGCAGGCTAATAGCCCCGCTCACCTGCGAGTAGAGAGAGCCATCTTCTTGCCTTCGCAGCGCCGGCTGCAGAGAAGAACTGGGGATTTTGTGGGAGGTCCCTGGAATATAAGGGGCCGTCAGGAGCCACTTTTTTTGCAGTCTCTGCAGTCCAGCGCCATCTTCTGGATGTATAACCCAAACGTAAGGAATTATCTCTGGAGCAGGACGTGCTGTATACTTAGAATACAAGACTCCTCTCTCCATTTTTTTTTTTTTTTATTCTTTTGATGCTGATAATTAGCAACTATTTACCACTCCACTAAGACTAGGCATCCAAGACATGGATATAACAACCTAGCAGACAGGGAGGGTCTACTGTCCTGAAGTAATGATGAAAGAGAAATCAATTCTACAGGTGTCTACTCAGAGAATTAGCTTTTCTCTTTCATTTTACTTCAGGCTATCAGAGTAATTCAGTCACGATTGGGACCTCCAAAAGCAGTACCCTTAATTCAAGTGGGATCCCCAAAAAACATATTCCTTTCTATCAGAAATAAGTAATTTTCAAAAACATTTTACTACTGTCTGTAATACCTTTTCACCAAAGGCGGCATCTGCCGAGGCTCTAACATCTACCCTCTAAAATTTGGTAAATGTATGGGCTAAGCCCAAGTAGTGACTTTGCATACTTGTTCTACTGAAGCTTGATGCTGAAAACCCCAAGAATTCCAATAACTCGTGTCGAACTAGCAGTATTCCTAAAGGGAGGATCCTTCTCTTTGGAGACATAAGTTCTTACCACCTGTCTAATCCATCAGCTGATGGTAGACTTAGCTGGTGGAAGACCTTTCCGTGGACCCTCAGGTATGACAAATGAGCTGGTGGAAGACCTTTCCGTGGAAGACCTTTCCGTGGATCCTCAGGTATGACAAATAAGCTGGTGGAAGACCTTTTCGTGGACCCTCAGGTATGACAAATAAGGAGTCCGACCTACGGAAAGATTGTGTAGCAGTGAGATAGTATCTTAGTGCTTTCACTACGAATACGGCCTTGTCCATATTTAACACTAAAAAAGAAGATTTAACCGATAAAGCTGCTAATTCAGAAACCCTCCTTACTGAGGTTATTGCCACTAAAAAGATAACCTTAAAGTGGACCAGGGGTGATCGGATGCCTCCCTCACAACGGGGCATCCGAGATCGGGATGTCCAGCGGGGTGAAACCCCCCACCAAAAGCCCCCAAAAAACCTTACCTTATCGGCGACGGATCAGCCGCCGCCGCCTCCCGCGCGCCCCTCTAGCAGTGCGTGCGCCTGCCGTTTGTGAATGGCCGGCGCGGGCGTGCGCCCTGTGAGAGGGACGCGTGGGAGGCGGCTTGCCCGTCGCCGAAAAGGTAAGTTTTTTGAGGCTTTTGGGGGGGTTTCACACAGCAGGGCATCCTGATCTCGGATGCCCCGCTGAAGTGGACCAACACCCAGGATAGTGAAAATCCTGGGTGTTGGTCCACTTTAAGAGTCAAACTTAATGACGCATCTGCCAATGGTTCAAAAGGAGGACCCTGAAGAGCTGATAAGACTAAGTTCAGGTCCCAAACCGGCAGCAGTGGCTTACGAGGAGGCCGCACGTGAGCGACTCCCTATACAAAAGTTTTGATAATTTTTTTCTCAGCAATGGGTTTCTGAATAAAGATAAAGCAGATATCTGTTCCTTTAAAGTACTCAGTTGAAGACCTTCATCAAGACCTTTCTGCAAAAAATTCCAATATTTTGGGAACAGAAAAAGTTCTACCAGCGAACCCTCTGGACTCCCACCAAGCAATAAATGCTAGCCAGACTTTATGGTAGATCATTGATAAAGACTTCTTCCTGACCTGAATCATAATCATAATCTGGATGACTCTTCTGCCAAGATGAAGGATTCAATAACCAGGCTGTCAAAGCCAGAACTTGTGAATTGGGGTGCCTTAGAGGCCTGTGTGAGAAGATCTGGATCGTCGGGTAACCTCCACGGGTTGCCCTCTGACATCCTTACCATGTCTGAGAACCAGCTTCTTCTTGGCCACCGAGGAGCCACCAGAATGGTTGGGACTCCCTTGTGAGATAACTTTTTAGTACTCGACCCAGGAGTGGAATCAGAGGGAATGCATAAAGAACCTTAAATGCGGACCACTGAAGAATCAGGGCATCTGTTGCTATTGCTAGAGGATCCCTGGACCGGGACACAAACTTCGGAACCTTCCGATTGTGCCGTGATGCAAAGGCGTGCATAGCTGGTCCCCAGGCTGGTTATGCTGGGTAGGTGGGGTCCCACAATTTTTTGTGGATTTCTAACCGTTAAAAATTCGCAAAAAATGAGCTCCCCCCTTCCCCAGGGTGAGGAGGGCCATATGCCAATCTTTTTGGTTTAACACCTTATAGTGTGTATAGTAGTTGTATTTTACGTAGAAAAATTACAAACAAGATATTTCACGTTAAAGCCTAAACTCTGACGAAACATAGCGCAAAATGGTGAAAAAGGACCTCTTAGGACGCAAAAACATTTCAAGTAGGCTGGCAAGTAAACGGGTTAAAAGTGCATGTTGGGTATTGTTCTGTTCGATGGACCTTACACTTTCAGATTTAGCTGGTCTTTTCTTGTTTGCATATTGATATTTTAGGGAAGCGTGTCTTTTATTCTGCTTTTTGTATACATTTTTTGGGGAAAGCCTGTGCAACCCAAGAATTGTTCGAGGGATTACTTCCAGAAAGATGAGCCCACTACAACAAGCTGGATACATTTAAAAAAGCGTAACGTGTACTTTCAGGGAATATATGGTTTGTGGGGGGTGTTCCAAATGTAAAGGGTTGTTTTGGTAGAAAAGGGGCAAGGTGCACACTTTGTCTGCAGAGCTGAAATTTTCAAGTAAAATTACCCTTGCATGCTTTACTTTGGGTGTTTGGCAACTCTTCCCTTGAAAGTACCTATGCATTTTGGATATTGTTCTGTTCGGGGGACCTTGCTTTTCCAGATTTAACTTTTTTCTTGTTTGCATATAGTTTTTTAAAGGAAATGTGGATTTGATTCTGCTTTTTAGGGAAACTGTGCAGCCAAAAAATTAGTTGAGGGATTCCAGAAAACTGCGCCTACGTCAACAAACCTGGTTCGCTTAAAAGCTTGAGGTATGTACTTCCAGAGAATATATAGTTTGTGGGGTGCATTTCAAATGTAAAGGGATGTTTTTCTTGAAAAACTGCAAGGTGCGCAAAGCATAGTTGTATTTTATCTGAAAATCTCCTAAAGCACTGTTTTTTGGGGGGAATCTCCTGGGCAGGAAAGGGTGTCCAAGTGGTATAGTTTTAACTGGGAGAAATAGGGGTTTCACACACAATAAGATTTTGACAAAAAAAATATGATTTTCCTGGGAAATCCCTTCAAAAATCAGTTGAACATGTGTAGCGCAAAATATTGAAAAATGATCTGTCAACAGGGGGTGACAAAAACTCTAGGTAAGCTGGCGCTTTAAGGGTTAATATTTTAAAACCTATTAGCTTATTTTCCACCCCCCACTACCACCAGGAACATTTCACAACAGTGGATCTGCCTGCCCCATTCAGGGACTGCAAAAAGGCTTCATAAAAAATACAATTCTGTGAAATACTCACCTGTAGAATTGATATTATTTGTATACAGTACGTCCTGCTCCAGATATAGTACTTACACTTGGGTTATCCTCCGCCAGATGGCGCTGCACTGCAGAGACATTCAAAAACAGGCTCCTCCCGGCCCTCAAATACCCAGGGACCTCCCACTAATCCCCAGCATTGAAAAGCAGTGAACAAGAAGCCGGGAGAATTTAACCACCAAAAAACTGTTAACTATAACAATGATAACAATCACCATACAGGGGATCCAGAGTAATGAAAAAACCAGGGTGGGGTGGAGCAGGACGTACTGTATACAAATAATATCAATTCTACAGGTGAGTATTTCACAGAATTGTATTATTCTTAGTACTATATCTGGAGCAGGACGTACTGTATACTAAGAATAATACAATTCTGTGAAATACTCACCTGTAGAATTGATATTTGTATACAGTACGTCCTGCTTTTGCATGTCTCTGCAGTGCAGCGCCATCTGGCGGAGGATAACCCAAGTGTAAGTACTATATCTGGAGCAGGACGTACTGTATACTTACATTTGGGACATCCAATAGCATCCATAAGGTAGGGTGGGATCCCCAACAAAAAAGGCAACAGCCGACAGTTGAAACCACTGTCACCTGCATAGCCTTGCGGCCAAGACAGCATGAGCTGAAGGCCCTAACAACAACCTTGTAAAACTTTGAAAGGTATGAACAGAAGACCAAGTAGCGGTCTAGCAAACAAGTTCAACAGAAGCATGGCGCTGAAAGGCCCAAGAGGCACCAAAGCAAGAGAAGAATAAGAAGTCAAGCGAAAGGGAAGATTCTTCCCCTTAGTGGGACAGGCCTGAGTGACAGCCTGACAATCCAATCGCTAACAGACGTGGCAGAAGCCAAAAACCTTTCCATGGACCAGAAGGAGCATCCCATCCGAGTAATGACCAGGCCAAAAACCACCTAACCCCCCGAGATCAAAAGAGCTCAGGCACAATCAAGATGGAGTGGTCGGAGACCCAAGGAGCAACAGTTCTCCTAAAGGACCCAGTGACTACCACGGAAAAAAACTTCCAACACCAGTTCAAGGAATGCAGAACCCTTTCCTCAGCGTTGCTAGGAATAAGGCACGGAAGGAAGAACAATATCCTAAATCAATGACATAAGACACCACCTTAGGTAAAAAGTCCGGCTTAAAGCGGAACACCACCTTATCCTGGTGTATCTCAAAAATGGGGGCTAGATAGACAGAGCCACCCGCTCAGACACACGTCTGACCGAAGAACACCCACCAGAAGGAGAACCTTGAGGGTAAGAACAGCCAGACAGCATCCTGAATAGGACCCAAGGGAACATCCCGCAAGGCAGACAGAATCAATTCAATCCCAGATTCCAGGGGGAACGCACATGAGTAACCCCCTAAGGGAAAGACTTAACCAAGAAAAACTGAGCCAAAGACTTCTAAAGGAAGGCGGACAGGGCAGAACCTGACCCCTCAGAGTACTGAGTTGGAGAATCAACTCCAACTCATGCTGTAATAACTCTAGAACCCTGGGAACAGAGAAAACCCAGCAGGTAAGAGACCTAGACTCACACCCAACAATATGGATACACCATACCTTATAATAGATGGGAGAAGTAGAAGAAGCACGCTCCTAGTCTTCCCATAGTCTCAATCACCGAGACAGATAAGCCCGTCTCCATCAAGATGGAAGTTTCAGCAGTCAGGCCGTCTAGGCCAGAGTCTGTAGACTGGGGTGACTTAAAGGGGGCCTGAGTGAGCAAAGCTGACACTCCAGGCAGAACGTACAAACTACCGCCCTCAATACTACGTCTGCGAACCACACTCTACTAGGCCATCAGAATCGCTGGTCCCCCCTTCCAGAGCAAACTTGCTCAGAAAACCTGCCAAGCAGGGGAATGGATAAAAGGCATAAGGAACAGAATGTCCAGCCATGACAATACCAAGGCATCATGACCACGGCCAGAGGATCCGGGGACAGGGAAACAAGGGCCGAGAGCTTGTGATAGTGATGGGACACAAAAAAAGGATCCACAACAGGTTGGACCCCATGGTGACACATGGATTAGCACATCCTGTCGCAGAGGGACTCCCACTGGAGCGAATATCCCTGATATACAGGAAAACATTGTCCTCCACCCAGGTTAGGATCATAGACACTTCCTGGAGGAACCTCCTGCTCCAGATCCCTCTCAGATGATTAAAGTAGGCCACTGTCCGACAGACCGAACGCCCCCGGACGGGCAGGCCCTGAAGAGGAGTAGGCAAGCGAAAAGGAACCAACCTGAATGCTCACTGTTTCAAACATCAAAAAGGTGTATAGACCTTCCAAGGGCCCCACCTCCCCAAGAACCGCAGGGAGATTCAGAAGAAAAAAAAACCCTTCAACCTGATAGATTGGCATCCATGGTGACCGTCTCCAGGAAGGGGCAAGAAGGAAACTGCCCCCAGACAGGTTCCTTGAGTTCATCCACTCCAAGAAGGAACCAGGGGGGAAGGCACACAGACCCTGCTCCCGGGATGCAGGATCCCTGTCCTGTACTAACAATATAAGTTGCAGAAGGGCCCAGGGGGAACTGAGCATAAGGAACCTCTTCCAAGCAAGCCACCAACAGGCCCACCAGCTGCATCCCTGCCTGGTAAAGGGACGGGGACAGCAATGAAGGACTGAGCCCATGCAACCAGATTGTCCACTTTATCGCTAAAGAAGGAAGATTCTCGCCTGAACCGAATCCAGATTCATTCCTAGGAATGAGGTTACCAATCAAGGGGACAATGAGGATATGGGGTGATTGAGCACCCATCCAAATGACTCCCAGTGGACACAACCAGCCAAGAGACCAACTTAGCCTGACGTAGAGACTGGAAAGTGAAAAGGAACGTCCAGGTAGGTCATAGCGCGGACGCCCCTTGGTCTCATCAGAGACATCACCCCCGTCAGCACCTAGGTGGGCACTCTGGGTGCTGAAGAGAGGCCAGATCTTGAGGCCACAAATTAGCAGTGTTGGACCTTCGACACGAACCTGAAGAGCCTCGGTGTCCAGAGGACACAGGGAAGTGAACCAAAGCATCTTTTGAGCTCCACAGACGGCGAGAAGCCCCTTGAGCGCAAGGCACAGATGGCCCAACCCAGAGTATCCATGCAGAACTGCTGTAACTGGTGAATTGCCGCAAACTTATGAATCCAGGGTGGACCAGACTGACCCATCCTTTCGGGGGACTGTGGAAAAGGTTGGTGTAGCGGCCCCTGCCTCTGCCTGTTAGGGGCAATCTGCAAGTGACCCCAAGACCCCATAGGCCCTGCAAGGCCTGCACCAACACCTGAACAGAGGCAGGGACCAGGAGTACCCTGATAAACCTGGGAGAGGCCCCGCAGCAGACTATCCGGTATCCAGAGGACACTACCTCCTGAATCCACCAGAATGAACCGAGATGCCTCCTGATAAGAGCAAGGTGCTGCAGCCATCCCCTCGCCCAGACGGGCGAGGGCATCCCATCATGCTTGAGGGGGTTTGGTGGAAGATTTGGGCTTAGCCCCGCCGGAGGGGCCAGGGCGTTGTCTGCTGCTCATGGGGCAGGAGTCTGCACGAAAATCCGGAAGGACACCCCTGGTTCCTGTTTAACACTAAGGTAGGGGGGGAGGAGGGGTGCCCCTGCCCCGAGGGGGCCGAGACGGCCGTCTGTGTTGGGGTGGTTTGCCCTTATTACCAAACAGGTCCAGACGGGCCCCAAATAGCCGTTGCCCTCTAAAGGGAAGCCCAGTAAGAGTCTTTTTAGTAGCATCGTCAGCACCCCACTGTCGCAGCCAGACCAAGCCACGTATAGCCACTACAAGGGCAGAAGTTCTTGCACACATTCTAATGGTGTCATCCAGTGCTAATAGAATAAATTTTACAAATACATCACAACTGGAGAGTGCATTAAACACCTCCCAGGGGAGATCCTCAGAGTGATGATCAAGCATCTTTCTGATGATGGTTCTAGTGGCCACTGCAGTAATAGCCGCGGCACAGACCGGGCGCAGCGCTGTCCCTGCACAAGAAAAGGCGTGGGAGGCCAACAGATCAGTGCGCCGGTCCTCGGCATCCCGAAGGGTACTATAAGCAGGGGCTGTAATAAAAGGGGGGTTAGGAACCCCTATGATCGGCGCATCCACCACGGGGGGTGATGACCAACAATTAACCACCTCAGGGGGAAAAGGGTATTTCCTATCCCAGTCCCCTGGAACCCCTGGAAGTTTACTGGGGCATTCCCATTCCTTGAGCACAAGAGCGTGGAAATGAGCTTGCTCTAGAAATTCCAAGCGTGCTGTCACAGTATGGAAACGCTCCCCTCTAGGCTTGGGGACCTGACCGGGGGGAGAGATAGACAGTGCCTTAAAGACCTTAATCAACAAGTCATCAGTGTCACACTGGCCCCAGTATTCAGGGCCAGAATCGTCATGACTCCTCGGCCTCTCATCAGATGAGCCCGAGTCAGAGAACAACTCCCCTTCATCAGAAGGGGTATAGTCACACGGAGTAGTAAACTCCTCGGTTCTCATAGAAAATACAGAAACATGAGGCGACAAGTGCCGCTTCCTACCAGAGCCCATGCGCTCGGACAACCTCGCAATAATCTGTTCAGCTGTAGGCAGTCTGGAAGGCCCAGCAGGCTGCAGTTCCCCACTTGTATGCGACTCAGCAGGAGTGAGATTTAAGCATGGGGAAATAGGTGAATTGAAGCGAGGTGCAGCCACTGGCAAGCCCGATTGCAGGGCCAGTGCTTGCTTGGCACAGGGTCTGCAGACCCGTGTCCTGTCCGCATCAGCGTGGGGTTGCTATACACAGCCGGTCTTGTCCCAGAGGGACCCCGGACCCATAACTCTGAGATGCCTCCATATGGTGATTATTTAGACACAATATGCCAGCACGGATTTACGCAATAGGCCCCCTTGGATGCCCTGAAGCCTGCTAGGAAGTGGGAGTAGATTTACAAGGCCCGCTATAATTACACCGGGCCGGGAGAAGCCAATGGTGTTCACCAGTCTGAAAGACATAATGGGAATAAAGGGTGTCAGAACCATGCGCAATAATCAAGGATCATGGAAATCGCCCGCGAGGGCACTTACAGACTAAGGGAGGACCGCTACCACGCGTGCGTGCGATCAGCATCAAAATGGCGCCAAGCGAACCTCGAAGGGCGGGCCAGAGCGGGCTGTGACACGGAGCACGCCAAACCAGGTCCCCGCCCCCCCGAAGAGCGCGAAGCTCTGAGATAGCTCCTACATGACAACGTTGAAACTAACTGTATGACACTTATAAAAATGATTTGCCAATGAAGACGCCGCAGCATCTGAGGCGACAGATACACAATAAAAATGCAAACAGCGCGGCTCTGACACCAGGAATACCAGTCAAGGACGATACTAAGGCCATAAGCGTGTAAACACCATACACTGAGACCACCACACCCCCCCCTTTCTTTCCCCCCCGAGCTACAGGGGGGGGGAACGAGGGAGGATGGCGACCCTTTGTACAGGGCCCACCGCTACACGGGGCAATAGTGCGGGAGGGGCATCTCCTAGAGGCTCACCATCAGCCTAAACCGCCTACCCTTTGGTGGGGGACTGCGGGGGAGCATGGCTTCATAAGCACGCATGGTGCTGCCTACCTTCACCCGACCAGCGCAGCCCAGGCTGGGAGGCACATCACAGGGAGGACGGGTGGGAATAGTCCAACAGGGCCGCAGGCTTTGATAGCCCCGCTCACCTGCAAGAGAGTGATACTTCATGTCTTCGCAGTCAGCACTGCAGAGAAATCTGGGGATTAGTGGGAGGTCCCCGGGTATTTGAGGGCCTGGAAGAGCCTGTTTTGCATGTCTCTGCAGTGCAGCGACATCTGGTGGAGGATAACCCAAGTGTAAGTACTATATCTGAAGCAGGACGTACTGTATACTAAGAATATACCGTTTTGTGAGTACTCACCTTTAAAACGGGTATTATGAGTGTGCCATACACTCCACTTCGGTCTTCATGACATCTGGGTAATCTTCAGTAGAGGGCGAACTTCTGCAGAGATTAATATGCAAAAGAAAGCCGCTCCCGGTCCATATATACCTGGGACCTCCCACCAGGTCCATATATACCTGCGACCTTCCACCAATTCCCCAGTGTATAAAAGCAGTAAAGGGACCAGGAAGAACCAATTATAACCTTAACAATGAAAACCAACGGTTCACCATATAAAAGCCCCAGAATACCTGGAAAAAAGGGGTGGGGCTAAGTGGAGTGTATGGCACACTCATAATACCCGTTTTAAAGGCGAGTACTCACAAAACGGTATTATTCTAAGTGTGCCATACACTTCACTTTGGTCTTCATGAAATGTGGGACATCCAACAGCAGTGTCCGTCATGGGTGGGAACCAGAAACAGTAAAGAATGTACCAACTCAAACCACTGCAGCTTGCAGAACCTTGCGGCCTAAAACAGCATCTGCTGAAGCCCGCACATCAACCTTGTAAAAAGGTATGAAGAGAAGACCAAGTAGCAGCCTTAAAAACTTGTTCAACAGAAGCCTGGTGCTGAAAAGCCCAGGACGCTCCAACAGCACGAGTAGAATGCGCAGTGACCCTGAAAGGGGGAGTTCTCCCCTTAGCAGAATAGGCCCCAACAATGGCCTGACGAATCCATTTGCAAATGGTAGACTTGGCAGGCGCCAAACCTTTCCTGGGCCCAAAGGGCACCATGAAAAAAAGCATCCGTCTTGGGGAAGGAAGAAGTAGACACCAAATAGTACTTCACACAGCGAACAACATCCAAATTGTGCAGAACCCTCTCCTTGTCATTGTTAGGCTTAGGACACAAGGAAGGGAGAACAATGTCCTGATTGAGGTGGAAAGCAGACACCACCTTAGGAAGGAAATCCGGCTTAAAACGAAAAACCACCTTATCCTGGTGTCTCTCAAAGTAAGGGGCCTGAATCGACAGGGCCGCCAACTCAAAAACACGCCGAGCAGAGGTAATAGCCACCAAGAAAGCAACCTTCTGAGTGAGAACCGAAAGAGCAATATCCTGTAACGGCTCAAAAAGAGGACCCTGCAGAGCCGAAAGAACCAAATTCAAATCCTAAACAAGAACTACAGCCTTCCGAGGGGGCCGCATCTTAACCAGCGGGTGTAAAGCAAAAGACCTCTGGAAGAAAACAGACAGAGCAGAAACCTGTCCTTTCAAAGTACTAAGCTGGAACCCAAGATCCAGATTATGCTGAAGAAACTCCAAAATCCTGGGTACAGAAAAAACCCTGCAAGGCAAGGCCCTAGCCTCACACCAATCAATATAGGACCTCCAAGTCCTATAGTAAATGCCAGAAGAGGACCGCTTCCTAGCCCTAATCAGGGTCTGAACGACCGCCTCAGACAAACCTTCCTCTTTCAAGATGAAGGTTTCAGCAGCCAAGCCGTCAAAGCCAGCGTTTGTAAATTGGGGTAAAGTAGATGACCCTGAGATAGCAGGTCCGGCAGCAAGGGAAGCTGGTACTGGTCTACGGCCATCCTTACAACGTCTGCGTACCAAACCCTTCTTGGCCACCTTGGAGCCACCAGAATCGCTGGTGCCCCTTCTAGAACCAGTTTGCGAACTACCTTGCCCAGAATGGAGACAGGTGGAAACAGGTACAGAAAACCCAGGTCCTTCCAAGGCATCCACTGCCAGAGACAGGGGATCCTGAGAAAGAGACACAAAGGCCGGAAGTTTGTGATTGTGCCTTGAGGCAAAGAGATCCACCTCCGGAGTCCCCCACTTGCGGCAAAGATCCAGAAAAACCTCAGGGTTGAGAGACCACTCTCCGTGGCGAGAGGATCCCCTGCTCAGGGAATCCGCCTCCGTGTTCTCCACTCCTGGAATGTAGACTGCCGAAAGGCAAGGAACATTGCTCTCCGCCCAGTGCAGGATCAGAGACACTTCCCTGAGGGCACTCCTGCTGCAAGTCCCTCCTTGGTGATTTATGTAAGCCACTGCGTTCGGTTGTCCGAATGCACCTGAACCAGAAGACACAGAAGAATGTGGGGTCAGCCGAGCCAGAACCAGTCGAATGGCTCGGAGCTCCAATACATTGATGGGGGTGTGAGCCTCCTGGGGACCCCACACCCCGCTGAACTGATGACTCTTCCAATAACCTCCCCAGCCTGACAGGCTGGCATCCGTGGTAACAGTCTCCCAACAAGGGACCAGAAAGAATCTGCCCTTCACCAGATTGCTTGAGTCCAGCCACCACCGAAAGGATTGCCGAACCCTGGGAGACATCCTGAAAGGTTGATCCAATGACTGTGGGCACCTGTCCCAATACGTCAATAGGTGAAGTTGAAGAGATCTCATGTGAAACTCTGCAAACGGCACCGCCTCGAAGGAGGATACCATCAAACCCACCAGTTTCATCCCCTGTCGGTTAGAGGGACAAGGACTGGCCAGTAGAAGATGGATCAGGCCCTGAATCCCCTGCACCTTGGTCTGGGGCAGAAACACTCTGGCCCGAATGGTATCCAGATTCATGCCCAGAAATGAAATCACACGCGACGGGGCGAGAGAAGACTTGGTGCGGTTGATCACCCACCCGAACCTCTCCAGGGTCGACACCACCTGGTGGGTGTCCAGCTCCACCTGATGAAGGGATGAAGCTGATATCAACAGATCGTCCAGATAAGGCACAATGCGAATGCCCTGAGATCTGAGCAGAGCCATTATGCCCACCAAAACCTTGGTGAAGACCCTGGGTGCCGAGGTCAGATCGAAGGGAAGAGCTACAAACTGATAATGTTGATCCACCGCAAACCGGATCTCTGATGTGCCTGAAAAATCGGAACATGCAGATACGCATCCTTGACGTCTATGGATGTCATAAAATCCCCTTGGCGAAAGGAATTGATAGCCGAGTCTCCATGCGGAATTTTTTGGCTCTGATAAATCTGTTGAGAACCTTGAGATCTAGAATGGGTCTCACCGAACCATCCTTTTTGGGAACTGTGAAAAGGTTGGAGTAGAAACCCCTGCCTCTCTCCGACAGAGGCACCGGGCATATAACCCCCATGTCCAGAAGGTTTTTTACTGCTAACAGGAGCCCCTGTGCAGCCTGAGGGTCCGAGACCTTAAGAATCTTGGGGGCGGCCAGAACTCGAACTCCAGTTTGTACCCAGAGGAGACCACTTCCAAGATCCAATTGTCTGTGACCTCCTGGGCCCAGACCTGGAAGAAGAGCCGCAGCCGTCCCCCCATCCTTGCGGGTGAGGGCGCCCCTTAATTGCTGAGCCGGTTTAACGGCAGGCTTGGGCTTGGAACCCAAGGCAGCTGCGGGACGTGCCCGACCTCTGTCTCTGTTCCAGGACGAGCCCCTGACACCTGAGAAGGCCAAACCCCTAGTCGCTCTGGCCCCTCGAAAGGAAGGAGTGAACGAGCCCGCCCGCCCCCCGAAAGGGGCGGCGCCGTTTCCTCCGCTGAGGCAACATACCTCCTTTGGCAACAGCATCCAATTTATCTCCAAATAGCCGCGAACCCAAGAAGGGAAGAGCTGTGAGCGACTTCTTGGCTCCAACGTCCGCTGTCCACTGGCGGAGCAAGACCAATCTGCACATAGCCACCAGTAAGACTGACGTCCTACTACAAACGACAATAGAATCTTCCATCGCAGCCATGACAAAATCCATGAACAATTCGCATTTCTTAAGGATAGCGAACTCAGCGCCAGCTGGATCAAACTGAGCGTTATTCAGCCAGTCCCTGATAAGAGACCTGGTAGCAAGTGACACCAGGGCAGATGCACTAACAGGCCGCAGGGCTGAGCACACGTTGGCAAATGCGTGGCGCGCCATCTGATCAAGGCGCTTGTCCTCGCCATCCTTAAGGGAGGTGGCGTCGGGGGTGTTCAGCACAGAAGAGTTGGTCAAACCTAAAACAGGCGGGTCGACCTCGGGAGGAGAAGACCAGCGCTTAACCGCCTCCACCGGAAAAGGATATTTCTTATCCCATCCCTGAGGCACACCAGGATGCCGACTGGGCCTCTCCCATTCTCTAAGGATCAGCGCATCAAAATGACCCTGGGTAGGGAACCAATAAATGTGACAAAACAGTGTCCGTATCTACGGCATCCCCCAGCGCCTGCCAGACATTGGAATTCCCAGACTGAACATAGTCAGCCTCTCTTTCCTGATACAATTCCCCCTCCTCTAACGGGGAATAATCTGACAAATCCGCCGACTCATCGTCAATATCCCACAATGGCTGGGCCGACGACAAATGTCTCTTTTTAGCCTGGGCCTTCTTGCCCACCGTGCTAGCAATAATTCTCTCGATGCTGGCCAACCGAGCCCAAACATGAGAAAGCGACTCCCCACTGGTACTAATGTCACTTGGGGTACGGATCAGGTGGGGAGGGGAAGGCGATGAAGCGGGAGGAGCCGACCAAGAAGGCTGGATACCAGACTGCCGCGTTATGGCCTTTTGTGCGCATGGTATACAGATCAGCACATTCTCCCCTGTAAGGGATACCCCGCACCCCACACATGGCCCGGATTGTCCCAAAGCGATCCCGAGCCCTGTATCCTGCGGAGCCTCCATATGGTGAAGACCGCAGGGAATTACGCATGAGCGACCCGGGATGCCCCTTAAAAGTCCCGGTGGGAGGATTTTAGGTGGACAATTTTTCACTAGGGACCCCAGGACCAGGAGGGACCCCTTAATATGCACATATACAGGGCAACCTGTAACACACAAAAACAAGCAACATAAGTGCAGAGCTGTGTAAAAATGGCCATAACCTTACATGTAAAAAACCACAACATTTGATCTTGCAGCCACACAATATGTAAATATATATATATATATATATATATATATATATATATATATATATACCACATCCCAGCCAGACAGTGCAATTAAGGCACACACACAGAAGTTTTAGACCAGTGGGGGCCCCCCACACACACACAAGCTAAGGAGATGGCCATCGGGCCCTTACCACACCGATTGCTATGCGGCCTGCTAGCGAAGATGGACCCCACGCAGCCTCGTGCCTGAGGAGGGAGAGCCGAGGCCACGCCCCCTCCCAGCAACGCGGACCCCTAGAAAACAAGCACAGCAATCGCACCAAATAAGGGGGCAGGGCTACCGCGGCGAGAGCCCGGCCCGGCCCCCTTCCCAAACGCAGCCTGAGGGGGAGAAGCTCCCCCAGGCTGTAATTAGTCCCTGGAATGTCAGTATGGCAGCAAACACTCACACACACATACAGTAAAACACTCAACACACAGGGACACAGGCTGGGGAAAATGAAATATCGGCCAGGCCAGGCAACCCCCCCCCCCCCCCGGAGGGGAATAAGGGACCCGGAAGGGGGGAATCCTGCCAGGAGCCGGCCATAAGCCTAACGGGACGGGGCATCCCACACCAAGATCACCAAGAAACCTGGATAACCGCCTACCCCATAGTGAGGTCTCACGGTGGAGCAGTGCTCCTTCTGCACCCTTAGGGTGCTCCTACTTTCACCAGGACCCGCAGCCTAAGCTGGGAGGCTCAATATAGGGCAATTTAGAAGGGTCCTGGCAGTAATAGGGATAATAGAAGGCTGGGCGCGAGCCCGGCTTACCTGTAAGTAAAGAAGTCCTCATCTTCTATCTTGTCGCCTTCCCTGCAGAGAAGGAACTGGGGAATTGGTGGGAGGTCCCAGGTATATATGGACCGGGAGGGGCTCTCTTTTTTTGCATATTCATCTCTGCAGAAGTTTGCCCTCTACTGGAGATTACCCAGATGTCATGAAGACCGAAGTGGAGTGTATGGCACACTTAGAATAACCATCACTAAAAAGGGGCGTTTTGGCAAATATCAGTCATCCGCAAGATTAACCTCCCATACTAAAAAAAAAAAAAAAGACCCCCCCCCCCCCAAATACAGGCTTCACAGGTTGTGATCAGCAATAGGGCCTAGTGCAAAGTGAAGATACAAATTAAAAAACGATCTTATAAATAACACATTTACCACAGAACCTGAAAAAGATGGATGAAAACACCCACAGGAAAAAGAAAAAGACAAGAGGAGCATAAAAAAGGGCCAGAAACAATAATAAAAAAGATACTATAGGGAAAAAAATCTAAGTTACAGGAGAGACAGCTTGCAGAGCATCTATCTGCTACAGACAGTATCACTAAGCTGAGGCACACTCGAGCATGGATGCACATACTGCAGCCCTCAGTTGTGGCCCCCAGTACCCCTTGCAGAGTGGGAGAGCAGAGCTTGCCTTGCCTGCAGTGCAAGCTGCTAGTCAGTTGAGGGCAGTGCTCCTTTAACTCTCAAAAGCAGAAAGCGGGGCACCAATCATTGTCTCTGTAGAGGAGGGTGACATGCCGCACATGTGCTACTGCTCCGTTTGTGCTGGGTGTTTATGTAAACTCTTCCCAACTCATCTCTGCCCACCTCACCTCTTTAATCCCTATCAGTGCAAACTTCACCTGTTTACCTCTGCCCTCTTTAATTCGGCTCCCCTACCTCACCTTTACCTATCCCTAAACCTCTTTCCCCCACTTTTCAGAACATCTTCCACCTCACCTAACTCCACCTCTGCCTACCGCGGCTTACCTCTTTCCATATCAACTCTGCTCACCCCAAAGTACCTCTCCCTGCCTTTTTCCCTCCTTCCCACCTCACCTTTTTTCACCTCTTCCACTTCTGTTCAGCTTTGCATATTCATAAAAGCTTATTCAGTGCTTTAAGGTTAAAGCTTGCCTCCAGTAAACTGTTTGGCATGGTTGGCAGCCTAAATCTTATTGCGGCCCCTTGAATAGGAACAATAAGAAAATGCGGCCCTTATACCATAACCATTTGTTTTTATTACCTTACCTTACCATCCTGTTGTAGAAGAACACACACATACACTGTAGCTCTTTTATGTTAGCCTAATGTGAATATTAAATGAAAATAAATCCTCAGTAGGTAGAAAAGAAGTTTGAAATCCGTGTCCCCATTTGTTAAGCAATACTCTTTAATTCCTAATTTGTCAATTTGGGCCCAGAGGTATGCTAATCTGACAGTGACAGTTAAGATACTAATCAGGCAGGTCATCACGTGTCATGGCTAATTAAGTTTTCTCCCTTTTTCATCTCCATCTGCTGTGTCTCCTAGGGATAGCTTAAGTCTCACTGGAAGCAATACAATGCCTTAAAAGAAAAGTCCCTTTTTATTAGGTTTTTGGTGTTCTGCCTTATTGTTTTCCTCTTCTGAAATGTAAAATAAACCATTGTGTAGATTGTGCAGCCATATTTGTGATTTACTTTTTAGCATGCCATTTCCAAGTTTCTTAAACCTGCGTGCTTTTGATTGGTAAAGTAGGAGCGGCTCTCCTGACCTTTAGTAAAGCGGTTATTATCCTGTCTGACTACAACTCCCAGAATGCTTTCACTGCAACAGGTGAGCTTGTTAGCAATTTGGCTAAACAAAGCAGCAGCAATTACCACTCCACCTTAGAAAGCTTCCAGTAACACTTTACCTATTAGAATGCAGGACTGTGTTCTGCCCTATCTGAAGGGGCTGAATTAATGCAGAGGGTTGAACTTGTCATCCGTGCCACAGCCAATCAGATGATTTTCAAGCTGGCGTCAGGAGTTAATCTGATCAGTACATCAGGACACCACTTTGATGTACATTGCCAAGGTAAACACATTGATGCTAGGGATAACCATTTTCTTTTATAACATGGAGTTGCAAAAAAATAGTCTGCCATGTGATTTAGCAAAACCTTCAAAATGTTACTAGCCATAAAGAATTTCAGTATAATACATACAGTTAATAGTACCCAATTCCAAATACAAGCTTAAGGGGCCCAACATCTCTTTTGTACAATAACTAGATTTTATAAACCTGTTTGGTAAATTATTTTTGCCACAATACAAAAAAAATTGTATTTTAGTGTACTCACTGTAAGTTCTCTTATAGTTTAATAGACAATCCAATATTACTGGGTTAGGTCCTCTGGAGTAGTGTAGGTAAAACACCAAAGAAAGTGTACCTGAAGTTTTTGTCACTTGTTGAAGTGCTGATTTGCTTTTTGTTGGTATAGCTTGCTGTAAACTAATGCATCAGAGTGGCAGCCATCTCTCAATGGTAGTAGAAAAAAAGGTTATGTTAAAGTAGGACAACACATTTTAAGTATTGGTAGAAAACAAGAAATGACCTAGTCTATGTGAAAAATGAAATATGGAGGCTTGATTAAACACAAATCAATCACCAAATGCCCTTCAAAAAGAATCAATAGATCTGCAACCTGCGGAGTGTGCAGAATCCTTAACAAACAGGCCATTGGCTCTGAATAGGTAAATTCTCCTGTTTACCGTACCAGTACTAAAGTATGCTCTAATATCGCTACAAATAAGGTTTAGGATATTTATGGATTGCTGAAGTGAACAGAGGCTTTCAGGACCTTATCTGGTGTAGACCCTAAGCAAATATCCCCTGAAATTTCCATAGATTATCTCTGAATTACAATCACAACAGGTGTAGGAGCAAGGCTGGCCTGGTCATAAGTCCTATAGCAAAAAGTAGCCTTTGAAAATACCGTTTTGTGATTACTCACCTTTAAAACGGATATTATAAGTGTGACATACACTCCTCCGCTTCAATACTTCTTGACAGTTGGGTTATTCTCCAGTAGAGGGCGAACTTCTGCAGAGATGAATGCAAAAATGCATAACTACCTGGGACCTCCCACCAATTCCCCAGTGTAAGATAGCAGTAAAGCGACCAGGAAGAACCAATTATAACAATACTAACAAAAAACAATGGTTCACCATATAAAGGATCCAGAATACCAAACAGGGTGGGTGAAGCGGAGTGTATGTCACACTTATAATATCCGTTTTAAAGGTGAGTAATCACAAAACTGTATTATTCCAGGTGTGACATACACTCCGCTTCAATACTTCTTGACCGTTGGGACATCCAATAGCAGTGTCCGTCAAGGGTGGGAACCATAAACAGTAAAGAATGCACCAACTCAAACCACTGCAGCTTGCAGAACCTTGCGGCAAAAAACAGCATCCGCTGAAGCCCGCACATCAACCTTGTAAAACTTGGAAAAGGTATGAACAGAAGACCAAGTATCAGCCTTACAAACTTGTTCAGCAGAAGCCTGGTGCTGAAAAGCCCAGGATGCACCCACAGCACGAGTAGAGTGCGCAGTGACCCTAAAAGGGGGGAGTCCTCCCCTTAGCAGAATAGGCCCCAACAATGGCCTGACGAATCCATTTGCTAATCGTAGACTTAGCAGATGGCAAACCTTTCCTGGGCCCGCAGGGCACCACGAAAAAGGCGGCCCTCTTGCGAAGGAAGAAGTAGTCACCAAATAGTACTTCACACAGCGAACAACGTCCAAATTGTGCAGAACCCTCTCTTTGTCATTGTTAGGCTTAGGACACAAGGAAGGGAGAACAATATCCTGATTGAGGTGGAAAGCAGACACCACCTTAGGAAGGAAATCCGGTTTAAAACGAAAAACCACCTTATCCTGGTGTGTCTCAAAATAAGGGGCCTGAATAGACAGGGCCGCCAACTCAGAGACACGCCGGACAGAGGTAATAGCCACCAAGAAAGCAACCTTCTGAGTGAGAACCGAAAGAGCAATATCATGTAGCAGCTCAAAAGGCGGACCCTGCAAAGCCGAAAGAACCAAATTCAAATCCCAAACAGGAACTACAGCTTTTCGAGGGAGCCGCACATGCACCACCTCTAGGAAAAAAGTTAACCAGCGGGTGTAAAGCAAAACACCTCTGGAAGAAAACCGATAGAGCAGAAACCTGTCCTTTCAAAGTACTAAGCTGGAACCCAAGGTCCAGATTATGCTGAAGAAACTCCAAAATCCTGGAAACAGAAAAAACCCTGCAAGGCAAGGCCATAGCCTCACACCAATCAATATAGGACCTCCAAGTCCTATAGTAAATGCCAGAAGAGGACCGCTTCCTAGCCCTAATCAGGTTCTGAACGACCGCCTCAGATAAACCTTCCTCTTTCAAGATGAAGGTTTCAGCAGCCAGGCCGTCAAAGCCAGCGTTTGTAAATTGGGGTAAAGTAGATGACCCTGGGATAGCAGGTCCGGCATCAAGGGAAGCCGGCACTGGTCTACGGCCATCCTTACGACGTCTGCGTACCAAACCCTTCTTGGCCACCTTGGAGCCACCAGAATCGCTGGTGCCCCTTCCAGACCCAGCTAGCGAACTACCCTGTCCAGCATGGAGACAGGTGGAAACAGGTACAGAAAACCCAGGTCCTTCCATGCCAGAGACAAGGCATCCACTGCCAAAGCCAGGGGATCCTGAGAAAGAGACACCAAGGCCGGAAGCTTGTGATTGTGCCTCGAGGCAAAGAGATCCACCTCCGGAGTACCCCACTTGCGGAAAAGATCCAGAAAGACCTCGGGGTTGAGAGACCACTCTCCATAGCGAGAGGACCCCCTGCTCAGGGAATCCGCCTCCGTATTCTCCACCCCCGGAATGTAGACTGCCGATAGGCAAGGAACATTGCTCTCCGCCCAGTGCAGGATCAGAGAGACTTCCCTGAGGGCACTCCTGCTGCGAGTCCCTCCTTGGTGATTTATGTAGGCCACTGCCGTTCGGTTGTCCGAACGCACCTGAACCGGAAGACCCCGTAACTGTGGGGTTAACCGAGCCAGAACCAGACAAATGGCTCGGAGCTCCAATAAATTGATGGGGGTGTGAGCGTCCTGGGGGCCCCACACCCCGCTGAACTGATGACTCTTCCAATAACCTCCCCAGCCCGACAGGCTGGCATCCGTGGTAACAGTCTCCCAACAAGGGACCAGAAAGGATCTGCCCTTCACCAGATTGCTCGAGTCCAACCACCACCGAAATGACTGCTGAACCCTGGGAGACATCTTGAAAGGCTGATCCAATGACTGCGGGCTCCTGTCGCAATACGTCAATAGGAGAAGTTGAAGAGATCTCATGTGAAATTGTGCAAACGGCACCGCCTCGAAGGAGGACACCATCAGGCCCACCAGTTTCATCCCCTGTCGGATAGAGGGACAAGGACTGGCCAGAAGAAGACAGATCAGGTCCTGAATCCCCTGCACCTTGGTCTGGGGCAGAAACACTTTAGCCCGACTGGTATCCAGATTCATGCCCAGAAATGAAATCACTCGAGACGGGGAGAGAGAAGACTTGGTGCGGTTGATCACCCACCCGAACCTCTCCAGGATCGACAACACCTGGAGGGTGTCCAGTTCTGCCTGCTGAAGGGAAGAAGCAGAAATCAACAGATCGTCCAGATAAGGCACAATGCGAATGCCCTGAGATCTGAGCAGAGCCATTACGCCCGCCAAAACCTTGGTGAAGACCCTCGGTGCCAAGGTCAGACCGAAGGGAAGAGCTACAAATTGATAATGTTGATCCCCCACCGCAAACCGGAGGACTCTCTGATGTGCCTGAAAAATCAGAACATGCAGATACGCATCCTTGATGTCTATGGATGTCATAAAATCCCCTTGGCGAAGGGAATTGATAGCCGAGTCTCCATGCGGAACTTTTTGGCTCTGATAAACCTGTTGAGAACCTTGAGATCTAGAATGGGTCTCACCGAACCCTCCTTTTTGGGAACCGTGAAATGGTTGGAGTAGTAACCCCTGCCTCTTTCCAACGGAGGCACCGGGCATATAACCCCCATGTCCAGAAGGCTTTTTACTGCCAACAGGAGCCCCTGTGCAGCCTGAGGGTCCGAGGGCACCCGAGACCTTAAGAATCTTGGCGGCGGCCAGTACGCGAACTCCAGTTTGTACCCGGAGGAGACCACTTCCAAGATCCAATTGTCTGTGACCTCCTGAGCCCAGACCCGGAAGAAGAGCCGCAGCCGTCCCCCCACCCTTACGGGTGAGGGCGCCCCTTCATTGCTGAGCCGGTTTAACGGCAGGCTTGGGACCCCAGGCAGCTACGGGATGTGCCCGACCTCTGCCTCTGTTCCAGGACGAGCCCCTGACCCCCGAGAAGGGCAGACTCCTAGACGCTCTGGCCCCTCGAAAGGAGTGAACGAGTCCGCCCCCCCGAAAGGGACGGCGCTGCTTCCTCCACAGAGGTAACTTACCGCCTTTAGCCACAGCATCCAATTTATCTCCAAACAGCCGTGCACCCAAGAAGGGGAGAGCTGTGAGCGACTTCTTGGCTCCAACGTCCGCTGTCCACTGACGGAGCCAGACCAGTCTGCGCATGGCCACCAGCAAGGCTGACGTCCTACTACACACGACAATGGAGTCTTCCATCGCAGTCATGACAAAATCCATGAACAATTCGCACTTCTTAAGTATAGCGAACTCAGCGCTAGCTGGGTCCAGCTGAGCGTTATTCAGCCAGTCCCAGATAAGAGAGCTGGTAGCAAGAGACACCAGGGCAGATGCACTAACCGGCCGCAGGGCCGAGCCCACGTTGGCAAATGCATGGCACGCCATCTGATCAAGGCGCTTATCCTCGCCATCCTTCAGGGAGGAGGAGTCAGGGGTGTTCAGTACAGAAGAGTTGGTCAAACCTAACACAGGCGCGTCGACCTCGGGAGGAGAAGACCAGCGCTTGACCGCCTCTACCGGAAAGGGATACTTCTTATCCCATCCCTGAGGCATACCAGGGAGCCGAATGGGCCTCTCCCATTCCTTAAGAATCAGCGCATCAAAATGACCCTGGGTAGGGAATTCCAGACGGGGCTTGTAGGCCCTAAAAAATTCCCCCTTCTTAAGCGGGGGCGCCTCAGGTGGATCAATATCCAACACCTCCAATAAATGTGACAAAACAGTGGCTGTATCAACGGCATCCCCCAGCGCCTGCCCAACATTGGAATTCCCAGGCTGACCATAGTTAGCCTCTGAATCCTGATACAATTCCCCCTCCTCAAGGGGGAATAATCTGACAATTCAGCGGACTCATCGTCAGTGTCCCATAAGGGCTGGGCCGACGACAAGTGTCTCTTTTTAGCCTGGGGCTTCTTGCCCACCGTGCTAGCAATCATTTTCTCTATGCTGGCCAACCTAGCCCAAACATGAGAAAGCGACTCCCCACTAGTGCCAATGTCACTTGGGGTACGGATCAGGTGGGGAGGGGAAGGCGATGAAGCGGGAGGAGCCGACCCAGAAGGCTGGGTACCCGACTGCCGCGTTATGGCCTTTTGTGCGCATGGTATGCAGATCAGCACATTCTCCCCTGTAAGGGATACCCCGCCCCCCACACATGGCCCGGATTGTCCCGAAAGGATCCCGGGCCTGGTATCCTGCAGAGCCTCCATATGGTGAATTTTTGTGGTCAGTCGCAAGACCGTAGGGGATTACGCATAAGCAACCCGGGATGCCCCTTAAAAGTCCTGGTGGGAGGATTTTTGGTTGGACAATATGTATATCTAGGGACCCCAGGACCAGGAGGGACCCCTTAAAATGCACTTATACGGGGACACCTGTAACACACAAAATAAGCCACATAAGAGCAGAGCATGGTAAGGGATGCCCTAGCATTTGATATTCCAGTCACACAACCGAAATATACATATACAGGTATATGACTATATAATATCCCCAGATGTATGTAGCCCACGGGCACAAATAACGCCCGGCGACATGTACAACAATAAGGTGCATAACCAAAGTATCCAGATAAGGGAGCCCCGTATGAGGCACTCACGGGCTGAAGATGGCGTCCCTTCGTGGAAAGGGTGAAGGAGGCGGGCCAGCGCAGAGCGCGCCAGCACATGGCCCCGCCCCCTTCCGACACGGGATTCACCCCCAAGCCGCGCTTCCAGCCGATAGGGCTGGAGCAGTCCGACGAAGCCAAGGGGGGCGGGCCAACACGGCGCGCTCTGCCGACGCGGGAGAGTGCCAGGCCCCGCCCCGCCCCCCCCTCACTGAGGGAAGTAAAAGGTCGCGCTCCCCCGCCAATATGGACGCGGAGCCAACCATAAGAGAACCAGCCCGCCTCCGCACGAGAGCGTGCGTGCAGTCTGAACGTTACACACATACAATGAGTAAAACACACACACAATGTAAAGGTCAGGTAGCCTGCAAGCCCCCCCCCCGGAGAAGAGTAAGGGACCCGGAAGGGGGGGAACCCTGCCAGAATCCAGCCCTAAGCCTAGCGGGACGGGGCATCCCACACCAGGATCACCAAAAACCTGGATAACCGCCTACCCCATGGTGGGGTCTCATGGTGGAGCGGTGCTCCTACCTTTTACCAGGACCCGCAGCCGAAGCTGGGAGGCTCAATACAGGGACAATTTAGGAGGGTCCTGGCAGCAATAGGGACAAAAATGGCCCGGCTTACCTGCAAGTAAGAGAAGCCTTTATCTTCTGTCTTGCTCTCTCCCTGCAGAGAAGACAACTGGGGAATTGGTGGGAGGTCCCAGGTAGTTATGGACCGGGAGGGGCTTCTTGTTTTGCATTCATCTCTGCAGAAGTTCGCCCTCTACTGGAGAATAACCCAAAAGTATTGAAGCAGAGTGTATGTCACACTTGGAATAAATACAATTCTGTGATTACTCACCTGTAAAATTGGTATTATGAGTATACAGTACGTCCTGCTCCAAATCTAATACTTACACGTGGGATATACTCCGCCAGATGGCGCTGGACTGCAGAGACATCGAAAATAGGCTCCTCCCGGCCACTCAAATACCAGGGGACCTCCCACAAATCCCCAGCATTGAAAAGCAGTTAATGAGAAGCCGGGAGAATTAAACAATCCAAACTATCAACTATAACAATGATAACAATCACCATACAGGGGATGCAAGATAATGCAAAACCAAGGTTGGGTTGGAGCAGGACATACTGTATTCTCAGAATACCAATTCTACAGGTGAGTAATCACAGAATTGTATTATTCTTAGTATACAGTATGTCCTGCTCCAAATATAATACTTACTCTCCAACCCATGCTGCAGGAACTCCAGATTCCTGGGAATAGAGAACACACGACAGGGAAGAGACTTAGACCCACACCAGTCAATGTAGGCAAGCCAAACCCTGTAATAATACAATTCTGTGAAATACTCACCTGTAGAATTGGTATTATACGTATACAGTACGTCCTGCTCCAGATATAATACTTACACTTGGGTTATCCTCCGCCAGATGGCGCGGTGCACTGCAGACATGCAAAAACAGGCTCCTCCCGGCCTTTCATATACCCGGGGACCTCCCACAAATCCCCAGCATTGAAAAGCAGTGAACCAGAAGCCGGGAGAAGTTAACCCACCAAAACAAACTGGTAATGATAACAATAATAACAACCACCATACAGGGGATCCAGAATAATGCAAAAAACCAGGGTGGGGTGGAGCAGGACATACTGTATACGTATAATACCAATTCTACAGGTGAGTATTTCACAGAATTGTATTATTCTAAGTATACAGTACGTCCTGCTCCAGATATAATACTTACACTTGGGACATCCAATAGCAGTGTCCATAAAGTAGGGTGGGATCCCCAACAAAAAAGGCACAGCAGACAGTAAAGGCACTGTCACCTGCAAACCTTGGAGCAAAGGCTCCAACGTCAACATCATAAAAACCTTTGAAAAGTTAAGAACAAAAAACAAGTAGCGGTCTAGCAAACTTGTTCAACAAAACCTGGTGCTGAAAGGCCCAAGGATACCAAGGCACCAGTAGAAACAGAAGTAAAGTGAGAAGAAACTCATCCCCTTAAAGGAATAGGCCTGAGTAACAGCCTGACAAGATCAAACGCCAACAATAGTCCAGGAAGAAGCCAAACCTTCCCTAGGACCAGAAGGGACAACCATCCAAGTAAAGGCTAGGCCAAGGCCGCTTAACCCCTGGAAGCAGACGAGATCCGGCACATACAGAGATAGGGGGACTGATGCCCCTTGGGGTTTGTGGGCACCTAAGGGACAAGAGACAATCCAGGAAAAAAATTCCAGCACCTGATGAGGGAAAGTAGATCCCCTTGCCTTAGCGTTACTAGGAATAAAGCACAGAAGAAAGACAATGTCTTAAATACATGAGCCTAAGACACCACCAAGGCAGAAGGTCCGGCGTAAAGCGGAGCCGCCCGCTCAGACACGTCTGACTGAAGTAACAGACCCAGAAAGACAACTTTGAAGGTAAAAGACAGCCAGACAGCATCCTGAATCGGTCCAAAAGAAACACCCCGCAAGGCAACAGAATAAAAATTCAAATCCCAACAGGGACCATAGAATTACGTGGGGAACGCAATGAGCAACCCCCGAAAGAATGCTTAGCCAATGAAAATAAGTAAAAGACTTCTACAGGAAGGCGGACAGGGCAGAACCTGACCCTTCAGAGTACTGAGTTGGAAAGCCAACTCCAAGCCATGCTGTAATAACTCTAGAGCCCTGGGAACAGAGAACGTTCAACAGGGAAGAGACCTAGACTAACACCAATCCATATGGGTACACCATACCGCATAAGAGATGGAAGAAGAAGAAGAGGCCTGCTCTTAGACTTCCAATAGTCACGAACACAGAAGAGAGAAGCCTGTCTCCATAAAGACGGAAGAATCAGCAGTCAGGCTGGCTAGGCCAGAGACTGTAGATTGGAGTGACGTAAAGGAGGCCCTGAGCGAACAGGGCAGCACCCCTAGCAGAACGTACAGAAGTACTACCCTCGGTATCACGTCTGCAAATCCACACTCCACTAGGCCACCCAGGGGCCACCAGTATCAATGGTCCCCCTACCAGAGCAATTCTGCGCAGAACCCTGCCTAGCAGGGGGAACGGAGATAAGACATACAGACCAGAATGTCCTGTCATAACATTACTAAAGCATCATGACCACGGCCAGAGGATCCAGGGGCAGGGAAACGAGTGGCGAGAGCTTGAAATAGTGACGGGGCACCAAACAGATCCACACTGGTTGAACCTCATAGTGACACAAGAATTAGCACATCCTGTCGCAGAGGGACCTCCACCGGAGCGAATACCACTGATATGCAGGAAACATTATCCTCCACCCAGATCAGGAACATATACCTTCCCGGGGGATCATCCTGCTCCAGGTCCCACACAGATGATTAAGATTGGCCACAGTCAGACAGACCGAGCGCCACCAAACAGGCAGGCCGTGAAGAGAAGAAGTCAAGCGAGATAGTGTCAACCTGAAAACTCACTGTTTCAATATTGATAGGTGCATGGACCTCCTAAAGGCCCCACCTCCCCCGTACCCGCATGAGGTTACAGAAGAAAACCTCCCCATCAACCTGATAGGTTGGCATTCATGGTGACCGTCTCTAGAAGGGCAAGAAGGGAACTGCCCCCAGACAGGTTCCTAGAGTACATCCACTCCAAGAGGGACTCCTAACCAAGAGGGAAAGGCACACATGACCCTGCTCCAGGGATGCTGGGTCCCTGTCCAGTATTAACAATAGAAGTTGCAGAAGGGCCCCAGGTAGAAGAGTATAAGGGACTTCTGCAAGCAAGTCACCAAACGGGCCCACCAGCTGCATTCCTGCCTGGTAAAGGGACGGGAACAGCAAGGAGGGGCTGAGCCCAGGCAACCAGATTGTCCACCTTATTGCTGAGGAAAGAAGATTCTCGCCTGAACTGAATCTAGGTTCATCCCTAGGAATGGAGATACCAATCAAGGGGACAAGGAGGACTTGAGGTGAATGAACACCCATCCACATGACTCCCAAATGGACACCACCAGCCGAGTATCTAACTCGACCTGATGTAGAGATTGGGAAGCGAAAAAGGACGACCGGGTAGGTCTCACGCAGACGCCCCTTGGTCTCATCAGAGACATAGCCTCCATCAGTACCTTGGTGAGCACTCTGGAGGCAGAAGAGAGGCCAGATAACAAGGCCACAGATTAGCAGTGTTGAACTTCCAACACAAACCTGAAGAGCCTTGGTGTCTAGAAGACACAGGGATGTGAGCATAAGCATCCTTGATCTCCCCAGATGGCAAAGGCCCCCTAGGCGTAAGGCGCTGATGGCCCATCTCAGAATTTTCATGCAGAAACTGCCTGTAATAGTAGAATTGCCAAAAACCTGTGAATTCAAAAGAAGGGCAGACTGACTCATCCCTTTGTGGAAATGTGAAGAGGTTGGTGTAGCGGCACCTGCCTCTGCCTGTTAAGGGCAAACTGCAAGTGACCTCCAGACCCAGCAGGCCGTGCATGGCCTGCACCAGCACCCGAACAGAGGCAGGGACCAGGAGTACCCTGACAATCTTGGGGGAGGCCGCGCAGCAAACTTTATCCTGTATCCGGAGGAAACTACCTCCTGTATCCACCAGAATGAGGCAAAATGCCTCCTGATAGGAGCAAGGTGCTGCAGTCATCCCCTCACCCAGGCGGGCGAGGGCACCCCATCATGCTTGAGAGGATTTGGTGGAAGATTTAGGTTTAGCCCCGCCGGAGGGCCCAGAGTGTTGTCTGCTGCACGTGGGGCAGGAGTCTGCACGAAGACTCCGGAAGGACACCCCTGGTTCTTGTTTAACACTATGGTATGGAGGGGAAGGGGTGTCCCTGTCCCGAGGGGGCCGAGACGGCCGCCTGCGTTGGCGTGATTTGCCTTCTTTTCCAAACAGGTCCAGACGGGCCCCAAACAGGCGTTGCCCTCTAAAGGGGAACCCGGTCAGAGTCCTTTTAGCAGCATCGTCAGCACCCCACTGTCGCAGCCAGACCAAGCGACGTATAGCCACCACAAGGGCAGAAGTCCTCGCACACATTCTAATGGTGCATTAAACCCCTCCCAGGGAAGATCATCAGGGTGATGCTCAAGCATCTTTCTGATGAGGGTTCTGGCGGTCCTCGGCATCCCGAAGGGTACTATAAGCAGGAGCTGCAATAAAGGGGGGGTTAGGAACCCCAATGATTGGTGCATCTACCACAGGGGGCGATGACCAACAACCAACCATCTCAGGGGGAAAAGGGTATTTCCAATCCCAGTCCCCTGGGGCCCCTGGAAGTTTACAGGGGTGTTCCCAGTCCCCGAGTACAAGAGCATGGAAGTGAGCCTGCTCTAGAAACTCCAAGCGCGGTGTCGCTGTATGGAAACGCTCCCCTCTCGGCTTGGGAGCCGCGTTAGGGAGAGAGATAGACAGGGCCTTAAAGATCCTAATCAACAATCCAATGGTGTCAAACTGGTTCCAGCCTTTATGGTCAGAATCGTCATGACTCCTCGGCTCCTCATCAGATGAGCCTGAGTCAGAGAACAGCCCTCCATCAGAAGGGGTGCAGGCATGCAGAGTAGTGAACTCCTCCGATCCCATAGCAAAGGCAGAAACAGGGGGCGTCGAGGACCGCTTCTTACCAGGGCCCAAGCGCTTTGTCAACTCTGTAATAATCTGGTCAGCCGTAGGCAGTCTGGAAGACGCAGCCGGCTGCAACTCCCCACTCGTATGCGACTCAGCAGAAGCGAGATTTAAGCCTGGGGAAATAGGAGTATTGAAGCGAGGAGCAGCCACTGGCAATCCTGATTGCAGGACCAGTACTCGCTCGGCACACGGTGCGCAGACTTGTGCCCTGTCAGCATCAGCGTGGGGATAGCCACACGTTATACACAGCCGGTCTTGTCCAGGAGGGACCCCGGTCACATAATTCTGAGATGCCTCCATATGGTGATTATCAATGAAATATATGTCAGTAGGGATTTATGCAATAGGCAACCCTGGATGTCCCAAAGACCCGCTAGAAATGAGGGAGAATTTTCTGTAAGCCCACTACAATTTATGTTAGGCCGGGAGAAGCCACTGGAGTCTTTGACGTCTGAAAGACAGAAGGGGAAAAAGAGGTGTCAAAGCCATGCGCAGCAGAAAAAATACTAAATCACCCGCGAGGGCACTTACAGACCAGGGGAGGGGAAGGAACGCCAACACGCGCGTGCGAAGGTCAACAAAATGGCACCAACCGACCCTCGAAGGACGGGCCTAATCTGGGCGTGACGCGAAGCGCGCCACGCCAGGTCCCCGCCTCCCCCAAAGAGCGCGAAGCTCTGAAGCAGCCGTCAAGGCTTAACAGGCCAAGCATAGGATATGCTAGTAAAGCATCTGTTAATGGATACTCGTAGTCTGACGACGACGCCACCCAGCACAGTAAATTTTAATAAAAAAATGAGAAGGCAAAGACGGCGGCGGGCAGAATAGAAAGAGCAAGCAGCATGGGTCTGACACCCAGTTGCCAGTCAAGGGCGAAACTACGGCCATAAGCATGACAATACAGTACACTGAGACCGCCAAACACCCCCCCCCATTCTTTTCCCCCGAATACGGGGGGAAACAAGGGAGGATGGCGACCCTTTACACAGGGACCACCGCTACACGGGGCAATAATGCGGGAGGGACATCCACTAGAGGCTCACCATCAGCCTAAACCTCCTACCCTTTGGTGGGGGACTGCGGTGGAGCATGGCTCCGTTAAGCACGCATGGTGCTGCCTACCTTCACCCGACCAGCGCAGCCCAGGCTGGGAGGCACATCACAAGGACGACGGGTGGGAATAGTCCAACAGGGCCGCAGGCTGTAATAGCCCCGCTCACCTGCGAGGGTCTGATACTTCATGTCTTCGCAGTCAGCACTGCAGAGAAATCTGGGGATTTGTGGGAGGTCCCCGGGTATATGAAGGGCCGGGAGGAGCCGGTTTTTGCATGTCTGCAGTGCACAGCACGGAGGATAACCCAAGTGTAAGTATTATATCTAGAGCAGGACGTACTGTATACTAGAATAAATGGAAGAGGAAGACTTCTTCCTAGCTTTAATCAAAGTATCCACAACCGAGGAAGACAGCCCCTTCTCCATCAAGATGGAGGTTTCAGCAGCCAAGCCGTCAAAGCCAAAGTTTGTAAATTGGGATGGCGTAGTGAGCCCTGAGTGAGCAGATCTGGCACCAAGGGCAGAGCGTACTGATCTACTGCCAGCTGCACCACATCTGCGAACCACCCTCTTCTTGGCCACCTGGGGGCCACCAGAATTGCTGGCACCCCTTCCAGAGCAATCTTGCGCAGAGCCCTGCCCAGCAGGGGGATTAGAGGGAAGACATACAGGAATTGAAAGTCCTGCCATGACATTGCTAGAGGATCGGAGGTCAAGGCCAGAGGATCCTGGGACAGAGAGACAAAAGCTGGGAGCTTGTGATTGTGGGGGGACGCAAACAGATCCACATCCGGTTGTCCCCAACGGTGACACAGGGATTGAAACACCCTGCTGCATAGGGACCATTCTCCCTGGCGAGAGGTCCCCCTGCTCAGAGTCCGCCAGACGATTTTCCACCCCCGGGATGTACACAGCTGATATGCAGGGGACATTGGCCTCCGCCCAAGTCAGGATCAGAGACGCTTCCTGGAGGGCCCCCTTGCTCCGGGTCCCTCCCTGATGATTGATGTAGGCAACTGCCGTCTGGTTGCCCGAGTGCACCTGAACAGGCAGACCCCGAAGGTGAGTAGTCAAGTGAGCCAGAACTAGCCTGATCGCCCGCAGTTCCAAGACATTGATAGGTGTGAGGGCCCCACCTCCCCTGGAGCCGCAAGGACTTCCAGAAACCCCCCCATCCTGACAGACTGGCATCCGTGGTGACAGTCTCCCAGGAAGGGGCAAGAAAGGATCTGCCCCCCCCAACAGGTTCCTTGAGTCCATCCACCACGAGAGGGACGTCCTGACCAGGGGGGAGAGCACACAGACCCTGTCCAGGGACGCTGGGTCCTTGTCCCATACTGACAATAGGTGAAGCTGCAGAGTCCTCAAGTGGAACTGAGCATAAGGGACCGCTTGGAAGCATGCCACCATCAGGCCCACCAGCTGCATCCCCTGCCTGATGGAGGGATGAGGACAAGCTAGGAGGGACTGAGCCTGTGCAATAAGACTGTTCACCTTCTGTTGAGGAAGGAAGATCCTTGCCTGAACGGTATCCAGATTCATTCCTAGGAATGGAGTTACCAAGGAAGGGGACAGTGAGTGGGGTGGTTGATCACCCATCCAAATAACTCGAGAGTGCACACCACCAGCTGAGTATCCAACTCTGCCTGATGTAGTGATGAGAAGTGATGAGAATGTCGTCCAGATAAGGCAGCACGCGGACGCCCTGACATCTGAGCAGAGACATCACCCCAGCCAGCACCTTGGTGAACACCCTGGGAGCTGAAGTGAGGCCAAAGGGCAAGGCCACAAACTGGTAGTGTTGATCCATCAGAGCGAACCTGAGGAACCTTTGATGACCTGGGAACACAGGAATATGAAGGTAAGCATCTTTGATGTCCACAGAAGTCATGAAATCCCCTTGGCGCAGGGAACTGATGGCAGAGCGCAGAGTTTCCATGAGAAACCGCCTGCCCCTGACAAATTTGTTGAGGATCTTCAAGTCCAGGATGGGCTTGACTGAACCATCTTTTTTGGGTACTGTGAATAGGTTGGAATAAAAGCCCTTGCCTTTTTCTCTTAAGGAGACCTGGCAGATGACCCCCAGCTCCAGGAGGCCTTGCACTAGCTCCTGAGCCGACACAGGGTCCTGAGGAATCCGGGATCTGATGAATCTTGGAGGGGGACAGGCAGCAAACTCGTAACTTGTAACCGGAGGACACTACCTCCTGAATCCGCCGGTCTGAGACATGAAGCCTCCAGACGTGAGCGAAGTGCTGCAGCCGTCCCCCTACCCGGATGGGTGAGGGCGCCCCATCATGCCTGAGGGGGCTTGGGAGAGGATTTTGCTTTGGGACCCCAGGAGGAGCCAGGACGTCCACATCCTCTGCCCCTACACCAGAAACCTCCCCAGGCCCCAAGAAAGGAAACCCCCTTTCCTGTCTGACACCACGGTAAGGGGAGGAGAAGGAACCCTGACCCCGAAAGGGCCGAGATTGCCACCTGCGCTGGGGTAACCTGCCTCCCTTAGCAAAAAGGTCCAGGCGGTCCCCAAACAGGCGCAGTCCTTTAAAGGGAAACCCAGTGAGGGCCTTCTTGACAGCGTTGTCAGCAGCCCACTGGCGCAGCCAAACCGAGCGGCGTATAGCCACCATGAGGGCAGAAGTTCTGGCACACATTCTGATGGTGTCATCCAATGCTGAGAGGACAAAATTTACAAAAACATCACAACTGGAGAGTGCATTGAACACCTCACAAGGCAAATCATCAGGGGCACTATCAAGCATATTTCTGATAAGGGTTCTAGTGGCCACAGCAGTAATGGCAGAGGCACATGCAAAGGCGTGGGATGCCAGCTGGTCAATGCGCCGGTCCTCAGCATCCCACAGGGTAGTGGAGTCAGGAGAATGCATGACAGAGGTGTTAGATAGCCCTAGGATCGGGGCATCCACCGCGGGGGGGGGGGGGGGGGATGACCAACATTTACCCACCTCAGCAGGAAAGGGATACTTCCTATCCCAACTTTTTGGAACCCCGGGAAGTTTACTGGGGCGCTCCCATTCCTTGAGCACAAGGTTATGGAAATGTGCCTGCTCGGGAAATTCCAAACGTGATTTTGCTGTATGGAAAAGCTCCCCTCTTTGCCTGGGAGCTGCAACAGGGAGAGAGATGGACAGAACCTCAAAAAGCTGGGTCAATAATCTGTCAGTGTCATCCGGGGCCCAGGGGTCAGAGCCAGAATAGTCATGACCCCTTGGTCTCTCATCAGATGAGCCTGAATCAGAAAAGAGCTCCCCTTCATCAGACGGGGTATAGCCACAAAGATTCCAAAACTCCTCAGTTCCCATAGGGAAAACAGTGACATTAGGCGTCAAGTGCCGCTTCTTAGCAGGGGCCTTACGTGCTAAGGACTTAGCAATCAACTGCTCAACAGTAGCCAGTCTAGAAGACACATCAGGCTGAGAATCCCCACTAGTATGCAACTCAGTAGGAGTGAGGTTTAAGCTTGGGGGAGTAGGTGAAGTGAAACGAGGTGCAGCCACTGGCAGGCCAGATTGCAATGCAAGCACCTGCTCACAGGGTACACAGACCCACACCTTGTCAGCGTCAGCATGAGGCTGCCCACACGCTACACACAGCCGGTCTTGTCCCGAAGGGACCCCGGTAACATTATCTTGAGATGCCTCCATATGGTGATTCTAGCGGCGCTAGACACACCCCCCCTCTTTTCCCCCCAAAGGCTACAAGGAGAATGAGGGAGGACAGCGGCCACTTAGGGCCCACCGATGGGCAGGGGCACTAGTGCGGGAGGGGCATCCCATAGAGGCTCACCATAAGCCTGAACCGCCTACCCTTTGGTGGGGGATTGCGGTGAAGCAGCGCTCCTAAGCGCCTAACAGCGGTGCTGCCTACCTTCAACCGACCAGCGCAGCCAAGGCTGGGAGGCATATTACTAGTGGAACGGGTGGGAATAGTCCTACAGGGCCGCAGGCTAATAGCCCCGCTCACCTGTGAGTAGAGAGCCATTTCTCGTCCTTCGCAGCCAGACTGCAGAGAAATTCTGGGGATTTGTGGGAGGTCCCCGGATATTTGAGGGGCCGGGAGGAGCCTATTTTCGATGTCTCTGCAGTCCAGCGTCATCTGGCGAAGTATATCCCACGTGTAAGTATAAGATTTGGAGCAGGACGTACTGTATACTAAGAATAAGGCTTTGCCAGTGTTCATGAAAAATCCTAAAAAAGTAGCCCAGAAAACCTATGGGCATCAAAGTAGCTATAAAAGTCTACCATGGGAACTTCACTGCACAAGAGGGAGAACTGGGTTTGAATGTTTAGAACCGCCAACAAATCAACACTTGCAGTTGTCATTAAGAGTGAACAAATCTGGATAGGCAGAAAGCAGAACATAACGGTAGGCCTGCCAACTCCCCCAGGGAAGGTTCACCAGAATACTTGGCAAAGGGACAGTCCGGGGTGTTCCAGACTTCGTGGATAACATGTAGATTAGGGACCCCACTCTCCACATGGGTGCAAGGTCAGAATGTCATTGCAGCCTGTATGAAAGTGCCCAGAACAGTCAGCCCTGCACCATGTTGTATTCTGGCTCTTAGGAAAGAACATAAAAAATAAAAAATATTAAATATACATAAATATTAAAGCAGGTTGAATGTCCATATATTTAACTTTTAAGACTTGAAAAGTCATTAAAAAGGTCATTAATAAGCCTGCAAACTGGGAACTACTCTCCTTACTGCACCACCATATTGCTACATCTAGGAGTATGTATCCAACAATCCTCCTGGGTGCAGCCTTTAAAGTGGACCAACACCCAAGATTTTGACTATCCTGGGTCTTGGTCCACTTCGGTGGGGCACCCCCGATCGGGGTGCCCCGCTGTGTGAAACCCCCCCGAAAAACTCACCTCTCCCCGCGCCGACGGACAAGCCGTGGACAAGCGGCTCCTCCGCCGCTGCCTCCCGTGCGTCACTCTTGACGCGCGCACGCCGGCCATTCACAGACGGCCGGCGCGGGCACGTCTAGAGGGGCGCGAGGGAGGCGGCGGTAAGGAGTTTGGGGGGGTTTCACCCGGCGGGACATCTCGATCTCGGATGTCGCGCGGGGAGGGAGGTGATCTGTGCATATTGGATCGGCTGAAAATTAAATCCATCCACCAGTAGAAACTGGAGTCATGGGATTGTAACTCATTGGAATCCCTCCCACGCCATCCTGGCAGACATCCACATCTGTGTACATTGTGGGGAGAATATAGGAGTCCCTCAGAAGTATAATAGATTTTAGTTCAAACAGATAATAAATCGGTAAGTTGGCTGACCTGACTAAAGCAAATCAAAACCAAAAAAGGTCATTCTCAACATTTGTCATCTGTAGCTCCTGCATCAGCTTCTTCATACTTACCAAGGGTGGGGATCCAGAAAATACAATTCTGTGATTACTCACCTGTAGAATTGGTATTATATGTATACAGCAGTTCTGTTCCAGAAGATATTCCTTACACTTGGGTCATACATCCAATAGATGGCACTGGGCTGCAGAGACAGAAAAGTGGCTCCTCCCGGCCCCATATATACCAGGGACCTCCCACAAATTCCCCAGTATTGAAAAGCAGTTAACATGAAGCCGGGAGAACTATAACCCTTATCAAAAATTGAACATAAGAACAATCACCATAAAGAGGTAACTAAAGATAATGATAACAAGGGTGGGGTGGAACAGGATGTGCTGTATACGTATAATACCAATTCTACAGGTGAATAATCACAGAATTGTATTATTATAAGTATACAGCACGTCCTGTTCCAGAAGATATTCCTTACATTTGGGACATCCAATTGCAGTGTCCGTAAGGTAGGGTGGGATCCCCAAAAGTAACAGCAGAAAGTTTAAACCTCTGTCGCCTGCAGAACCTTGCGGCCAAAAGCAGCATCAGCTGAGGCCCTAACATCAACCGTGTAAAACTTAGAAAAAGTATGAACAGAAGACCAAGTGGTGGCCTTGCAAACTTGTTCAACAGAAGCTTGGGGCTGAAAAGCCCAAGAGGCACCAATAGCACGAGTAGAATGAGCAGTAAGGCGGAAGGGAGGCTCCTTCCCCTTAGCAGAGTAGGCCTGTATCACAGCCTGACGTATCCACTTGCTGATAGTGGACTTAGCTGGAGCCAGACCTTTCTTAGGTCCAGACGGAAGCACAAAAAGAGCATCAGTCTTCCTGAAGGATTCAGTAGCCACCAAATAGAACTTCAGAGTTCTGACTACATCCAAAGAATGTAAAACCCGCTCCTTAGGGTTACTAGGATTAGGACACAGAGAAGGCAAAACAATGTCCTGATTGCGATGAAAGGCAGAAACAACCTTAGGCAGAAAATCTGGCTTAAACTGAAACACCACCTTGCCCTGGTGTCTCTCAAAATAAGTAGGCTTGATGGAAAGCACTGCCAATTCAGAAACACGCCTAACAGAAGTGATAGCCACCAAAAAGCCCACCTTAAGCGTGAGAATGGACAAAGGAGCCCCTTGCAAGGGCTCAAAGGGAGATCCCTGCCGGGCAGATAAGACCAAGTTCAAGTCCCAGACTGGTAACATAGGCTTACGTGGGGGACGCACGTGGGTAACCCCCTGGAAAAAGGTCTTGACCAGGGGATGCTGAGCAAAGGATCTTTGGGGAAAAAAAATAAAAAAACAAAAGCAGAAACATGGCCTCTCAGAGTACTGAGCTGAAGACCCAGATCCAAACCAAGTTGGAGAAACTCCAGAATCCTAGGAATAGAAAACACACGACAGGGAAGCGAGTTAGACTCGCACCAGTCAATGTAAGTACGCCAAACCCTGTAGTACATGGAAGAAGAGGACCTTTTCCTAGCTCTGATCATGGCATTTACAACCGAGGCAGGCAGCCCTTTTTCCATCAAGATGGAGGTTTCAACAGCCAGGCCGTCAAAGCCAGCGTTAGTAAATTGGGGTGGCGTAGGTGTCCCTGAGTGAGCAGATCTGGAACCCGGGCAGGGCGTACTGATCTACTGCCAACTGCACGATGTCTGCGAACCACACTCTTCTTGGCCAACAGGGGGCCACCAGAATGGCTGGCACCCCTTCCTGAACTATCTTGCGCAGTACCCTGCCCAGCAGGGGAAACATACAGGAGCTGGAACCTCGTCCAAGGCATTGCCAGGGCATCCGTGGCCAAGGCCAGAGGATCCTGGGACAGAGAGACAAAGACTGGAAGTTTGTGATTGTGACGGGATGCAAACAGGTCCACTTCCGGCTGACCTCAGCGGTGGCACAGGGAGCGAAACACCCTGCTGCTGAGGGACCATTCTCCCAGACGAGAGGTCCCTCTGCTCAGGGAGTCTGCCTCCAGATTCTCCACCCCCGGGATGTACACAGCTGAGACGCAGGGAACATTTTCCTCTGCCCAGGATAGTATCCGGGACACTTCCTTGAGGGTCCTCTTGCTCCGAGTCCCTCCCTGATGATTGATGTAGGCAACCGCTGTCTGGTTGTCCGAACGGATCTGAACAGCCCGACCCCACAGGTGTGGGGTTAAGTAGGCGAGAACCAACCTGATCGCCCTCAATTCCAGAATGTTGATAGGGGCATGGGCCTCCTGAGGGCCCCACTGATCCTGGAATTTCAGGGACTTCCAAAAGCCCCCCTAACCTGTCAGACTGGCATCTGTGGTGACAGTCTCCCAGCAGGGGGCCAGAAAGGACCTGCCCCCCAGCAGGTTCCTTGAGTCCAGCCACCACACTAGAGACCACCTGACCAGAGGGAACAAGACAGACACCTGATCCAAGGACACAGGGTCCCGATCCCATACTGACAAAAGATGAAGCTGAAGAGGCCTCATGTGGAAATGAGCATATGAACCGGCTCGAAGCAGGACACCATCAGGCCCACCAGCTGCATTCCCTGCCTGATGGATGGATAAGGACAAGACAGCAGGAGCTGAGATTTCGCTTGAAGGACCTCCACCTTCTGCTGAGGAAGAAAGATCTTGACCTGAGATGAATCCAGAATCATGCCAAGAAAAGACTTCACCATGGAAGGAGGCGGGGAAGATTTGGGGTGGTTGATCACCCAGCCGAATGACCCCAGTGTGGACACCACCCGCTGAGTGTCCAGCTCTGCCTGATGGAAGGACTGAGAAGCGATAAGCATGTCGCCCAAGTAGGGAAGAATGTGGCCCAAGTAGGGAAGAATGTGAATGCCCCGAGACCTCAGCACAGCCATCACTCTTGCCAGCACCTTGGTGAATACCCTGGAAGCCGAGGTGAGACCGAAGGGCAAGGCCACAAATTGGTAGTGCTGATCCTCCAGAGCGAACCTGAGGAATCTCTGATGACCTGGAAAGATAGGTACATGAAGGTAAGCATCCTTGATGTCTACAGAGGTCATGAAGTCCCCTGGGCGTAGGAAAGTCAGAGCTGAGCGTAGTCTCCATGCGAAAGTGTCTGAATCTGACAAATTTGTTGAGAAGCTTTAAATCCAGGATAGGTCTGATGGACCCATCCTTTTTGGGAACAATGAAAAGATTGGAATAATAGCCTTTGCCCCCTTCCCTCAAGGGCACCCGGCAGACGACACCTAGATCTAGAAGGCCTTGGACAGCCAGGGACAGACTCTGAGCCGACAAGGGGTTTTGAGCTAACCGAGATTTGATCAATCTTGGGGGAGGCCAGGCTGCAAACTATCTTGTGACCGGAGGACACTACCTCCTGAATCCACCGGTCTGAGACATGACGCCTCCAGACATGAGCCGAAGCCGTCCCCCCCCACCCGGATGGGGGGGGCTTGGGAGAGGACTTAAGCTTGGGACCCCAGGTGGGGCCAGGGCGGCACATCCTCTGCCTCAAAAATCTCCACGCGCTCCAGCAAAGGAAGCTCCCCGTCCAATTCTGGAGCCCCTGAAGGAAGGAGAAAAGGCACCTGAACCCCGAAAGGACCAGGACTGCCTTCTACGCTGAGGCAACTTGCCTCCTTTAGCAAACAAGTCCAAACGTTCCCCAAAGAGGCACAGCCCCTTGAAGGGAAACCCAGTGAGAGCTTTTTTGGCAGCGTTGTCAGCTGCCCACTGGCGCAGCCAGACCGAGCGGCGTATCGCCACCAACAAGGCAGAAGCCCTGCCACACATTCTAATGGTATCATCCAAGGCAGAGAGAACAAACGAAAAATTCCTCAACGCAGAAGAGCTCTATACTCTTCACGACCAGCATCATCAGGGACCCCATCTAAGAGACCCCTGAGAAGGCTTTTAATAGCTACAGCCGTAATAGAAGAGGCACAGAACGGACGGAGCGCAGTCCCCACACAGGAAAAAGCATGGCAAGCGAGCTGATCAATGCGCCTGTCCTCCCCATCCCTTAGTGTAGTAGAGTCAGGGGAATGCATGACGGATGTGTTGGACAACCCCAGAACTGGAGCATCCACCTCGGGAGGACATGACAACTGTTTAACCATTTCAGCAGGAAAGGGATACCGCTTATCCCAACTCTTTGGCACCCCGGGGAGCCGACTAGGCCGTTCCCACTTCTTGAGCACCAGATTGTTAAAATTAGCTTGTTCAGGAAACTCCAAGCGTGGTTTAACAGAATGAAACAGCTGCCACGGAGCCATGGTAGGAGGATACAGAGTACATCAAAAAAATGTGAGCCAAAAGTCTGTCAGTATCATCTGAAGCCCATGGGTCATGCCCAGAATTGGCACCATACACTCTAGGATGTTCCTCAGATGATTCTAGGGGGGGTATAACCGGTAACCTCAAAAAATTCCTCTGCCTCCATAGGAAAGAGGGAAACACCAGGTGATAAATGCCACTTGACAGAACTTTGCCATCTATGGCAATGAATGGAGTAGGGGTGTTGGAGGGGTGTAAAGCAGGTTTGATGGACCCCACCATGTCTGCTGGGCACTGAACAATGGAGTTGCTTGTTCTCCCTCATCAGTAAGTATGACAAAAAGGGGATCTTATTAAGCCACATTAATACAGCCTATTCATTTTACATTCTATGGGTAAAGAAAAATACACTAGGCAACAGAAGTCTTCTACAGTTTTAACCACTATGGACTATTACACTTTTGCTTTCACAGCTTGTCGGTTGCCATAGACTCTTTCATAGGGTAGAAGGATTTCGATAACTGAACACTCAACATACTAAACAAATCTTGCTTAAAAGGTAAAGTCCACTTACAATGGAATTTTTTTGTGCTGAAAGCATGGCATTAAGGCATCAAGCTTAACTAGTATTTTTTACATTTTTTTTATCATGTCACGAAATGTGTTTAATGGCAGCAGTTTTACTACCTGCAAACCATTATCAACTGTACACCAAGATATACAACAAGAGAGCAGTGAACCCTGTACAGAGCCACTGCTGCTGTCAGGAAGCTCAATCACAAGTAGCAACAGATTGCAGGTAGTGAAAACTGATTCCAAACCACACACATTTGCTAAAAAAAAGAAAAAAAAATGAAAACCAAATACTAGATAAAGCTCAGCACTTCAAGGACATTTAGGCAAACAAAATATAGACTTTCAAAACTGCCATCGAAAGTGGAATTTCCCTTCAAGGCTGTAAAATAATCCACCTGGCATATGGACATGAAAAGAACACGCTTAATCGACATTAGAACTAGAATAAAATTATGGATGGATGGCAGCAGTCTGCTCTCTGGGGGATAACAAATGGTAGCACTTACACAAAAAGGACCCCTGCCCCCAACATACCATACTGGGGACTCCAAAAACCTCATGTACAAAAGACAAGTCTTTGAAGGCAATTTTATTTTTTTTCCAGGTTCACCATCAATAAAAAATAACACCAGAAATAAATTACACATCCATCTGTACAACTTTGCATTTTATATAGTGTATATAAAAAAAGACCAATTTAAATGTTATTTCTAGGTGTGAAACAAATCAATGTTGTGCAATGTGCTGTAAAACACTGCTTCAACTGAAGAAATGCAAAAACGTGATTCAGCACTTCTACCTTCTAAATATAGCATTGGGATTTAAAGAACCAATTCTAATGGAGTTTTAATATTTTACTACAAAATATTATTGATATAAAAAAAAAAAATTGTACCTCTTACCATACCGACATCTGGTATTTACCAACAGAGCACAGTAAATGTGATTTTTGTTGCTTGCTTCTTGTGTTAAAGGAGAACACTGGAATGTTAAAAATACCATTTTGTGATTACTCACCTTTTAAATGGGTATTATAAGTATGTCACACACCCCGCTACCACTATTCATGACATATGGGTTATGGTCCAGCAGAGGGCGAACTTCTGCAGAGATGAAAGCAAAAAAGAAGCCCCTCCCAGTCCATAAATACCTGGGACCTCCCATACATTCCCCAGTATATGACAGCAGTAAGGGGACCAGGAAGAGCTAATAAAACATTCTTAACCATAAAAAGGTTCACCATATAAAGGATCCAGAATACAAAATGGCGGGATGAAGTGGGGTGTGTGACATACTTCTAATACCCATTTTAAAAGGTGAGTAATCACAAAATGGTATTATTCCAAGTGTGTCACACACCCCGCTTCCACTATTCATGACATATGGGACATGCAAAAGCAGTGTCAGTCATGGGTGGGGATCCAAATACAGCAAAAAATGCACCAATTTAAACCACTGCAGCTTGCAGAACCTTGCAGCCAAAAACAGCATCCACTGAGGCCCACACATCAACCTTATGAGACTTTGAAAAAGTATGAACGGAAGACCAAGTAGCAGCCTTACAAACTTGTATAACAGAAGCCTGGTGCTGAAAAGCCCAGGAAGCCCCAACAGCACGAGTAGAATGAGCAGTGATCTTAAAAGGAGGAGCCCTCCCCTTAGCAGAATAGGCCCCAACAATGGCCTGGCGTATCCATTTACTAATGGTAGACTTTGGCGGGCACCAAACCTTTCCGGGGCCCAGAGGGCACCACGAACAAGGCGTCCGTCTTACGAAAAGTAGAAGTAGCAACCAATAGTACTTCACACAACGAACCACATCCAAAGAGTGCAAAACCCTCTCCTTGTCATTGCTAGGCCTAGGACACAAGGAAGGGAGAACTACATCCTGATTGAGATGGAAGGCAGAAACCACCTTAGGAAGGAAATCTGGTTTAAAGCGAAAAACCACCTTATCCTGGTGTCTCTCAAAGTAAGGGGCCTGAATAGACAGAGCCGCCAACTCAGAGGTAATAGCCACCAAAAAGGCAACCTTTTGAGTGTGCACAGAAAGAGCCACATCCTGCATCGGTTCAAAAGGGAGGCCCCTGGAGGGCCAAAAGAACCAAATTTAGGTCCCAAACGGGAACCAAAGGCTTTCTAGGGGGCTGAACATGAGTGACCCCTTGGAAAAAAGTCTGGACCAGATGATGCAAAGCAAAAGACCTTTGAAAAAAAGGACAGCCAGGGCAGAAACCTGACCCTTCAAAGTACTGAGCTGGAACCCCAGATCCAGGCGATGTTGTAGAAACTCCAAAATCCTAGGAATAGAAAACACCCTGCAAGGTAAGGCCCTAGCCTCACACCAGTCAATATAGGACTGCCAAGTCCTATAGTAAATGGTAGAGGAAGACCTCTTCCTAGCTCTAATCAAGGTTTGAATAACCGCCTCAGACAAACCTTCCTCCCTCAGAATGAAGGTTTCAGCAGCCACGCCGTCAAAGCAAGCGTTTGTAAATTGGGGTAACGTAGTTGACCCTGAGAGATCAGATCCGGAGACAGGGGCAGCCTGTACTGATCTACCGCCAATCTTACGACGTCTGCGAACCAAACCTGTCTTGGCCACCTTGGGGCCACCAGAATTGCTGGTGCCCCCTCTAGAGCCAGCTTGCGCACTACCTTGCCCACCATGGAGAAAGGAGGAAACAGGTACAGAAACCCCAGATCCCTCCAGGCAAGGGACAAGGCATCCCCTGCCAGGGCCAGAGGATCCTGAGACAGAGATACAAAAGGTTGGGAGCCTGTAATTGTGCCAAGAGGCAAAGAGATCCACCTCCGGAGTCCCCCACTTGTGACCCAGGGCCCGAAACACCCTTTGGTTGAGAGACCATTCCCCTCGGCAAGAGAATCCCCTGCTCAGGGAGTCCGCCTCCGTGTTCTCCACTCCCGGAATGTATACTGTCGAGATGCAAGGAACATTGCTCTCCGCCCATGTCAGAATCAGAGAGACTTCCCTTCCTGCTGCGAGTCCCTCCTTGGGTGATTGATGTAAGCTACTGCAGTACGATTGTCTGATCGAACCTGAACTGGTAAACCCTGTAGGTGAAGTGTCAGACGAGACAGAACCAAGCGGATAGCTCTGAGCTCCAAGACAAGCCTCCTGAGGACCCCACAACCCCTGGAACTGATGATCTTTCCAGAAACCTCCCCTGCCCAACAGGCTGGCATCCGTGGTAACCGTCTCCCAACGAGGGGCCAGGAACGATCTGCCCCTCATCAGATTGCTTGATTCCAGCCACCACTGAAGGGACTGCCGAACCCTGGGAGACATCAGAAATGACTGATCCAAGGACTGTGGACATCTGTCCCATTTCAGCAATAGATGGAGTTGTAGCGACCTCGTGTGGAATTGAGCAAAGGGGACTGCCTCGAAGAAGGCCACCATCAAACCTACCAGAGTCATCCCTAGCCGAATGGAAGGGCGAGGGTTGGTCAGGAGAACACGTATCAGATCCTGAACCCTCTGCACCTTTGGCTGAGGTAGTAACACTCTGGCCTGGTATCGAGATTCATGCCCAGAAAAGAAATCTCCCTTGATGGGGAGAGAGAAGACTTGGGGTGGTTGATCACCCATCCGAACCTCTCCAGCGTCGTCACCACTGTCCTGGTGTCCAGCTCCGCCTGGCAGAGGGAGGAAGCTGTAATGAGCAGGTCGTCCAGATATGGCACAATGCGAATGCCCTGGGCTCTGAGCAGGGCCATAATGCCCGCCAGAACCTTAGTAAACACCCTCGGTGCCGAGGTCAGCCCGAACGGGAGGGCCACAAACTGAAAATGCTGATCTCCGACCACAAACCTGAGAAATCTCTGGTGTGCTGGGAAAATTGGTACATGAAGGTAAGCATCCTTGATGTCTATGGACATCATGAAATTCCCCTGACGAAGGGAACCGATGGCTGAGCGCAGAGTCTCCATGCAGAACCTTTTGGTTCTGATGAACCTGTTGAGAAGCTTCAAATCCAGAATGGGTCTTATGGAGCCATCCCTTTTGGGAACCGTGAAAAGGTTGAAATAATAGCCCCGGCCTCTCTCTGAAAGAGGTACCGGGCATATGACCGCCATGTCCAGGAGGTTCTTTACAGCCGACAGGAGCCCCTGCGCCGCCCGAGGATCCGAAGGCACCCGAGAATCTGGGAGAAGGCCGGTACTCGAACTCCAGTTTGGACCCAGATGAGACCACTTTCAATTTCCACTTGTCCGTAACCTCTTGGGCCCAGACCTGGAAGAAGAGCCGCAGCCGCCCCCCCACCCGTAAGGGTGAGGGCGCCTCCTCATTGCTGAGCTGGCTTGGCAGCGGGCTTGGAACCCCAGGTAGAGGCTGGACGGGCACGTCCTCTGCCCCTGTTCCAGGAATCACCTCTGAAGCCAGAGTAGGCCTCTGCCCCCTCTGGCACCACGAAAGGAAGGATTGAAGGAGCTTGCCCCCCGAAAGGAGCGACGCTGCCTCTTACGCTGAGGTAGCCTTCCACCTTTCGCCACAGAATCCAATTTGTCTCCAAACAGCCGCATACCCAGGAAGGGCAAGGCAATAAGTGACTTCTTGGCCGCAATGTCAGTTGCCCACTGGCGTAGCCAGACCGATCGGCGCATGGCCACAAGAAGAGCCGAGGTTCTGCTACACATGGTAATAGTGTCGTCCATAGCTGACAAAACAAAATTAATGGTGAATTCAACGCTGTCCGGCTTGAGCTGGGACCCATTTAACATGTCCCTAATCTCAGACCTGGTAGCCACAGCCACGAGTGCAGATGCACAGACAGGCCACAAGGCTGAACCTACACTGGCAAAGGCATGACATGCCATCTGATCAATGCGCTTGTCCTCGCCATCCTTAACCCTTCTAGTGCCAGCTACGCGAGTCTCACGTAGCAGCCTCTACTCCACTTAAGTGCCAGCTATGCGAGACTCCTGTAGCTGACTTTAAACCCCCACAGTAAAAAAAAAAAATATAACAGTAAAATACTCACCCGACCCCTCGTTGGATCCAGCCGGGTCTCCTCTTTAATCGGACGGCTCCAGGAGAGCCCCCGGAATAGCGCCCCCCCCCCCCCCCCCACTTTGGCAGCAGCAGCTGCTAACTGTAAAAAAAAATAAAAATGACATTTACTTACCTGCAGTCGCGCTGCCTCCCTCCGGGGCTCCTCTTCACTGGGGGGGCCCTATGTAAATTTTTTCGGGAGAGCACTTTATAACATTTACAAATAAAATACAACTACTATCCACACTATACACATAAGGGGAAAAAAAAAAATAAAAAAAAAATAAAAGGACATATGGTCCCCCCTCCCAGAGGAGAACCCCAATTTTATTTTAATTTTAGGGTTAGCCTAACCCTTAAAATTAAAAAAAAAAAAATAAAAAATGGGGGACCATGTCTTTTTTTAATTAACCCCTTATGTTTATAGTGTGGATAATTGTATTTTATTTGTAAATGTTATATAAAGTGCTCTTTTCAGTTTGGGGGGTCTCCAGGGCAAGAATGTGGGGGCTACCGATACATATGTGGTACCGTTGTAATTGGGAGAAATGGGGCTTTCACATGCAATATGGTTTTTCATTAAAAAAACATTTTTTTAATTTAAAATAAAGGAGACTATTGTCTAAAAAAATATATCTTTTTTGTTTTTTTTTTACGCAAAAATATTAAAAAAAACAGTAGAAAAATTACAAAAAAGACATTTGATGTTAAAGCTTAAACTCTGCTGCAAAAAATATGTATATAATTTTTCTGGAAATTCCAGCAAAAATCACGGTTAAAAATGGCGCAAAATGGGGAAAATGACCTGTCAACAGAGGGTGACAAAATTTCAAGTAGGTTGGCAATTAAAAGTGTTAATAGTACCTATGCATGTTGGGTATTGTTCTGCTCGGGGGACCTTGCGCTTTCAGATTTAGCTTGTTTTTTCTTGTTTGCATATTGATATTTTAGGAAAACATGGTTTTTATTCTGCTTTTTTATAATTTTTCTTAGGGAAACCCTGTGCAAGAATTCTTCAATGGATTACTTCCAGAAAGATGAGCCCACTACAACAAGCTCAGTACGCTTAGGAAGCTTAACATGTGTACTTTCAGGGAATATATGGTTTATGGGGGATATTCCAAATGTAAAGGGTTGTTTTGGTTGAAAAATTGCAAGGTGCGCACTTTGTCAGCAGAGCTAAAAATTTCAAGTACAATTACAGTTATGTGCACGCTTTACTTTGGGGTGTTTGGCAACTCTTCCCTTGACAGTACCTATGCATGTTGGGTATCGTTCTGTTCGGGGGATGTTGCTTTTTCAGATTTTACTTGTTTTTTCTTGTTTGCATATTTTTTTTTTTTTTTTTTTTAGGAAAATGTGGCTTTGATTCTTTTTTATTCTTTTTTAGGGAAACTCTGTGCAACCAAAGAATTAATTGAGGGATTACTTCCAGAAAACTGTGCCCATGTCAACAAACCTGGTACGCCTAGAAAGCTTGAGGCGTGTACTTCCAGAGAATATAGGTGTTGGCCAATCCTAAAACGGGCGCATCAACCTCGGGAGGGGAAGACCAGCGCTTCACCGCATCCACCGGAAAGGGATACTTTCTATCCCATCCCTGAGGAACACCGTAAAGCCAACTCGGCCTCTCCCATTCTCTAAGAATCATGCAGTCAAAATGATTCTGATTTGGAAACTCCAAGCGGGGCTTAGAGAACCCAAAGAATTCCCCCTTCTCCGCTGGTGGGAAATATCCAGAACCTCTAAGAGATGGGCCAGGACCTTGGGGGTATTAACAGCATCCCCCAGCGCCTGCCCGGCATCCGAATCAAAGAACTGCAGTTCCTCAGTCTGTGATTCCTCAAACAGTTCCCCCTCCTCAAGCGGGGAATAATCGGCCAAGTCAGGGGAGTCATAATCATCAAAAATCAATTACCGGTGTAGCCATTGACAAATGCCTTCTCTTAGCAGGGGCCTTTTTGCCCACTGAGCTAGAAATAATTCTCGAGGTTGGCCAGCCTAGTACAGACCTCCGAGTGCGACTCCCCACTAATGACAGGGTCACTTGGGGTACAGATAATGCGGGGTGGGGTAGGCGATGAGGCGGACGGCCCTGACCCAGAAGCCTGGGAACTAGACTGCCGCGTTATGGCCTGTTGCGCACAAGGTATGCAATTCAGTACATTTTCCCCCGTAAGGGGTACCCCACAACCCACACACATCCGGGATTGTCCCGAAGGGAGCCCGATATCCTGTGGAGCCTCCATATGGTGATTTTTTAAGGTAGTCGCAATGACCAGAGGGAATTACGCTGGTAAGCAACACGGGATGCCCCTTTTTTGTCCCGAGTGGGAGGATTTATAAGTGCCCCAAAATACTGCTAGGGACCCGAGGACCGGGAGAACCCCCTTTTAAGCAATGTACAGGGAGTCCTCCTGAAATACACAAAATATGTCCATAAGCACATGCACACCACAGAATAATATATATGTAATGAAACACAGAGGCAGAGGTGGGCCAGCCCGGCAGGACACTCTCACACACCGCAAAATGGCGTCCAGTGTGGGGGGGGGGGGGGTCAGAGAAGTGAATGGGGACAGGGCATCCCAAACCGGGATCACCAACCCGGAAGCCGCCTACCCCCTTGTATGGGGTCTCACCGGGGAGCATGGCTCCCTAACACCTATAAAAGGTGAAACCTACCATCACCCGGACCTGCAGCCAAGGCTGGGAGGAATTAAAAAATAAAGGTCCTGGCAGAAATAAGGCGCCGCATGGGCATAAGCCCGGCTTACCTGCAAGGAAGAGCAGCCCACATCTGACTTGCTCGCTGTCCTGCAGAGAAGGAACTGGGGAATGTGTGGGAGGTCCCAGGTATTTATGGACTAGGAGGGGCTTTTTTGCTTTCATCTCTGCAGAAGTTTGCCCTCTACTGGACCATAACCCATATGTCATGAATAGTGGAAGCGGGGTGTGTGACATACTTGGAATATTAAAGTAGGGCAGGGTGGCAGGAAAGTATGGTTGGCACCCCTTCCTGGGCAATCTAGCGCAGCACCCTGCCCAGCAGAGGAAAAGGAGGGAACACAGAGGAGCTGAAAGCTCTTCCAAGACATTGCTAGTGCAAGGATCTGCCCACCAACAGGTTTCTCGAGTCCAGCCACCACGAGAGAGACAGTCTGGCCAGAGGGGACAGAGCTAACACCTGATCCAGGGACCGAGGGTCCCGATCCCAAACTGACAAGAGGTGAAGTTGAAGAGGTCTCATGTGAAAGAGTATGGAACCGCCTCGAAGCAAGACACCATCAGGCCTACCAGCTGCATCCACTGCCGGATGGAGGGATGAGGGCAAGAGATAAGGAACCTGGCTTGGGCCTGAAGACTCTCCACCTTCTGCTGAGGGAGAAAAATCTTGACCCCGAGATGTATCCAGAATCATGCCCAGAAAGGAACTCACCATTGACTGACAGGAAACACTTGGGGTGGTTGATCACCCAGCCGAAGGACTCCAGTGTGGACACCACCAGCTGAGTATCCAGCTCGGCCTGCTGGAGAGACTGAGACATGATGACAATGTCATCTAAGTAAGGAAGAATGGGAAGGATGCGAATGCCCTGAGATCTCAGCAGAGCCAGTACGCCCGCCAGCACCTTGGTGAATACCCTGGGAGCCGAGGTGATACCGAAAGGCAAAGCCACAAATTAATAGTGCTGATCCTCCAGAGCGAACCTGAGGAATCTCGGATGACCTGGAAAGATTGGTACATGAAGGCAAGCATCCTTGATGTCTACAGAGGCCATGAAGTTCCCTGGGCGTAGTGAGTTGACAGCTGAGCGCAGAGTCTCCATGCGAAAGCGTTTGAATCTGACAAATTTGTTAAGGCACTATCCAGGATAGGTCTGATGGACCCATCTTTTTTGGGAACAGTAAAAAGATTCGAATAGTAGCCTCTGCCCCTTTCCCTCAAAGGCACCTGGCAAATGACTCCCAACTCCAGAAGGTTTTGGACAGCAAGGCACAGACCCCGAGCTGACAGGGGGTTTTGAACCATCCAGGATTTGATAATTCTTGGGGGCGGCCAGGCTGCAAACTCTATCTTGTAACCGGAGGACACTACCTCCTGAATCCACCGGTCTGAGACGTAAAGCCTTCAGACGTGAGCAAAGAGCCGAAGCTGTCCCCCCACCCAGATGGGTGAGGGCGCCCCTTCATGCCTGAGGGGTTTGGGTGAGGATTTTGGCTTGGGACCCCAGGAGAGGCCAGGACGGCCACGTCCTCTGCCCCTTCCCCAGTGATCTCCGCGGGCCCCAGTGAAGGAGACTCCTCGCCAGGTCTGGAACCCCGTTAGGATGGGAGAAGGGCACCCATCCCCCGAAAGGACCGGGACGGCCTCCTTTGTTGAGGTAACCTACTGCCCCTGGCAAACAAATCCAAGCATTCACCAAAAAGTCGCAGGCCCTTGAAAGGGAAACCAGTAAGAGCCTTCTTAGCAGCATTATCAGCTACCCACTGACGTAGCCAGACAGAGTGGCGTATAGCCACCAACAGGGCAGAAGTTCTTCCACACATTCTAATGGCATCATCCATAGCAGACAGGACATATGCAACAAATTCATAGCAAAACAGGAGAGATCTATACTCTTCTCGTCCCGCGTCAGAGGCCCTCTCTAAGAGACTCTTAAGCAAACCCTTAATAGCAACAGCTGTAATAGAGGCACAAACCGGGTGTAGTGCAGTCCCCACACAGGCAAAGGCATGGCAAGCCAGTTGGTCCATACGCCGGTCCTCACCATCCCTCAGGGTAGTAGTGTCAGGAGAATGCATGACAGATGTATTGGACAGCCCCAGAACGGGCGCGTCCACCTCACGAGGACAAGACCAACGCTTAATCACATCAGCAGGAAAGGGATACCTTTTGTCCCAACTCTTGGGCAACCCTGGCAGCTTACTAGGCCGCTCCCATTCTTTGAGCACCAGATTATTAAAGTGAGACTGCTCAGGGAATTTCAAACGTGGTTTAACAGTATGAAAGAGCTCGCCCTGCTGCTACGGAGCCACAGCAGGAGGGGATATACAGAGCACTTCAAAAGATATGAGCCAAAAGCCTGTGAGTGTCATCTGAGGACCATAGATCTTCCCCAAAGGGAGACCCTGTAGCACCATAAAACCTAGGCTGCTCCTCAGACAATTCTGAATCGGAGAACAATTCCCTGTCCTCCAGGGGGGAATAACCAGTAGTGTCAAATTTCCTCATCCTCTATGGGAAAGAGAAACAGCGGGTGATAAATGCCGCTTCTTAGCAGAAGCCTTACGCGGGGCAGACCCAGCAAGATATTTTTCAATGCTGGCTACCCGTGCAGCCAAATCAGGTTGAGACTCTCCACTGGTATGCACCTCACTGGGGTTCAAATGTAAGCGTGGGGGGGTAGGCGAAGCCCGAGGGAGCGCAGGCCCAGCAACAGGTAACCTCAAGTACCTGCTGGGCGCAAGGTACACATACCCTGACATCACCGATTGGGGCTACCCCACATGCAACACATAGTCGGGCTTGTCCCGAAGGAACCCCATGCCCATTATCCCCAGAAGCCTCCATATGGTGATTTGAATGGCACAGTAGGCCAATAAGGGTTAGCGCTAAAGAGCTACCTGGGATGCCCCAATAAACCGCTAGGGAAGTGGGAGATAATGAGGGGAGATGGCCAGGAGAAACCACAGTGCTGAAGTTGTAACCCGCCTGAAAGACATAACAAGCATTCCAATGAGCATACAGCCAGAAATCCAGAAAGATTTTACCCCACCGGTGTTACTCACGGACCGCAGGAGCTAGGCAGCCCAACCGCAATGGCAACAAAATGGCGTCCGCCGACCTCGAGGGGCGGGCTCCATGGAGATGCGACATCAAAATCATCATCCCCAGAACCCCCCCCCCCCCCCCCCGAAGAGCGCGAAACGCGCCCACGTAATCCTGCCGGCCAATAGCGGGCCAGCAGTTCTGAGGCGAATGACGCAGCCGTCCGCAGAGCGCAGTACAAGCGTGCAACGGCAGCGATATACAGTAAAATAAGCACACAAGCTTACAACTAGAAGCCCCCCCCCCCCCCCCCCCCCGGAGATCACCCAGAGGGAGAACGAGAGGGGTTACATACGGGATTCCCGGGGAACCAGGAAAAGTGAGGGAGGAGGGGAATACCATGGTCATGGGTTTTGCCAGGCTCCTCCTGTGCACTTAATCCTAAGAAGCAGTGGGGGCATCCCAAAGAGGCTCACCATCAGCCTAAACCGCCTACCCTGTTAAAGCAGGGACTGCGGTAGAAGCGTAGCTCCTCAGCACCTACCCTGCTGCTTACAAACCTACCTTCACCCGAACCTTGTCAGCCGAGGCTGGGAGGCAATATATATAGTACGGAACGGGTGGGAATAGTCCTGCAGGGCTGCAGGTAAATAAGCCCCGCTCACCTGCGCCACAAGAGAGCTATCTTCTATCTTCTCAACGCAGACTGGAGAAATGAACTGGGGAATTTGTGGGAGGTCCCTGACTTATATAGGGCCGGGAGCTGCCACAAGCTGTTTTCTGCAGTCCAGCGCCATCTTGTGGATGTATTACCCACAAGTTCTGGAACAGGACGTGCTGTATACGTAGAATATAAACCTGATCTACAATCCGATCAATAGACAAGTAGTATTTGTACAGACCAGCCAGCGGATTACTGCTGTCTGTGCACACAGTCACGCTCTGTCCTGTTGAACCCTTTGCTCTTCTAAATTCCCCCTCAGTGGCGTATGCCATTTTAGAGGGCTTAAAGTGATCTTATACTCAGAAAGGAAGTTCATGTCACTTTCTATCCCCAACATCAGGACCCCAAACAGCGTGTATTTTTAAAGCCTTTGTCCAATATTCATAACACAAACTGGATGGAGTTGGCCATATTGCTCCTTGGCCAAAAAGCCCCACCCCCTGGTGTTTTCCAGTGATGATGCATTCTGTTACAGCACACACAGTTCAGCAGTGGGGAGCACTTCAACCTAACTGCCATTATGTGAGAGTTTAGTTGTAATTAATTCGCAAACGGCTACCATTCGGACATGGTATTGCTTCTGGTTAGTATTTTTATGAATATAGGGAAAGGCGTTAAAAAAAAACAAACAAACAAACACACAGATTGGTTTGGGGCACTGCCCTGGGGAGATAAGGTGACAAACCTCCTTTCTGGGTAAAGGATTAGTTTAACCCCCATTCAGATAATGTGGGATTTGCAGCTGCTGTGCTCCTGGACTGCATGGGAGTGGCCATCTTGCTACACACCTGAGAGTCCAACTTACACATGAGCGGGACTGTGCCTGCAGGTTCACATAGCTGGGCATCCTGATTCGGGTCAAGAACCAAACCCCAGTTTGTGAAAATCTTGACTGTGGAACTGGATTTTTCCGAAGCAGGAGTCTTAGGCGTGAAGAAAGATAGGCAGCCCTATGCCGTTTAGGAGCACAACACCTGCATTGGATTAAGCCCTCTCAAATACCTTACTATTCATTGTCAAAGAAAGGTGCTTAAGAGGGGCAATTCACCAAGCTTTTTTGACCTGGGGCCCATATTTAATCAGACCAGTGTTCTCTCTAACACTATTTTGGTGTGGAGAAGCACGTTATGTTAACTGTAGAGGAGGAAGGCTGAAATACAAATATAATGTGTGCTCACACAGGAATGCGTGGAATCTGGATTGGTGATGTAAAGGTGACAAGGAGGCGGAAACTGGGTAAAAATACTCACCCTTCTATGATCTATGGTGGCATACTCCCAAAACATGGTGGGGGGTATAGTATACAGATTTCAGAACGCTCTGGTGAAGGGCTCTAATTTTTGACTGTAGGCTCACTGTAAACACAGTGGACTGTGACCCCATTGTGAAGACTTTGGCTCACTCTCTAACAGAACACCAAAAATGTAAACCGGATTTTGTTACATAGGTTATTGGCACAGAAAATCCCACATCGCAAAGGTCACCATTTTTCACTGTGATGAAACCAATAGAGGTTACATTATCTTCAGCAAGCAAATATGAAGTTGGTTGAGGTGGGTGTTCCATCCCACCTAGCGTCTGCATGTAGTGTAAATAGGGATTATAACAAGTCAGAAGTGAAATAAATTCAAGCAGCACTGCATAGGAAACAGGTATAACCCGTTAACATAAAAATCAACTCCTTGAGTATTTTGCAATTTGATTAACTGAATTACCAACTTTCTTTTTTAAGCAAAACAAAAATATGTCACATGACAAATACCATGGCTGCCACATGATCATTTTTAGGACGACATTCTATAATTAAAGCACTGTGGTGTGTATTTTCATTGCATTACAAGTTTCAAAGCTAATGAAACAAGAAACTAAGTGACAAGTTGCTAAAACTATTTTGCTTTTTATAGGTATAATAAATAAAAAGGAATGTGGATTAAAGAAAATGTACAGTATTACTACTGTTAATTGACATTTTCCATTCTGATATTTATATCACTCATAGCACTTGGCTAAATATTCCAAATGCTGTTGGCAGTGGTTGCTACTTAGCGGTTTGAACATTCATTGTAATTACTCCAGTCTGTAGCCGAGGTACCCCCTTGCTCCAAAATGCCTTTCTTGACTGGGCCAGACTGGTCAATTAAATTGGCTGGCGAATCAACGTCTTTTTTGCATTGCTGAGGCATTGCTTGAGTAATACCAATAGGTCTGGCTTTCAATTGCTTTTTTGAGGCATTATAACTGCAGTTGTAGCTCTTTATCATTTGCTCCTCCAGTGGTAACACACAAGCAAGCCTCTTTGTAGTCTTCTCTCTGTAGCTGATGTCCTCCTGCGATTGCCTAGTGTTATACTGCACAAGCTCTGTAATGCTGCTTGAGTCGTGTCTGCAATCTACTGGTAGTTGGCTCCTTGAGTTTGAAACTGGACATTCTTTACTAAAAACCTGCTTTGAAGAAGGAAATGGCATGCGCGTTCTAAACTTTTCATCTTTCAATACAATTTGCCCCAACCTGTCGCAGCTGTTAAAGTCTGCTTTATGCCCACCTAAACAACTACTTTCACATTGCAAAGAATTTTTATCCTCCCAGGGAGTAAGAAGATCATACGACTTTAGGCCACCCTTAGACATTTGCAAGCCACCAATTTCAAGCTCCAAAATCTCAGTGTCAAGAGACTTGCTTCTTCTGTTAAGAGAAAGAGGAACTGGCCTCAAAGGATTTAGTTTGTACTGGTCAAGGTGTCGTGGAAGGCTAGTCACTCCCCAGTTATAATTGTGGAAAGACTGGTTAGAACCTATCTGTAAAAAGTGTTCATCACATTCAGCCATTGACTCTTGTACATAGCTGTGGTCAAAAGTCTCAAAGGGCGATATAGCCTCTTCATCTTGACTTAAATCAATTTGTTGCTCACATTCGCCTTCATTTTCAAAATCAACTACATCAAAAGTGACCATAGTAGGAAGAGCATTAAAATTTTGATGAAACGAAGAGCTAGACCCAACCTTGCCCAAGCTTTTTGAAATGCTTGAAAATAGCATGCCATTGTCTGAAAAATCTACCAATGTCTGGGAAAAGTTAACAGCCTGCTCACATTCATTTTCTGGGTTGTAGTCAGGTGGAGAGGCAAAGTCAGACTCAAATACATTCTGGACATAGTGCATAGGTGTAACACTAGACTTTGACTGACAGGTATTTGTTGGCAATTTACAGTTACTTTGCTGTTGATCTTCAGAGAAAACATTCAGATCAAAACCAGGATCCTCTATGAGGCCATCACACCCTCCATCAATATGATGTATGCAACTTTCGTGAAATTTAGAGTCTTTAAAAGGTGCTTCTTGATAATTTTTCCAGCTTTGTTTGCTATTCTCAAGATGTTGGAATTCTTCAACACCTTTGCCTAAATTTTGTACCAAATGTTCTTTAAGGCAACCTTTGCTCTTGCCCATTAAGCTGGCAGTTTGGATTTCACATTCACTTTTTTTGCCTTTTGAAAAAGCATCTTTGTTTAGTTTCTCCAACCCTTTTAGTGACACTTCCCTTTGTCTTTCCCAGAACAGCAACTGTTTTTGAATGGCAGCTAAACGTTCCTCTTCGGTTTCAGTTGCACCCTTTTTGGACACTGAGTGTTCATTTAAATCATGCATTGGAAGAATGAAATCAAAAAACTGATCAAATATTTCAGAGCACAATGATTTATTCTCATACAGAGATTCTCCACCAGGTGCAGGGCTCATTAAACTTTCATCTGGCTCATAGAATTCATAAAGCGCATCTCCACTGTAGCTGTCTCTAGGAAGACGTTCCTTATGGGAAAAGCCTTCTCCAGCATCATCATCAGGACCCGGCGTGTTGGAGTCATAGTAACCTTCATCACTATTTGGAGCAGACTCCTGCTGGTCACTTTGGGGAGTCAGTATTTCAGTGTTGCTCAGCATTGCACACCGTTCAAGTTTAGAAAAACCTTTGGACTGCTCACCATGCTCCTTTTCTGCTTCAAGTTTATATGTTGCACTGGCTTCATTGCCATCTTCTAGGAGTTGCTGCAGGTATTCATCCATGTTATCTGGTAAGGCCATTTCCTCTCCACCTCCTTGGTAAGTAACAAGACATGAACCCCTCTTAGTTGCTTCCCTGCTTCTTTCTAGGGAAAGAGAAGTATCGCTGATGTTGTCAATGTCCTGTTCTGCAATAATATCTCCACATCCAGTAAGAGAATCAAAACTCTTTAGTGAGGACACATCCTCAAACATAAGGTTAGTATGGTCACCAGCAGAAGGAGGTGCAGAGTCTTTGTCTAACAATTCTTTATTCACATCAGGAAACCTTTCAGGGGCTGGACAATCAGCAGGACAGTCCGATTTGGATGCGGTGTCTTTATTTTGGTCATCAGAGAGTTGCTCGCTGGTTTCTGTAACCAGTTCCTCAGTTTGGTGTACTGTTAAATTAGGCATACTCATGGAACTCTGTTGCATCTCCTCTTCTTCACACACAACGGTCATACAAGGTGAAAAATCTGGGGAGACTTCAGACTCCAGGTCTTTCATCTTTGGTTGATCACTGCTGCACTGCAGCTCAGCATCTTCTGATGGATACCGATTTAATTGCTCTAAAATTACAGTTTCTGTAATATGATCATACCGCTCACACTTGTTTGTATCAGTTTTGCTTTTCTTGTGTCGACGAATGCTACTAAACAATCCCTTTAGCCCTTTTTTTGGTCTTGGAAAAGAGAAGGACTTTTCGCCACCCAGCTTTTTATCAAAACCCTCTGTGCTACCCATTGGAGATACATCATGAAAATTGAAATCAAGCTTCACTGGTGAAGTAATTCCAGAGTCTGCGCTGAGGGAATTGGGAAGAGTATTACCAGTTTTAGTAGTCTCATGCCCATGGGGTCTACTTACAGAAATGTCAGAATAGCCCTTCTTTTCAACATATTCTGGAACATCACAAATGCCATCGTGTGTCTTGCTTTTAATTAGAGATTTTTTAGAATTTCCTTTCCCAAGTCCTTTGTTTTTTCCTCCAAAAAAGCTTGGTAGACTAACAAGGCTCTTTCGGCCACCAAATAATTTAAATGACGTTTTTTTCTGTTTTCCTTGAGCTGGATGGTCTTCATTATGAAGGCCATCATCTTGTATTTCACAGATGGAAGAGGACGACTTCTCCCCAAGACTTTGTTCTTGGCAGCCGTGGCCAGTTTCCATGTCAACGGTCATTTATCACAAAAACTTATGGGACTGAGGCTTACACAGGGTTGCAGAGGCACTGGAATTTGGCCAGTACAGGAACATTCTTTGGGGACCTACTGAGAAAGAAAGAAAAAAAAATAAAAAAAAAAAAGGGAGGGATCAAGGTTACTTCTTGTAAATTGCAAAAACAATACAGTTTGACAAATGTTCCCAGGAAGCAAAATATAATAAACATTCAACAGAATAGCACCTAAACCCTACTTTGCAGCTCTATTTGCCAGGGACACTAAACCTAGCCTCCTATGCCAACAATGAACCCTTTTGTCCCCCAAGCAGAGCACGATCTTACAGGGGGACAGAACAAATGTGCGGCAGCCAAACCTCTCACCAATTCAGGGCGTGCAGCACAGCAGTGTGCAATTGTGTGTCTTTACAAAGCTCCACGAGGAAAATTAGCTTACTGGTAATGGAACTTCAGGTAATCCTTCAAGACAGCTCATCTGAGTAGCCCCTCCTACCTAAACTGGAAACACAAACAGGACGTGATTAAATACCGACCCTTCCTCCTGGACCTCACTATTTTAAATAAGAAATCCAGAAGGAAGCATGGAAACATCAATATCTTATCTTAAAGTGGACCAACACCCAGGATTTTGACTATCCTGGGTTTTGGTCCACTTCAGGGGGGCACCCCGGTTAGGGGTGCCCCGCTGTGTAAAACCCCCCAGAAACCCCCCAAAACTCACCTCACCACGCTCCCACGTAGCCACGGACAAGCGGGTGACAGCGGCGGACAAGACAGCGCGTCCGCCGCCGCCTCCCGCACGCCCCTCTGACAGTGCGCGCGCCGGCCATTCACAAACGACCGGCGCGGGGGCGCGCACGCCTAGAGGGGCGCGCCGGAGGCCGCCGCCGATGAGGTAAGTTTTTGGGGGGTTTTGGGGGGGGGGGGTCCCTCACCGCGGGACATCCCGATCTCTGATGTCCCGCGGTGAGGGAGGTGATCGGCCCGGGAATCTTATAGATTCCCGGGCCGATCACCCCTGGGTGACAGTCCACTTTAAGATAATTATCCTGGGTGGCAAGTAGAACACCGTCCGGCAGCTAAAATAAATGTGACTAAGCATTAAAGAAAGAGCTATTAAATACTTAAGTTCGAAGTGGGGCTTAGACAGTTTAAAGGTCCCATCATGGGAAGGCCTTAGAATTCACTGGTCTTCCTCTAGATAGAGAAATAAAAGACATTCTCAACCAGATTCTCCTGTCCAAGAACACTGATAGTGCCGCCACCTCCACCTTTAAAGTGCTGATGGCCAGACCCATTTCTACCTCTTCTTGCAAACATTCCCAAATCACCACCAGATCTGAACAACTCCAAATAGGAAACTTCCAAAAAGAAAATCTCTTTCATACTTTTCCATAGATCTTACAGGTAACCATGAACACTGTAGCATTCACCTTACCCTGCTTTTCCCGGCTAGCCTGTAGGGGATTGGCGGGAATCCATGACCAATAACGCTCAGGTCCTATCCCGGAGACTGTCACCTGGACTAGCTCTGGGATGGGGCAACCCATGGCTGTAGCAGCAGAAGGTCACGCGGACCACCAGAGCCTGCTAGAGAACAGAGAGAGGGTCCTGATCCACCATCCTCCCTAGGGAAAAAATAAAAAATAAGGACTTCGAATCCAGCTTGTTTCCAGGGAGGAAACACAAAAACACTGAAGTCCAGGAGGAAGGGGCAGGGTATTTAATCATGTCTGGTTTGGGTTTCCAATTTAGGTGGGAGGAGCTACTCGGCTGGGCCTTAAGAGGGGGATTGGTTAATCATTGAGCCCTAGGATAGTAATGAGGTGCCGACTTTCAACAGCAGAGTGCCTGGTTTATATAATTTGAATACTTTATTGGTATGGCTCTGTCATTGTTAAGTGTTCTAGTATTTATAGAACAGGCCAGCACTATGTATAGATTATCTGTGGCATCCCAAGTGTACATACTTGACTGTAGACATCCCAGTCCAACACTGCGCAGCATCCTCCACATGCATACATGTATATATGACTTGAGTGTGTAAAAAAAGGTTGACTAGAATTACTAGAATTAGAAGTATAGAGCGGTATAAAAGTTTATAAGGTGGTTTTATAAACTTAAGGTGTTATCCATTTTACTGCTTGACTGAATCGATGAGCACTTACTTTATCCAAAATAAGTTAACTGAAGGGCATGATGTTATGCTGGCAGACAGAAGCATCCGGGTGTTCATCTTTACCCACAAATCGCAGACGCGACATTTGTCCCTACAGTGACAACACAAAATGGCACAATTTTTAACACATGCATAAACAATCTGCTACAAAACATTAAAACATAGGAATACATTGGTGGGCCTTGCCCTAGTGATCTGCTTGGCCCAATTAGATCCTGGGGTGAGGTTTAGAGGATGTTTTGGGCAGCGTTTATTGTACATGGCCAGTTTGCAACAGTTTTGCTGCTTAGTTGGCAAGACAGATCATGGATCACTCCCCAGTCTCCAATACAGTTTTTCTCTCTGATCCTTCATTGGTTCTGTGTATAGATAGAAGCAGAAGACCAAGAACAGCTAACGTTTCATTTACACTTAACCTTCACCTCTTACACCATAACATTCAGAAATAAATGGAAAATAAGCGGATGAGATACCAAAATATTTGTCACCGTTCTCAGCGTAATTCGCCACTAAATACAGTAGGTGAGCCTCCATCGGGAGGCCAGTAAATGGAGGAGCAGCGGCAGATGGGCAGGGCAAATGTACCCTGCCCGCTGTCCCCGCACTGGTTTCCAGTGCTGCGACCACCGCCTCTCAGGCCGGCGCACGCTGACACAAGTACCCGGACACAGGCCACGCCCACCCGCTACACAGACCCCAATGCTTGTGGCAGCACTGGTAGCCAGAGGAGGGACAGCGGGCGGGCTGTCCCCACTCTGGCTTCCAGTAACGCCACTGCCTCCCGGGCCGGCGTGCACGGACACAAGCACTCGGGTCCCCTAGGAAATAGTAGCTCACCGTGATGGTGGGGGCATCGCCACGTCGGAGGGAGACAGGAAGAGAATCCCGACAAGGGAAAGGCGCTGCACGATTCATGGCGGGTGTTGAGGGACCTAGATGAAGCCTTTCAGGTAAGTGCTGAAGCCCCGGACTAGGAGCCATGGTCTCCGTGGGAGAAAAGGCGAGCATAGCTTTTTAACATTTTTGCCTGAAATTATCTGACTGACCTAAATCAACTGCCCAGTTAAGAACACAATGGGCTAACGAAGAAGGAGCCATAGTAAAAACTGTCTGGGAAACAGGAGAGGGACACATCTAAAGACATGTCCATGCATACATCAGCTACTTCAGAACCTGGGAACGTCTACAGTCACAACAAAGCTAAACTGCTGACAACAGCAACCACAATTTTAGAAACATCTAATTGGAGTATATACATCTAAGAGGAGTATATACAGAGCACCGTCTGTATCTATCACTATCCTGACAATGGTTTCCTCTCCAGCAGGGCATCCCAGTTTGGGAAGATGTGTGAAATGCCCTGGAAAGCACAGCTCCAAAAGCAGGTCCAAAAGGTGAGTAATCAATTTGTTTTTGTTAGTAGTTGGCCCTCAAGCCTATTAACCCGAATTAGGCTTCAGGAGAGCTGCATTCTCTACCCTTACTGAACATTCTGGTTTGGGACACCCACCTGCTGATTATGCTATAGTACAGAAGTACTTACCTTTTCAGAACTCCGACAGGACAATACAAGCTGTACCAATAAGAGGCATGCACAGTTGTATGTGATGGGTTTAATTTGATAGACTAATATAGACTAATATTCTTACATTCACATATTTAATTGTATGTTTATATGTTTGAAGATTAGTGCAATATTTAACGATTGGTTGATTGGACACATGGGCCTTGATTCACAAAGAGGCTGATTCACAAAGAGTACCATTGCTTTTCATTGTCTTCCTATCTGGTGATTCACTAACAGTGAAAAGCTCAGGCTTTTTTTCTCATGAATGTAATTTTTTACTTCCATGAGAATTTTTTTTCTCACTGTGGGGCAGGGAAGCAGGAGGGAGGGGTTAGCTGGGTTTGATGGCAGACAGCCATTTAAACTGGGGGGGGGGGGGGGGGGGGGGGTTGTCCCGTTATGGGGACCTCAGAGGTGATTGGTGGACTACATTGACGGGGCATAGCCGGATCCCCAGATGAGCAAGGCGATTTCCTCATTCAGGGCGCTGACGAAATATTTGGCAAGGTAAGCTGCTTTATTTTCTTTTGTTTACTTTTGCCTTTACAATCACTTTAATGGTTATGTGCTATTTTGAGGGCACACCAAATTTACACTGTTATACAAGCTGTACAATTACTACATTGTATCTTCAGTGGTCTTTGGCCCAACTCACACTGCCATGCGATGCAAAAGCAGGGCGACTGCAAAACCTTGCATGCAGTGGTTTCGGATTGATCACGCTAGCCGGCAACCCAGCACAGGGCAAACATGTTACATAGTAACATAGTATGTAAGGCTAATAAAGACTTAGTCCATCCAGTTAAGCCTGTAATCCCTCCAGTGGTCTAGTAGCCATAGCTGGAAATGTTATTACATGCCAGGAAGGCATCAAGGCCACTTTTGAACGTTTTTACAGTATCCATCATTACTACCTCCTCTGGCAGCGAGTTCCATAATCTCACTGCTCTTACAGAGAAGAATCCCCTCCTATGTCGGTAGAGAAAGCACCTTTCCTCTAACCTTAGTGGATGCCCTCGGGTTATGGTTACACTCTGGGGTATAAATAGGGCAGATCTTTGCATTGTCCCCAAATATATTTATACATAGTTATTAGATAACCCCTAAGGCGTCTTTTTTTATAAACTAAATAAACCTAACTTTGACAATCTTTCAGGGTACTCTAGCCCCCGCACTCTTGTATTAACTTTGTTGCCCTTCTTTGAACGCGCTCCAGTTCTGATATGTCCTTTTTAAAGCGGACCTTCACTCTGAATAAGAGCATATCTTATATGTTTCCCCCCCCATGCTGTACATACAGGTTGGCCACATTAAAAATCATCCTACCTGCATCTTCTGCATGTTATGAGCCTTTAAACATCCAAGATGGCGGCTTATGGAAGCCGCCATCTTATCAGGCAGCCTGCAAACAGGAAGTGCATCCTGACTGTGCTGCTCTGCATTCTGGGACTGCTGACCTTTACCTGACCCCAGCTCTGCTCTGTCTGAGCAAAGCACAGCTATAACCCCACCCCCTGTACCTTATCCCACTCTCCTCTCCTCAGTAAGTGTGATGCTTCTGAGTCAAGATGGCGGCGCCCGTATCCTAAATTCCTGCACAGAGTTGCAGTCCAGCGGGGGAAAGAAAAATAAGTTAGTGACTAAAAACGTAAAATATATAAATTTTAGATGCTGGGGAACCGTTTAAGAGTTTGGGCTTTTCATTAAATCACGCTGAAGGTCCGGTTTAAGCACAGGTGCCCAGAACTGTAAACAGTACTCCATATGGGGGGTCTGACCAGTGACTTGTACAGGGGTAAAATGATGCCGATTACTGCTATCACAACGCGAACAGGGCAGTGTGAAAGGGGCCTTCATAAAATAAAACTGAGGGGGTATACTCACTTTTGTGAGATACTGTATACTGACCCTACAGTTTATTCTAGGGGTTTTTCATCTGGCCCTAGAGCATTTTAACCAGATACTTTTGTTGGCAACCCTGCAGTGCATGCCCCAGGCATATCGGAGCCGCAGGTGGCTGGGGAGCGTCATCCACAGGACTATTGTGATGCCTCTGAAGTCTACCAAAACTCAGGTAGGCCAAATCCTGAGATTTGGTCCTCTCTAAAGGCAACTGGTTTGGCAGAATGCTTGACTATATCTACTATAGATGGATGTGGGTAATATGGTACAAGCTAGTTGTGTCAAATACAAAAGCTTAGTACAGTAAGTATTGAAGCACTTGCCAAGACAAAGTCCAGAATAGATGCTGTATTCTCAGCTGGAGACCCGGCTTTTACACTGTCTGGCTACCACAGTTATTTATAATGATAGAGTAACAGGAGCCCAAAAGAATGCCACACTTGTGCAATAATAGCCAGTGGAAAGTGGCCAACTGCCAACTACTAAACTGAGCATAAGAATTACACTACACTAAAGATTTAGAATACGTTCAACTAAAATGTATTTAAAACACCTTAAAAAGCTACGCGATTCAAATTTTAATGACAGAAAAACATCCCACAATTAAATTTTAATGCAGACAAAGATCTGATGCTTTCCAGCCTGACTGAGCTTTGAAGGCGAGTGTGAGGCAATTGTTCACCTGAAGCAGACCTCCAGCCTATTAACCCACAGCAGCAGGACTGTATGGTTGAGAGGCTAGTTATAACAAATCCACAATCTAATGCTGGGTTTACACAAGCAGATCAATTGGATGTTGGCTCAGCAAGTGATCGACTATACAAATCTTTTGCGATTGAGCAACTATGTTCAGATGCCAAAGATTTGTTGCTCATTCGGTCGCTAGAACTATCGGTCGTGTCACTCATTCTCATAGCAAAACACGTTGTTTTGGGTGTGACTTCTGTTTACACAATCCAACCATCAAGCAATAAAACGAGAAATTTTTGGTCAGCCAAAGCGATTCAACGGCCAACTGATTAACCAATTCTTGTTCATTGCAGCGGCTGTTTCCACGGAACAATTATCGCTAAATTGTGGTGGCATTAGCAATTTCTAGCTCGAATAAACAGGCCATAAGTATTCCTTGCTATTTGTAAGGGGGCGGTATTCCACACAGAACAAACCTGCAGCTGTTCCTTTATGAAGACAGGCAAGGGGTTAAAGAGGAAGTGCAAGCTTTCTGTAACTGCCCAGCAACCACTCCATCCCCCTGTGCCAAGCCTAATAAAACAACTTACCTGACTGTCGAAATCCTACGCCGATGCCAGCGGAGGGCTGGTCTCTGCATGGTAGCCATGGGTTTGGGTGACAGACCAGCACAGTCACTCCCCCTACAGGACTGACCTGCCCCCAGTGGGAGCAATACCACAGGGTCAAGCCTCCCCTACATATTATAGTTTCTCTAGTTGATGCACAGCATCACCATAGTCCAAAATAGTTTGACAGGTGGAATTGAAACTGCTTTTTCACCTGCTCTATTTTAGAGAGAAAAGGAGATTGTAAGTGTGAATTGCATGACTTCACCATTACATAGATGAGAGCAACACCCCAACCAACCCTCAACCCAACCACCAAGTGTGATTTGGCTGTTTAAATAGGAACATAAATAAAAAAGGAGAAGTATAACAACTACAAGCTGTAAGACTGCTTAATCAAACAGTACAGCTGCTCCGGTCATCAAGCGCAGTGGGATTGGGCATGACCGGTAAGACCTCCATTTACCTTTAACCAAATTGGACTTGGCATCAAGAAAGAGGGGTGGTGGTTGGTTTAGGGTTAGACTGGAAGTTCCCATGTACAGAGGCAATCGTACCTCCCAAAAGTAGTGCTCTGTATTACAGCCAAATCAAATCACAAGGCTAGCTGATAAGGGCAATCCTCAGGTTATAACAATCCTGGCCTGTTAAGGCAGAGATGAATAAAAGATGGCTACTTCCACACAGGCCATAATTGGAAGAACCCTCCATAGCAAATGAGGTGAAAAGTAGCTCATCCAAGTTTGATCATTTTACTAAAGTCAGCAGCGAGTATTGCCGTATCTGTGTCACAATTAAGTCCCTTAACGGATGGCCACTTTTAGACCACTCAAAGACATAAGACTGCACAGAATTGCCTAGCTATCACTCACTGGTGTGACTCTACACTGGACCTGCACTTTCCCAAGATTTCTCTAGTTTTACAGAAAATACTAACACAGACAAAACAAATCACGTAGATATCTGTGAGATTTTAGGCATTTGGTACTTTAGGAAGTTGTGGCCCACTAAAATCTGATATCCTGGACCCACCCCATGCCGGGCCCCGTCATCTTGGCCGAAATCTCCTGTCTGTCCGGATGGGCTCAGTAAGACCATAGAGAAGGTAAGGGTATTTTTCCCCCCTTTGTAACCCCCCACCCCATTCTGCCTTAGCGTCAAGGTAGGGAGTCAGAGCGGGGGACCATTCTCCCCCATTCTCTGCAAACTGCATCAACAGGTTTCAAACATAAGAATCTGCTTTCACAGATTTTCTGATCAACATTCTCCTGTGTCAGCTAATTGCTATTGCAATTTTTCTGATGTGTGTATATGCTTTTACCCATCATGCAATGCTTTGGGCAGATATTTACTGTCTCAGGAGGACACCCAATAGAAAGGGGCAAATACCCCTGAAAAAAAGTAGAATGGTATGCTCCCAGGACAAGAAAACCACATGCTTGGTAGAATTTCTTCACTTGGGATGTATAAGTAACACTTCCTCACAAACCAGCAGGTTTATACCAATTTTTAATATTGAAAAATTTGTGATACAGCTCCTTTAACACAATTCGCTATTACAATAACAGTCCTCCCGATTCCTATAGAGCAGGGGAGCATGGTGGAAGAGACGAGGTGGACAAAAATGGACGAGGTATGGTGGAAAGAGGTGAGGTAGGTATAAGCGGGCAGAAGCAGGGTAAGGTGAGGCAGGCACAGAAATGGTGGACAGAGGTGAGGTGGGAAGAGGCAAGCACAGATGAGAAGAGGTGAGCAGAGGAGGGGGGAGAGGTGGGAAGATGTCGAGTAGAGGTAAACATGGGCATCTCCCAACACAACCAACACACCAGCAGCAAATGTGCATCACCAACATCTACAGAGAAATTCATCAGTGCCTCACTTCCTGCTTCAAAAATTAGTGAATTATATTGCCGCCTAGTGGTCAGCCACATACACTGCTGGCAAGCTAAGCTCAGCTCTCCAACCCCCTTAGTGGTACTGGGTGCTGGCCGCAGGTTATGCCTCCCTTCTAGAGAGTGGATATGCACTGCTGCTGTAGACTTGAGACATCCAGCAATGCATGCTGCTTTTATCATTCAAAAAAAATGGACTGTGTAATAGTTAGCACCTTCCTGAACATTTAGGCTGTCCCCCCCCCCCCCCCCCAAAGGCAATCGCTCCACAGAAACCTATGGGTCCTTTCACGTACCAGTAGGCATTTGCAGGGATCACGCTGGTGTGAAAGCAGCCTTAGTGTGCATTCTGTGCAGTATCAGTTGAGAGTCAGGGCTGTATACATGCCTGAATCTAAGAAACAGCTGACTGTTCCCAGTGGCCCAATACAGTGCAGAAGCTGTTGGCACCATGTGAACTAAAGTGCCAAAGGGGAGAGTTCAGGGAACCACCAGGGATTCCCTGGAATATAGGTGAGCCAGTCTGAGTTTAACAAATATCACAGGGGGTCAGGCTGGAGCACTTTGGGCACATCATGGGAAATCATTATTAGGGGCCACCAGAGGTGCCCCCATCAGGGCTTATACAATAAACAGCAGAGACAAACGTTGCTTCTTTTTCCTGTACATGATGGCAAGTGAGCACAAATGTGATAAATAATGTGCAAGAGCAACAACGACGGGATCCACACGATGCTGAAGTTGGTTTCTTATTCGGCCAGTTTCTTATTCGGGCTGAAGTTGGTTTCTTATTCGGCCAGTTTCTTATTCGGGCTGAAGTTGGTTTCTTATTCGCCAGTTTCTTATTCGGGCTGAAGTTGGTTTCTTATTCGGCCAGTTTCTTATTCGGGCTGAAGTTGGTTTCTTATTCGCCAGTTTCTTATTCGGGCTGAAGTTGGTTTCTTATTCGGCAGTTTCTTATTTGTGTTTCTGCTTATTTCCCGCCTTCCTTGAGTGGAAAATGTCCATGAATGATGCCAATTATTCTATACAGCGTTCTGACCAATATTGCATTAAAACTGCCACAAATCCTGAACTAGCTGGCACAAAATGGGCATCTAAATGGGCAATAAAGAATGTGTTTTAAATTCGAAAATGGCTTTGGGCCACTGATGTCACAGCGCCAACTGACAGAGGGTGACCCCCTGCATGGCATACAGTTGATTTCAGCCTGGTCCAAAGTTGTTCTGGCTATAAAACTGGCATTAAAGTGGGCACAGTGGCTCTTTTCAATGGAGCGAATAAGTAACAGCTGTTTTCAAGGGGTTAAAATGCTTTGGGCCACTGATGTCACGGTGCCGACTGACAGAGGGGGACCCCCTGCATGGCATACAGTTGAGTTCTGGCCATAAAACTGGCATTAAAGTGGGCACGATGGCTCTTTTCAATGGAGCGAATAAGTAACAGCGGTTTTCAAATGGTTAAAATGCTTTGGGCCACTGATGTCACGGCACCAACTGACAGAGGGTGACCCCCTGCATGGCATACAGTTGAGTTGCGCCTGGCCCAAAGTTGTTCTGGCCGTGAAACTGGCATTGAAGTGGGCACAGTGGCTCTTTTCAATGGAGCGAATAAGTAACAGCTGTTTTCAAGGGGTTAAATGGCTTTGGGCCTCTGATGTCACGGCGCCAACTGACAGAGGGTGAGCCCCTGCATGGCATACAGTTGAGTTCTGGCCATAAAACTGGCATTAAAGTGGGCACAGTGGCTCTTTTCAATGGAGCGAATAAGTAACAGCTGTTTTCAAGGGGTTAAAATGCTTTGGGCCACTGATGTCACGGCGCCAACTGACAGAGGGTGACCCCCTGCATGGCATACAGTTGAGTTCTGGCTATAAAACTGGCATTAAAGTGGGCACAGTGGCTTTTTTCAATGGAGCGAATAAGTAACAGCTGTTTTCAAGGGGTTAAATGGCTTTGGGCCTCTGATGTCACGGCGCCAACTGACAGAGGGTGAGCCCCTGCATGGCATACAGTTGAGTTCTGGCCATAAAACTGGCATTAAAGTGGGCACAGTGGCTCTTTTCAATGGAGCGAATAAGTAACAGCTGTTTTCAAGGGGTTAAATGGCTTTGGGCCTCTGATGTCACGGCGCCAACTGACAGAGGGTGACCCCCTGCATGGCATACAGTTGAGTTCTGGCATTAAAGTGGGCACGATGGCTCTTTTCAATGGAGCGAATAAGTAACAGCTGTTTTCAAATGGTTAAAATGCTTTGGGCCACTGATGTCACGGCGCCAACTGACAGAGGGTGACCCCCTGCATGGCATACAGTTGAGTTCTGGCTATAAAACTGGCATTAAAGTGGGCACAGTGGCTTTTTTCAATGGAGCGAATAAGTAACAGCTGTTTTCAAGGGGTTAAATGGCTTTGGGCCTCTGATGTCACGGCGCCAACTGACAGAGGGTGACCCCCTGCATGGCATACAGTTGAGTTCTGGCATTAAAGTGGGCACGATGGCTCTTTTCAATGGAGCGAATAAGTAACAGCTGTTTTCAAATGGTTAAAATGCTTTGGGCCACTGATGTCACGGCGCCAACTGACAGAGGGTGACCCCCTGCATGGCATACAGTTGAGTTCTGGCTATAAAACTGGCATTAAAGTGGGCACGATGGCTCTTTTCAATATTCGCTCCATTGAAAAGAGCCATCGTGCCCACTTTAATGCCAGTTTTATAGCCAGAACAACTTTGGGCCAGGCTGAACTCAACTGTATGCCATGCAGGGGGTCACCCTCTGTCAGTTGTCACCGTGACATCAGTGGCGCAAAGCCAGTTACCCCTTGAAAACAGCTGTTACTTATTCGCTCCATTGAAAAGAGCCATCGTGCCCACTTTAATGCCAGTTTCACGGCCAGAACTCAACTGTATGCCATGCAGGGGGTCACCCTCTGTCAGTTGGCGCCGTGACATCAGTGGCCCAACGCATTTTAACCATTTGAAAACAGCTGTTACTTATTCGCTCCATTGAAAAGAGCCACTGTGCCCACTTTAATGCCAGTTTTATAGCCAGAACTCAACTGTATGCCATGCAGGGGGTCACCCTCTGTCAGTTGGCGCTGTGACATCAGTGGCCCAAAGCCATTTAACCCCTTGAAAACAGCTGTTACTTATTCGCTCCATTGAAAAGAGCCATAGTGCCCACTTTAATGCCAGTTTCACGGCCAGAACTCAACTGTATGCCATGCAGGGGGTCACCCTCTGTCAGTTGGCGCCGTGACATCAGTGGCCCAACGCATTTTAACCATTTGAAAACAGCTGTTACTTATTCGCTCCATTGAAAAGAGCCACTGTGCCCACTTTAATGCCAGTTTTATAGCCAGAACTCAACTGTGTGCCATGCAGGGGGTCACCCTCTGTCAGTTGGCGCCGTGACATCAGTGGCCCAAAGCCATTTAACCCCTTGAAAACAGCTGTTACTTATTCGATCCATTGAAAAGAGCCACTGTGCCCACTTTAATGCCAGTTTTATGGCCAGAACCCAATTGTATGCCACGCAGGGGGTCACCCTCTGTCAGTTGGTGCCGTGACATCAGTGGCCCAAAGCATTTTAACCATTTGAAAACCGCTGTTACTTATTCGCTCCATTGAAAAGAGCCATCGTGCCCACTTTAATGCCAGTTTTATGGCCAGAACTCAACTGTATGCCATGCAGGGGGTCACCCTCTGTCAGTTGGCGCCGTGACATCAGAGGCCCAAAGCCATTTAACCCCTTGAAAACAGCTGTTACTTATTCGCTCCATTGAAAAGAGCCACTGTGCCCACTTCAATGCCAGTTTCACGGCCAGAACAACTTTGGGCCAGGCGCAACTCAACTGTATGCCATGCAGGGGGTCACCCTCTGTCAGTTGGTGCCGTGACATCAGTGGCCCAAAGCATTTTAACCATTTGAAAACCGCTGTTACTTATTTGCTCCATTGAAAAGAGCCATCGTGCCCACTTTAATGCCAGTTTTATGGCCAGAACTCAACTGTATGCCATGCAGGGGGTCCCCCTCTGTCAGTTGGCACCATGACATCAGTGGCCCAAAGCATTTTAACCCCTTGAAAACAGCTGTTACTTATTCGCTCCATTGAAAAGAGCCACTGTGCCCACTTTAATGCCAGTTTTATAGCCAGAACAACTTTGGACCAGGCTGAAATCAACTGTATGCCATGCAGGGGGTCACCCTCTGTCAGTTGGCGCTGTGACATCAGTGGCCCAAAGCCATTTTCGAATTTAAAACACATTCTTTATTGCCCATTTAGATGCCCATTTTGTGCCAGCTAGTTCAGGATTTGTGGCAGTTTTAATGCAATATTGGTCAGAACGCTGTATAGAATAACTGGCATCATTCATGGACATTTTCCACTCAAGGAAGGCGGGAAATAAGCAGAAACACAAATAAGAAACTGGCGAATAAGAAACCAACTTCAGCCCGAATAAGAAACTGGCGAATAAGAAACCAACTTCAGCCCGAATAAGAAACTGGCGAATAAGAAACCAACTTCAGCCCGAATAAGAAACTGGCGAATAAGAAACCAACTTCAGCCCGAATAAGAAACTGGCCGAATAAGAAACCAACTTCAGCCCGAATAAGAAACTGGCCGAATAAGAAACCAACTTCAGCATCGTGGGATCCACTGACCTTCTGGGACCCAGTGTGGCCACCCCCCTGCACCCCCTTAAAGTGAACAAAACCACCAGGGGCCGGCCTGGAATCTAATCGATTCCAGGGCCGGCTGCTGGCTTTTCCCTAAGGCATCCCAAATTGGGAATAAAGGTATAGCAGAGGCAGCACAAACATGTGTCGTTTGATTGTGGAAAAGGTGAGTTTACTGGGATTTTTTATGTTTTTTTTTTACACAGCAGGGGATCCCAAATTTGGGTGCCTGGGGGGAGAGGAATCCGGCAGCCCTGGAGTTTTATAGACTCTACGCTGCCTTGGGTCCACTTTAAGTTATTCAACTGGGGCCCACACTTCAACTATAACATAATTAGATTTTAATAAAACCTGATTTCACAAATTACGGAGAACACTCCAGGCAAGCCAGAAACATTGATTTCATCTTGGATCTCTCATGCTGCACTGATGGTGACCCATGGTGAATCCGTGCCTAGGGCCCTCCAGAGAATTCTCTGGTGCGCCTGTGGGCCAGTCTGACACTACATGTATCACAGTCACACATTGCCATCTGCAGCCGTATAGGAATGGGGAGCACAATGGCCAGAGAGGTGCCCCCTGACATGAGGCTAAGGGGCCCCTGTAGCGGGGGCTCAGTGTGTCCTAGTGACCCGCTGCCCTGCCCCACACAACACATTGCCTGCAATAATCCGGCCACCACCAACAAGTGTGTGTGTGTGTGTGTGTGTGTGTGGGGGGGGGGGGGGGGTCTGGCTTGGCTGAGGGGTTAAGCTCTCCTGCGCCCATTACCCATGATGCCAATACGCGCCCTGTACTGTGTGGCAGTGCTGCGGGTCAGGTGAGCTCTGCACCGGGTGTTTCTGTACTTACCGGCTACGTGCCCTGCAAGGCCTAAGCCTCCGTCCTTTCCTACGCTCGTCTCCCGGGCTCCTCAATTCCCCCGGCCGGCAGAGAGGGAGATGCTCCTGTACCAGCTCGGCCTCTACCTGACCACCTCCCCCAGCCTGCGCTGACTGACAGCACAGCTGACCAATCCGCGCAGCCGCCGCCACACGTTTACACGCCGAGCATGGCCCAATTAGCGGCCTAATTCAGAATCACAAACAGTGCATTCATTGGCTGCTGGTGAGACTGAAGTCACGCTCTACCAATCAGACGCTGAGCGCGAAAATGCCTCGACGATGCGAGCAAGCCGTGCTCTCCCGACAGCTGGCGGTCGCCGCTCTTTGTATTGGGCAGCTGCTGAGCGTTGTCCCCCCTTATCCAGGGTCACAAATCCCGTGGCTTGGAGTGGCCCAGCGGGAGGTGGCGGGTGACAAACGTATGTTCTGCGGCCGGGGGTGAAAGTAACTTCATACACCAGTGGGTAACCAATTGCATACCTCTCAAGTGTCCCTGATTTAGAGGTACTGTCCCTCTTTTGAGTCCATGTCCCTCATTGTTCTCATGTGTCCCTCTTTGAGGTGTAACATGCAGATCTGCAGCAATAAATTATTAATTCGCCTATTCAAAGTTTATATTGTTGGGTAACTGTTACACATCTCCCATGCATCAACCATACCTCCCAACTTTTAAAAATAGTAGAGGGACATTTTAAACCAAGCCCCAAGGCACGCCCTTAAAGGAAAACGCCACCTAATAAATACATAGTAACAAATTACATGAAAACAACCCCCCCCCCTCACACACACACAAGCAAGCCTCACATACATGAATGCAGACAAGCCCCCCTACACACACAGGCAAACATAAACATTCAGGCAAACACACACACTGCATGCATGCAAGCAAGCCCCCTCCATACACACACACACACGCAAACACACACTGCATGCATGCAAGCCCCCATACATGGAGGCACACACACACATGCAAACACACACTGCATGCATGCCCCCTCCACACACACATGCATGCAAGCCCCCATACATGGAGGCACACACACACATGCAAACACACACTGCATGCATGCAAGCCCCCTCCACACACACATGCAGACACACATATACATGCAGACACACACATGCATGCAATCCCCCATACATAGGCACACACATACATGCAGACACACATACATGCAAGCCCCCATACATAGGCACACACATACATGCAGACGCACACACATGCAAACATACATGCAGACACACACACACATACATGCAAGCCCCCACACAAAGTCAAACACACATACATACATGCAGACACACACACACACATACATGCAGACACACACATGCATGCAAGCCCCCACACAAAGTCAAACACACATACATGCAAGCACACACACACACACAGGCAGACAGACACATGCGCACATAGGTCCGGCCCCCGCTCTTACCACCAATGTTCCCTCTAAGCCCTGGCAGTGGTTGAGCAGGGATGTTGGGGAACTGGGCAACGATCCATTGAAAGAAAAATCATCTCACCTAGAACATCCTGAACATAAATGTGTTGCCTTGTTTGTGTGGGTGGGGGAGCCATTTTCTGCACACACAGCTGACATGGCACAGGGCAGCCTGGACAGGAAATGCCACATTCTTATCTCTTAGGGGGAAGCAATCTGAGTGTCAGCACACTTGCTCTCAGTTACGGGCCTCTGTCACTCTGTGCACACACTTATGAGCCTGTCAGCACTCTGTGCACTCCTATTGAGGCTCCCCCGGGAACACAGCAACAGTGCTTTAGTTCCAGCCGGCGCCCATAAGAACTACTGGCCTGCCCCCTGCTCACAGATTGCCAGCAGCTCCTCCGGCAATGTCGGCTGCCTTCACCCCTGCATGCTGGAAGTTTTTTCATCACCCCCGCGCACTCACCCGCACGCCAAGAAGTCTTCGCGCCGGCGCCGGGAATTATTTATTCCTTCAGGGTCCATGTCGCAGGGCGTCCCGGGAGAATTTGCAACAGTCCGGGACTGCGGGATTTTGGGAAATAATCGGGACAATCCCGGGAAAATCGGGACAGTTGGGAGGCATGCATCAACCAATGAGGGGGCGTAGCTTAATTTAATTTTTAAACCCTGAAAAGATGAAGGAATGCAATTGTGACGGGCCCTGGTGCCAATGTTAAAGCGGACCTTCATCCTGAATAATAGCTTATCTTATATGTTTCCCACACCCTGTACATACAGATTGCTCACATTAAAAATTCTACCTGCATCTACTGCATGTTATGAGCCTTTAAACATCCAAGATGGCGGCTCATGGAGCATCAGGCAGCCTGCAATCAGGAAATGTCTTCAGACTGTGTCGCTCTGCATTCTTGGATTGCGGACCTTTCCCTGACCCCAGCTCTGCTCTGTCTGTGCAAAGCACAGCTATAACCCCCCCTGCACTTTATCCCACTCCTCAGTATGTGTGATGCTTCTGAGGCAAGTTGGCGATGCCCGTATCCTAAAGTCCTGAACAGCGTTGCAGCCCAGTGGAGGAAAGATTAATAAGTGACTAAAAACTTAAATATATATTAATTTTAGATGCTAGGGAATCGTCTTATAAGGGTTTTGGCTTTTCAATAAATCATGGTGAAGGTCCGGTTTAATTTAAAAAGTGTCCCTCTTTCCCACCCTGAAAAGTAGAGGGAATGGAATAGTGACGGGCCCTGGTGCCAATGTTAAAGCGCTGAATGATAGCATACCTTATATGTTTCCCACACCCTGTACATACAGATTGCTCACATTAAAAATCATCCTACCCGCACCTACTGCATGTTATGAGCCTTTAAACATCCAAGATGGTGGATCATGGAGCATCAGGCAGCCTGCAAACAGGATGTGTCTTATGACTGTGTCTCTCTGCATTCTGGGATTGCTGACCTTTCCCTGACCCCAGCTCTGCTCTGTGCAAAGCACAGATATAACCCCACCGCCCTGCACTTTATCCTGCTCTCCTCTTCTCAGTATGTGATGCTTCTGAGTCAAGATGGCAGCGCCTGTATCCTAGAGTCCTGAAGAGAATAGTAAGTGACTAAAATATATTAATTTTAGAATTTTTTAAGGCTTTGGACTTTTCATTAAATCATGCTGAAGATCCGGTTTAAATGTGGCCCTGTCAAACCTGTCTATTACCTCATCTAGACGACTAAATGCAATCAGCAGAGACAAGTGGTGCTTACTTTCTCTAAATAATGGCGATTGAGCACTAATCTGATCACATGGAGGAGCTAGAAGATGGGGGCCCAAGTGTGTTTGCCCACCTGCACCCCTTATACCCTTCCCTGAAATTAAGACAGATCTTATATTTGCTTTGAAAAAAGGCTGTAGGGCTTAATTTTAGGGGATATTATATTTTTCCACATAAACAACAGATACCTGGGCAGAAGGATAGATAGCCACCCCCATCCCTCCACAGCAAGTGTCCCTGATGAGGAGGGGGGCATGCGTCATAGGACCGGGAAAGAATTAGATTGGGCGACTTTGGGGTTTCACACAGTGGGACATCACCAATCACCAAACCCCAAAAGGGGGCAAGGACGTGAACCCAGCCTTGCCGGACCATTAGCCTGTCTGGACCAATGGTGCATACGCTGGCGAGCAGCCAGTCAGTACGCTCTGCTCCATTCAGCACCTTCAGCTAAGAATCAGCTAAATGCCAAATGGAGCCGATGGCCGCATGCCTGCTTGTCTCTAGCAAGAGCCGTGCCTGCGCTGGCCATTTACAAATGCCTGGCATGGGCTCACATCTGGCTAAAGGTATAACGTACTGCGGCCCACTCATGCACTGTTGGAATGGGGATCAGGTACGTTTTACTTGGGAGGGGCTCACACAGTGGGGCATCCTGATTGGGGATACCCCAGGGAGAGGGAATCTAGTGGCCCTGGAGTCTTATAGATTCCAGAGCCAACCAAGATGGATTTTGATCCACTTCAAACATTTGCATGTCAAAAAAATGTGATAAAGTTTTCTCTTCTCAAAAGTGAGAAAAAAATAATCACCTTATTATCTGCATGTGATAGTGGGTTCTCACTTGCAAGATTTTTTTTCGACTCACATTAAGGGTTTCATTTTACTTCTACATAAGTTGGCTTGTTACCCTGTAGTTCGGTGAATCTACTCACCTCTCCTCAGTCCAATGGTGCCTGAGCAGCCACGTGTCCAATTAGCTTTTCCAGCCATGCATATTAATGTGTGGCTGGAGAATCTGGATGGAATCCCCAGCACATTAGCAGTGAGCGGCATCACTTGCATCACTGTCGTCACTGGTCGCAAAAGTGCCATGGGCTTGGCGGAAAGGTAAAAATTGCGGGCGAACCGAGTTTCCCACAGCGGGGCGTCGGGAGGCCCCGGGAGAGGGAGTAAGCCACTTTAAGTAAAAATGCAAGCTTTAATTTAAACAAGCAATAAAACATGGGCCCTTCCTGAGCCAGTCCTGGCAGGTGATAAGTTGCCCCCCCTCCCACAGTGTGAACTGGTAAAGGGGTCATTAAAATACATTTATTATTCTAAATTAGACTACCTACTGATCCACATTGTCTTAATTCTGCCCCCACTGGGTGGCATCCTCTTCTTTGTCCGCCAGGGACAGGGGCGTAACTATAGTGGGTCAACTGCACCAGGCCCCATCATTGTTGCTCCTCCAAATTTTTAACATATTTGTGCTTACTTGCCATCATTTAGAGAAAGAAAACACAATTTGTCTCGGCTGTTTCAGTCTTTAGTTGTCTAGCAGCATTCAATTAAGTAAATATACATAAAAATAAGTTTACTGTATGAGCCTGGAAAGGGTCCCATTTAATATCTGCACCAGGACTCATCACATTTAGTTACGCACCATGGTCTTGGTCCATCACTGGGGGTCTTTTGTTGGAAGAGTCTAAAGCTTCCACCATCTCTTGAGTGAGAGACACAGCCCCCCTTCATTCCAGGCTCCAAGTCAGGAGTAACATCCAGGATCCGGGACGGGAAGCTTTTTATAGCCATACCTCATTTCCAGGCATGCCAGTTATGATGGTACATATAAAGGAGGCTGCACACAGCCAGGAACTGTCTGTTTTTTACAGTCCTTCAAGAGGCTATAGGTCATCTTTGATCTACAAAGCATGCGCGTTGAGGGGGTGGTGTGAAGTAGCTACAGTTGAGGTCTGTATTTTTTGTTCTTTACCATAGGACTGCCGAATGGCATATGGTATACATTGCTGGCAAATTAAGCTGAAATACTGTAAAACAAACAAATAACGTAGTGGATCGAGTGAGTTTCTTCGCTCTTATCTTTTAACATGAGGCACATTTTCTGTAGCAGTTTCATAAGCCCATCCCAATCTAAATTCCTTCCCACTTTCATACATTACACCACTAGGAATGATGTAGTCAGAAATGTTTTTTTCGTTTGCAGGAGTGAGGCAGAAAAAAACATACATACACTAGGTTAGTCCCCTAGTGGGGGCCCCAGGGAAAAAAAACACATGCATTCTCCCCAGGGGCTTAACTATAAAGGGTGCAGGAGGTCTTGGTGGCCCCAACATTGTTGCTCCTCTTAACAAATGCCTGGTGCAGGCCCGTTCCCTGTTAGAGGGAGACGGAGGATGCGGCCGTCAGAGTCGCTCCTACACACGCCTTCGGAACTGGAAGATGTGAGCTGGGTTCGGGCGATCTGGGGGGTTTCACACAGGGAAAGGACCAAAACCCAGGATAGTCAAAATCCTGGGTTTTGGTCCACTTTAAAAGGAGGAAATACAGCAATGTCTGGTGATGTTCATGCGTTCAAGATTTCAGGCAATCATTGCCAATAAAAGGTTTTCAATCAAGTATTGGGAATTATTTACAATTATTTAATTTGTCCAATTACTTTTAAGCCCCTGAAATGATTGTGTTTAAAAAATTATTTAGTTCCCCATATTTTTATGCAATTATTTGGTTCCACCACTGAATGAAAGCTGACAGTCTGAACTTCATCTTCAACTGCATCTGAATTGTTTTGTTCATAATTAATTGTGTTAATGTACTGAACCAAAATTAGAAAAATGTTGCCTGTGTCCAAATATTTATGGACCTAACTGTATTTAACGTTTACTATTTTTATTTACTTCTTACTATTTTAAATTATAAAAAAAAAGAAGGAAATTCCCCCTCCTGAAAGGCCACCAGCTTGTAACGGCTGGTAACCTAGGGTTCAGAGGCAGCGCTGTGCGGCCCCTGGCCCTGCTTATTATCAACCCTTGTGCCTTTCAGTTCAGTGCTCTTCCAGGGGTGCCCACATTGATAGGCACCAGGCTCTTCCGCACCCCCAATGTCCCAAATGGGTTTGCAGGTAATAGGGTGGGTTACCGGCGTGCCACCCATCGATGCTGGCAGGTGACCCATGGACCCCTTACCAGTTCACCCCAAGTGTATGCAAGAAAAAAAAGACAACACACAAAATTCTTAATATTCTAAATTTCACTAATCACAGGTCCCCATCTTTTTTCTTCTATCCAGCGTCTTCTGTTGTACCCTTCCCACTCCGCTGGTGCTTTTTGCTTCAGGGCTCTTCTTTGCCCCCTCTGCCATCTTGTTATGGAGCAGGGGGTCAGGATTGATGCCTAGCACCGCCAACTGGATCATGGGGGACACAGGTCCCCCCTTCTGCCATCCTCGCTACCCAGAAAGTCACTATTAGACGTGGCTTCTATGGAATCTCCCCCATGTGACTAAATACATCATAGGAGGGAAGAGGCATAGAGGGGATTTTCCAAAACAAAGGCCACTCCAGGACTCCTGAAGTTCCTCTTTAATATGTAAAGGAGCATAAGAAAATACAGTGCAAAAACAATATAATGCCCCCTGGAAATATCTCATCTTACACCAAAAGTTGGTTGGTATATGGGGCAGGGACATCCTGATATCCACTCCACTGGGAATGGCAAGTAGGTAAGTAAATCTCCGGCTGGCATCTGTGTATGTAAATGGGGCATCAGCAATAGTCTATGATGTAGTCAAAAACTATGATTCCCTGCTGCTGCCCAGCTAAGTATTAACTAGAACATGGTGCACACTTTGAATTCTCTTTATTTTGTTAGATATATATATATCTCAATAAATGTTATGGGCGTAAATGTTGGCACCCCTGAAGTTTTTCAAGAAAATAAAGTATTTCTCACAGAAAAGGCTTGCAGTAAAACATTTTGCTATACACTTGTTTATTCCCTTTGTGTATTGGAACTAAACCAAAAAAGGGAGAAAAAATGCAAATTGGACATAATGTCACACCAAACTCCAAGAATGGACAGGACAACATTTTTGGCACCCTTTCAACATTTTGGATAAATTAGATTGTGATGTGATGCTCGTTTAAACTCACCTGGGGCAAGTAACAGGTGAGGGCAATATAGAAATCAGACCTGAAAGCTGATAAAAGAGAAATTCACTTGTGTGTGTCACACAAAGCATGGACAACAGAAAGAGGAGAAGAGAACTGTCTGAGGACTTGAGAACCAAAATTGTGGAAACATTTCTCAAGGTTACAAGTCCATTTCCAGAGATCTAGATTTGCCATTATCCACAGTGCACAACATTATCAAGAAGTCTGCAACCCATGGCTCTGTAGCTAATCTCCCTGGGCATGGACAGAAGAGAAAAATTGACGAAGGGTGTCAACGCAGGATGCTGGATAAGCAGCGCCAAACAAGTTCCAAAGATACTCAAGCTGTCCTGCAGGCTCAGGGAGCATCAGTGTCTGTCGACATTTAAATTATATGAAATGCTATGGCAGGAGACCCAGGAGGACCCCACTGCTGACACAGAGACATAAAAAAGCAAAACTACATTTTGCCAAAATGTACTTGAGTAAGCCAAATTAGATAAGACCAAGATAGAGCTTTTTGGTAAAGCACATCATTCTACTGTTCAATGATGTTTTGTGGTTGTTTTGCTGCCTCTGGCACTGGGTGCCTTGAATGTGTTCAAGGCATCATGAAATCTGAGGATTACCAATGGATTTTGGGTCGCACTGTACAGCCCAGTGTCGAAAATAATCCAGAAATGGATGGCAGCCAAGCACTGGAGAGTTCTGAAGTGGCCAGCAATGAATCCAGATCTAAATCCCATTGAACACCTGGGGAGAGATCTTAAAATTGATGTTGGGAAAAGGTGCCCTTCCAATAAGAGAGACCTGGAGCAGTTTGCAAAGTAAGGGTGGTCCAACATTCCGGCTGAGAGGTGTAAGAAGTGACTGATTTCAGTTATTTTTTCCAAAGGCTGTGCAACCTAATATTAAGTTAAGGGTGCCAATAATTTTGTCCAGCCCATTTTTGGAGTTTGGTGTGACATTATGTCCAATTTGCTTTTTTCCCTCCCTTTTTTGGTTTAGTTCCAATACGCACAAAGGGAATAAACTTGTATAGCAAAATGTGTTACTGCAATCCTTTTCTGTGAGAAATATTTCATTTCCTTGAAAAATTTCAGGGGTGCCAACATTTACAGCCATGACTGTATATATTTAGCGTAATACAAATATTCTTATCTATGAGAATAATTGTTTCTGTGCTGCAAGTATTCTACTATTCTATCGGGGAGCGCGAGCCGATCAGTAAGATGCAAATTTCCTGCTTGCTTCAGCAATCTCCGGATTGTCACACGGCATTGGGACATAAGAGATCTAGGATTTCCTGAAACAGAAAATGAAATATACAGAGTGAGTAACGCTTAGGTACCTAGATTTATGGGTAAATGTACTGTTTTTGGTCAGGACAGAACTTCCCCTGCCAAGGAAACCCAAAGCCTCCACCCTGCCAGCCACACTTAGCCACTAATGGGACAGCACATGCCACAAGCTCCTACTGGAAGGAAGGGAGGCTTTGGAATATCACAGGGAAACCTGTCAGGTATGGAGGATGCTGAGATAACTAAGATTTAAAATTATAGATCCATATAAAACGTCATGTGGATTGTAACACCCATATTTTCCCCTTACAGAATTAATGGTTTTTATTAGAAATCCTCTGCTATTCAGTTTGAACACACCAAATGCTTTGAAAAGCCATTCATTGCGAGCTAGAGGTAAATACTATATATGTTTGTGTTATATTTAAGTCTAAACTGGACCTTAACTCTAAATAAGAGTCTATCTTGTATGTTTCCCCATCCTGTACATACAGATTGCCTACATTAAAAATCATCCTACCTGCGTCGACTGCATATTCTTAGTATACAGTACGTCCTGCTCCAAATCTAATACTTACAGTTGGTATATACTCCGCCAGACGGCGCTGGACTGCAGAGACATCGAAAAGTCTTTATTGCTTTGGCGCCTTAGGCATCATCGCTGTTACTGCCCGCCCCTCAAGGTATACCGACGCCATCTTTTCTGACGTGGTTGGCCTATGCGCGACGGACTCCTACCTACCGCGGTCTGTAAGTGCCCTCGCGGGCGGCTTTATCTGCTTCACTTTTGTTACGATGTACTTTAGGTCTTGTCTGCTTATGTCTTTCAGGCGGGACGAACCCTTCTTGGCTTCTCCTGGCCCTGCTTTTAGTATATTACTTGTAGGCCTTGTAAAAATTATACTCCCACGTCCCTAGCGGGTTATTGGGGCATCCAGGGTTGCTATATAGCGTTATTCCCTATCGGCATATAGCGCCGCTATAATCACCATATGGAGGCATCTCAAGATAATTTACCGGGGGTCCCTTTGGGACAAGACCGGCTGTGTGTAGCGTGTGGGCAGCCTCATGCTGACGCTGACAAAGCACGGGTCTGTGTACCCTGTGCTGAGCAGGTGCTTGCATTGCAATCTGGCCTGCCAGTGGCTGCACCTCGTTTCACTACACCTACTCCCCCAAGCTTAAATCTCACTCCTACTGAGTTGCATAGTAGTGGGGATTCTCAGCCTGATGTGCCTTCTAGACTGGCTACTGTTGAACAGATTATTGCTAAGTCCTTAGCGCGTAAGGCCCCTGCTAAGAAGCGGCACTTGACGCCTAATGTCACTGTTTTCCCTATGGGAACTGAGGAGTTTATGAATCTGTGTTGCTATACCCCGTCTGATGAAGGGGAGCTCTTTTCTGATTCAGGCCCATCTGATGAGAGACCAAGGGGTCATGAACATTCTGGCTCTGACAGATTATTGACCCAGATTTTTGAGGTTCTGTCTATCTCTCTCCCTGTTGAGGCTCCCAGGCAAAGAGGGGAGCTTTCCCATACAGCAAAATCACCTTAGGAATTTCCAGAGCAGGCACATTTCCATAACCTTGTGCTCAAGGAATGGGAGCGCCCCAGTAAACTTCCCGGGGTTCCAAAGAGTTGGGATAGGAAGTATCCCTTTCCTGCTGAGGTGGTTAAATGTTGGTCATCCCCCCCCCCCCCCCGAGGTGTATGCCCCGATCCTAGGGCTATCTTACACCTCTGTCATGCATTTCCCTGATTCTACTACCCTGCGGGATGCTGAGGACCGGCGCATTGACCAGCTGGCATCCCACGCCTTTGCATGTGCGGGGACGGCGCTGCGCCTGGTCTGTGCCTCTGCCATTACTGCTGTGGCCACTAGAACCCTTATCAGAAATATGCTTGATAGTGCCCCTGATGATTTGCCTTGTGAGGTGTTTAATGCACTCTCCAGTTGTGATGTTTTTTGTAAATTTTGTCCTATCAGCATTGGATGACACCATCAGAATGTGTGCCAGAACTTGCCCTCGTGGTGGCTATACGCCGCTCGGTTTGGCTGCGCCAGTGGGCTGCTGACAATGCTGCCAAGAAGGCCCTCACTGGTTTTCCCTTTAAAGGACTGCGTCTGTTTGGAGACCACCTGGACCTTTTTGCTAAGGGAGGCAGGTTACCCGAGCGCAGGCGGCAACCTCGGCCCTTTCGGGGTCAGGGTTCCTTCTCCTCCCCTTACCGTGCTGCAAGACAGGGAAGGGGGGTGTCTTTCCCTGGGGCCCGGGGAGATTTCTGGGGTAGAGGCAGAGGACGTGGGCATCCTGGCTCCTCCTGGGGTCCCAAAGCTAAATCCTCTCCCAAGCCCCCTCAGGCATGATGGGGCGCCCTCACCCATCCGGGTGGGGGGGATGGCTGCAGCACTTCGCTCACGTCTGGAGGCTTCATGTCTCAGACCGGTGGATTCAGGAGGTTGTGTCCTCCAGTTACAAGTTGGAGTTTGCTGCCGATCCCCCTCCAAGATTCATCAGATCCCGGATTCCTCAGGACCCTGTGTCAGCTCAGGAGCTAGTGCAAGCAGTGCAAGGCCTCCTGGAGCTGGGGGTCATCTGCCAGGTCCCTTTAAGAGAAAAAGGCAAGGGCTTTTATTCCAACCTATTCACAGTACCCAAAAGGATGGTTCTGTCAGGCCCATCCTGGACTTAAAGATTCTCAACAAGTTTGTCAGGGGCAGGCTCTTTCGCATGGAGACTCTGCGCTCTGCCATCAGTTCCCTGCGCCAAGGGGATTTCATGACTTCTGTGGACATCAAAGATGCTTACCTTCATATTCCTGTGTTCCCAGGTCATCAAAGGTTCCTCAGGTTTGCCCTGATGGATCAACATTACCAATTTGTGGCCTTGCCCTTCGGCCTCACTTCAGCTCCCAGGGTGTTCACCAAGGTGCTGGCTGGCGTGATGTCTCTACTCAAATGTCAGGGCGTCCGCGTGCTTCCCTATCTGGACGACATCCTCATCACTTCCCAGTCTCTACATCAGGCAGAGTTGGATACTCAGCTGGTGGTGTCCACTCTGGAGTCATTTGGATGGGTGATCAACCACCCCAAGTCCTCACTCTCCCCTTCCTTGGTAACTCCATTCCTAGGAATGATTCTGGATATAGTTCAGGCAAGGATCTTCCTTCCTCAGCAGAAGGTGGACAGTCTGATTGCACAGGCTCAGTCCCTCCTAGCTTGTCCCCATCCTTCCATCAGGCAGGGGATGCAGCTGGTGGGCCTGATGGTGGCGTGCTTCGAAGCGGTCCCTTATGCTCAGTTCCACTTGAGGCCTTTGCAACTTCACCTATTGTCTGTATGGGACAAGGACCCAGCGTCCCTGGACAGGGTCTGTGTGCTCTCCCCCCTGGTCAGGAGGTCCCTCTTGTGGTGGATGGACTCCAGGAACCTATTGGGGGGGCAGATCCTTTCTTGCCCCTTCCTGGGAGACTGTCACCACGGATGCCAGTCTGGGGGGGTTTCTGGAAGTCCCTGCGGTACCAGGGGAGGTGGGGCCCTCAGGAGGCCCACACACCTATCAATGCCTTGGAACTGCGGGCGATCAGGTTAGTTCTGGCTCGCTTGACTACTCATCTTCAGGGCCTGCCTGTTCAGGTGCGCTCGGACAACCAGACGGCAGTTGCCTACATCAATCATCAGGGAGGGAGGGGGCCCTCCAGGAAGCGTCCCTGATCCTGACTTGGGCGGAAGCCAATGTCCCCTGCACATCAGCTGTGTACATCCCGGGGGTGGAAAATCGCATAGCGGACTCTCTGAGCAGGGGGACCTCTCGCCAGGGAGAATGGTCCCTATGCAGTAGGGTGTTTCAATCTCTGTGTCACCGTTGGGGCCAACCAGATGTGGATCTGTTTGCATCCCGCCACAATCACAAGCTTCCAGCTTTTGTCTCTCTGTCCCAGGATCCTCTGGCCCTGACCTCGGATGCGCTAGCAATGTCATGGAAGGACTTTCAGTTCCTGTATGTGTTCCCCCCAATTCCCCTGATGGGCAGGGTTCTGCGCAAGATTGCTCTGGAAGGGGTGCCAGCAATTCTGGTGGCCCCCAGGTGGCCAAGAAGAGTGTGGTTTGCAGACGTGGTACAGCTGGCAGTAGATCAGTACGCTCTGCCCTTGGTGCCAGATCTGCTCACTCAGGGCTCACTACGCCATCCCAATTTAAAAACTCTGGCTTTGATGGCCTGGCTGCTGAAACCTCCATCTTGATGGAGAAGGGGCTGTCTTCCTCAGTTGTGGATACTTTGATTAAACCTAGGAAGAAGTCTTCCTCTTCCATTTATTACAGGGTTTGGCGTGCCTACATTGACTGGTGTGAGTCTAAGTCTCTTCCCTGTCGTGTGTTCTCTATTCCCAGGATTCTGGAGTTCCTGCAGCATGGGTTGGAGATGGGGCTCCAACTCAGTACTCTGAAGGGTCAGGTTTCTGCCCTGGCTATTTTCTTCCAGAAGTCCTTTGCTCAGCACCCTCTGATCAGGACTTTTTTCCAGGGGGTCACTCATGTGCGTCCCCCACGTAAACCTATGGTGCCTGTTTGGGATTTGAACTTGGTTCTGTCAGCCTTGCAGGGTGCTCCCTTTGAACCTGTGCAGGATGCTGCCTTGGCCATTCTTACGCTCAAGGTTGTGTTTCTGGTGGCTATCACTTCTGTCAGGCGTGTGTCCGAGTTGGCGGCGCTGTCCATTCAGCCCCCCTACTATGAGAGACACCAGGACGGTGGTGTTTCGTTTCAAACCTGACTTTCTACCTAAGGTAGTGTCTGCTTTTCATTTATATCAGGATATTGTTCTTCCTTCTTTGTGCCCTAATCCTAGCAATGCTAAGGAGAGGGTTTTGCACCCTTTGGATGTGGTTAGGTGTCTGAAGTACTATCTGGTGGCTACTGCACCGTTCAGGAAAACTGATGCTCTTTTTGTGGTCCCTTCTGGTCCTAGGAAGGGTTTGGCTCCTGCCAAGTCTACTATCAGCAAGTGGATTCGTCAGGCTGTGATTCAGGCCTACTCTGCTAAGGGGAAGAATCCTCCCTTCCGCCTTACTGCTCATTCTACTTGTGCTATTGGTGCCTCTTAGGTTTTTCAGCACCAGGCTTCTGTTGAACAAGTTTGCAAGGCCGCTACTTGGTCTTTTGTTCATACCTTTTCAAAGTTTTACAAGGTTGATGTTAGGGCCTCAGCTGTTTTTGGGCGAAAGGTTCTGCAGGCGGCAGTGGTTTAAACTGCCTGCTGCTGATTTTCTTGGGGATCCCACCCTACTTTATGGACACTGCTATTGGATGTCCCAACTGTAAGTATTAGATTTGGAGCAGGACGTACTGTATACTCATAATACCAATTCTACAGGTGAGTAATCACAGAATTGTATTTTTTTGGGCCTTTAAACATGGCGTCTCAGGCTGCCTGCAGACAGTAAATGTCTTCTGACTGTGCCACTTTGCTTTCTGGGATTGCTGTCCTTTTCATGACCCCAGCTGAGAAAAGCATAGCTATAACCCGCCCCCTGCAGTTTCCCCCCCTCTCCTCTCCTCAGTATGTGATGCTTCTGAGGCAAGATGGTGGCGCCCGTATCCTAGGCTCCTGAACAGAGTTGCAGCCCAATGGGGGAAAGAATAATAAGTTAGTGACTATAGACGTAAAATATATTAATTTTATACGCTGTGGAATCATTTTTTTGAGAATTTGGGCTTTGCACTAATTCTTAAAGCAGACTTAAAGGTGCATACCATTGTCTTCTATTGAGAGGAGAAGGGAGGGGTAGTGCATTGTCGCATACATCTCAATAGAAGACAATGGTGTGGCATTATGCAGTAATTGCATCATGACTGCTCCCATAAACAATAAGAGATATTTAGGCTGGACTGGCCCTTTAAAGTGCCACAAAGTTTTCCCCCACTCTTGCTATTATTGGGGAGATAACGCACTTTATCTAATGGGGAATAGGAAATCACTGCACACGTGTGGCAGCTGCACCTCCTCCATTAAACCGGTCCTTCACCATGATTTAAAGGAAAAGCCCAACTCTTGAAAAACTATTCCCCAGCATCTAAATTAATATATTTTACGTTTTTAATCACTTATTATTCTTTCCCCCACTGGGCTGCAACTCTATTCAGGAATCTAGGATACGGGCGCCGCCATCTTGACTCAGAAGCATCACATACACCGAGGAGAGGAGAGCGGGATAAAGTACAGGGGACGGGTTATAGCTGTGCTTTGCTCAAACAGAACAGAGCTAGGGTCAGGGAAAGGACAGCAATCCCAGAATGCAGAGCGGCGCATCAGAAGACACTTCCTGTTTGCAGGCTGCCTGATGCTCCATGAGCCACCATCTTGGATGTTTAAAGGCTCAGAACATGCAGTAGATGCAGGTAGGATGATTTTTATTGTGAGCAATCTGTATATATAGGGTGTGGGAAACATAAGATTTGCAGTTACTTCCCGTCCCCCTCATACAGGGCCCCCTCATACAGGGCCTGATGCCCATTTTCTTCTAAGGATTTCTAACTTTAAGAGGGTATTTCTTAAAAGGTGCGAGGGATCCCCCTGCGGCCGAGCCAACGCGTTTCGAGACCTGTGCCTTGAAAAAGAGACCCCCGGTGGTCTCGAAACGCGTTGGCTCAGCCGCGGGGAATGCTGCTGCATTAACACATGTAAGAATATTGGCATTATATGTTCTATGTTTACTCTTTGCTGCACTTTATCCTGTGATCTGAACATTTTTTGCACTTGTTCTGATTGAAACCATTGCACTGTTTGAGCACTAGCACTTTATATTAATGGATTAATATATATAGGTTGATATATAAGTATTTTTACATTCATTAGAGCACTGACATTATAAATTGGGCAGACAGCTCCCCCTTGTGGTAGATTACGCTAATGGCATTGGATATGTTTTTAATGGTTTTCAATAGCTACATCAATAAATAAATATGAAAATACTAAATTAACATTGTGGTGAGTGCAATTGTTAGTCCCTTGGGCTTAATTCTAAGGGGTTTTCTAGAGGTAACCCCTATGGTCTTGGCTGAATTACTTTTAGGAGAGAAATCGGCAATTGAATCATTGTCTACTTTGGGGCTGATTCAACTACCCGATGTCAATCTTGGGGCCTTATTCATGAAGGTATAGTGCCAGGTAGTGACTGTACAGCGCCAGGTGAACACCAGAGACGGAACGCAATTACACATTTATGAAGGGGATTCTGGTGAGCGACTAGAACACCATGTAGCGTCCGATTCATCATTATCCCAGGCTCAGCGTACAGCGCCGGCGTTCATCCTTGCAGTGCGCCATGTCTTACCTGTTGCTACCTGGCACTCTCCCATACATTTCAATGGACGATCCTTAAACCGGACCTTCACCATGATTTAATGAAAAGCCCAAACTCTTAAAAAACGATTCCCCAGCATCTAAAATTAATATATTTTACATTTTTAGTCACTAACTTATAATTCTTTCCCCCACTGGGCTGCAACTCTGTTCAGGAATTTAGGATACGGGCACCGCCATCTTGACTCAGAAGCATCACACTTACTGAGGAGAGGAGAGTGGGATAAGGTACAGGGGGCAGGTTATAGCTGTGCTTTGCTCAGACAGAGCAGAGCTGGGGTCAGGGAAAGGTCAGCAGTCCCAGAATGCAGAGCAGCACAGTCACTTCCTGTTTGCAGGCACTTCCTGTTTGCAGGCTGCCTGATAAAATGGCGGCTTCCATTAGCGGCCATCTAGGATGTTTAAAGGCTCATAACATGCAGTAGATGCAGGTAGGATGATTTTTAATGTGAGCAATCTGTATGTACAGTGTGGGGGGAAACATATAAGATAGACTCTTATTCAGAGTGAAGGTCCGCTTTAAATCCCTTTCCTTTTCTTAAAAAAAATCTCAAATCTTTTTGACATGTATTCTGGGCAAAAAAATTACATTTTTGAAAACTTTTTTGATTTTTCATATTTTTATGCAGAATTGTCCTTACATGTCTGGTATTAAAGTGTTCATGTTACAATGTTATAACAATGTAATTCCATATGTTTTCGCTTTGTTACTAGTGGATACATGTACAAAAACAGCCTTTAACCCTTTCAGTGCCAAGCACGTAGATTCTACGTGCTCGCTTCCACTCCACCTAAGTGCCAAGCACGTAGAATCTACGTGCTTGACTTCTCCCCCTGCTACAGTAAAAGTAAAATAACAAAAACACTCACCTGATTTTTTTTTTTACTTAATAATAACATTGTAAAAAGCATAATAAAATTTACAAACAAGACATTTCATGTTAAAGCCTAAACTCTTCTGCAAAAAAATATAACTTTCCAGAAAATTCCAGCAAAAATGGCGCAAAACATGGCGCAAAATGGGGAAAAATGACCTGTCAACAGAGGGTGACAAAATCTCAAGTAGGCTGTCGATTAAAAGGGTTAAAATTAGCTATGCATGTTGGGTATTGTTCTGTTCGGGGAACCTTGCGCTTTCAGACTTAGCTTGTTTTTTCTTGTTTGTATATTTATATTTTAGGAAAAGGTGTTTTTTATTCAGCTTTTTTATAAATTTTTTTAGGGAAACCCTGCGCAACCAAAGAATTCTTTGAGGGATTAATTCCAGAAAGATGAGCCCACTACAACAAGCTGGGTACGCTTAGAAAGCTTAACATGTGTACTTTCAGGGAATATATGGTTTATGGGGGATATTACAAATGTAACGGGTTGTTTTGGTTGAAAAAACGCAAGGTGCGCACTTTGTCTGCAGGGCTGAAATTTTCAAGTAAAATTACCGTTACGCACATGGTTTACTTTGGGGGTTTTTGGCAACTCTTCCCTTGACAGTAGCAATGCATGTTGGGTGTTGTTCTGTTCGGGCGATGTTGCTTTTTCAGATTTTTTCTTGTTTGTATATAGTTTTTTTTAGGAAAACGTGGCTTTGATTTAGCTTTTTTATCCTTTTTTTAGGGAAACTCTTTGCAACCAAAGATTACATTGAGGGATTACTTCCAGAAAACTATGGCCACATCAACAAGCCTGGTACGCCTAGAAAGCCTGAGGTGTGTACTTCCAGAGAATATGTAGTTTGTTGGGGGTATTTCAAATGTAAAGGGTTGTTTTTCTGAAAAAACTGCAAGGTGCGCATAGCACAGTTGTATTTGAAAATCCCCTAAAGCGTTGTTTCAATTTGGGGGAGTCTCCTGGGCAGGAAAGGGTGTCTACCAATACATATGTGGTAACGCTGTAACTGGGAGAAAACGGGATTTCACGCGCAATAAGATTTTTTTGACAAACTTACATTTTTTATTACCAAAAAACACTACAAATAGTAAAAAATAGATTTTTTTTTCACATATTTCACCCAAAAATATTGAGAATACACCTAAAAAATGACAAACAAGACATTTCATGTTAAAGCCCAGACTCTGCTGAAAAAAACAATATATCATTTTCCTGGGAAATCCTTTCAAAAATCACATTTGAACATGGGGAGCGCAAAATAGTGCAAAATAGTCTGGCAACAGAGTGTGACAAAAACTCCAGGTAGGCTGGCAGCGAAAGGGTTAATCACACAGCCTCTGGCGCTATGGGCTACAACTACATAATTTTGAGTGCCGGAGATGCTTGAGGCTGCTTTTTTGATGAATGTGGTGTAAGTCAGTCGCACTGAGCTGGCGCTACCATTTGTTCCCATACAGCGTAGTACTGCGACTCACACATCATATTCATCAATGCCGGACAGCGACTGAGGCGCTCTGAAACAATGATCCATGGCCAAGCACAGCGACTACTACCGGTCACTTTTAGCGCCTCAGTACAGATGTTCATCTGTCGCTACCTGGCGTTAGTAATGAATCAGCCTGCCCGTGTCAGCCCCAAGGTAGACAATAAAAGTGAATGGCAGTTTTCCCTCCTAAAAAAAAAGGAGTTTTATCACCTGGTTCTGAATCAGCCCTGTGTTTTCACTCAATCTCTGCAGCAGCAAGCCTGAGGCTGTTACACTGTTTGGGTGATGATGTCACAGTGGACGAATCTTAAACATGTGGTTTCCGGCAGGGAAACGACAACTGATGTGAGCATACCCCGCTATCCTCTTAACAGGGAGCGTGCCCGTGCCAGCCATTCACAAATGCCTGGCACTGCCATGTGCCCTACTACATCGGGGATGCCGAGGCAGCTCGCGCATTTGGACCGGGAAGTTTCCAGGTGACCTGGGGGGGTTCATACAGTGGGGCATCACAGTTCTGGATGCATCGGGGGGGGGGGGGGGTAAATCCAGCGGCTTTAACTCTCTTTAATGACTGGACAAAAAAAGATTGGAGGGTCACTGAATATATTATTTACTTTCAGGGCCTCACCTGGCCAGGTTCATGGGGCAGGATTTCAACGAGCAAGAGCAGGACCCCCCTTAACTGGATGCCACTAACCCCCCCCCCCCCCCCCCGCTGCCCTGTACAGTAACTCTCCAGTCTTATTTGTCTAGTGGGTTACTTTAACGAGGACCTAAACTCTAAAGCAGCCTCCCACCTAAGTATTTGAGTTTGCAATATCCATGACTGTTAAACCCTCAAAAATAGCTTCAAGCGGTCCTTCACTCTGAATAAGAGTCTATCTTATATGTTTCCCACACCCTGTACATACAGATTGCCCATATTACAAATCATCCTACCTGCATCTACTGCATGTTATGAGCCTTTAAACATCCAAGATGGTGGCTCATGGAACATCAGGCAGCCTGCAAACAGGAAGTGCTTCTGACTGTGCTGCTCTGCATCCTGGGATTGCTGACCTTTTCCTGACCCCAGCTCTGCTCTGTCTGAGCAAAGCACAGCTATAACCCAACCCCTGTACTTTATCCCACTCTCCTCTCCTCAGTAAATGTGATGCTTCTGAGTCAAGATGGCGGCGCCCGTATCCTAAAGTCCTGAACAGAGATGCAGCCCAGTGGGGGAAAGAATAATAAGTAAGTGACTAAAAACTTAAAATATATCAACTTTAGATGCTGGGGAATCATTTTTTAAGGGTTTGGGCTTTTCAATAAATCATAATGAAGGTCCGGTTTAAATACAGGCACAAAACTCACCCCTTTACACTCGCTTGGTTTCCCATGTGATTTAAAGTGAGAAATGGGGTTTGCCATGGGCGCACAGCGAGGGTCTTTTCTATCATGCCACAGGCACCCAAATTGGGGTAGTAGGGGGTAGATGGGGGGGGTGCATCTGCTGCATCATTTCACTTTCCTTTAGCTAGCACAGTCATAAAATAAATAAGGGAAACTGTCCCCATCACAATAAAATGTTAAGGTGATTCGAAAAGGTCACCATTCAGACACCATTGTCTTTACCTTTTTCCTTTTCCAGAAGTGTCACTGATGGGTGGTTTACCAAAAAAGCTGAATTTAAATTCAGTAGGTTTAAGTCCGCACCAAAATCAATAAGTAGCTTCAAAAAATCTGGATCAGGGCGATGCTTCAAACAGATCTCAAGCACAGTCTGAGGTTGTTTTACTTTCTTCACAAGAAGGAGGTCAGTACAGTTGTAATTGGGGTCAGCCCCATACAGCAGCAGGGTCCGGAAACACTCCAGATGGCCATATACCGCGGCTAGATACAACGGCCCCGTACAGTTTGTGGTTGTGGCAGCTCCTTTAAACAACTTTGCCCTCACATTGGCGTCAGCTCCATGAGCTAGAAGTTCCCTAATGATTTTGTCATGGCCTACCCTGGCTGCCGTCAGTACAGGAGTGCAGTTATTGTGGACACTGCCATAGGGGGTGGCCCCCGCTTTTAGTAACTCTCTGACGCACTCATGGTGGCCGGCGCTGACAGCAGCAAACAGTGGGGTCTGGGCTTTTACATCCAGGCTGTCCACATTTGCACCACTCGCCACAAGAACCTTCACACACGCCAGGGAGCCACGGGAGGCAGCAAGACGCAGCGGGGTCATCGGTACCCCCCAGCCATTCCTGCTTTCAATATATTGCTTGTACCTGTCCTGAGATAAGAGCTGTGACAGGCGCTGAGGGTCATCGGCCAACACAGCCAGATGGAGCTCCTGGCTCTCCTCATCTTCAGCTTCGCGGCCTCTAAATCTCAGCATGAAGCATATCTGTAGGCACAACAGTAGAAACAATAGAACACTTATATAACAGCGTAAAACCTGGCGGAGCTGTAATATCAGGCATATGGCCAAAATATATTCACCTCACTTACAGCAGCATCACTCAGTGAAGACGACTGATTATCCCAGAAAGTGTCAAGCAGCAATATGACATTTCAGGAATCTCTGTGAGGAGGATCAACACCCTCTGACCAGAATTCCCAGTCATCAGCAGGCTGCATCCTGGAAAGCTTCATTTCCTGCTTCAGTGATTGACATGTAGCTAAGCCAACGAAAGCTCAGAAAGATAGGGGCGGGACAAAGAACACGGTAGTTTACAATTAACACTTTAGAGCCTGACATAAATGTCAACTCAGAAGTCTAGTCAGCCTGACTGCAGCCTACTGGTCATAGGTATTTAGTTACTGCCTGTTAATCCGGGCTACACATATTAAACTATATATCTGAATGCTGCACTGTGGCGCTGTAAACCAGATATGTCTGCAACTACCACAAATTTCCAGTAGATGGCAGTGCTTCCAAATAACATGTCAGGCAGTGGATATATGATTAGTATCATGAAGCATCACTTAGTAGTTGCTTTCATATCTGTTTATATTTCCTAAAGCAGACCTACATTACCCCTTGTACTCTGTGCCAGGTTCCCAAAGACATCAACCTTTTTCAGTTGTGTAGAGCTCACCTTTTGTGGTCGGTATCGCCCTTTTCCTCAGTAGTATAACGTCTAAAGTATTCTGGACCCTCTTTAATCAGCCCCTTTTTCTTTCTGCCTACCATGAGACTCACACATCATCTCAGACATCAGCTGACACTTTCACTAATAAAAATATAAAAGATATAAACTCATCTCCGCCTGCGATTAATCCGGCTTGGTCTTCTCTTCACTTGGGGGCCTCCAATCCGACCCCCGACCCCTTCCAACTTTAGAAGAGGGCCCAAAACAGCCCCCCTGCTTCTGATGGTGCTGTGAAACCCCCCCAGATCTCCCGATAAAACTCACCTCACCGGCGTGGCCGCTCGTCCAATCAGCACGCTCGGAGCCGCTGAGCTATGCATGTCTAAGAGATGTCTTAGCTCAGCGGCTCTGAGCGAGCTGGCGGCCGCATCTCGCGCTTCCCTCTAACAGAGCGTGCCCTGGCCGGCGCAGGCACACGTCCTGCTAGAGGGATAGCGGCCCGCGCATGCACCATTGGACCGGAATTCAGGTAAGTGTAGCCGGCAACCTGGGGGATTTCACACAGCGGGGCATCCCAGTTTTGGATGCCCCGCAGGGAGGGGATGGATCCGATCCAGCAGGATTTTGGTCCACTTTAAAGGAGCTGTATTGCAAAATTGTGTGATATTAAAAATCCATGTAAACACATTGGCTAATGAGAGGAGGGGTCACTTATACACCCGAATTGAATAAAACTCCCACTAAGCTTGTGGTTTTCTGCTGGTAGGAATAATATCTGAGTGTATTGAAGTGACAGCAGCTGTCACTCCTGATTTCCTCTTCCTTCCTTAAAGTGGACCAACACCCTGCCTGATCGGCCCGGGAATGTATAAGATTCCCAGGCCGATCAAATCCCTCCCCATGGGGCATCCAAAATCGGGATGCCCCGCTGTGTGAAACCCCCCAGGACGCCCCATTCACCGTACCCCTTACTCCTGGTCCAACGACGCATGCGCGGGCCGCGGCCGCATCTCGTGCTTCTCTCTAGCAGGACGCGTGCTCCCTGTTAGAGGGAAGCGCGAGATGCGACCGTCAGCGTGCTCAGAGCTACTGTGGTTGTACGTCGCTTGGACGCGTATACCACAGCGGCTCGATGAGCGCGCTGATTGGACGAGCGGCCGGGCATGCGCCGTAAGAGCGGGGTGAGGTGAGTTTATTCGGGCGTTCTGGTGGGTTTCACACAGCGGAGCACCCCCAATTGGGGTGCCCCGCGGAAGTGGACCAAAACCCAGGTTTGTGAAAATCCTGGGTGTTGGTCCACTTTAAAAGAAATAAACAAGCCTGGCTGGATATTACTTGATGCTGGATGTAAACATAATCCCTGCTCCCGCCATCTAACATATTTATATAGATTTTTATGATGGGGTCAAAGGCGTGATAGCGCACCTTTAATTTGACCTGCAGTTAGACTTTGTTTTTTTATATAAGTGGAACTTCAGTTAAAAAGGCTCCCCCGCCCTGCCACGCTACCCTCACGCTGAGGCAGGATGGAGGGGTTACAAAGAAAATAAACCCATACCTTAGACAGGCGTCTGCCCGCTCCAGATACTGGGTGCCGCTATTTTGCCTGGAAGACACAGAGCCACACCCCCCGACTCTATGGGGGAATGCGGCTTTGCTCCTTTACGTGCAGAGCCCTGGGAAGACAGCGCAGGCGTCTGGCTAAGGTATGGGTTTATTCTTAGTATACAGTACGTCCTGCTCCAAATCTAATACTGACAGTTGGGATATACTCCGCCAGATGGCGCTGGACTGCAGAAACATCGAAAATAGGCTCCTCCCAGCTCCTCAAATACCCAGGGACCTCACAAAAATCCCCAGAATTTCTCTGCAGTCTGGCTGCGAAGGACGAGAAATTGTCTCTCTACTCGCAGGTGAGCGGGGTTATTAACCTGCGGCCCTGTAGGACTATTCCCACCCGTTCCACTAGTAATATGCCTCCCAGCCTTGGCTGCGCTGGTCGGGTGAAGGTAGGCAGCACCGTCGTTGGTGCTTAGGAGCGCTGCTCCACCGCAATCCCCCACCAAAGGGTAGGCGGTTTAGGCTTATGGTGAGCCTCTATGGGATGCCCCTCCTGCACTATTGCCCCTTGCCCCTGCCTATTGGTGGGCCCTATTTAAGTGGCCGCCGTCCTCCCTCATCCTCCTTGTAGTCTTCGGGGGAAAAGAGGGGGGGGGGTGTATGTGTATAAATATGTATGTTATGCAGTCTGTGCTTTCACTTTTCACATGTCTTTATTCTTGTGTCAGGCGCTGGTGCGCCATCATTGGCTGTTGGCCTTCTGGCTTCGCGCTCTTCGGGGGGGGGGGGGCGGCGCCCGTCTTTGGCGGCCCACCCCTCGAGGTATACCGAGTTGACTTGGTTGGCCTATGCGCGACGGACTCCTACCTACCGCGGTCCGTAAGTGCCCTCGCGGGCGGCTTTATCTGCTTCACTTTTGTTACGATGTATTTAAGGTCTTGTCTGCTTATGTCTTTCAGGCGGGACGAACCCTTCTTGGCTTCTCCCGGCCCTGTTTTTCGTATATTACTTGTAGGCATTGTAAAATTATACTCCCACGTCCCTAGCGGGTTATTGGGGCATCCAGGGTTGCTATATAGCGTTATTCCCTATCGGCGTATAGCGCCGCTATAATCACCATATGGAGGCATCCCAGGATAATGTGACCGGGGTCCCTCCGGGACAAGACTGGCTGTGTGTAGCGTGTGGGCAGCCTCATGCTGATGCTGACAAGGCGCGGGTCTGTGTACCCTGTGCTGAACAGGTGCTTGCATTGCAATCTGGCCTGCCAGTGGCTGCACCTCGTTTCACTTCACCTACTCTTCCAAGCTTAAATCTCACTCCTGCTGAGTTGCATACTAGTGTGGATTCTCAGCCTGATGTGTCTTCTAGACTGGCTACTGTTGAACAGATTATTGCGAAGTCTTTAGCGCGTAAGGCCCCTGCTAAGAAATGGCACTTGACGCCTAATGTCACTGTTTTCCCTATGGGAACTGAGGAGTTTATGAATCTTTGTGGCTATACCCCGTCTGATGGAGGGGAGCTCTTTTCTGACTCAGGCTCATCTGATGAGAGACCAAGGGGTCGTGACGATTTTGGCTCTGACCCCTGGGCCCCGGATGACACTGACAGATTATTGACCCAGATTTTTGAGGTTCTGTCCATCTCTCTCCCTGTTGAGGCTCCCAGGCAAAGAGGGGAGCTTTTCCATACAGCAAAATCACGTTTGGAATTTGCCGAGCAGGCACATTTCCATAACCTTGTGCACAAGGAATGGGAGCGCCCCAGTAAACTTCCCGGGGTTCCAAAGAGTTGGGATAGGAAGTATCCCTTTCCTGCTGAGGTGGTTAAATGATGGTCATCCCCCCCGAGGTGGATGCCCCGATCCTGGGGCTAACACCTCTGTCATGCATTCCCCTGATTCTACTACCCTGCGGGATGCCGAAGACCGGCGTATTGATCAGCTGGCATCCCATGCCTTTGCATGTGCGGGGACGGCGCTGCGCCCGGTCTGTGCCTCTGCCATTACTGCTGTGGCCACTAGAACCCTTATCAGAAATATGCTTGATAGTGCCCCTGATGATTTGCCTTGTGAGGTGTTTAACGCACTCTCCTGCTGTGATGTTTTTGTAAATTTTGTCCTATCAGCATTGGATGACACCATCAGAATGTATGCCAGAACTTCTGCCCTCGTGGTGGCTATACGCCGCTCGGTTTGGCTGCGCCATTGGGCTGCTGACAACGCTGCCAAGAAGGCCCTCACTGGTTTTCCCTTTAAAGGATTGCGTCTGTTTGGAGACCGCCTGGACCTTTTTGCTAAGGGAGGCAGGTTGCCCCAGCGCAGGCGGCAACCTCTGCCCTTTCAGGGTCAGGGTTCCTTCTCCTCCCCTTACCGTGGTGCAAGACAGGGAAGGGGGGTGTCTTTCCCTGGGGCCCGGGGAGATTTCTGGGGTAGAGGCAGAGGACGTGGACGTCCTGGCTCCTCCTGGGGTCCCAAAGCTAAATCCTCTCCCAAGCCCCCTCAGGCATGATGGGGCACCCTCAGCCATCCGGGTGGGGGGACGGCTGGAGCACTTCGCTCACGTCTGGAGGCTTCATGTCTAAGACCGGTGGATTCAGGAGGTAGTGTCCTCCGGTTACAAGTTGGAGTTTGCTGCCGATGCCCCTCCAAGATTCATCAGATCCCGGATTCCTCAGGACCCTGTGTCAGCTCAGGAGCTAGTGCAAGCAGTGCAAGGCCTCCTGGAGCTGGGGGTCATCTGCCAGGTCCCTTTAAGAGAAAAAGGCAAGGGCTTTTATTCCAATCTATTCACAGTACCCAAAAAGGATGGTTCTGTCAGGCCCATCCTGGACTTAAAGATTCTCAACAAGTTTGTCAGGGGCAGGCGCTTTCGCATGAAGACTCTGCGCTCTGCCATCAGTTCCCTGCGCCAAGGGGATTTCATGACTTCTGTGGACATCAAAGATGCTTACCTTCATATTCCTGTGTTCCCAGGTCATCAAAGGTTCCTCAGGTTCGCTCTGATGGATCAACACTACCAATTTGTGGCCTTGCCCTTCGGCCTCACTTCAGCTCCCAGGGTGTTCACCAAGGTGCTGGCTGGCATGATGTCTCTGCTCAGATGTCAGGGCGTCCGCGTGCTTCCCTATCTGGACGACATCCTCATCACTTCCCAGTCTCTACATCAGGCAGAGTTGGATACTCAGCTGGTGGTGTCCACTCTGGAGTCATTTGGATGGGTGATCAACCACCCCAAGTCCTCACTGTCCCCTTCTTTGGTAACTCCATTCCTAGGAATGAATCTGGATACGGTTCAGGCAAGGATCTTCCTTCCCCAGCAGAAGGTGGACAGTCTGATTGCACAGGCTCAGTCCCTCCTAGCTTGTCCCCATCCCTCCATCAGGCAGGGGATGCAGCTGGTGGGCCTGATGGTGGCGTGCTTCGAAGCGGTCCCTTATGCTCAGTTCCACTTGAGGCCTCTGCAACTTCACCTATTGTCTGTGTGGGACAAGGACCCAGCATCCCTGGACAGGATCTGCGTGCTCTCCCCCCTGGTCAGGAGGTCTGTCTTGTGGTGGATGGACTCAAGGAACCTGTTGGGGGGCAGATCCTTTCTTGCCCCTTCCTGGGAGACGGTCACCACGGATGCCAGTCTGTCAGGTTGGGGGGTTTCTGGAAGTCCCTGCGGTTCCAGGGGAGGTGGGGCCCTCAGGAGGCCCACACACCTATCAATGTCTTGGAGCTGCGAGCGATCAGGTTAGTTCTGGCTCTCTTGACTACTCATCTTCGGGGCCTGCCTGTTCAGGTGCGCTCGGACAACCAGACGGCAGTTGCCTACATCAATCATCAGGGAGGGACCCGGAGCAAGGGGGCCCTCCAGGAAGAGTCTCTGATCCTGACTTGGGCGGAGGCCAATGTCCCCTGCATTTCAGATGTGTACATCCCGGGGGTGGAAAATCACCTGGCGGACTCTCTGAGCAGGGGGACCTCTCGCCAGGGAGAATGGTCCCTATGCAGCAGGGTGTTTCAATCTCTGTGTCACCGTTGGCGCCAACCAGATGTGGATCTGTTTGCGTCCCGTCACAATCACAAGCTTCCAGCTTTTGTCTCCCTGTCCAGGGATCCTCTGGCCTTGACCTCGGATGCGCTAGCAATGTCATGGAAGGACTTTCAGTTCCTGTATTTCTTCCCCCCAATTCCCCTGCTGGGCAGGGTTCTGCGCAAGATTGCTCTGGAGGGGGTGCCAGAAATTATGGTGGCCCCCCAGGTGGCCAAGAAGAGTGTGGTTCGCAGACGTGGTACAGCTGGCATTAGATCAATACGCTCTGCCCCTGGTGCCAGATCTGATCACTCAGGGCTAACTACGCCATCCCAATTTAAAAACTGCTGAAACCTCCATCTTGATGGAGAAGGGGCTGTCTTCCTCAGTGGTGGATACTTTGATTAAAGCTAGGAAGAAGTCTTCCTCTTCCATTTATTACAGGGTTTGGCGTGCCTACATTGACTGGTGTGAGTCTAGGTCTCTTCCCTGTCGTGTGTTCTCTATTCCCAGGATTCTGGAGTTCCTGCAGCATGGGTTGGAGATGGGGCTCCAACTCAGTACTCTGAAGGGCCAGGTTTCTGCCCTGGCTATTTTTTTCCAGAAGTCCTTTGCTCAGCACCCTCTGATCAGGACTTTCTTCCAGGGGGTCACTCATGTTCGTCCCCCACGTAAACCTATGGTGCCTGTTTGGGATTTGAACTTTGTTCTGTCAGCCTTGCAGGGTGCTCCCTTTGAACCTGTGCAGGATGCTGCCTTGGCCATTCTTACGCTCAAGGTTGTGTTTCTGGTGGCTATCACTTCTGTCAGGCGTGTGTCTGAGTTGGCGGCGCTGTCCATTCAGCCCCCCTACTATGAGAGGCACCAGGACAAGGTGGTGTTTCGTTTCAAATCTGATTTTCTGCCTAAGGTAGTGTCTGCCTTTCATTTGAATCAGGATATTGTTCTTCCTTCTTTGTGCCCTAATCCTAGCAATGCTAAGGAGAGGGTTTTGCACTCTTTGGATGTGGTTAGGTGTCTGAAGTACTATCTGGTGGCTACTGCACCTTTCAGGAAAACTGATGCTCTTTTTGTGGTCCCTTCTGGTCCTAGGAAGGGTTTGGCTCCTGCCAAGTCTACTATCAGCAAGTGGATCCGTCAGGCTGTGATTCAGGCCTACTCTGCTAAGGGGAAGAATCCTCCCTTCCGCCTTACTGCTCATTCTACTCGTGCTATTGGTGCCTCTTGGGCTTTTTCAGCACCAGGCTTCTGTTGAACAAGTTTGCAAGGCCACTACTTGGTCTTCTGTTCATACCTTTTCAAAGTTTTACAAGGTTGATGTTAGGGCCTCAGCTGATGCTGTTTTTGGCCGAAAGGTTCTGCAGGCGGCAGTGGTTTAAACTGCCTGCTGCTGATTTTTCTTGGGGATCCCACCCTACTTTATGGACACTGCTATTGGATGCCCCAACTGTAAGTTTTAGATTTGAAGCAGGACGTACTGTTTACTAAGAATAACACAATTCTGTGATTACTCACCTGTAGAATTGGTATTACAGTATGTCCTGCTCCAACCCACCCTTGGTTTGCATTTTCTTGGATCCCCTGTATGGTGATTGTTATCATTGTTATAGTTGATAGTTTGGATTGTTTAATTCTCCCGGCTTCACCTTAACTGCTTTTCAATGCTGGGGATTTGTGGGAGGTCCCCGGGTATTTGAGGGGCCGGGAGGAGCCTATTTTCGATGTCTCTGCAGTCCAGCGCCATCTGGCGGAGTATATCCCAACTGTAAGTATTCGATTTGGAGCAGGATGTACTGTATACTCATAATACCAATTCTACAGGTGAGTCATCACAGAATTGTATTTTTTCTTTGTAACCCCCCCCCCCCCCCCCCGTCCTGTCTCAACGCCAGGGTAGCGTGGCGGGGGTCCTTTTAAACTAAAGTTCTGCTTTAAAATATGTGAAAGATTGTAAATGTAGTGTTCTTCCCAGGGAGTGGATTCTGCAGAAGTTTTGAAAGCGCTAAGCTGCCTTTTTTCCTTTCTGACTAGCTAAACAAAAAGAGACTGTGTAAACATCATCCACACCCACAACATACTGATTCAATCCACATCTCAGTGCTTGAATAAAATTGATTTGTGATCTTTGGAATGGGTACAAGGCTTATCCTTGGATCCAATGCACAGATGTTTCCGACTTGGTATCATCTCCTTCAGTGACAGTGACATGTGCCACCAGGGGCAGGCTGGCCATAGGACATACCGGGCAAAATCCCGGTAGGCCGGTGCCAGGGAGGGCCGCGACCCCATGGAAAAGATGCTGGAGGCTGGGGGAGCAGCCGACCGCCCGGCTGGCCTGCCCAGCCCTGCAGTTCCTGCCGGCGCCACCGCTCTCACATACACACAATAACACACATACATGCTTACCGGCACTTCCCGGCTGTTGCGTGCTGGTCGGTGGGTGTGCCCTATATGGCCGGCGTCCAATGAAAACAATGGACGCTGGCCATATGGGGCACACCCACCGACCAGCCCGCAACAGCCGGGAAGTGCCGGTAAGCATGTATGTGTGTTATTGTGTATGTGTGTGTGAGAGCGGCGTTGCCGGTTCGCTGCTGCTGCCTCATCCTCTGCCAGTCCTGCTGCCATCGCCTTCCACTCCAGGTGCCCACGCCGCTGGGGGACAGGAAATGCACCGCATCAAATCACAAGTCACAATAAAATGGAGGGTGAGGCTGGTTTCACACTAGCGCTATTGCAGGATGATCACGATCGCCCCAGGATGCCACTCATTGGCTGTACTGAGGGATGCCCCTACTGGCTGTACAGAGGGATGCCCCACTGGCTGTACTGAGGGATGCCCCACTGGCTGTACTGAGGGATGCCCCTACTGGCTGTACTGAGGGATGCCCCTACTGGCTGTACTGAGGGATGCCCCTACTGGCTGTACTGAGGGATGCCTCACTGGCTGTACTGAGGGATGCCCCACTGGCTGTACTGAGGGATGCCCCTACTGGCTGTACTGAGGGATGCCCCTACTGGCTGTACTGAGGGATGCCCCTACTGGCTGTACAGAGGGATGCCCCACTGGCTGTACTGAGGGATGCCACACTGCCTTTATTGTAACGGGGTGATTCTGCGCACTGAATGGGGGAATTTAGGCACACCATTTGGTTCAGAATATTTTCTTTCTTATTTTAGTCCTTTAAACCCTGTGTGCATCTTATGGAACAAAAATAAGATGTGTATATAGTGACATTAAGAACAGTACAGCAGGGCCGGTGTGCCCCAAAAAGTCTCGGGCCGTTTTTTAGCCCCAGTCCGCCCCTGTGTGCCACCCTTGTATTTTCCCTCTACTACCTCAGCTGTACTCCAGCAGCATTGCAATACTTAGGGCCTTATTCATGAAGCTCTAAGGCCAGGTAGTGCCCGGTAGCGGCAGGTGAACGCTGGACACAGCACGCATGAAGCCAAATCTAGTGAGCGAATGGAACAACGGCATGTAGCATACGATTCATCATTATCCCAGGCTCAGCGTACAGCGCCGTCGTTCAGCCTTGCAGAGCTCCACGTCTTACCTCTTGCTACCTCGTGCTCTCCCATACATTTCAATGGAAGATCCTTAAATCCCTTTCCTGATCCCAATTCTTTTTTTTTTTTATAAAATCTCAAAGCTTTCTGACATGTATCCTGGCCTAGAAAATGACATTTTTGAAAACCTTTTTGATTTTTTTATTATTTTAATGCAGAATTGTCCTTACATGTCTGGTATTAAAGTGTTAATGTTACAATGTAATAACAATGTAATTCCACATGTTTTTGCTTTGTTACTAGTAGATACATGTTCAAAAACAGACTTTAAACACACAGCTTCTGGCGCTGTGGGCTACAACAACCCGATTTTGAATGCCGGCGATGTTTGTGGCTGTTTTTTTGATGAATGTGGTGTGAGTCGGTCGCACTGAGCTGGCGCTACCGTTCGCTCCCATACAGCTTAGTACTGCGACACAACATATTCATCAATGCCGGCCAGCGACTGAGGAGCTCTGAAACAAAGATCCATGGCAGAGCACAGCGACTACTAGCGGTCACTCTGAAAGACGCTCATCTTTCGCTACCTGGCGTTAGTAATGAATCAGCCTGCCCGTGTGTGTGTGTGGTATAAATGTGTTGTCTTGTGTTTTAAGTAAAGTTTGTTGGTGCCTAATTTTTCTTGTTTCAAAAGCAAAAATAAAAGCTTTTCTGTCCCCATGGGGCATCCGGATTTGGCATGCATTGCTATGTGCAACTCAGTTGGTTGCCGAAATTCATACCTTGCCAGCATTCCAGACATGGCTCTGCTCCAATAAGCTTCTTTGGACGTGCATATTAATTTTATGTTGTGTTAATATTAATCTCAAATCGGATGCCCCAGAGGGGAGTATTGAACTGGATCTAGATGCTAGGTTAGTTTTTGGTCTAGTTTAAGATAGAAAAGTTACTGTATGCTGAGTTCCCTCCTGCTCCAAATGCAGTTTGTTTGGCTACCTCAACAGCAAATGTATTTCCCTTAGTGATGCGATAATTTGTTCTTTTACAGGCACCACACTTAAAGTGGACCAACACCCAGGATTTTGACTATCCTGGGTCTTAGTCCACTTCGGTGGGGCACCCCCGATCGGGGTGCCCCGCTGTGTGAAACCCCCCAAACACCCGGAAAACTCACCTCTCCCCACTCCCACGTGGCCGCGCCATCCAATCAGCGCGGACGGACAAGCGGTCTGACAGGACCGGACAAGCGGCTCCTCCGCCACCGCCTCCCGCGCGTCACTCTTGACGTGCGCGCGCCCGCGCCGGCCATTCACGGACGGCCGGCGCGGGCACGTCTAGAGGGGCGCGAGGGAGGCGGGGGCGGCCGGCCGCCGCCGAAGACAAAGTAGGTGGATTTGGGGGGTTTCACCCCGCGGGACATCCCGATCTCGGATGTCCCGCGGGGAGGGAGGTGATCGGCCCGGGAATTTTATAGATTCCCGGGCCGATCACGCGAGGGTGACGGTCCACTTTAAAGCAGACCTTCACCCTAAATAAGAGCCTATCTTATATGTTTCCCACACCCTGTACATACAGATTGTTCACATTAAAAATCATCCTACCTGCATCTACTGCATGTTATGAGCCTTTAAACATCCAAGATGGCGGCTCATGGAGGATCAGGCAGCCTGCAAACAGGAAGTGTTCTCTGACTGTGTTGCTCTGCATTCTGGGATTGCTGTCTTTCCCTGACCCCAGCTCTGCTCTGCGTGTGCAAAGCACAGCTATAACCCCGCCTTACGCATTTTGGATAGCAGGATTCAATAATTAAAGTGGACCAAAACCCACCCTGGAGTCTATGAGACTCCGGGGCATACTTGCTCCCTTGGGGCATCCAGATTTAGGGTGCCCGCTGTGTCAAACCCCCCAGGTCATCCGGAAAATTCACCTTCTTTCCCGGTCCAATGGCGCATGTGTAAGCAGGGCGCGCGTGCACCAGGCATTTGTGATCGGGGTGCCTGGGGGGCAAAGACTAAAATCCAGGATGGTCAAAATCCTGGGTTGTTGGTCCACCTTAAATGATGTCAAACGTGGACATCTTGCTATAAAACATGGGCGGGATAATTAAAATATATCATCACTTCAAAAAACTAAATATTTGCAGATTATTATTATTGTTGGTTAGTTATTGTCTGGTGTTATCAGAATCAGAGATGATGAATATTATGATTTTCAAGGTAAAAGATTATGGATATTGGAAGATATATGTGATGATTAAAATACTGGACAATTAGCTAATGAAGTATATGTATTCATCTGAATCCTATACCGATGATGAATGTCAGTGCATGGTCCAGTTTACTATAGCGTCCAAAACCGTGGAAGACTCTGGACCACATAACCACCAACAGTCAATAGCGAGGCCAGATTTTGCTGAGGGATCAAGGTCTATTTTAATAAGGTAGTAAGAGGGACAGGGTGATTAATAAAAGAGTCATACCAGATCCCTCTTGCTCCTCGAATATTTTCACTGCTGAATGCTAGACACAATGTGCTACTGCCCCAGAGCTGCTGTCCACAAGATAAAGAAACAGCACAGGTTGACAACAAAATCACAGAGTGTCTTTACCTTTCTGCCAGTCTAATCACTCTTTAGACTCAATTCCTGGGATGTTCTGCAACATGGCTGAAACATTCTGTCTCTGTGTGAGAAAAGCTTGGTTTGACCTATGAAGGTCAATAAAAGCAGGAGGAATGACTATGAGGCCGATTCATTAATAGCGACAGGTAGCGACAGATGAGCGCCAGTAGCGTGATTTTCACAGCGCCAGCTAGTATTCGCTGTGCTTGGCCGGGGTTTGCTTGTTGACAGCGACTCAGTCGGTGTGCGGTAATGTTGAATACGGGGTTAGGGGTCGATGTTTCACAGGTTCTGCGTTGTATGGGTGCGCCTGACAGCGAATGTCCAGAGCGAACGGCTTGCTGCAGATTCATTAACAAATCACGCTCAAAAATTTCTCGCGCTGTGAATTCCTTGTTTAAACCCCAGAGCGCTGCCGGCGATGTGTGTAAAGTAGTTTTTAACCCCCAAACAACCATTTTTTTTAAATGTAAAATTATACAAGTTTTTCTAAACATTTTGTAATATGAATACATTAATATCAGACCTGTAATATCAATTCTGCACATATTTTTTTTTTTTTACCTTAAAAAAAAAAAAACTAACATTGCCGTAGTGGTCACAGAATTTTTGACAGTTAAAAAAAAAACAAAAACCAAAAAATCAGTTAATTATGAATATTAAAAGATTGCTCCATTGAAATGCATTGGAGAGCGCCAGGGAGCGACAGGTCATACCTGGCGATGTGATGGGATTAGCAGCGGCGCTGTTCGTTGCAGTCGGCTACATGATGAATCCCGCGCTAGCTGACGCTCTCGCCGGCGCTAGCCTCATTTAGCGTGATAAATGCGTCATTGTGACCGCCGCCGGGCGTACTTGAGTCGGTAGCCGCCGTTAGCTGGCGGTACCTGGGGTTGTCAGACACTACCTGGCGCTAGCCCTTGATAAATAAGGCCCTATGTGTTTGCATGCCTGTTCATCCATCTCTCGCGTTCATTCCTGTTGCTGCTTCCAGACGGCTCCCGCGATCGGGCTGCGATGGATGCGCACAACACAGGGGTAAGTTCTGTTTTTTTCTTTTTTTCTAAATGCAATATGTATATAAAGGATGAGCTTAGTGGGCCTTATCAACTATGACTAAGGAGTGGATTGAGTCCGAAACGCGCTTGTAGCCCCCCCAATCACTCGTTTTCGCCAGGACTAATGTCATTTACTGATTTTAAAGGCTTGTCAAGATTTATATGGAGATGCTTCTAACTTGAAGAAATAAAGGAGTGGTTTTACTGTATGTAGTGCAGATCACAAACTTCTCTATGACTTCAATGGGCCTGAGACAACCCAGGATCGAGCACCGAACCATTCTGCGGTTAGAGCATTAACTTAATCTTTTTACCTGTTGCTTTCATTCCTTACCCAGCATAAGAAAAAGAACCCTTTTGTTTTTGCTCCAGCTGACATTTTTACTGACACCCAGAAAATACAGTAGTACCGTAGTAGATAAAAAATCTAGATCTCACTTTGTCTGATACAAAAGGGATAGATAAAGGTCTACCACTAAGAAAAAAAAGGTGGGCATACATAATCAAAATTACAGTCGTGGGGTTACAGAAAAGGAGGTTAGTTCTATTCAGTAGCGCACTAGGATGAACCCTCTGCATTGCAGGTAAGGACACAGTGATTTGTTTTTTACACTTCGCCCGGACAATCCCTTTAAATGGCTAAATCTGACTGGACATTCTATTGTACAATTTTATATTTCTATTTTTTATTATTTTCAGAGCATAAACATACAGTAAAACATTTTCCTGAGCTATCACAAATAGATAAAATCATATTACAGACTGTTAATCCAAAACCAGGTACAGCATCACAACAGCGGTATAACTTTTTAGTACCACACATTTGCTTGTATTATGGTTTGTCAGCAGGTATTTATTTTATTATTGTAATGTCATTGCGTTTATGATGTTTAATGGGATTATGATATTCTTTATAACAGAGGTAGTTTTAGCACACATTACAACATTTAGATGCATTGTATACTTTTGCTTTACTATTTATAGGCACATAGTGTGTGCTCCTTATACATCCTGTTGTATGTGGTAAAAAGAGAAGCTGCTTTATGGGAATGTGATGTTTTTATGTGGTATATATAGATTGCATTTTTGATACTTTTGTGGTATCAGGCTTCTTTGTTCTACTTGATGTTTTGGATGCATGGCCAATCAGAGTCCTGGGTTATGTGTCCATTAACCAGAAGACTTGACAAAGCTGTTTCATCTTTGGGTACATAAGGTAGGTAGGGAAGCCTCAGGTTTTTTTGTGTGTTCATAAAAGGGAAAGTGGTATAGGTTCCTCTGCATGCCACCATTTCCCTGGCTGAACATCTCTTTTGGATATGCAGTGTGGGTTTTCCCTTAGTCAAGTGTCACTCTGGTGAAGCTAACTGAAGGTACCAGCAGCAATTGAGGAAAGTCCATTCAGGGCGTGTTCACCCAAATGAGTTGGAAGCACCCATGGGGAAAAACCTGTTGAGACAATATTATAGAAGTGGCCTACCTGTGTATGTTAAGTGCTTATTTTCCCCTGCAGATGGTGACTTGGCATGTAAGGCCTATGTGGGCATGACACAGCAGGTCATGGTCAGTAGGTTGACTGCACCACCAGCCCCACTTCAAGGGGATATGGTGTTTACATTTTTTTTTTCTCACAAAAAAAGTGCAAATCAGCCTTAGAATCTTAAATCCTCCTAAGGCCTGGAATTACTGATTTCTCTTCTTCCAAAAGTTTGATAAGTGGGAAGAGGCTACTCAATCGCTACTTAGTGGTCTTTTCCAAGGGTTCCCTACTGCTACCTTTCCTAAAAAGAACCATGGTCACTGTGGAAACCTGCTGAAAAAAGGCCTGAAATCCTTGCTGAAACATCAGCAGATGGTAATAGTGATGAATAGTGCTGTTTCTAAGGGAGGGCAAGCACGGCATGCGCCATGGGTGCCAAGGCCGTTGGGGGCACCAGCCATCCTGTTTTCTGCAGATGAGTCAGGATCAGTAATATTGGTGCAGGCCATAAGACTGTATCCCCCTATTTTGGGAAGGAAGACCTCCTGCTATGGTAGAGGCACAGCGTGGCACATACCTGTATGGGACAGCAGCATTTTTTCCTTTCTGCGTAGAGAACTATTTTGCCTAGAAACTGCCCTGGTGATGAAGAGACAAATTTGCATGTTTGACCTGGTAAGTAAGGCATCAGTATCTGATCTGTTACCAGGGAAAGTTTTAGACAGGAGCTTTGAACATCATAGATGAGATAAGAGCTATAGTCAGATTTACCTTCTCTGCTCCGATTGATGTAACAAAGAAAGTATGCAGGGCTATGCCCCCTTTTAGTTGGCTGCCAAGAGCCCCTGTGGCTTGAGGTCTATCTGGTTATAAAAGTGTTCTGTCCTAGAACAACTGGACTGCTCTTTGGTGGCTACATTGTGTATCTTGGTATAATTAGACTGGTTTCTGGTTAGGGAGTTGTTTCTGGGAATGGTCATCCTAACTGCCCTGCTTACTACACAGTGCGGCATCCCTTTTTGAGGTCTACCTATAGGGGGAACTAATTTGTCTGACTGGTGGGTAGCTGTATCTTCCATGGAACTTCAAGAAAAAGATTTTATTAACTAAAATATCCTTTTTTGAAAATGATTGATGCTGTTGGTGTTCCTAAACTTCAACCCTATTTACCGTTTTATTTTCTTGAGAAATGTGCTATGGTATCTACTAACACAAACTTTTGTTAGTCCAGTGCAAACTTCAGTATATTACCGTGCTCCTTCCTGAAACACAATAGTATGAATTATACAAACTTCCCGATAAATGAGATGTCACATAAGTAAAATGCACAATGAATAGGATGTGACTGCATGGCTAAATAGACACCCAAATATCACGACAGTATGATATGCATGCAACAGTAAGAATATGTGACTTGGTAAATAGCAGTCATAGAGCACACATAGATAGATATACAAGTATATGTAGGTATACATTGTAGAGATACAATATGTGTGAAAACTGGTTAACGCTAGATGTCCCAAAGTGCATAAAACAATCTTAGATAACCAAGAACATTATCATTTGAATGATTTAGCATATGATGACATATAATGAACTGTGGAGGCCTCTAAACTGATGCTAAAGAACAATTGGGTGCAAATTGTTTACAATTAAGGACAAAATCAAGAAAGCCAAGGCAGTGTAAACATGGACATGTTGAGATAAAGCAGCACCTTCCAGTAAGATGAGTGCCACCAAATCCAACTGTTTCTATGAACATTTAGTGTCCCTCAGATGGAGAGATGGCATCCTGGCTTAACAAGCTATGGTTTGCTTTCATGCTGTGCGACATTAAACAGAAGCAGCTTTTATGTAGTGCACTTTTTTTTATTCCATGAAATTTTTGTTAAAGCAGAACAAACCCCAGGGCAGCCGCTGGCCTTCCCCCGGGGCATCCGCTGGCCTTCCCCCGGGGCATCCGCTGTGTGAATCTCCCCGGGTGGCCGGTATTCACTCACCCTTCCACAGTACAAAGGCGCATGCGGCTTTCATGCAATCAGACCTGTTTGCCATTCATATGTTTTTTTGCAAACGGCTCTAATTGTTTACAGTGGGGAGAGCGAGAGCAGCTGCACCCCCTGCATCCACAGGCTCCCACCAGAGCCATTCACACAGACGAGTGGAAGCATGCACACCGCTTGGGATGCATTCACGCTCGCTCCCCGCTGAAGCCTATCGGAGACATTTGGTAAATTACATAGTCACGGCAAACAACTCCTATCGGACTAAGGCCTGCGCATGCGTTGTTGGACTAGGAAGAGGTGAGTTGTACTGGAGGATCTTGGGGCAGGTCACAAAGTGGGGCATCCCAATTCGGCACTTACCAATTCGGTATAGTCAAAATCCCAAGTTTTGTTCTGCTTGAAAGTGGACCAAAACCCATGCCAAATTGCCCTGGGAATCTATAAGACTCCTGGGCTGATCGATTCCCTCCCTTCATTTGTTAGTAGCCGGCGCGGGAACACTCCCTGTTAGAGGAAAGCAGAGGATGTGGGCACCAGTGTGCTCGCTGATTGGATGAGCGGTCACGTATGTGCCGTAGGACCGGGGAAGAGGCGAGTTGGCATCGGCAATCTCGTAGTCAAAATCCTGGGTTTTGGTCCATTTTAAGAACCTCCATCAAACTTTTTTGCCACTGGCAAATTTACCATGTTGACTGTGCCGTCCCTATCCCCTACCATTAGTCTGTAAAACCCAATCCACCGTGCACCATGCCAAGCCCACAAAGCTGTACAAATTGACATGCAATATTTTGTAATACAAAGTTAGGAGTGCTGTTTAGAAGCTTACAATCTAAAGGTGGTCATCAGCAGCAGACATGTCTCTGCTACTGAGAATATTGTTAGCAGATGTTCGGCTGTGGGGCTTATCTTTCAGCAATGTTAGGACCAGCAATGGTATGGTTGGCCATTTTAAGAGGAGACGATGTGTGAGAATTGTACCTCTGATATGTTGTACCATTAATGTAACCAGATAATCTAAACATAAAGTCTCCAGCATGGCGCTCACAGTTACGTAGCATTACAGTGCAACTGACCAAAAGGCAGCAAGGACGAGGCTTGAAATGTCATACAAATCACTCTTAAGTAGGTATCTGATGTTTCAAGGACGTTGGATTTTTTTCTATATCTTGCTTGGCTGTAAACTAAAAAGAAAAGGTCATGTATAAACTTTTTACATTATAAATAGTATTATTCAGAAATTCTATGTTATATCAAGTTTAATTGGCTTTTCCTTTAAAGTGTACCAAAACCCATGCAGATTAGATTCCCGGACCGATCGATTCCCCCCCCCCCCCCCCGGGCATCCAAAATCGGGATGCCCTGCTGTGTGAAACCCCCCCAGGTCGCCCCATACACTTACCTTGTTTCCTGGTCCAACGGCGCATGTGCGAGCCGCGGCCTCATCCCCGCTATCCCTGGCAGTTAAAGGGCTAAGGGATTTTTTGATCCGCTTTAATCAGAGCCATTTGCTGAATGATATAGTCACGGCAGACAGCTCAATGAACGAGAGCCCGCGCATGCACAGCTGGAGTGGGGAAAGGTAAGTGTTACGGGCACCTTGGGGGGGTTTCACACGGGGGGGAAGGCCAGCAGCTGGCTTTGAAATCTTCTAGATTCCAGGGCCGGGACGGTTTTGAAGATACCCACCCTGCTCCATAAAACATTGAAAACACACAAAGCAGAGACAGTTCCTCTAATCAAAGCTGAGTGCAACCATAGGGGTGCGGGGGTAATGATCACACCATGACCCATAGGGTTAGGAGCTCCCCCATCCTATTCAAGAGATTTGTGCTTCTGTGGTATGATGTACTAGAAAAAAAGCCATTTATCTGAACCCTTTCATTCTTTAGTACAGGGGGCATGTTATAGCTGTGCTTTGCACAGACAGAGCAGAGCTGGGGTCAGGGAAAGGACAGCAATCCCAGAATGCAGAGCAACACAGTCAGAAGACGCTTCCTGTTTGCAGGCTGTCTGACGCTCCATGAGCCGCCATCTTGGATGTTTAAAGGCTCATAACATGCAGTAGATGCAGGTAGGATGAATTTTAATGTGATCAATCTGTATGTACAGGGTTTGGGAAACATATAAGATATGCTCTTATTCAGGGTGAAGGTCCTCTTTAATGTTTGCACCAGGGCCTGGCCACATTTAGTTATGCCACTGAATAAGAGGTATGTCTTCTGTTTCCTTCTCTTTATTATACAGAGCTCCATGTCCAATTTTTGGCTTCTTAGGGATTTTTAAATTGAGTGGCATCCCAAATGAAGATGCCCTGGGCCCAACCTAATGTAAGTTATGACAGTCAGTTGCAGATAGGAAAAAAAAATTTAAGAACCACCTCTATATAAAAAGAAAAAAAAAATGAAGAAAAAATTAAAAAGTAAAAGTAATAGCCCTGGGGATATTTACAAATATTGAAGGTTATAGTAATAGAGTCATATTACTTATCATGAGATAAGAATATCTGCAAAGACAGAGTAAATGTCTAAAGATAATTTTTCCTTTGGACATTTACATTTATATAATTTATAAGGGAACCTCCCCTTTTAATGATATTTGTGAAGATGTATATTATAGATGTCGATTAAAGAATGCCCTCAACTTACCTAGTTTTTTTTTGTTTTTTGTTTTTTTTAGGTTAGCAAATGTATGTTTTATGGAAGCCGTTTTCACCCCCTGCAAGTCTACAAGAAGAGAGCTGTGAGCACTGTACACAGTTCCATAAAGCACACATTTGCCAACATAAAAAGCATTAGTAAATCATACGTAAAAAAACCTAAGTAAACAATATTAGATAAGCTCAGAATCTTGAAGCCATTTAGTACACAACAATATACACTTTCTAAAGTGCCACTAAAACTGGACTTTCCATTTAAACTGTTCCAAAACCGAGGATTTTAACTATCCTGTATATTCTTAGTATACAGTATGTCCTGCTCCAAATCTAATACTTACAGTTGGGATATTCTCCGCCAGATGGCGCTGGACCGCAGAGACATCGAAAATAGGCTCCTCCCGACCCCTCAAATACCCAGGGACCTCCCACAAATCCCCAGAATTTCTCTGCAGTCTGGCTGCGAAGGACGAGAAATTGGCTCTCTACTCGCAGGTGAGCGGGGTTATTAACCTGCGGCCCTGTAGGACTATTCCCACCCGTTCCACTAGTAATATGCCTCCCAGCCTTGGCTGCGCTGGTCGGGTGAAGGTAGGCAGAACCGCTGTTGGTGCTTAGGAGCGCTGTTCCACCGCAATCCCCCACCAAAGGGTAGGCGGTTCAGACTTATGGTGAGCCTCTATGGGATGCCCCTCCCTCACTATTGCCCCTTGCCCCTGCCTATCGGTGGGCCCTATTTAAGTGGCCGCCATCCTCCCTCATCCTCCTTGTAGTCTTCGGGGGAAAAGAGGGGAGGAGGGGTGTATGTGTATAGATATGTATGTTATGCAGTCTATGCGGCATTACCTCAGGCGCTGGTGCGCCATCATTGGCTGTTGGCCGTTCTGGCTCTGCGCTCTTCGGGGGAGGCAGGGCCCGTCTTTGGCGCGTTCCGCGTCATTGCTGTTACTGGCCCGCCCCTCGAGGTATACCGACGCCATCTTTCCTGCATGGTTGGCCTATGCGTGACGGACTCCTACCTACCGCGGTCCGTAAGTGCCCTCGCGGGCGGCTTTATTTCCTTCACTTTTGTTACGATGTACTTAAGGTCTTGTCTGTTTATGTCTTTCAGGTGGGACAAACCTTTTTGGCTTCTCCTGGCCCTTTATTAGTATATTACTTGTAGGCCTTGTAAAAATTACACTCCCACTTCCCTAGCGGGTTATTGGGGCATCCAGGGTTGCTACATAGCGTTATTCCCTATCGGCTTATAGCGCTGCTATAATCACCATATGGAGGCTTCCCAGGATAATGTGACCAGGGTCCCTTCGGGACAAGACCGGCTGTGTGTAGCGTGTGGGCAGCCTCATGCTGACGCGGGTCTGTGTACCCTGTGCTGAGCAGGTGCTTGCCTTGCAATCTGGCCTGCCAGTGGCTGCACCTCGTTTCACTTCACCTACTCCCCCAAGCTTAAACCTCACTCCTAATGAGTTGCATACTAGCGGGGATTCTCAGCCTGATGTGTCTTCTAGACTGGCTACTGTTGAGCAGTTGACTGCTAAGTCCTTAGCACGTAAGGCCCCTGCTAAGAAGCGGCACTTGACGCCTAATGTCACTGTTTTCCCTATGGTAACTGAGGAGTTTTTGAATCTTTGTGGCTATACCCCGTCTGATGAAGGGGAGCTCTTTTCTGACTCAGGCTCATCTGATGAGAGACCAAGGGGTCATGACGATTCTGGCTCTGACTCCTGGGCCCCGGATGACACTGACAGATTATTGACCCAGATTTTTGAGGTTCTGTCTATCTCTCTCCCTGTTGCAGCTCCCAGGCAAAGAGGGGAGCTTTTCCATACAGCAAAATCACGTTTGGAATTTGCCGAGCAGGCACATTTCCATAACCTTGTGCTCAAGGAATGGGAGCGCCCCAGTAAACTTCCTGGGGTTCCAAAAAGTTGGGATAGGAAGTATCCCTTTCCGGCTGAGGTGGTTAAATGTTGGTCATCCCCCCCCCCGAGGTGGATGCCCCGATCCTAGGGCTATCTAACACCTCTGTCATGCATTCCCCTGATTCTACTACCCTGCGGGATGCTGAAGACTGGCGTGTTGATCAGCTGGCATCCCACGCCTTTGCATGTGCGGGGACGGTGCTGCGCCCAGTCTGTGCCTCTGCCATTACTGCTGTGGCCAGTAGAACCCTTATCAGAAATATGCTTGATAGTGCCCCTGATGATTTGCCTTGTGAGGTGTTTAATGCACTCTCCAGTTGTGATGTTTTTGTAAATTTTGTCCTATCAGCATTGGATGACACCATCAGAATGTGTGCCAGAACTTCTGCCCTCATGGTGGCTATACGCCGCTCGGTTTGGCTGCGCCAGTGGGCTGCTGACAACGCTGCCAAGAAGGCCCTCACTGGTTTTCCCTTTAAAGGACTGCGCCTGTTTGGGGACCGCCTGGACCTCTTTGCTAAGGGAGGCAGGTTACCCCAGCGCAGGCGTCAATCTCGGCCCTTTCGGGGTCAGGGTTCCTTCTCCTCCCCTTACCGTGGTACAAGACAGGGAAGGGGGGTTTCTTTCCCTGGGGCCCAGGGAGATTTCTGGGGTAGAGGCAGAGGACGTGGACGTCCTGGCTCCTCCTGGGGTCCCAAAGCTAAATCCTCCCCTAAGCCCCCTCAGGCATGATGGGGCGCCCTCACCCATCCGGGTCGGGGGACGGCTGCAGCACTTCGCTCACGTCTGGAGGCTTCATGTCTCAGACCGGCGGATTCAGGAGGTAGTGTCCTCCGGTTACAAGTTGGAGTTTGCTGCCGATCCCCCTTCAAGGTCCATCAGATCCCGGATTCCTCAGGACCCTGTGTCAGCTCAGGAGCTAGTGCAAGCAGTGCAAGGCCTCCTGGAGCTGGGGGTCATCTGCCAGGTCCCTTTAAGAGAAAAAGGCAAGGGCTTTTATTCCAACCTATTCACAGTACCCAAAAAGGATGGTTCTGTCAGGCCCATCCTGGACTTAAAGATCCTCAACAAGTTTGTCAGCGGCAGACCCTTTCGCATGGAAACTCTGCACTCTGCCATCAGTTCCCTGCGCCAAGGGGATTTCATGGCTTCTGTGGACATCAAAGATGCTTACCTTCATATTCCTGTGCTCCCAGGTCATCAAAGGTTCCTCAGGTTCGCTCTGATGGATCAACACTACCAGTTTGTGGTCTTGCCCTTCGGCTTCCCTTCAGCTCCCAGGGTGTTCACCAAGGTGCTGGCTGGCGTGATGTCTCTGCTCAGATGTCAGGGCGTCCGCGTGCTTCCCTATCTGGACGACATCCTCATCACTTCCCAGTCTCTACATCAGGCAGAGTTGGATACTCAGCTGGTGGTGTCCACTCTGGAGTCATTTGGATGGGTGATCAACCACCCCAAGTCCTCACTGTCCCCTTCCTTGGTAACTCCATTCCTAGGAATGAGTCTGGATACAGTTCAGGCAAGGATCTTCCTTCCTCAGCAGAAGGTGGACAGTCTGATTGCACAGGTTCAGTCCCTCCTAGCTTGTCCCCATCCCTCCATCAGGCAGGGGATGCAGCTGGTGTGCCTGATGGTGGCGTGCTTCGAAGCGGTCCCTTATGCTCAGTTCCACTTGAGGCCTCTGCAACTTCACCTATTGTCAGTATGGGACAAGAACCCAGCATCCCTGGACAGGATCTGCGTGCTCTCCCCCCTGGTCAGGAGGTCCCTCTTGTGGTGGATGGACTCAAGGAACCTGTTGGGGGGCAGATCCTTTCTTGACCCTTCCTGGGAGACGGTCACCACGGATGCCAGTCTGTCAGGTTGGGGGGGTTTCTGGAAGTCCCTGTGGTTCCAGGAGAGGTGGGGCCCTCAGGAGGCCCACACACCTATCAATGTCTTGGAGCTGCGGGCGATCGGGTTAGTTCTGGCTCACTTGACCACTCATCTTCGGGGCCTGCCTGTTCAGGTGCGCTCGGACAACCAGACGGCAGTTGCCTACATCAATCATCACGGAGGGACCCGGAGCAAGAGGGCCCTCCAGGAAGCGTCTCTGATCCTGACTTGGGCGGAGGCCAATGTCCCCTGCATTTCAGCTGTGTACATCCCTGGGGTGGAAAATCGCCTGGCGGACTCTCTGAGCAGGGGGACCTCTCGCCAGGGAGAATGGTCCCTATGCAGCAGGGTGTTTCAATCTCTGTGTCACCGTTGGGGCCAACCAGATGTGGATCTGTTTGCGTCCCGCCACAATCACAAGCTCCCAGCTTTTGTCTCCCTGCCCAGGGATCCTCTGGCCCTGACCTCAGATGCTGGCAGTAGATCAGTACGCTCTGCCCTTGGTGCCAGATCTGCTCACTCAGGGCTCACTACGCCATCCCAATTTACAAACTCTGGCTTTGACGGCTTGGCTGCTGAAACCTCCATCTTGATGGAGAAGGGGCTGACTTCCTTGGTTGTGGATACTTTGATTTAAGCTAGGAATAAGTCTTCCTCTTCCATTTATTACAGGGTTTGGCGTGCCTACATTGACTGGTGTGAGTCTAAGTCTCTTCCCTGTCGTGTGTTCTCTATTCCCAGGATTCTGCAGTTCCTGCAGCATGGGTTGGAGATGGGGCTCCAAGTCAGTACTCTGAAGGGTCAGGTTTCTGCCCTGGCTATTTTCTTCCAGAAGTCCTTTGCTCAGCACCCTCTGATCAGGACTTTTTTCCAGGGGGTCACTCATGTGCGTCCTCCACGTAAGCCTATGGTGCCTGTTTGGGATCTAAACTTGGTTCTGTCAGCCTTGCAGGGTGCTCCCTTTGAACCTGTGCAGGATGCTGCCTTGGTCATTCTTACGCTCAAGGTTGTATTTCTGGTGGCTATCACTTCTGTCAGGCGTGTGTCTGAGTTGGCGGCGCTTTCCATTCAGCCCCCCTACTATGAGAGACACCAGGACGGTGGTGTTTCGTTTCAAACCTGACTTTCTACCTAAGGTAGTGTCTGCTTTTCATTTAGATCAGGATATTGTTCTTCCTTCTTCCTGCCCTAATCCTAGCAATGCTAAGGAGAGAGTTTTGCACTCTTTGGATGTGGTTAGGTGTCTGAAGTACTATCTGGTGGCTACTGCACCGTTCAGGAAAACTGATGCTCTTTTTGTAGGCCCTTCTGGTCCTAGGAAGGGTTTGGCTCCTGCCAAGTCTACTATCAGCAAGTGGATTCGTCAGGCTGTGATTCAGGCCTACTCTGCTAAGGGGAAGAATCCTCCCTTCCGCCTTACTGCTCATTCCACTGGTGCTATTGGTGCCTCTTGGGTTTTTCAGCACCAGGCTTCTGTTGAACAAGTTTGCAAGGTCGCTACTTGGTCTTCTGTTCATACCTTTTCAAAGTTTTACAAGGTGGATGTTAAGGCCTCAGTTGATGCTGTTTTTGGCCGAAAGGTTCTGCAGGCAACAGTGGTTTACAGGGGATCCGCCATACAGGGGATCCAAGATAATGCAAACTAAGGGCGGGTTGGAGCAGGACATACTGTATACTCATAATACCAATTCTACAGGTGAGTAATCACAGAATTGTATTTTTGGTCCTTTCCCCTGAGACACCACAATCGGGGATGCCCCGATGTGTGAAACCCCCCAGGTCGCCCTATCTAACTTCCCTTCGCTGGTCCTACGGTGTATGCGCGGCCTCTAATTCAATCAGCATGCTCAGATCCACTCCCGGCCCTTCATCTAAGCCTTTATCTAAGGGAGCAGACGCGAGCGTAACGGTGGCCACATCCCCACTATAAGGGAGCGTGTCCATGCCAGCCATTCAAGTAATAGCAGGGATTAGCCGCTGCTCGCACAAGGGCCGTCGGACCGGGGCAGGAGGGGAGTTTACCAGGCAACCTAGGGAGTTTCCCTCAGTGGGGATTCTGGATGCTGGGGGGGGGGGGGGGGGGGAATCAAGCATCGCTAGGATCTTATAGATCGGCCCATGGGTTTTGGTCCACTTTAAAGAGATATTTCAGGCAAAGGGTTAATTTAGCATGTTCTCTGCTCTCCCATGCTGGCTGTAGGGAGCTGCATCCTTCATTCAGCCTGCTTTATATTTTCTAAAAAGCCCAAGTGAACTTTTTTGCTTGTACTGGACCTCTCATGCTTGGATGAGTCATCAGCTCTGGATGTATTTCCATGAGGGACTTTGAATTCTAACAGGGGACCCTGAAAACTGCTTTAGCACAAAGGGTCAAGTTCAACAGGGTTTATGGGAGTGCAAAAAGCTAGTTACTAAAAGATGCGGCCCCTGACAACCAGCATGGGGAAAGCTGTAAATAGGCTTATTTAACCCTTAGCCTGTCCCTGTATATTCTGCATGTATAAGATTATTGTGAGAATTACACAAATATTTGTGTTTAGTAGTCTTACTAAAGGTGCTTGTTGGTCATTAATCACCTGAAGTATAAGCCAGCGTTTGTAGATAAAGCATTTGACATGGTAAAGTACGTCAGAGCTAGAGGAATGTGACTGGTCTGGTTCTTTGTCATGCTGTGCCCCATTTCTACTACTATTAAGAGTATTCAGTGCAAATTACACATTTTATGCAATTTCATTCAAGTGTTACAAATGTGCCAGACAGGGTCTGGATGAGTTTTCTGGGTTTTGTAAGCCTCGGTGACAGGAGGACCATAGGCTTCTGACTCTAATGGTCAGACATTTGGCCTTTTTTATTCAGTTTTTTTTATTTATAAACTTCTTTTATTATAAAAATAAACTACAAAATGTCAAAAATATATATTTTTTGCACATATTTCATCCAAAATATTGAGAATACACTAAAAAAACTGGCAAACAAGGCATTCAATGTTAAAGCCTATACCAACAGAGGGTGACAATATCTCTAGGCAGACTGGAACCCAAAGGCCTTGATTCACTAAGAGTTGAAAAAAAATTCTCATGGTAGTAAAAAATTATATTCATGAGAAAAAAGCCTGAGAATTTCACTGTTAGTGAATCACCAGATAGGAAGACAATGTAAGTCATTGGCACTTTTTTACTCTTGGAAAAAGGATTGAACTTTTTCCCCATTTTTACCTGTAGTAAACTAAGTGATGAGACTGCACCAACAAAATTAATATAGTGTGCTCATAAAGGGGTGGAAACACTGTACAAGGAAAAACCAACAAACAGGAAGGTCCCACTCCTTCCAATCCACCCACTAGCATATATGGCACCACTACAAATAAGGTGAAAAATGTATATTTTATTATTATTTTACTGAAAATATCACATAATCTACATACACTAACAACAATTTAAAAAAACACTAAAAACAAGACATAGTCAATGAGGGAGGGAAAAAAACTAATATCCAATGCAGGGGGCTGGTAAATAATACATTATAATACATAAAAGAAATTCAACTTTTTATAATACTACCCGACAATTCCAAAATAAAGTGCTATATATTTTTTTCACTCACCCCGGCTTGTGCTCACCAGGTTTAGTTCATGGTTTGGGTAGACTTTAGAGTCTAGGGTTATATGGGTATGCATTTGCACTTTTGAGCAGCTTTTGATAAAATTATATTGATGTAAATATTACTGCTTTGCACTATAGCACTTTATTTTGGAATTGTCGGGTAGTATTATAAAAAGTAGAATTTCTTTTATGTATTATAATGTATTATTTACCAGCCCCCTGCATTGGATATTAGTTTTTTTCCCTCCCTCATTGACTATGTCTTGTTTTTAGTGTTTTTTTAAATTGCTGTTAGTGTATGTAGATTATGTGATATTTTCAGTAAAATAATAATAAAATATAAATTTTTCACCTTATTAGTAGTGGTGCCATATATGCTAGTGGGTGGATTGGAAGGAGTGGGACCTTCCTGTTTGTTGGTTTTACCTGTAGTAAACAGTGGCATTGACTTTCATTGTCGTCCTATCTGGTGATTCACTAACAGTGAAATTGCTTTTTTCTCATGATTTTAATTTTTTACTACCATAAGGGTTTTTTTAAACCCTTTGTGCATCAAGGCCCTAGGGTTAAAGTCTGAACTTCAACTGCATCTGAATTGTTTTGTTCAAAATTAATTGTGGTAATGTACAGAACCAGTATTAGTAAAATGTTATAATATATATATATATATATATATATTATATATATATATATATATATATATTAGGCAATCAGCAGGGTTGGTCCTGGATGGGATATATGGGCCATGGCGGTTGAGGATTTCAGTGACATAAGTCCTGGGTAAAGCTAATGGCTAGTAACAGCTAGGTTGTCAAGCAGTTTGTTTAAATTGGACTTCTGGGTCCAGGATTTAGGAGTGGCTGTAGAGTCTGGGTGGGATAGCCGCTCCTGTATTCCAGTCCAGAATTCACTGCTGGCTGAACTTTAAAGTGGACCAACATCCAGGATTTTGACTATCCTGGGTTTTGGTCCACTTCAGGGGGGCACCCCGCTGTGTAAAACCCCCCAGAACCCCCCAAAACTCACCTCACCACGCTCCCACGTAGCCACGGACAAGCGGGTGACAGCTGCGGACAAGACAGCGCGTCCGCCGCCGCCTCCCACGCGCCCCTTTGACAGTGCGCGCGCCCGCGCCGGCCATTCACAAACGGCCGGCGCGGGCGGGCGCGCGCACGCCTAGAGGGGCGCGCGGGAGGTGGCGGCGGCCGCTGCCGCCACCGGTCAGGTGAGTTTTTGGGACTTTTGGGGGGGGTCCCTCACCGCGGGACATCCCGATCTCGGATGTCCCGCGGTGAGGGAGGTGATCGGCCCGGGAATCTTATAGATTCCCGGGCCGATCACCCCTGGGTGTTGGTCCACTTTAAGGGAAACGCTGCTGGATGTCAGAGAGACAAAGGAGATGTGAACTGAGCAGCAGGAGGGAGCTAACTCCACTGATCTCTGGTAGCTGGAGCCAGCCTGTTACTGGGTGAGCTCTGGAATTGTTTGACTTTTTTTGCTAAAGAAAACATTATTTGTTGAAATGCTGAACTGGAACTGGTGACAGTTCCTATGAATAAAAATTGTGTTTGTGCAAGAACTCTGCCAGTGCCTGAATGTTATAATAATAAAATATAATGATCAAATTTTTCATATACAGGGTTTTATTCCCATCAAATAATTAAACTACCTGGAGGTATTCTTCGTGTCTGTACTGCATCTGCTGGTGCTGTAGATATCTTAGTAGCTCACAAGGGATTTCCAGCTGATCAATAAGATGAATCTTTCCATTTTTTCGGAGACACTTCCTAATCACTAAACGGCACTGAGACATCAGAGACCTGGGCAAAGCTGCATAAGAAGGTTTAACAACTTTATTAGAAAAAATTACAAAAATATTCATCACTGTGTGTTATCGACTTTAAAACGATTTACAACATATTAACAGTAAGGTGGATTGTGCCTGCAACAGCACAAGAAAAAAACACAGTGCTTTTAGAGAGGACCTAATGTTACAAAATACTTTTTTAACCAATTCTAAAAATCCATATAAATAATCTGGATGGTGGGATGAGAGGTCACTTATACCCCCGGCATCAAGAAATATCCAGCAGAATATAGCAGAAATTAAAGCCTCGCTTTGCAGAACATATGCAAGGAATTTATCTAAAGTTTCCAATGTGGCTAGGCACCATAATAATTGCCATGCTGATCAACCGCCCAATTTCATGGTTAATGTCATACAGGAACTGGGCCCCGGGGTGGTGACCTTTATAAAAGGCTATTACAATATGAGGCACGCTGGATTTTTTTGTTGTTACCTCTGGAGTAAATAATTATATATATATATATATATATATATATATATATATATATATATTGCACTTTTCATTGGTAGGTAAATAATCTAGCATGTCTCATATATTAGGCATTAATATGGCATGGGCTAACTTGAGGTTTAGAGTGCCATGGCACTTATAATTGTACACACTGCATATACATATACCAGTGTGTGTATATGTATATATATCTATAAAATTTTGTTCACGGTTAATTTTTATTCATATGACTATAGTTCATTATTGATTTTTTTTACCTATTTTGATCTATACAAGATGTTTAGAATATATGTATTATTATGTCATTTTTTTTATTTCTTTGTTATATTTGCTAAACTGCAGGTGACTGTTCCTTGGGTGTGTCTCTAGGTTTCTCGGGTTCCCCTAGTGTGTGTCCTGGTTTCGCTGTCCTGGCCCTGAACTCGTTTTGCATGGGTCCTTTTTTCCCTTGGTGGGGGCTGGGGCCAGGTGACATGGCCACCTACATTATACTTGGTTGCTGCTGGCTGCATTTGTTTCTATGATGAGGGTTAACAATTGGAATTCCTTGACTGGGGGGGCAGCGCTTTTGGATCAGGTTAGCTGATGCTTTGTTCAATTTAATATTATATACAGTGGGAGGACAGGAGGGCCCTACTATCTATGATTAAGGACTAGACAGTTTTGTCCGAAATGTGTCAGGGGACCTTCCTATCCATCACCCAGGTCTGAAGTCATGCACTGATTTTAACTGCTGCTTGTCTATGCATTGTTTTTGCATTTGTATGGATTTCTACTGGTTTTAATTGCTGAAATAAAGTTGACTTGTTATGCATTATCCCGAGGTGCAGTCACACCTTTCTGCTCATTGCCTTGTTGAATTGAGACAATCCCGGCCCACGCACCTGGTGCGTCTTCAAAGGAAGTAGAGTGATACCATTCATCTTTTGCTACAAAGAGTGAAGTGTCTGAGCCTGGGATTGGAGGGGGGGGGGGGTGAGGGGAAACATTGGCACTTGGGATGCCCAGAATAAGTGTGGTGGTGGGCAAAAAGCATGGTGGAGGTCCATCGTAAGTACCGGTAACTTTATATTTATAGCTGCCCTTCCTTGTTATGAAGTGGTGGAGGACCCCAAACTGTGGAGGCCTGGGGCAGGAGCCCACCTTCACCCTTCCTTTATTCTGGCCCTGGAACTGCTCCCCCTTTGCAGTCATCAGTTGCAATCTACACACTTTTTTATTTATTGGGTATTTTAGGTGTTGGATCACTTTAATTTTAATATACAGTCTATTAATAATAGTAAGATTATTGTCAATCTGTGATGCTCCATAATGGTGCCACCGTTCCGCCTTTGATTTACGTAAAGTGGAACAAAACCCAGGATTTTGACCCTTGAGACTTGTTCTGTTCTCTGTGGGCATCCCGTTTGGGGATGCCCTGCTGTCTGAAACCCCCAGTTAAACTTACCTATTCTCAGTCAAATAGCTCTCATTGACTATAATGTTCGCTACAGCTGGGAAAGGAGCCCGCGCTCCCCATTAACAATGAGAGGCGCGCATGCGCCGTTGGACCATGGAAAGGTGTGTGTACAGATATCCAGGGGGGGGGGGAGCCAGAAACCGGCCCTGGAATCTTTCAGATTCCGAAACGGCCGCTGGTGGATTTTGTTCTGCTTTAATGTTAGTTTTAAGCTTGAATATCATAAATAAACCTGCTAGGATTTTTGAATTAAGAATACAATTCTTCAACTGGCAACAGTCATACCTCTTTCTATAGCCAGAAAGTCTCCAGCTTCATTATTCACACGAGATAGTTTCTCTTCTATAAAGGGGGAATACATATTGGCCCCAAAATCAATGAGCAGTTTCACAAATGGGGTATCATAATCCATGGTAAGACACGCCTCCAGTAATGATCTGGGATTTGGGTTTTTTAGTAAAAAATCTGAATCAGGACAATTATAATCCGGGTCAGCACCGTAAAGCAATAGAGTTCTGAAACCCGCCAGGTCACCCATATATGCAGCAAAGTTTAAAGGTTCCCCAAAGTAGCCATTAAATGACTCTGAATCGATGTTGGGATCTGCCCCGTATTCCAGCAGCAGGGTAAGAACGTCCAGACCACACTCACACTGAATGGCTCTCCCAACCGGGTAATAATGACCGTTCCCGTTAGGGTCAGATCCAGCCTTCAAAAGCTCCCGAACACATTCCAAATGGTTATATCGGATGGCAATATCTAAGCCATAGGACAGCAGCCTTCCTTCACTGTCACCAATCAGTTTCCTGGCTTTAATCACACAAAGCAAGCTTCGCAGTTCCTCTGGCTTGTTTGCCTGTATGACATTCCGGACCTTTAAAGTAAAAGCAGCCTCTTGGTCCTCATACCTCTTCTTACCCCTGAAAATATTTAACATGATAAAAGACCTGAGCTGGGTGACAGGAGCCTCTAATATCCAGGTGAGGGTGAGTGATGCTTAAACAGCAAAGTAATGCACAGATCTGACCTTTATGCAGTCTGATGGGATTAAGCAATGTGATCAGTCAGGTTCGTGTCATCAGAACGTTCCTCTTTCCAAGGGCACTGCAGATTTTCTTGTTTACAATCTCTGTTCATTTCTACTTCCCGAATAGACCTTTCATGACATCACAGTCACGTGACCGATGTTAACTATTTCCTTAATGGGAGGGGCGCATAGGAGCAGCTACAAGAAGAGCTCATTCGTATGTTACACAAGGATACATTGGATTCATTCTCAAGTATGTGTTTGCGGATTGGCTACAAATCTGCTAATCTATCTATCTCTATATTGTGACTCTCTGCACAGGAATAAGCTTGTTGCTACTGAAAACTTAAATAGTTTGAATTATTTATTTGGATGCCTGTTCTGGGTTAGAAGCTATTTAAAGTGGACCAAAACACGCGCCAATCGATTACCTCCCCCTGGGGCATCCAAAATCGGGATGCCCTACTGTGTGAAACCCCCCAAGTCGCCTTATACACCTACCTTGTTTCCTAGTCCAAAGGCGCATGCGGGAGCCGCTGCCGCATACCCGCTATACCTCTAGCAGGGGGTGTGCCCGCTCCAGGCATTTGTGAATGGCCAGCGTGGGCACGCTCCCTGTTAGAGAGAAGCAGGGGATGCTGCTGCCAGCGCGCTCGGAGCCGCTGGCCTTAGACGAAGGCTTACAGGACGTGACGTCAGCAGCTCCAAGCTGAAGAGCGCCTGCACATGCGCCGTAGAACCGGCAAGAAGTGAGTTGGCATCAGCGATCTGGGGGTTTCACACACCAGGGCACCCCCAATCGGGGAAAGGACCAAAACCAAGCGTAGTCAAAATCCTGGGTTTTGGTCCACTTTAAAAAGATGCAAGAGTGGTCAAATCTCAGACAGCTAACACCCGTCAGTGGATCCAAGTTACACTCCTTGGGGCATCCCAAATTGAGATGCACTACTGTGTGAAACCCCCGGATTGCCAGTTCCACTCACCTCCTGAAGCCCTCGTTGTGTCTCCGGCCGCATCCCCACTCACCTCTAGCTGTTCGCACGCCCAGCCTTTCTGAATGGGCATGCCATGGCCGCAAGGTGAGCAGGGGATGCGACTGGCTGCGCTGCTCGGCACCCACTCTTGCCTAAGTCTGCGCTGTAGGAGTGGAAGGAAGGTGAGTGAAACTGGCAATCGGGAGGTTTCACACAGTAGTGCATCTCAATTCAGGATGCTGCAACACAGAGGAACAACAGGGGAAAGTGAAATTCCTGTGTGTTGTTCCTCCTTAAAGGAGCTCAAGCGTGAAATGCTCTAATATGAAAAATGGATATAAAAATGCTGGCTAGTGAGAGGAAGAGTTACTTATATATCCCAACTGAAAAATATCAAGCTTGTGGTTGTCTTCTACTGGTACAAATAAGATCTAGGAATAACTTGTGTAGCGTTCTACATTTATTCCAGCACAGGGGGCAGGTTGTTAGTTGAGTAGTTCACCCCTGAAAAAGCAGAGTGCACTGTTCAAATGTTCTTTCCCCAGATTCTTCTTCCTTCCAGTAAAAGAAAGAAACAAGCTTGGCTGGAATTTCATGCAGAGTGTATTCATTGCAGGTTGTATAAGTAACCCCCCTCTTGCTCTTTAGCATATTTATATGTATTTAATACTGGATAGTTCTCCTTTACATAAAGTATACTTTTGGAGTAAGGAGTGCACATTTATATTGTTTTAGGTTTGTAATAGAGCAGAACAAAAAATATATTATTTGCGCTTATCAGATCACTAAAAGTGGACCAAAACCTATGGCCTTCGGCCCTGGAGTCTATAAGATTGATTCCCCCCCCCCCCCCCCGTGGAATCCAGAATTGGAATGCCCCGCTGTATGAAACCCCCCAGGTCCCCTACTACACTCACCACCTTCCCCGGTTCAACAGCACATGCTTGAGCAGCTCCGAATTCCCTCTATTCTTTTAGCAGGGCTTGTTCCAGCGTCAGGCATTTGTGAATGGCCAGTGCAGCCAATCTTCCTGTTGGAGGGTAGGGCGGATGCGGCCGCTGGTGCGCTTGGCTGGACTCGGCTCTTTAGACGAACCTAGCTGAGGTTGCGTCAGCGCAACCAAGTGTGCTGATTGGACGGGAGGCCGTGCATACACTGCAGGGCCAGGGAAAGGTGAGTTTGGGCGACCTAGGGGTTTCACACAAGGAAGCATCCCAGATTGGGGGGCCCTGGGGGCTAGTACTAAAATCAAAGATAGTCAAAATCCTGGGTTTTGGTCCACTTTAAGTCCAGAAATTTGGTCAGAAATGTTCTATCTTCCATGTAGTTTAGTTCCTCTTTAGGGATATTGAAAAGATCAGAGCAAATTAGGGAACATCAAAAATCAATTCTTCCCCCTTTTATAAAACTCTTCCTTGTGTTGTTTCCTCACAAACATGTGAACCCACCACTGACACACTCACTTACCAGAAACATACCTGTTTGGATAGAAACTTGGCATGTACAAATAATTATCACTCCCAAATATGCAGGTGTGGATTGGATATATTGTCAGCTGAGCTGAAATTAAAATTATTGTTTTTAGGGAAACTTTGTACAACCAAAGAATTCATTGAGGGATTACTTCCAGAAAACTGCACCCACGTCAACAAGCCTGGTACGCCTAGAAAGCTTGAGGTGAGTACTTCTAGAGAATATATAGGTGCGCATAGCATAGTTGTATTTAATCTAAAAACCTCTTATAGCTCTGTTTCAGTTTGGGGCAGTCTCCTGGGCAGGAAAGGATGTCTACCAATACATATGTCATACTGTTGTAACCGGGAGAAATGGGGATTTCACACACAATAAGATTTATTGACAAACTTAATTTTTTTATTACAAAAAAACACTACAAATTGTAAAAAAATCTACTTTTTTGATTTTTTTTGCACAAATTTCACCCAAAAATTTTGAATGACATGAAATGACAAACAAGACATTTCATGTTAAAGCCCAGACTCAGACCCAGAAAAAAAAACAATATATGATTTTCCTGGGAAATCCCTTAATCACAGTTGAACATGTGTAGCCCAAAACAGTAAAATATGGCCTGGCCACAGAGGGTGACAAAATCTCCAGGTAGGCTTGCAGAGAAAGGGTTTATCCACCGGTGATGGGAAATTCTTTTATTCTGGAATGTTCTGTGCATTTGGCTGCTTTACAACTCACAAGGGCATCATTTCTTGTCCAGAGCCTTGGCAGGGCAAAGTTTACATTTAAACGTGTTTTTTTTTTTTTCAAATGGTGGTTGCCATAGCAACCTGTGCTACTACCAGGGCCTTGGCAGGGCAATGTTTACATTTAAACATGTTTTAGGTCATGTGACCCAAGCTGAAAGGTATAAATAGGCTGGTGGCAGCAGTCCGGAAACAATTGTATTTTAGCGCCGTGCAGCACCTTTTGAGGTGCAGGACTGTGGGTGAGGGGCACCCCAGATCAGCACCCCACCCGTCTGCCAACACACCACCCAATAAAAACAGAAAGGGAGGTGGATGTTTGCGCTATGTGAGAGTTTTTCGGCAGACTCCACAACGGATGTTCCTGTGGGAGAAAAGAAGACCTGCCATCAGGGGGAGCACCAACGCCCCTGACCCTGCCCCCGCTAATGGTGAGAGCTCCTTCAATATGGACAGCAGGGCTGTGCCACCAGCATCCGACAAGGCCCTCCACACCTGGGAGACTGCACCAAAGACATCTATTAGCAAGGGTGGCCTGTCATCCTTACAGGCCATTGAGGTCTACAGTCCTAGGAACAATGTGTCCTCACTCCTAGAAGACATGGAGACCCCCAGTCCTGGGCAAATTGTGATGTTCCACCCAGACTTCCCATCAAGCTATCCACTGGCAGCAGCTATTCTAAGTATGTCACACACCCCGCTTCAAGATATCTATAACATGTGGGTAATACCGACCTGAAGTGGGCGTTCCTGCAGAGATGACAGCAAAAAAGAAAGCCCCTCCCTGATCCACAAATACCTGGGACCTCCCACTCATTACCCAGTTTTCCATCTCTGCAGACGGCGAGCAAGTCAGAAGATGATGGCTCCTCCTTGCACAGGGGGATTTCATGTAGCCGGGATGACTCCCGGCCCACTATTCATTTATTTCCGTTTGGACCTTTTTTTCCCCAGAAATCCATATGCCTTCCAGCCTCGGCTGAGGGTCCAGGCGAGGGTATATCGGCACCTTAGGTGCTCAAGAGCTATGCTCCACCGTGAGACCCTATATGAGAGGGTAGGCGGTTGCTCCGGGTTGGTGACCCCGGTTTGGGATGCCCTGTCCCTTAATTAACATTCTGTGGCCCTCCCAGGATCCCCTTTCCACAGGTGGGGTTGGGGAGTGTGGGTCCCTTCTTTATTTAATCCCTAACTTGTTCCGTTCTGGGTGTTGTGTAATGTCTCTTTAATTGTATCACCGCCGCAGCCGTTGTACAGGGCCTGTGCGGTGCTGGACCTGTCTTTTTTCCCCCATCTTCCCTCAGCTGGTGTTTCACTTTTATAATGGCGGAGGTATTTACCTCACGCCATGTATACTGTCCTTCTGGAGGGGGGGGGGGGGGGCGGGTCCGGACCGTCGGCGCGGGGCCGGGGCTCGTCCCTCCTGTTTCGCATGTTTGAATGTGTGTGTGGCTGTGTCTTATACTGAGCCGGGCGCGGCGGCCGCACTTTACACTGCGGCGCCGGCCGGCTCTTGGCGCCTTTTTCTGTGAGGAGATTCTCCTCACGCTTGACTGGGGGGGCGGGGCCGGTGTGGCGGAGCTCTGCCTGTGTGAGAGAGGGGAAGGGGGGCGTTGCTCGGCGTCCCGCGCGTCCCGCGCTGACCACGCCCCCTTCTCCCCTTCTGGCTGCAAGCTCCGGTGGATTACCTCACGGTCGCCATTACTTGCTGTCGGTTCTGTAAGTGGCCTCTGGCCTTCTCCTTTTTGCTCATCCTCTGTATGTAAGAGTGTCTGTGCTTTCATTAGTCTTATTAGCCCTTCCTTTCTGTCTTCCAGGTGGTGGTTCAGGAGGTTCTCCATTAGCATTTAGGGGGTCTCTCCCGATCCTTAATCACTGGGTTCATTATTGTCCATAAATCCTCCCACTCGGGACATTAAAGGGGCATCCCGGGTTGTCTAGTGGCATAATTCCCTGGGTCATTGCGACTATTCCTATAAAAGTTCACCTTATGGAGGCATCCCCGGATACTGGGCTCGGGGCCCCCTCGGGGCATCCCCGAAAGTGTATGTTGTGTGGGGTATCCATTTCTGGGGACGATGTACTTCTGTGTATTCCATGTGCACAGCAGACTATTACGCGGCAGTCCGAACCCCAGGCGTCTGGGTCTGAACCGCCGGTCGCTTCATCTCCTCCTCCCACCTTGACACGCAACCCGTGTGACGTTGTCATGGGCCGGGAGCTGCAATTTGAGATGTGTGCAAGATTGGCTAACCTTGAAAAAATTATCTCCAGCTCGGTTGCCCGTAAGGCCCCGACTAAGAGAAAGCATTTGTCGCTGGCTCCGCTGGTGGAGGACCAGGAGGATGTTAATAATCTGGATTGGTCTGATTATTCCCCGCTAGAGGAAGGGGAAGTTTATGAGGATTCTGATATTTCGGACGATGAGCAGTCCTTTGGTGCTGATGCTGAGCTTGGTGACTTGGGGAGATCCTCCGATACTCCTCACGCTCTGGCTCTGATGTTAGAGGTTCTGAATATTTCTCCTCCTGAGGAGGTGTCACAGCAGAAGGGTGAATTGTTTGAGGAATCCAGGCCGCGCTTGGAATTCCCTACACAACGGCATTTTGACAAAATCATTGCTAAGGAATGGGACAGGCCGGCTCGGCTCCCTGGCATCCCTCAGGGGTGGGATAGGAAATATCCCTTTCCTTCGGAGGCGATTAAGCGCTGGGCATCTCCCCCCGAGGTGGATGCCCCGGTGTTGGGGTTGTCCAATTCCTCGGTTTTAAATAGACCTGATTGTTCCATTCTCAAGGATGGAGAGGATAAACGTATTGACCAGATGGCTTGTCATGGTTTCGCTAGTGTTGGGTCAGCTATGCGGCCCGTTTGCGCCTCGGCTCTAATGGTGTTGGCTGCCAGGTCCGTGGTCAGGGACCTGTTGACTTCTTCCGGGCTGCGTCCTGGTAGTGCTGAGTTCCTTAGCCTTAAGCGGTGTGAGTTGTTTTTATCCTTTGTGTTGACAGCCTTGGATGACACTTTGATGATGTGTGGTAGGACATCGGCTCTGCTGGTCACTATTCGGCGCTCGGTTTGGCTGCGCCAGTGGGCGGCAGATTTTATGTCCAAGAAGTCGCTAACGGCTCTGCCTTTAGTTGGATTACGGCTTTTTGGAGAGACATTGGACTCTGTTACCAAGGGTGGTAGGTTACCCCAACGCAAGAAACAACGCCGCCCCTTTCGAGGGGCGCCTTCCTTTACCCCCTCCTTTCGTGGGGCCAGATCTGGCAGGGGATTTGCATTCCCCTCTTCCAGAGGAGATTCTGGGAGCAGGGGCAGAGGACGTGCCCGTCCAGGATACAGTTGGGGCTCTAAGCCCAAGCCGGCTGCCAAGCCGGCTCAGCAATGAGGGGGCGCCCTCACCCATGCGGGTGGGGGGACGGCTGCGACACTTCTCCCAGATCTGGGATCAAGAGGTCTCGGACAGATGGATCCGGGAAGTGGTGTCTTCCGGTTACAAGCTGGAGTTCGAGCTCCGCCCCCCTTCCAGATTTTTCAGGTCTCGGATGCCTTCGGAACCTCTAGCGGCGCAGGGGCTCCTGTTGGCAGTACAGAACCTTCTGGATATGGCTGTCATTTGCCCAGTGCCCCCTTCGGATCAGGGCAGGGGTTTTTATTCCAATCTGTTCACGGTACCCAAGAAGGACGGATCGGTCCGACCCATCTTGGATCTGAAGTTTCTCAACAGGTTCATCCGGCCACGGAAATTCCGCATGGAAACGCTACGTTCGGCCATTCACTCTCTTCGTCAGGGAGACTTTCTGACGTCCATAGACATCAAGGATGCTTATCTACACGTTCCAATTTTTCCAGCACACCAGAGGTTTCTCAGGTTCGTGGTGGAGGATCGGCATTTTCAGTTTGTAGCACTCCCTTTCGGTCTCACCTCGGCTCCTCGGGTGTTCACCAAGGTGCTAGCGGGGGTGATGGCTCTGCTAAGGGTTCAGGGTATCCGCATTGTGCCCTATTTGGACGATCTTCTGATCATGGCCTCTTCTTTCAACCAAGCGGAGTTGGACACCAGAATGGTGGTGTCCACCCTGGAGAGGTTCGGTTGGGTGGTCAACCACCCCAAGTCTTCTCTCTTTCCGTCCAGAGTAGTGACCTTTCTGGGAATGTCTCTGGACACTTCGCAGGCCAGGGTATTTCTGCCCCAGGCCAAGATTCTTTTGATTCAGGAATTAGCTCGGCTTCTCTTGTCGGCCCCTCGTCCGGCCATCCGGCTAGGGATGAGGCTGGTGGGGTTAATGGTGGCCTCATTCGAGGCAGTTCCCTTTGCGCAGTTTCATACAAGGACGCTTCAGCTTCATCTGTTGAAGGTTTGGGACAAGTCTCCTCTATCGTTGGATCAGTCCTTCCTGATGACTCCCCGAGTTCGTCGATCCCTGCAATGGTGGCTGGGGTCGGTCAATCTGTCGAAGGGCAGATCTTTTCTGGCTCCGTGTTGGGAAACAGTCACCACGGATGCCAGTCTGTCAGGTTGGGGGGGTGTTTGGAAGGACCTCCAGTTTCAGGGTCTGTGGGGCCCGCAGGAGGCTCACGAGCCCATCAATGTTCTGGAGTTGAGAGCCATCAGGTTGGCTCTGTTTCGCTTGACTCATCAGTTGAGAGGCCTGCCAGTTCAGGTCCGGTCGGACAACAGGGCGGCGGTTGCTTACATCAATCACCAGGGGGGGACTCGCAGCAGGAGTGCCCTCAGGGAAGTGTCTTTGATTCTGGACTGGGCGGAGAGTCACGTCCCGTGTATCTCAGCAGTCTACATTCCGGGAGTGGAGAACACGGAGGCGGACTTGCTGAGCAGAGCCTCCTCTCGTCAGGGGGAGTGGTCTCTCAGTCCCACGGTGTTTCATTCGATATGTCTCAGGTGGGGGTTCCCAGCGGTGGACCTCTTTGCCTCTCGTCACAATCACAAGCTTCCAGTCTTTGTGTCTCTCTCGCAGGATCCTCTGGCTCTGGCAGTGGATGCCATGTCTCTGAACTGGAGGGATCTGGGGTTTCTTTACCTGTTCCCTCCGTTTCCAATGGTAGCCAGAGTGGTGCGCAAGCTGACTCTGGAGGGCGCATCGGCGATTCTGGTGGCACCAAGGTGGCCAAGGCAGGTTTGGTTCGCAGACCTGGTAAGACTGGCAGAGGATCAGTTCGTTCTGCCTCTACTGCCGGACCTGCTCACCCAGGGTCGGCTGCGCTATCCCAATTTACCTTCGCTAGCTTTGACGGCGTGGCTGCTGAAACCGCCATCTTGAAGGAAGAAGGTCTTTCTGACGCGGTGGTTCAGACTCTTATTAGCGCCAGGAAGCGCTCTTCCTCTACTATTTACTATAGGACTTGGAGGTCCTATATTGACTGGTGTGAAAGTAGGTCTTTCTCTTGTCGGGAGTTCTCCATTTCCAGAATCCTGGAGTTTCTTCAACATGGTCTGGATCTGGGGCTTCAACTTAGTACCTTGAAGGGGCAGGTTTCTGCCCTGGCAGTGTTCTTTCAAAGGTCCTTTGCACTTCATCCCTTAGTCAAGACCTTTTTCCAAGGAGTTGCGCATGTACGGCCTCCCAGGAAGCCTTTTGTTCCAGTTTGGGATTTGAACCTGGTTCTTTCTGCTCTTCAGGGTCCTCCGTTTGAGCCCTTGAATGAGGTTGCTTTGTCTTCTCTTACTCAAAAGGTGGCCTTTTTGGTGGCTATCACTTCAGTTCGGCGTGTTTCTGAGTTGGCAGCTTTATCCATTAAAGCTCCGTACTTCGAAAGGCATCAGGATAAGTTTGTCTTTCGTTTCAAGCCGGATTTTCTTCCTAAGGTGGTCTCTGCTTTTCATCTGAATCAGGACATTGTTCTGCCTTCTCTATGTCCTAATCCCAGCAACGACAAGGAAAGGGCGCTGCATTCCTTGGATGTGGTTCGTGTTGTGAAATATTATCTGGTGGTTACGTCTTCCTTTCGTAAGACTGATGCTTTTTTTGTGGTGCCTTTTGGGCCTAGGAAAGGTTTGGCTCCTGCCAAATCTTCCATTAGTAAATGGATTCGTCAGGCCATCATTGGGGCCTATTCTGCCAAGGGGAGGAGTCCCCCTTTTCGTGTTACTGCTCATTCTACTCGTGCGGTTGGAGCGTCCTGGGCTTTCCAGCACCAGGCCTCTGTTGAGCAAGTTTGTAAGGCCGCTACTTGGTCCTCTGTTCACACTTTTTCCAAGTTTTACAAGGTTGATGTTCGGGCCTCAGCGGATGCTGTTTTTGGCCGCAAAGTTCTACAAGCTGTTGTGGTTTAAGTTGTGCATTGTTGCCTTGTTTTGGATCCCCGCCCTTTTTATGGACACTGCTATTGGATGTCCCACATGTTATAGATATCTTGAAGCGGGGTGTGTGACATACTTAGAATAATACCATTTTGTGAAATACTCACCTGTAAAATGGGTATTATAAGTATGTCACACACCCCGCTTCACCCGCCCTTCTTGTATTCTGGATCCTTTATTTTGTGAACTTTGCGTTGTTATGATTTATATTTGCCTCTTCCTGGTCCCTTACCTTACTGCTTCTATATACTGGGTAATGAGTGGGAGGTCCCAGGTATTTGTGGATCAGGGAGGGGCTTTCTTTTTTGCTGTCATCTCTGCAGGAACGCCCACTTCAGGTCGGTACTACCCACATGTTATAGATATCTTGAAGCGGGGTGTGTGACATACTTATAATACCCATTTTACAGGTGAGTATTTCACAAAATGGTATTTTTCTGACCTAGGTCACAGCTTGTCCATCAAGCCATCCAGTGGCAGCAGCTTTCCTTACCTCGGTCACAGCTTGTCCATCAAGCCATCCAGCGGCAGCAGCTTTCCTTACCTAGGTCACAGCCTGCCCATCAAGCCATCCAGCGGCAGCAGCTTTCCTTACCTCGGTCACAGCCTGCCCATCAAGCCATTCAGCGGCAGCAGCTTTCCTTACCTCGGTCACAGCCTGCCCATCAAGCCATCCAGCGGCAGCAGCTTTCCTTACCTCGGTCACAGCCTGCCCATCAAGCCATCCAGCGGCAGCAGCTTTCCTCACCTCGGTCACAGCCTGCCCATCAAGCCATCCAGCGCCAGCAGCTTTCCTTACCTCGGTCACAGCCTGTCCATCAAGCCATCCAGCGCCAGCAGCTTTCCTTACCTCGGTCACAGCCTGCCCATTAAGCCATCCAGCGGCAGCAGCTTTCCTGACCTAGGTCACAGCATGCCATCCAGCAGCAGCAGCTTTCCTGCAATGCCTGTCCTGGAACATGGACATTGTACTAAGAAGTGTAGAGCTGCCTTCAAGCAGCACAGAGCAACAGGTCCCTTGGACCCTGCAATCAATCTTTTTCCATAAATTATGATGAAGGAAGAAAACAGAGGAACAGCCATAATAGAGCGTAAGATCTGGACTTAGTGAGAAGCAGCCCCTTCTGTACTCATCTGCACGCCATGTTGAAGAAACAACATTAACAGCAATAAGCTGATAAGGTTTCTTCTGCAGAAAGAAGCCATCATCTGCCAGGCCCACGCCAACTGCCTGAGAGACATCAGACTCTTTCCTAACAGCAACTGAGAGGCTCTAGAAGCTGGAAAAGCCTACCCACCATTCACCATGAATATTTAGCAAGGATGTGCTCATCCAGTCAATATATAGCAGTCAAGGAGGTGCTAGAGGGGTGTGACCACACTTCATAGACAAATAAGAAATGTAACCCTCTGCACACTCATACTATTAAAAAACCTAGCTATTGAGTGCGCATGCGCGCGGCGCGATGATGGCGGCGGCCTGAAGGAGCTCCGTGCCCGACCGAAAGGAAGAGGGGCGTGCGCGCTGCTAAGCGCCTGGATTGGATGCCCGAGAGCGGAAACCTCTGGCGGAGCATTGCGAGGAGGCGGGCGGCAACGGGCATCTGCTGCGGAGACCGGCGTCGGTGTTTTCTACAAGGGGTGCAGTGTTGGCTGCGGCCTGTGTGGAGCTTCGTGCCTGCCAGCTGAGAGGTGGGGCTGTGCGCGCCCGGGAGAATTTTGCTTTGCTGCGTATCCATGAGTGTCTGCTGAGGAGTGCTGGTGAGGTGAGCGGTGGTGTGAGGAAGCGGTGGAGAGTGTCATTGACATTGCTTGGAGTGTGTCCTGTGTCTGTGTTGGAGGGGAGGGAAGGCAAGATGGCGGAGGATCTCATGCCTGAAGATATTGAGGCAATAGAAAGCAGTGAAGCCTCATTCCTTGAAGAAGAGAAGGGAAGGTCTGCATTTCCCAGCTCTGTGTCCCAGCTTGATGTAAGTCCTCCCTTACTACATCGTATAGAGTGTATGTTACAAACAGCCTTATCCTCTAATACTAAGCTGATTAAAGAGCATATGTCTAAAGAGATGGAGAAAGTCGCATCCAGCCTGACCACCCTAGAGGTTAAAATGAGTGATGTAAAGATCGCCCAGGAAGTATTGGACTCTGAAGTTGCCTAATTAAAGATGGAAAATCTCTCCCTTATTGCTAAGATGGAGGATATGGAAAATAGGGATCAACGTTCTAATTTGAGGTTTAGAGGCATTCCTGAACATATAGAAGATGTTAAAGGGGCAGTAACGGCGTTGTGTCAAGAATTGGTCCCAGGGCTATCGGCGGAGAGACTTGAACTGGACCGGATCCACAGAACCCTGGGTCCCCGAAGACAACCCAGTGACCCTCCCCGGGATATAATTGCCAGGTTTCATTTCTATGCTTCTAAAGAGATGATTCAGAAAGCGGCGAGGCAACTTTCTGACCTTTCGTTTCAGGGTCACAAATGTCAGATTTTTTCGGATTTATCTGCCGCTACGATGGCCAGGAGGCATGAAATGAAGCCTTTACTGGGTGTCCTGCAAGAGCACAGGATAAAATACAGATGAGGCTTCCCCTTTCGTCTCACGTTCTCCCATAATGATGCTACCTTTTCTGCAACCAATGTTGAAGAATTGAGAGCTCATCTAGTGTCTGCAGGTTTGTCTAGACCGGCCTCAACGAAGTCTCTGAGGATTACTGAGGACTCTCCCAGATCTCAGAGGGTAGGGAAGCGTCAAAGGCGGGGCGTCCGACCAGCAAGCTGTAGCTCTTCTTTGACCTATGTGGACACCTGAGTTGCGCTTCTTTATGTTCTTTATTTAAGATTTGAGTCCCACAATATGCTGGTAATGGTATAATGATCATCTGTTCCCATTCCGTCATGGGATGTTTTGGTTTTGTAAAGTTATTGTGGTCCTGGGTACCAAGTGGTTTTCCTCGGTAGCAGTACCATAATGTGTGTAGTGATATAGTTCTAAGTTATAGTTAAAATCTGATCCAGGCGAAGATTTTTTATGTTAATTAGTATTGCGCCTTCTTTTCGTCGGCCAATGTATGTCGTACTCCGGTTTAATCAGAGGGGTTACTCCCTGTGGTTATCTTTATTTTTGTTAGTGAATTATTTATTCTAGAGTAAGTGGTTAATTATACAAAATCCTGGTGAACCCAGGCTGACTGACAGTCTCTTATCCACCTTTGTTGGGTGCTGAGGGATTGCCGATCAGGGGGTTGAATTCAATCGGTGAGATTCTCTATTGGTCTTGGTGGGGGTGTATTTTTGGTGGGGTCTCTTTCCAACTGAATTTTTGAGCCCAGTACCTAATCCCCTTACCTACTCTTTCCTTGTCCTTCCTTTCCTTCCCAATTTTTATTTATTTATTTATTTATTTTTTTATTGTAACAATTGAAGTTTGGTAACGGTGTTGTCTTTAAATGTGCAGGGCTTTAATTCACCATATAAACGGTCTACTGCGTTTAGGAGGATTAAGGCCCTGCGTCCTGAAATCATCTGTCTGCAGGAGACGCATTTTTCGAGATCTTCCCAGCCGCGATTCTTGGACTCGGCATTTCCCCAGGTATTTACTGCAAATGCATACACTAAGCAAAAAGGGGTGCTAATTGGGTTCAAAGGGGGGGTCTCATTTCATTGTAGTAAAGAAATTAGAGACGTGGAGGGGCGCTACTTGATTTTGGTAGGGCTGTTACAGGATGTAGAGGTTACTATAGCGTACTATTATGCGCCTAATTCAGGTCAGGTGGCGTTCCTCAAAAGATTTTTTACAAGGTGAACGAGGTGGCGCAGGGTAGTGTGATTGTTTGTGGGGACTCAAACCTAACCCTGAACCCCTATTTAGATAGGCAATCTCTGGCAGGGTCACCAGTTAATGCGCAATACGCGGCTGCCTCATAGCAGTTTAGGGGGTTGCTGGACGAATTCTCCTTGGCGGATAGCTGGCGGGAATTTCATCCGGGAACCCAAAATTACACTAATTTTTCGCATCCCCATAATGTTTGGACTAGGATAGATCATATTTTTTTGTCTCAGAGGGCTGTGGCGGCCGCTAGATCGGTTAGGACTCACCCAATATTATGGTCTGATCATGATTGTGTAGTTTTAAAGCTAGGTCTGTAGACGATCTGGATTTTCTTGGTCCCTTATTACCTCTATCTTGTCAGATCCTGGGGTAGTTATTGAGATCTCTGAAGCCCTTATGGAATATTTTCATGTTAATGAGTCCCCAGAGATGTCGTCTGTTCTTAGCTGGGAAGCCCATAAGCCTTCATTGAGGGGTAGGTTGATTGCGATCGCGTCCAGGAAAAAGAGGGAGCGTAATGTGCACATTGATGAATTGGAAAAAAAGTATTTAGAGTTGGTGGAGGAAGCTAAGCAGAGCAGGTCTTTTGGAATGCGTTCTAAACTACTGGAGGTAACCCAGGAGCTCAATCTGGCTCTTGCTGGTAAGGCAGAGAGGGTGTTGAAGTGGGTGAAGCATCGCTATTATTGTAAGGCCAATAAGCCTGACTCTTTATTGGCTAGGAAGCTTAAAACTCCAGAGCAGGGGTATAGGCCTATTAGACTGAAGAATGAGAGGGGGGAGCTCACTAGTAATCCAGATAAGATAGTTGGGGTGTTTAGGGATCAGTTGTTGAAGTTGTATTCTTGCTATGATCCGCCCAAACCTGAAGAGGTGAGCGAATATTTGGATGGTGTTGTTCTGCCTAGCTTGCCTGTGCAGTTGGGGGACTCCCTGGAGGAAGGATTTAGTGTGGAAGAGGTCAAGAATGTGATTAATAAATTAATGCTCAATAAGCGGCCGGGACCGGATGGCCTCCCGGCGGTCTATTATAAGACTTTCAATGATATTCTTGCTCCCAAATTAGCTGCAAGTTTCAATGGAGTGCGCTCGGGGTGTTCTTTTTCCAGGGAGTCCCTCACCGCTTCAATCAGTATGGTCCCGAAGCCGGATGCGGATCATACGGTGTGGTCCAATTTTCGGCCTATCTCGCTCATAAATGTAGACATGAAAATATTAACAAAAATTTTAGCGGATAGGTTATCGGAGTTTATGACACAGTTGATTCATCAGGTCAGGTGCGATTCATTTCTGGCAGGCAGGCAGGAGACAATATCAGAAAAGTGATCCAGTTAACCCATTTTGCTAAAACCACCCAGACTCCTGCGATGCTTCTCTCCTTGGATATCAGGAAGGCATTTGATACGGTGTCGTGGGAGTATATGTTTGCTCTTCTGGATCGATGGGGTTTTGGGCCTAAATTTGTAGGGGTTTTAAAGAAGATATACTTGTCACCGAGGGCTTTTGTTAAGTACAACGGTTTTAGGTCTGGGGAATTTCCTCTTCAGTATAAACTGAGCCTTTTTGCGGACGATGTGCTTTTGGTGGTTTCGGACCCAAGTTTATCCCTTCCCGGTATATTGAAGAAGTTAAAAGAGTTTGAGTTGGTTTCGGGTCTCCAGGTAAATACGGCCAAATCGAAAGCCATAAATATCAGCATTCCCCCTGAAGTTTGTGATTAGGATTAAAGTATCTGGGTTTTAGATTGACTGTTGATTATTCCTCTCTTTGTGCGGCCAACTACATTCCTCTGAGACAGAATCTTTTTGGACTTTTGGATAAATGGAAAGGATATGGTTTGTCCTGGTTTGGTAGGATGGCAGCAATAAAAATGTCCTTTTTGCCAAAGTTTCTATATTTAGCAAGAACGTTGCCTGTTAAATTTTCACGTGGCTATCTACAAGGGCTGCAAAACAAAATGTTTGTGTTTATATGGGGGCTAAGAGGCCGAGGATAGCTAGGAATATTATGCTACGCTCCAGATTCCAGGGGGGATTAGGGGTGCCTAGCCTCAGTATTACCAGCCAGCCCAATTAGGTCAGGTCATGTCGTATTATGCGACAGTGGATGTCCCTCTATGGGTTCAGATTGAATCTGAGTTATGTTGTCCGTTATCCTGTGCAGCCATATCATGGGTCCCCCATAAGGACAGAGGTAATGTGGGCAATTATTGCTCATTCCTTGGAACTCTGGGATAGTCTTAAGAGCTCTCAGGGTCTGGCTTCTCCTCATATGCCGTTGATGCATTTCTGGGGTAACCCTATGTTTCCCCCGGCACTTATGGACTCAGCTAGGTTTGAGAACTGGAAAAGAGCTGGGGTAAATTGTTTACTGGATTGTATAGAAGGAAGTCGGATGGCTGAGTTTCAGGTATTGCAAAGTAAACACCAGTTGCAACCCAGAGACCTTTTTAGTTACTTTCAGATAAGACATTTTGTTAGCTCCATGGTGAGGAAGTCATCGATAAGGTCTCAGCTCATTTTTTTTGAGAGAAGGGGTAGATTTGATCCTTAGGGGTAGGGGATTGGTCTCCAAGATCTATAGAGAATTGAATAGTGTAGGTCAAGGAGTGGCCTTACCATATAGGCAGAAATGGGAAAGAGACCTGGGTGAAGTTAAAGATGCGAAAGATTGGCTGAAGATGTGGCTCACTTCATTTGGCCCAGCGGCTTCGGTTTGGGTGATTGAAGTTAATGTTAAAGTAGCCATGCGATGGTATATGGTTCCTAAACAAGTGGGGCGGTTTGGTATAGGAAATTCTGGACTGTGTTTTAGGGGATGTGATGAGGAGGGGTCGTATTGTCATATTTGGTGGGGCTGTCCCAAGGTTAGGAGTTTTTGGAGGAAAGTCTTTTCTGGTCTTAGTAGAGTATTAGGTAAGCGCATTAATTTGAGTCCTTGGACAGCTCTCCTAAATGGATCAATTGGCCCTACCTCAAGAAATCAGAAGCGCTTAGCATACCATATATTGACGGCAGCTAAATTGACTATTGCAGGGGCTTGGAAAACCCCAGCTCTGTCTTTCAGGGAGTTTAAAAACCGGGTGCATTATATAATATCAATGGAAAAAATATCTGCGATTCAGGATGGGGCACTGGACAGATTTCGGGAGATGTGGTCTCTGTGGACGCGTGAGATAATTGTGTTGAAAGATGTATATTCTTTTAATAGATCTGCTGTTATATGTATTCTAATGTACGTGATGAAAATGATGATACAATGCTGAATAAAAAAATGTAAGTAAAAAAGAAATAAATAAATAAAAAACCTAGCTATTTCTTATTAAAAACATGGACTGTTAGTTAACATAGATTGCAATGAATGTAAAAGCGAGGTTGCCACGACAAGGCCGTCCAATTTATACCCCGTCGCTAAAATTACTAAGCCTAAAAGAGCAGCCATTGCTACTTCTTTAGTTGTGTGTGCACAAGCAATGCAATACATGAATCAGCCTGTCCAAAGACAGTGCAATAACTTAACTTGCTTGCACACACACAATGAAAAATGCTTTATTTGCCTGCACAGTGTTATAATGCAGAAGAGGGGTTTTAGGTAGCCATGCGCTATTCATGGTGCATACACAAATGTACTCATGGGTTTCCCTGAATGATACGCCTCAATGATACGTCTCAACGCATGTGCATGAACAGAGGCGTAGCTAGGCTTTCTGGCTCCTGGGGCAAAGATTCAAAATTATGTCCCCCACCTGTGCTCAGACCCCCCTTTGGTGCCCCCCTGACCTGCTTCATCCTGGGCACGTGACCCCTGCCCCCTCCCAGCTGCGCCCCTGGCATAACCCATGCACCAAAGCCATGAGTACATTTACTCTTACCCCAATATACAGCTAGGATGACCATTTACTGAATCAGTGATTTGTGAATGGTTTAATTGGTAAAAGCCGTAATAGCCAGCTTGGTTATCAATGAAAATGTCAGTCTTTCTGTTTTATTTTAACTATGTCACTAAAATTTCCAAAAAAAGCTTGTTTCCCTCCACAAGAGGCAAACTATCCAGGGTGGCCCCTGGCCCTGCCGATATGCCAGCCCTTATGCCCTTTGGTACTGGTTTGGTGTTCTGTGCCATGGGCATCCCTGGTGGAACCCCTGGCCTATACCGATGGGCTCTTCCACACATCCCAGTGTCCCAAATGGGGGTGTGGGAAATTGGACCGAGTACCGCCAAGCCACCAGGTAATTTTGGGAGGTGACAGGATGGCCCCCTACTCTGGGAACTGGTATAGGGGTCCCTTGGACCTCTTACCTGATTACCCCAAGTGTAAGAAAAAAAACAACACGCAAATACATTTGTTATTCTAAATTTTACTACTTACCTTTCCCCGTTTCCTTTCCCCCGCCAGACGCCATCCCCATCTGCTCTAATGGGTTGGTTGCTGTCAAGCGCTGGGACATCTTTTTGGATGCCCCCTCCGCCAACCTCATTAGGTAGTGTCAGGAGTCAAATTCAGATGGAGAATGAGTGGACACAGGTCTCCCCTTCTTTCATCCTAACTACCAGCCTGGGACTGCCTGTGGGGGCGGGTGGAGAGGCCTTTTATTTAGGGAGGTGGAGCCTCCCTGGGATTATCCCCCACTTATATATACATCACAGGAAGAGAGGTCATGTTGCCTACTTCCCTCTGGCAAAAACTAAATTTTTTTATGGCTTGAGGTGCATACGCGTACGTTATTGATGTATGGAATGTGACAGCAGAATCTAGACAGCTTTAAGTGTATGCTCTTAAGTTTTCAATCTAAGACCTCTTTTTTCCCATAAACAGCTTTATTAAGCTATTTTTCTTTCACTTATTTACAGATAAATATGAAGCAAAGGGCTTGCTTCCAGGCAGCAATGCTGGCATTACCAGTATTAAGTTTGATAGTGCTGTAAGTAATGACTTCAGGTAAGCAAATACTATGAGCCAGGTGGGCAATATGCCTGAACATGGCCATAAGACTGTGTTATCCTGAACAGTTTTTAACAGATTAGTCCTGACTTTTTTACTTCATTGTAGAAAAAAATGATTTTAAGCCAATAATCTGTAAAAGGGACTGTCCGTGTAACTTAAAAAACTAAATCCAAATGCTTGCTCAACTTTTCTCCAACACAACTGTGTGATCCTGCCTTGTTGGGGGGAGGTCGGTTGGTCAGGGATGCTGCCTGTGACTGGACATGATCTTGGGCATTGGTGAGTTTTACACTGCAGTAGAAGGATCACTCAACTATGTGGGAGAAAGGGAGAGTACATTTTTTTTGTTGCCTGGGCAGTTAATAATAATCGGATGAAAACCCACACAGCTCTGGAATCGAAAAGACTCCCGGCTGGCTGCTAGCCTGTCCCCGGGGCATTCTCGCGTCATGCCCTGCTGCGTGACACTCCTGGGCTCACTGGTAAACTCTACTTTTCCGGTGGGATCTGTGAAGCTGTGATCGACAGCCACCGCATCCCCAGCTTCCCTGTGGCCGTGTGTTCTCCCGCTCCCAGTCTTTCTGAATGGCTGGGAACAGGCACAGCAGAGTACTAAGCTGGAGATGCGGCCAGCTGGCTGGCGCTCGTCGCTACGACACTTTTGAAATCAGCCAATCAGCAATCTCAAAGGACCAGGAAAAGGTGAGTGTTTATAGCCCCCCTGGGGAGTTTCACACAGCAGGGCATCCCAGTTCAGGAATGCCTCCAGGGAATGCAAGTGGCCAGCCCTGGAATCTTTGAGATTCCAGGCCAGCCAATGCTGGGTTTTGTTCTGCTTTAAAAGGTCCAACTAGGTAATCTGTAATAATGCAGTAACCATACCACACCTTCACCTTGCTGGCATCTGAGTTGCAGTTCTGGAATATGGCGACACTGAAAGATAATGGGTTCCTGGTCGCTTCATGTTTGATTCGTCTCAAATTATTGTCGGCTCATTTTTTTTTTTTTTTTTTTTTTAAAGCTGCTTAATAACTTCTTACACATGTTGATATGGGTCTTGATCACCTCAGGCCACACCCTCCCACATTACACAAATACACATCTCCTGCTTTGCTTCATCCAATAAGCATTCCAGGTTATACAGCGTGAAGTATAAAAATATGCTGAAAATATTGTAAGGTCAAAATACTCTCTTGCCTAATAATTGTGCACACAGTAAACCTAGATCATAGCAGGATTTGCATAAAGTGACAAGAAGCTTTAGACGCTGTATATGCAACTTAGAAGTAACCTAATGTTTTATGGCATCTTAGAATAATGGCTTAATCTGGAATAAATATGTTGTTTTAGCATTTGTTACCTGGACATAGTGATAAAGTCTTACTGGACAATGCTCGAATTGTATCTGGGAGCTATGACCGCACTTTGGGACCTGCGTAATAAAGTCTGTGAGTATATCAGTACTGACGCTTGTGTATAGTACCTAAATGAACATAATTTAACCCTTTACATGCCAAGCACATAGACTTGTTTTCACATTTAAAGGCATACAGAAGGCAAAGGCAATTGTTAGACATTTTGTCTGGCTACGTTTGGCACTGTCCTAAACTGTTTTCCATTTTTAAATTGAAGAAAAAATGGCCAAGATATCAAGGTTTACAGTTTCCCCTTATGGTTTCTCTGCTGAAGCATGTGGGCGTGGCCCTTGGCTCTGTGATGCTTCATAATTATCAACATAATGGGCGGGATCTGTAAGACAGGCATTCTCATCTCAGCTTATCTCTCTCTCTCCCCCAGTGTCCACAGTTTGATGACATGGAGCTTTAGACCACCAGCTTAGCCCTATTATTGGTGGTTCTATGGCAAAGGAATTCTGGGAAAGGGAAGCCATGATGAGGTGAGCTGCTGAATGACAGTTTATACACTTTGCCTACAGAGTCCCTTTGAAGTGGACCAAAACCCACCACCATCGGTCGGGGAATCTATAAGATTCCCGGGGCGATCGATTCCTCCCCTTCCCGGGGCATTCAAAATCGGGATGTCCCGCTGTGTGAAACCCCCCCCCCAGGTAGCCCCATTCACTTACCTTGCTTCCTGGTCCGACCACGCATGTGCAAGCCGCGGCCACATCCCTGCTATCCCTCTAGCAGGGCGCATGCCGGCGCCAGGCATTTGTTAGAGGGAATTGGGATCCGGTCACCAGCATGCTCGGAGCCACTGGCCTTAGACGAAGGCTTAGACGACGTGACGTCAGCGGCTCCGAGCGCGCTGATTGGACAAGCGTCCGCGCATGCGCCATAGGACCAGGGAGGGGTGAGTTGCGCTCGGCGATCTGGGGGATTTCACACAGCGGGTCATCCCTGATCGGGGTACCCCGGGGAAAAGACCAAACCCCAGGATAGTCAAAATCCTGGGTTTTGATCCTCTTTAACTTGAGACCCCATACCAGTTCACAGAGAAGGAGGATCTGGCAAGTCCCTCCCACCTCATTACCTGCATACATAAAGCCCAGGTGGGTACAGAAGAACCCTGCAACCCATATATGCTATGCAGGCTGGTAACCTTCATGGCCACTCGGCCTCCTCTCCCTGGTTCACCAGCGTCATAGCTGGTGACTGGGCTGGTTTTTCTTGGATTGGGGGGACCCTCCTTTGGAGGGTATGTATGCTAAGCATTGTTATTTTAATTGTCCCTGAGCCTGATTCACCTAAAGCAAAGGACAAGCATAAAGACAAAGACCCCCCTAGGGAGAATCCTAAGGATCCTAAGCCCACTAGGCACTGTGAATCTTGCAGCGTTTCGCTTTCGGATTCCTGGAAGAAGTCTACGTGTCAGTGGGGAGGAGACCTCAGCTATGTACAGGGAGATCCTAGCTATGAGGAACGAGTTTGCTTCATTGTTTAATACAATCCTCTCGGATCAGCTCCTGGGGTATTCACTGCTGACGCACCCACTCCCCAGTCTGATCCCATTAGATCCCATTATTTCACACACAAAGCCTCTTTCCTTAGATGTATCCATACCTGCCATTAATCTACCTGGTCCAGCGTCTGTTCAGCATCTGACATAGTGGAAAAAACTGATGGGGAACTTCCTTCAGCACTAGGGTTTGGAGGGTGAGACATAGGTGAAGATGTGATTTTTGGATTTTGACTATCGGTATTTGATGGTACAAATACCCCCGATCGGGGGACCAAAAGCCAGGATAGTCAAAATCCTGGGCTTTGGTCCACTTTAAGGTTACATTACCCAGCCGTCTTTTTTAGGATTGCTTTTTTTGGTGAAATCACACCCTAGATGAAAGGGTTACGCATACCCTCCAACATTCTGAGACAAGAAGGACATCTGGGAGCTATGATCCTCTGATGAAGGTACCCAGTAGAATCTCAACCCGCTTTCTTGATTAATAAAAAACAGAACAACATCAAATAAAGTGACTGGCGCCCTGTTTATTCTAACCCTCAAGGTCCTGTGTCACCAGCTTGAATTACATCCTCCCCTGTGTCATGTCATGTTTCCCTGCTGCAATGGGTTATGGGGATATAACACACAAAACATTTCTGATTACAGTCATGGCTAGAATGTAATGTATAGTGGACAGTGGTGGAAGTTTTAGCTAATTCATGGTATAGGCATTGTAGTCTTACAGCTGTCTTTTTTCAATGAAAGGTATTTTCAGCCATGCATGTGGCGTTACTTTAATACGTTCTCATATCAGGGGAATATCTTCTCTTAGTACAGATCCCACTGAGATATCACCTAGCCATAGCAACAAATAGCCAAGCAGCAAAATAATGCCTGATTATAAAGCGGCCATGGATGTACGAGCTCTCTGAGACACATAGACAACCTATCAGGGGGAGACACGTATGCTGCATGTTCATGTGGTATTTTTTTTCATTTCGAACTGTCATGTAATATTAGTCCATTTCCCTCTGTCCTGAAAGCAGGACCCCATTTCTACAATGCCACATGTTAACAACCTAACCTCTGTGCTTTGGACACAGAGGCCTGAAAGCTCCTCTTCCTCGGCATGATCTCAGCAGAGTGCCCCCTTCTGATATCAGCACACATGAGCCTGACAGTCCCTCTCCCCCTTTGGACAGTGGCATAACTGAATGTGACGGGTCCCTGGTGTGAATATTAAATGGGGCTCTTTCACGGCTCATACAGTATTTCTTTCTGTCTTTTGACTCAATTGGATGCAGCTAGACAACTAAATGATGAAAAAGCAGAGAAAAATGGTGCTTCCTTTCTCTAAATTAGCCATACTCAAATGGATTCAGACCCCGGAACCAGTCTTCTGGACCCCTTCCCTGACCTGCACTCAGTTGCTTTTGTGTTGCCGTGCTCAGAGCTGCCCACTTGATTGGGAATGTGGTGCTTAGTCTCCCTGCCAGTGTCATGGCTCCCTGGCACCTAGCATGGCAATATGAAGTACTGGATGGGTGGGAAGTGGCATTGCAGGGTACACACAAACTTTTTTTCTCGGTCTCTTTGTCCCATTCGATCCTTTCCCCCCGCCCCAGCTCAGCCCCGTCTATCCCTGTCCCACCAGCTTTGCCCGATCCATCCAATCCATTCCTGTCCCCCAGCTTTGCCCCATTTATCCCCCATCCCCATCTTCCAGGTCTGGCCATCTAGCCATCCCCCCAGCTCTGTCCATCCATCCCTTCTCTCAGCTCTCTCTCCATCCCTCCCTGCCCTTCCTGTTCTGTCTATCCATCCCTCTTCCTTACTTACAGCTTCTCTCCCATTTATTCCTCTCTCCTGAGCCATATGTATCCATCCTTGTTCCCAGACCTTATTGCCAGTAACATTTTGGGCCCTAGTCCACCCCTGTACACAGGCTGCACAGAATGAGGGGGGGGGGGGGTCTGAAGCAGGGCTACAGCTGTAGGTTCTGTGGGGCCCAGAAAATTTTTTAGCCCTCAGCCCGGACCTTCACCTCTCATTGGATGCCTTTAAATGGACCTTTACAAGAGGTGGTTGAGTACCCCTGCTCTAAATGTTGCCAAAAGAGCACAAATATGATAAATGTGGAGGAGCAACAGTAACGGAGCCCCCAACTTTCTGGGCCCGCTGCAGTCGCACCCACTGCACCCCCTCAAGTTCCGCCCTTGTCTTCTGATATCAGCACATAGAAATCTGACTGCCCCTATCCCTGTATCTGATCTCGGTGAACAACAGCCAGACAGCTCCCTCCTCCCGATCTTGTCATGCAGCAGCCCGAGAGCTGCTATCGCATACTCACCTCACCCCAGCAGAGGTATGTCCAGGCATCATCAACATTTGCAGTGAATGGAGTGGGCATGGCCAATGTCTGTAACTATTATGCAGAGCAGGGGGTCGCTCAACATGGTGGTCATCAGTGAATGGTATTATGGGCCTGTGCAATGGGGAGTTGGATAACAAGATAAGGTAAGTTTTATTTCACTGGACTATAATGGATCAACTGCAGAGGAGAAAAGGTGAGTATTCATGTGGCAGTTGTAAAAAAAAATGATGTAATTTACATAATAACTGTACTAAAAATACAAATTTGATTTCAAAGCAGAGCAGTGCTTAGATTTTAGTGTTCACTTATCCAAAATGTAGTTTAGGTTCAGGGACTGTTGTAGGGAGCTGTTGCAGGGCATGAGAGCTGGGTGCAGCAGAGTCAAATCCAGATAGTTGTAGCAGGAACTGGCTTTACTGGAACATGGGAGCTGTAAGAGAAAGTCACCTTACATGGTGGATAATATAGACAGGAAAAATAAGTCATAGGGATCTCCTTAAAGTGGACCAAAACCCAGGATTTTGACTATCCAGTGTTTTGGTCATTTCCCCCGGGGCACCCAGATCGAGGGTGACCGCTGTGTGAAACCACCAAGATTGCCAAGTGCAACTCACCTCTTCCCGGTCCTATGGCGAATGTGCGTCCACTTGTCCAATCAGCGAGCTCGGAGCCACTAACGTCACTAAACCAGCGCCTAAGGCCAGCGCCCCCCGAGCGCGCTGGCTGCCGCATTCCACGCTTCCCTTTAGCGGTGGCCATTCACAAATACCTGGCACAGGGATGCGCCCTGCTAGAGGGATAGCGGGGAGGCAGCCGAGGTAAGTGAACTGGGCGACCCGGGGGGTTTCCTGATTTTGGATGCCCCGGGGGGGGGTCGAATGTCCCGGGAATCTTATAGATTCGCCGTCTGATCGTGCTGGGTTTTGGTCCACTTTAATATACAGGAGGCACAACATGCAGTAGAAAATGTACAACATAGACTGAACATGGATATATATAACAGCGCCATCTACTGTCATAGATGTAAACTGCATTAACCTAGCAATATAGATGCAGATCATATACAGAGACAAGCTGTAAGCTGTTGCACAGTATCTCCAACAGGAGCAAGGAAATAGCACCGTGGCGCTGGTTATACTGGAAGAACAGGACAAGGTACTAGCCATACGTGAACACAGGAGCTACAAAGAATGTCTATGTTAACTGGTGGGGGCAAATCCATGTACCATACACTGCTCTGATACATTCTATTAGGGATGCTAAAGGGGCACTCTGTGTAAGATGGCTCTTATATTGCGTAGGTGAGCGGGGCAACCAAGCCTGCGGCCCTGCTTGTCTATTTCCACCCGTTTCTGAACCCTCTGTGCCTCCCACCCTCGGGTGCCGGATTGGGTGAAGGTAGAGGAGCACTAGGGTCAGGTGCTCAAGGAGCGCTGCTCCAAGCCGCAGACCTTGTACCACAAAGGGTAGCCGGCCATAGGCTTTATGGTGAGCTTACTGAGGGATGCGGAGTTCCCGTCCTAGCTTCTGAGGGGGTTAGTGTTTTGGGGACTGTGTGCCTTGTTTTCTGGTGTCTGCCCCCCCCCCCCCCCCCCCGGTTCTGGCCTAGCTCTCACCGCTGCCTGCTCGCTCTCCTCTCCCCCCTCTCCTCGACATGTGTTCGGCGGGGGGGGGGCGGGTGGTAGCGGCGAGTGTTTTTTATTGTCTTATGGTGTTTTTAACTGCTTTTTTTCCAAGTATACAGCACGACCTGTTTCACTAAATTCTTAAGTCTGGGTTATCCGCCACAGGCGGCGCAGTGGACTGCAGAAGGACTTGTGGCATCTCCCGAACCTCCCACAAATTCCAAGTTTTCCTTCTGCAGTCGGACTGCGGAGATAGAAGATGTCTCTCTCTCTCTTGCGCAGGTGAGCGAGGCAACCAAGCTTGCGGCCCTGCAAGTCTATTCCCATCTGATTCTGGACTCCCACTGCCTCCCAGCCTCAGCTGACAGATCGGGTGAAGGTAGAAGAGCACTAGGGTCAAGTGCTCCAGGAGCGCTGCTCCAAGCCGCAGACCCTGTACCACAAAGGGGAGCCGGCCATAGGCTTTATGGTGAGCCTGATTGGGATGCGGAGTTCATGCACTGCCTTCTGAGGGGGTGAGTTATTTGGGGACCTCCCCTCCCTGGCCATGGATACTTGCCGCTGCCTTCCCTCGTCTCCCTCTCTTCTCCCCCCCTCTCTGACCCGTTCGGGGGGCGGGTGGCAGTGGTGGTGAGTGGTGTTTTCTGAGGTAATTTGGTGATTTTGGTGTGTTTTTTGGTGTCTTTAGCTGCCGCACAGCTTTGTACTACGCTCCGCGGCTGTGGGCGCTATAACCTGAGGTAATTTTGCTTTGTCATAGCCCCGCCCGGGTTACGTGAGCGCAGTTTTTGTCTTCGGGGGGGGGGGGGCTGGTGATGCTGTGGATCGCGCTGTTCCCCTGCGGCCCGCCCCTCGAGGTAACTCAGCCGGCGCCTACCTCAACCTGCGTGTCTGGTTTTCTTCATTCCCGGCTGCAGCGCTGCTTTCCCTGGTGTATCGCTTTACCTAGCGGTCTGTGCCTGAGTGACCCCGCAATGTCTTTGGTCCGTGAGTCCCCCTTGGGGGGGGGGTCTTATTGACCCTGGGATATTCATGTGCTGAGGGATGCTCATGTGTATTTTTGCTTATGTCTTTCAGGTGGGATACCATTGGGTTGTGGTTCTCCTGTCTTACTCCTTTCTCCCCCTCACTCCCCCTTCACAAAATAGACTTCTGGGGGCATCCCGTGGGAGGGCATCCAGGGTGGCTTCTGTCTTAAGCCTTTACCCACTACTGGTCTATTGCGCCTGTGTCAATCACCATATGGAGGCTTCAGGGGATAGCGTGCTTGGGGGCCCTGCGGGGCAAGCCCGGCTATGTTCCATGTGTGGGTATCCCCTGTGATTAACAGTGTCAAGGTGTGCGAATGCCGTGTGCTGACAGTGTCATTGCGCTACAAGCTGGTTTTGCCTGCTTCGCTTCCCAGCTCTGCGCCTCCCTCTGCTTCACCTACTCCCCCGCTCCTGCAACTAGGCCCCTGTGAGGGCACTGTTAGCAGGGAGTCTCATTCTGATTTGGCTCTGCGGGTGGCTAACATTGAGAGGCAGCTTGCCAGGCCTGTTCCTAGGAAGGCCTCTGGCAAGAAGCGGCACCTGGATCCCAGGCCAGCTCCCCTTGCTAAGGTGTATGTGAGGATTGATGAGTTTGGTGGCTGTCACCCCCTTCAGATGGGGGGACTTTCCCAGGATTCTGACTCTTGGAACCAGCAGGAGGGTTGCGATCGTGACCCTGGGTGGGTATCCGGAGAGGATTCATGGTACCCTTAGGACACTGATAATCTGCTGTCACATATTTTTGATATATTGCACATTGCTGCCCCTGAGGTGGCTAAGAGAAAGCAGGGGGAGCTCTTTCGCCTTGGTAAACAGCGTCCAGAGTCCCCTGAGCAGGAACATTTTACCATTTTGGTACTTAAAGAATGGGAACGTCCTAGCAGGCTGCCTGCTGTGCCCAAGGGTTGGATAATGGTATCCCTTTCATGCTGATCTTGTTAAGAAGGCTTGTCTAATACTTCGGTCATGCCTTCCCCTGACACTACCTCTCTGAGAGATGGTGAGGACCGACGCATAGTTCAATTGGCCTGCCATGCTTTTACCTGTGTGAGGGCTGGATTGCGTCCGACCTGTGCCGCTGCCCGCTGCCATTACTGCTATTGCCCTCAAGAGGCTGCTCAAGCGTCTCCTTGATGGTGCTACGGCTGGTACCGGGGCGGGGGGGGGGACTATAGTACTCTCTTACTTTGTTCTGATTTAGAGGACATTTCAGGGGTCCTCTTCCCTTCCTTTCGGCGGAGGAGGTCGTGGCTCCCTCTTCTCTAGTGGCCGCAGAGATTCTTGGGGCCGTGGCAGATCCCGTGGTCATCCCGGTCTCTCCTGGATACAAGCCCAAATCCTCTCACAAGCTCCCTCAGGCATGAAGGGGCACCCTTCATGCCTGAGGTTTCGGCTCTTTGCTCACATCTGGAGGCTTCACGTCTCAGACCGATGGATACAGGGGGTATTGTCCTCCGGTTACAAGATCTGAAGGGCCTTAACAAATTGTCAGATTCAAGCATTTTCGTATGGAGACGCTACGCTCTGCTGTCAGTATCCTTCGCCCGAGCGACTTCATGACCACTGTGGACATCAAGGATGCTTATCTTCATGTGCCTATCTTTCCGGGTCATCAGAGATTTCTAAGGTTTGCGCTGGAGGATCAGCATTACCAGTCTCCGGCTCTGCCCTTCGGTATCACCTCGGCACCTCGGGTGTTCGCCAAGATACTGGCGGGAGTGTTGGCTCTGCTACGGATCCAGGGCATCCACATCATTCCTTGCCTGGACGACATCTTGATTGTGGCCCAGTCCTTTCCTCGGGCCGAGAAGGACACTCAGATGGTGACCTCCACTCTGGAGTCCTTCGGCTGGGTGTTCAATTTCCCAAGTCTTCTCTGTCCCCGTCCTTGGTGAGGTCCTTTCTGGGCATGACTCTTAATACCTCTCAGGTCAGGGTGTTCCTTCCTCAGCAGAAGGTGGAGGATCTTCAGGTGCAGGCTCGGGCTCTGCTATCATGTCCTCATCGCTCCATCCGTCAGGGGATGCAGTTGGTGGGCCTGATGGTGCCCTGCTTCGAGGCAGTCTCCTTTGTTCAGTTTTTCATGAGACATCTTTAGTTACACCTCTTGTCAGTTTGGGATCGGGACCCTGTGTCCTTGGATCAAGAGTTTGCTCTGTCCCCTCTTCCAGATGGTCCCTCTCGTCGTGGCTGGACTCAAGGAACCTTCTAGTGGGCAGGACCTTCCTGCCCCCGTGCTGGGAGAAGGTCACCACAGATGCCGGTCTGACCAGTTGGGGAGGCGTCGGGGGAGCCCACAAGAGGCCCATGCTTCCATCAAAGTCCTGGAACTGAGGGCGATCAGATTGGTTCTTTCTCGCCTGACCACTCACCTTCGGGGTCGGGCTGTTCAGATCCGCTCAGTCAACCAGACGGCGGTTGCCTACATCATTAATCAGGGGGGAACTCGGAGCAAGCAAGCCTTCAAGGAAGTGTCCCTGATCCTGTCTTGGGCGGAACAGCATGTTCCCGGCATCTCAGCGGTCTATATTCCGGGGGTGGAGAACCAGGAGGCGGACTCCCTGAGCAGGGGGACGTCTTGTATGGGGGAATGGTCCCTTAACAACGGGTGTTCTCTCCCTGTGTCATTGCTGGGGGCAGCCGGACGTGGACCTGTTTGCGTTTCGTCACATTCACAAACTTTCCAGATTTGTCTCTCTGTCTCAGGTTCCTCTGGCCTTCGCCATGGATGCATTGGCTACTCCTTGGAAGAAGTTTCGGCTTCTCTATGTGTTCCCTCTGTTCCTCTCCTGGGCAGGGTCATGCGCAAGATAGTCCAGGAGCAGGTACCAGCCATCCTGGTGGCCCCTTGTTGGCCAAGAAGGGTTTGGTTCGCAGACGTCGTGCAGTTGGCAGTAGACCGGTACGTCTTGCCTAAGGATCCAGATCTCCTCACTCAGGGGCAGCTACGCCACCCCAATTTACAAACGCTGGCTTTAACGGCTTGGCTGCGGAAACCTCCATCTTGATGGAAAAGGGGTTACTTGCTTCTGTTGTTGATACTATGATTCGGGCTAGGAAGAAGTCCTCGTCTTTTATCTATTACAGGGTCTGGCATGTTTACATTGCCTGGTGTGAGTCCAAGTCTCTTCCCTGTAGGGTGTTTTCTTTTCCTAGAATTCTGGAATTCTTGTAACATGGTTTGGATTTGGGCCTTCAACTTAGTACCCTCTAAGGCCATGTTTCAGCTCTGGCAATTTTTTTCCAAAGATTTTTTGCCGATCACCGGCTGGTTAAAACTTTTTTCCAGGGTGTTTCTCATGGGCGTCGACCCCGTAAGCCTTTGCTTCCAGTCTGGAATCTGGTGTTGTCTGCTATGCAAGGGCCTCCCTTTGAGCCTATCTGTAAGGCCGCCTTGCCCATTTTGATTCTTAAAGTGGACCAACACCCAGGGGGGATCGGCCCGGGAATCTATAAGATTCCCGGGCCTATCAGATCCCTCCCCGCAGGGCATCCGAAATCGGGATGTCCCGCGGGGTGAAACCCCCCAGGAAGCCCAGAAACCTTACCTTAACCCCGTTCCAACGGCGCATGCGCCGGCCGCGTCTCGCGCTTCCCTCTAGCATTGCACGCACCCGCGCCGGCCGTTTGTGAATGGCCAGCGTGGGCGCGCTCCCTGTTAGAGGGAAGCGTGAGACGCGGCCTCCAGCGCTCAGAGCCGCTGTGGTTGGACGCCGCTTGTACGTGCATACCGCAGCGGCTCTGAGCGCTCTGATTGGACGAGCACCCGCGTAGGAGCGTGGTGAGGTGAGTGTATCCGGGCGTTCTGGGGGGTCGGGGTGCCCCACCGAAGTGGACCAAAACCCTGGGTCAAAATCCTGGGTGTTGTTCCACTTTAAGGTAGCCTTTTTGGTGGCTATCACTTCTGTAGGTGAGTTTCTGAGCTAGCGGCACTTTCCTTCAAACCTTATTTTGAGCGGCATCAGGATAAGGTGGTGTTTCGGCAGATTTCTTGCCTAAGGTTGTGTCTACGTTTCATCTCAATCAGGACATTGTCTTGCCTTCATTGTGTCCTAATCCTGCTAATTCCAAGGAGCGGACTCTGTATTCTCTGGATGTGGTCAGGGCTCTGAAGTTCTCTTTGGTTGCTACTGAGACTTTTAGGAAGTCTGATGCTCTGTTTGTTCTCACTTCTGGGCCTAGGAAGGGTTTGCCTCAGGCTAAATCCACTATCCGCAAGTGGATCTGTCAGGCGGTTGGTCAGGCCTATTCTGCTAAGGGAAAGGATCCTCCCGTCCGTCTTACTGCTCTTTCCACTCGTGCTATTGGTGCGTCTTGGGCCTTTCAGCACCAAGCCTCTGTTGAACAAGTTTGTAAGGCCGCAACTTGGTCTTCTGTTCATACTTTTTCAAAGTTTTACAAGGTTGATGTTAGGGCCTCAGCTGATGCTGCTTTTGGCCGCAAGGTTCTTCAGGCGGCAGTGGTTTGAACTGCCCACCGTTGCTCTTTGGGGATCCCACCCTACTTTACAGACACTGCTTTTGGATGTCCCAGACGTAAACAGGACGTGCTGTATACTTGGAAAAATACAATTCTGTGAGTACTCACCTGTAGAATTGTTTTTGTAGTATACACCACGTCCTGTTTCATCCCTCCCTTGTTATCATTATTCTTGGTTACCTCTGTATGGTGATTTGTTCAAATGTTTGGTTGGGGTTTCCTTCATTATTATTCTCCCGGCTTCTTGTCTAACTGCTTTGTAATGCTGGGAATTTGTGGGAGGTTCCTGGCTTTTTATAGGGCCACAAGTCTTTCTGCAGTCTTTCTGCCACAAGTCTTTCTGCAGTTCACTGCGCCACCTTGTGTCGGATAACCCAGACGTAAAGAATTTAGTGAAACAGGATGTGCTGTATACTACAAAAACAATTCTACAGGTGAGTACTCACAGAATTGTATTTTTCACCGCCGTTGCCGCTTTGTACTCCTCTTGCGGCGGGCGGCGCTATAACTGTGAGGCGTTTGTTGCATGGGATGGCGCCGTCGCACGTGAGCGCTGCTTTTACGCTCTTTGGGGGGGGTGGGGCCTGGGGGAAGACGGTTATCGCGTTGTCCCCCCGTGGCCTGCCCCTCGAGGTTCCTCTGACAGCGCCATCTTGAGTCTGCTGCGCGACCGGAGTCCCTCTTCCTCCCTGGCTGCGGCGGTGATCTCCCTGTGTCGCTTCCTCCTGTGGCCTGGCGGCTTGGTGTCCTTCGGTCTACTTGGTCCGTGAGTCCCCTTTCAGGCTTTTTTTCCTTGGTGCATGTGCTGCGGGATGCTTATGTGCGGGACAACTGTGGGTTGTGGTTTCTCCCGGTTCTGCTCCTTATCCCCCCTCATCTCCCCCTTCCCGTCTGGGGGCATCCCTTGGGGGGGCATCCCGGGTGGCTTTTTTATTAGCCCTTACCCTGTGCTGGCCTATTGCGCCTGTGTTAATCACCATATGGAGGCTTCTGGGGATAGCGTGCTCGGAGGTCCTACGGGGCAATCCTGGCTGTGTGCCATATGTGGGGTATCCCCTTTGAGTAACAGTGCCGCGGTGTGCGTGCCGTGCGCCCAGGGTATCGTTGCGGCCCAGGCTGGGTTTCCCGTTTCACTTCCCAGCTCTGCGCCCCCCTCGGCATTGTCTACGCCTCCACGCCTGCATTTAGCCCCCAGTGAGGGGGATTCTAGCAGGGGGTCACAATCTGATCTGGCACTTCGTGTGGCCAGCATTGAAAGGCAGCTTGCCAGGCCTGTTCCACGTAAGGCCTCTGGCAAGAAGCGCCACCTGGCTCCCGTGCCTTCCCTCTTTCCTGAGGAGGATGAGGGAATTGATGCTTTTGGTGGCCATTACTCCCTAGAGGAGGGGGAGCTTTTCCAGGACTCTGACTCCTCTGGGGACCAGCAGGAGGGTTATGACAGTGACCCTGGATCTGCGTCTGGGGAGGACTCATGGTTCCCTGATGACACTGATAACCTGTTGGCTCACATTTTTGAAATCTTGCACATTGTCCCTCCTGAGGTGGCTAAGAGAAAGCAGGGTGAGCTCTTTCGTCCTGATAAACAGCGTCTGGAGTTCCCTGAGCAGGGCCATTTCACTAATATGCTCAAGGAGTGGGAATGTCCTAGTAGATTGCCCGCGGTACCCAAAGGGTTGGATAAGAGGTATCCCTTTCCTGCTGACCTGGTCAAGCTATGGTCGTGTCCCCCTGAGGTGGACTCTCCCGTTCTAGGGCTGTCCAACACCTCGTCATGCCTTCCCCTGACACTACTACACTGCGGGACAGCGAGGACCGACGCATGGATCAGCTGGCCTGCCATGCTTTTACATTTGCGGGGGCTGTGTTGCGTCCGGTCTGCGCTGCTGCCATTACAGCTATTGCCCTTAAGAAATACCTCAAGCGTCTCCTTGATGGCGCTATGGCTGGTAGGAGGGGGGAGGATTATAGGGCCCTCTTGCTTTGCTCTGATTTTGTTGCCTTTGTCCTTACTGCCATGGATGATGCGGTACAGCTGAGTGGTAGGGCCTCTGCTCTTTTGGTGGCTATACGCCGCTCTGTTTGGTTATGTCAGTGGGCGGCTGACGCTGCTGCTAAGAAGGCTCTCACTGGGCTCCCCTTTACGGGGCTGCGGCTCTTTGGTGAGCGTCTGGATGTTCTAGCCAAGGATGGTAGGCAGCCTCAGCCTTTTCGGGGGCCCTCCGCTTCCCTCCTCTCCTTTCGTGCCCCCAGAGGAGGTCGTGGCTCCCTCTTTTTGTGTAGCCGCAGAGATTCTTGGGGCCGTGTCAGATCATGTGGTCGTCCCGGTCTCTCATGGGGTCCCAAGCCCAAACCTTCTCCCAAGCCCCCTCAGGCATGAGGAGGCGCCCTCACCCATCCGGGTGGGGGGACGGCTTCGGCTCTTTGCTCACGTCTGGAGGCTCCGCGTCTCAGACCGGTGGATTCAGAAGGTTGTGTCCTCCGGTTACAAGATAGAGTTTTCAGCCTGGCCACCCCCAAGATTCATCAGATCCCGGATGTCTCAAAACCCTCTGTCAGCTCAGGGTTTGCGCCTTGCGATTCAACGTCTGTTGGAGTCAGGAGTCATTTGCCTGGTGCCTTCCCAGGAACGGGGTCAGGGGCTCTACTCCAATTTTTTCATGGTCCCCAAAAAAGACGGGTCCTTGAGGCCCATCCTGGACTTGAAGGGTCTCAACAAGTTTGTCAGGTTCAAGCACTTCCGCATGGAGACGCTACGCTCGGCTGTCAGTACCCTTCGCCCGGGCAACTTCATGACCTTCGTGGACATCAAGGATGCCTATCTTCACGTGCCAATCTTTCCAGGTCATCAGAGATTTCTCAGGTTCGCTCTAGAGGATCAGCATTACCAGTTTGTGGCTTTACCGTTCGGTATCACCTCGGAGCCTCGGGCGTTCACCAAGGTGCTGGGGGGCGTGATGGCTCTGCTGCGGAATCAGGGCATTCGCATCCTCCCTTACCTGGACAACATTCTGATTGTGGCTCAGTCTCTTCATCAGGCCGAGAAGGATACTCAGGTGGTGACCTCCACTCTTGAGTCCTTCGGCTGGGTGATCAACTATCCCAAGTCTTCACTGTCTCTGTCTTTGGTGAGGTCCTTTCTGGGCATGACTCTGGATACCTCTCAGGTCAAGGTATTCCTGCCTCAGCAGAAAGTGGAGGGCCTTCAGATGCAGGCACAGACTCTGCTCTTGTGTCCCCATCCCTCCATCCGGCAAGGGATGCAGTTAGTGGGCCTGATGGTGTCCTGCTTCGAGACGGTCCCCTTGGCTCAGTTTCACATGAGACCTCTTCAGTTGCACCTCTTGTCAGTTTGGGATTGGGACACTGGGTCCCTGTGTCAGGAATTTGCTCTGTCCCCCCTGGCCAGACAGTCCCTATCGTGGTGGCTGGACTCAAGGAACCTTCTAGTGGGCAGGACCTTTCTGCCTCCGTGCTGGGAGACTGTCACCACAGATGCCAGTCTGACCAGTTGGGGGGGCTTTTGGAAGTCTCTGAAGTTCCAGGGTCGGTGGGGCCCCCAGGAGGCCCATGCTCCCATCAATGTCCTGGAACTGAGGGCGATCAGGATCCTCTGGCCTTCTCCACCGATGCGCTAGCAATGCCTTGGACAGAGTTTCAGCTTCTCTATGTGTTCCCTCCCTTTCCTCTGCTGGGCAGGCTGCTGCGCAAGATTGCCCAGGAAGGGGTACCAGCCATTCTGGTGGTCCCCTGTTGGCCAAGGAGGGTGTGGTTCACAGACGTCGTGCAGTTGGCAGTAGATCAGTATGTCTTGCCCAAGGATCCAGATCTGCTCACTCAGAGACAACTGTGCCATCCCAAATTACAAACGCTGGCTTTAACGGCTTGGCTGCTGAAACCTCCATCTTGATGGATAAGGGCTTGCCGGCTTCTGTTGTTGATACCATGATTAGGGCTAGGAAGAAGTCCTCGTCCTTTATCTACTACAGGGTCTGGCATGCTTACATTGCCTGGTGTGAGTCCAAGTCTCTTCCTTGTCGGGTGTTTTCTATCCCCAGGATTCTGGAATTTTTGCAACATGGTTTGGATTCGGGCCTTCAACTTAGTACCCTCAAGGGACAGGTGTCAGCTCTGGCAATTTTTTTCCAAAGATCCTTTGCCAATCACCGGTTGGTTAAGACTTTTTCCAGGGAGTTACTCATGTGCGTCCGCTACGTAAGCCTATGCTACCGGTTTGGAACCTGGATATGGTATTGTCTGCTCTGCAGGGTCCGTGGGGCTGCTTTGCCCATTCTGACTCTTAAGGTGGCCTTTTTGGTGGCCATTACTTCGGTCAAGCGAGTTTCTGAGCTGGCGGCGCTTTCCATCAAACCTCCTTATTTTGAGCGGCATCAGGATAAGGTGGTGTTTCGGCTTAAGCCAGATTTCTTGCCTAAGGTTGTGTCTGCTTTTCATTTCAATCAGGACATTGTTTTGCCTTCTTTGTGTCCTAACCCTGCTAATTCCAAGGAGCGGACCCTTCATTCTTTGGCTGTTGTCAGGGCTCTGAAGTTTTATTTGGTTGCTGAGTCTTTCAGGAAATCTGACGCTCTTTTTGTTCTTCCTGCTGGACCTAGGAAGGGTTTGCCTCTGGCTAAATCCACTATCAGCAAGTGGATCCATCAGGCGGTGGAACAGGCCTACTCTGCCAGGGGGAAGGTTCCTCCTTTTAGGGTTACTGCTCATTCCACTCGTGCTATTGGTGCGTCTTGGGCTTTCAGCACCAAGCTTCTGTTGAACAAGTTTTTAAGGCCGCAACCTGGTCTTCTGTTCATACTTTTTCCAAGTTTTACAAGGTTGATGTTAAGGCCTCAGCTGATGCTGCTTTTGGCCGCAAGATACTTCAGTGGTTTGAACTGCCTGTTGTTACTCTTTGGGGATCCCACCCTACCTTACGGACACTGCTGTTGGACGTCCCATACGTAAGGACTTCTTGAAGCAGGTCGTTCCATGCAATAGGAAAAAGACAATTCTGTGAGTACTCACCTGTAGAATTGCTTTTACTATGCATAGCACGGCCTGCTTCACCCCACCCTTGTTATCGTTATTCTTGGTTGCCTCTTTATGATGATTGTTCCAAATTAGTTGGGGTTTGTTACCTTTTTTACCTTTATTATCTCCTGGCTTCTTGAATAACTGCTTGTCAACGCTGGATTGATCTATTGGTGATCCTGTTTTTATATGGTGCTGGGAGGAGCCACAACTCTTCTGCAGTACACTGCGCCACCTTGTGGCGGAATAACCCATACGTAAGGACTTCTTGAAGCAGGCAGTGCCATGCATAGTAAAAGCAATTCTACAGGTGAGTACTCACAGAATTGTCTTTTGTGCTAAAGTGATGTCCTCAAGGTGCTGAGCTGATCTAGTTTTTCCCCTATATTAATTTGTTGCCATTGGCAATGTACACCAAGATCTACTGGAAGAGGGAAGTGAGCCCTGTACACACGGAACACTGCTGCTTGGCATATGTAAGATTAAAAGCTCCGCATCTTAGCGTGTACAGTGCTCACTTCTCTCTTCTTGATGTACAGTTGCCAATGGCAAAAGATTGCAGGTAACTGCTTCCATAAAACACATAGGAAAAAAGAAAAACTAGATCCACTCAGCACCTTCAGGACATCATTTTGGCAAAAAAGAATATACACTTTCAAAAATTCCATTGAGCTTTAAGGATGAAATAAACATATTAATAGATATTATATATTAATAGACTCACACAAGCAAAGGCAGGGGCAAAACCACCGGGGGTGCAGGGATAGCGACCACACTGGGGCCCCTGAGGTCAGCGGGGCCCCATCATTGTTGCTTTTCCAACTTACTTCCTAGATTTTTGCTCAAGTGGCATTATGTACATAAATGAAGCCCCATTTGTCTCTGCAGTTTCTGTCTTTCGTAGCCCTGTTGTATCTAATTCAGAAAAGAGAGACCAAAAAAATCTCTATAAGAGCCATGACAGGGCCCTATTTAATTTCCGCACCAGGACCCTGTCACATTTAGTTATGCCACTGGAGAGGGGGATAAGCTTTCTAATGTCTGTACTCTTGTCTTACTGGAGTTCAGCGAAGTATAATAATCAAGCTGAATTTAGAGCAGAACCAAATCCGGATTTTGACTGTCCTGAATTTTGTTCTGTGCCCCAGTGGGAATTCCAAATTCTTAATTTGCGATGCTCCAGGCTGAAGACTAGTGACTGGGCCAGAAATCGTTTAGATTCCAGGGCTGGCCGTCCTGGGTTTTGTTCTGCTTTTAACAAGCTGTCACTTTTATCACTGTAATGTCGTATTCTAGCATAATAAAATATAACAAAAAGGAAGCTGAATAGAATTGATGAATAACTTTTACTCAGTAATGTGCCAGACAATACATATTTACATGATACATACAATATATACTGTTTTAGGTCAGTACAGTACAGCCATTTTTTGGTGCAAACAAAACGGACACCAACTTATTTTGTCAAATATACAAATAACACCAAACATTTAGTATTAAACTGGACCTTCACCATGAATAAGAGTCTATCTTATATGTTCCCCCACAATGTACATACAGATTGCCCACATTAAAAATCATCCTACCGACACCTATTGCGTTTTTCAAACCCTTTAACATCCAAGATGGTGGCCCCTGGAGTGTCAGGCTGCCTGCAGACAGAAAATGTGTTCTTGCTATACCACTCTGCATTCTGGGATAGCTGTCCTTTTCCTGACCCCAGCTCTGCTCTGTCACAGCTCCTCAGTATGTGAAACTTCTGAGGCAAGATGGCGTCGCACGTATGTACACTTCTTACTAAAACTGTGCATTGAAATAAATGTAGTTCTCTAGGACTAATACTAAAATAAAAATAAATATACAATCAGAATGTAAGATTGCATGGGTGCAGCAATACACAGAAATCCCTTTATCTAACCCACAGTAGTTTTAAGAAACAAGGAGAGTGGTCCCCACTAAATGTGGGTATGTCTTTTTGTTACAGTTAATAAAGTGGCACGTCCTAAACACTTGTAAGCAATTTGTTGGCAAATGGCCTCTGAAGGAGCAGACATGTGTGTGCACTTAATGGGACCCAATCTCTGATCCAGATAGGTTTAAAAGTGCCAGACTACGTATAGCATTGTTTTTACATTTTGGCTGGATCTCTATTATATCCCTAATACTGGCAGAATGGAGGTGGGGAGAAAATTGGGGTGCATCATCCTGCACTCTTGGACAGGGCACTATTTAAACCGGACCTTCACCATGATTTATTGAAAATCCCAAACCCTTATAAAATGATTTCCCAGCATCTAAAATTAATATATATTTTAAGTTTTTAGTCACTTACTTATTATTCTTTCCCCCACTGGGCTGCAACTCTTTTCAGGACTCTAGGATATGGGTGCCGCCATCTTGCCTCAGAAGCATCACATACTGAGGAGAGGAGAATGGGATAAAGTGCAGGGGGCGGGGTTATAGATGTGCTTTGCACATACAGAGAAGAGCTGGGGTCAGGGAAAAGACAGCAATCCCAGAATGCAGAGCGACACAGTTAGAAGACACTGCTCAGGACTCTAGGATACGGGCGCCACCATCATGACTTAGAAGCATCACATACTGAGGAGAGGAGAGCAGGATAAGGTACAGGGGGTTGGGTTATAGCTGTGCTTTGCTCAGACAGAGCAGAGCTGGGGTCAGGAAAAGGTCAGCAATCCCAGAATGCAGAGCAGCACAGTTAGAAGGCACTTCCTGTTTGCAGGCTGCCTGATGTCCCATGAGCCGCCATCTTGGATGTTTAAAGGCTCATAACATGCAGTAGATGTAGGTAGGATGATTTTTAATGTGAGCAATCTGTATGTACAGGGTGTGGGAAACATATAAGATAGACTCTTATTCAGGGTGAAGGTCCGCTTTAAAGAGGAACATCAGGGTAAAACACAAGTGTGGCTGATCCCCCCATAATGCTCCTCTCTGCGAAGTCTTGCAGCTCTTTGGTGCCTCTCCTTGCATCCCATTCATGGGCACTGCGCAGGCACGAGATTGGGGGACTCCACAGTGCCTGATGGGATGCAAGATGGCGCTGCCCGTCGGAAGGTCGCCCAGAATCTGAGGGAGCTAGAAGATGGATGCCCTGACAAGGTGAGTACAAACGGCCCAAATGTAAAACTGGAGGGGGGCAGCAGTCCAATGAGGTATGGGGGAGGTTTTAACCTCCTCTGATGCCGGCCTAGACCCTATAGATAGTTGATTTGGAATGCTCCGATGTGTGAAGCCCCTGGGATACTGATCTCTCCATCAATACCATGGTGACTGTGTGTGCCATGGCTGCATCATCGTTCATCTGTATCTGTAGTCCACTTCTTAGAAAAGAGATGATTTATAGGTGGCAAAAGCTAACATGGCGCTCATAAATATGGTTATGGTTATATGATCATTAGATCACCAAGCAGTAAATAACAGAAGTAATACCTTAGTGCATACAACTGATTCCCCAGTATTATCTGAATGGAAACTAGTCCATTCAAAAGTGTTATCCTTGTTTTTGGATGAAGGTCACATAGTTTAGAAGTGTCTGTATAGGGCAGAGGCAGCTTAAATACACACAACTGTATCCTGATCTGATCTGATCGTTGTTCCCTATCTCCGCCTTCGAGGAGTACCACCCTTTCCCATCTATCACGTCTGATGCATCAGATATCTGATCATGGTTTGCGGGATTTCCAGTTGCTCTAGAAGATGTATTTTTCTTGCTTGTCTTAACATCTTCAGGATGGTCAAACGGCACTGAGACATTAGAGATTGCGGGTGCACTGTAAGGAGAGAAAAAGCGTTAGGACACATATTAGAATTTTTTCTATATTAAAAACATGTTTTTTGTTTAAAAAGAGATTAAAATGATTTGGTGAACTACTGTATGCCATCATTTATCATCATCATTATTGGTTGTAGTATACTCATATAGAGATATATACCTCAGACCTAAAGGTAAATCGTTTTGAGGCTATAAAAGGGGTACCTATTGTAATGTAAAGTAGACCTATAGTCAGAAGTTACGGTTGAAAAAAGACATATGTCCATCAAGTTCAACCAAGGGTGTTGGGGTAGGGGAAGTTATTTTATTCTAAGTATACAGCACGTCCTGTTCCAGAATATTCCTTACTCCTGGGTAATACATCCACCAGATGGCGCTGAACTGCAAAAAACAGCTTGTGGCTCTTCCCGGCCCTATATAAGTCAGGGACCTCTCACAAAATCCCCAGTTCTTTCTGCAGCCTGGACTGTGAAGATAGAAGATAGCTCTCTGTGGCGCAGGTGAGCGGGGCTTATATGCCTGCGGCCCTGCAAGACTATTCCCACCCGTTCCGTCTCATTTACTGCCTCCCAGCCTCGGCTGTTAAGGTTCGGGTGAAGGTAGGTTAGCAAGCACCAATGGTGCTGAGGAGCTAGGCTGCTACCGCAGTGCCTGCTCTAACAGGGTAGGCGGTTTAGGCTAATGGTGAGCCTTTTTGGGATGCCCCCACTGCCTCATGGGTTTTGCCAGGTTATTCTGTGCAGTTAAACCCTATTCAATATATATTTCCCCCTCCACCCTCACTTCTCATATTAGTCCCCTGGGTGCCATTTTCCCAAGGAGTTCTGCTGCTATCCTCCCTCACTCTCTTGGGGGATCTCCGGGGGGGGGGGGGTCGTCTAGTGATTCAACACTGTATTTCACTCTTGACATGTTTTAGTGCTTGTACCTTTATAATACGCTGCCGCCGCCGCAATTTGTACTGTGCTCCGCGCCTGGCAGCCCCATTCACCTCAGAGCTGCCTGGCCGCTATTGGCCGGCCGGATCACGTGGGCGCGTTTTGCGCTCTTCGGGGGGGGGGGGGCGGGCTCTGTGGATGATGCATTTTACCTCATAACTCCACGGCCTGCCCCTCGAGGTCTGCGGACGCCATTTTGTCTTCTTGCTGCGTGCTGCTGGCTCTCTGCGGTCCGTGAGTAACCCTGATGGGGTGATTTTTTTCAAAAGGTTTTTTCTAACTGCCTTATTCTTATGGGAATGTTGATTATGTCTTCCAGGCGGGTGAATACTTCAGCACTGTGGTTTCTCCCGGCCATTTTCCCTCACTAACTCCCACTTCCTTAGCTGTTCTTGGGGCATCCCGGGTAGCTCTTTACCCTTACTGGCCTATTGTGCCATTCAAATCACCATAGGGAGGCTTCTGGGGATAATGGGCCTGGGGTTCCTTGTGTGTGGGGTATCCCCTATTAGTGATGATGTCAGGGTGTGTGTACCCTGCGCCCAGCAGGTACTTGCGCTGCAGTCTGGGCTGTCTGTTACTGGGCCTGGTGGTGCGCCCCCTCTGACCTCACCTACCCCCCCCACGCTTATATCTGACCCCTACTGCGTGGCATACTAGTGGGGAGTCTCAACCTGATTTTCGATGGCCAGCATTGAGAAAAATCTTGCTGGGTCTGCCCCGCGTAAGGCTTCTGCTAAGAAGCGTCATTTATCACCCGCGGTTTCCCTCTTCCCTGTGGAAGACGAGGGCCCTTACTCACTCTCAGGTCCCTACCCCCTTGAGGAGGGGGAATTATTTTCTGATTCAGAATCCTCTGAGGAACAACCTAAGATAAACGGTGGTACTGGGACTCCCTTTGGGGAAGACCCGTGGTCCCCTGATGACAGTGACAGATTGCTGAGTCACATATTTGAAGTGCTTTGTATTTCTCCCCCGGCAGTGGCTCCGCAGCAGCAGGGTGAGCTTTTTCATACGGTTAAGCCACGCTGGGAGTTTCCTGAGCAGTCTCACTTTAATAATCTAGTGCTCAAAGAATGGGAACGGCCTAGCAAGCTGCCCGGGGTGCCAAAGAGTTGGGACAAGAGGTATCCCTTTCCTGCTGATGTTGTTAAGCGTTGGTCATGTCCTCCCGATGTGGATGCGCCCGTTCTAGGGTTGTCCAATTCATCTGTCATGCATTCTCCTGACACTACTACCCTGCGAGATGCCGAGGACCGGCCTGTCATGCCTTTGCCTGTGTGGGGACGGCACTGCGCCCGGTTTGTGCCTCTGCTATTACGGCTATTGCCATTAAAGGTGTGCTTAAGTGTATTTTGAATGGGGCATCTGAGTATGCGGATAGAGAGGAGTATAGATCTCTCCTGCTTTGTGAGGAATTTATTGCATATATCCTCTCTGCCATGGATGATGCCATTAGAATGTGTGGTAGGACTTCTGCCCTGTTGGTGGCTATACGCCGCTCTGTCTGGCTACGTCAGTGGATGGCTGACAATGCTGCTAAGAAGACTCTCACTGGTTTCCCCTTCAAGGGCCTGCGTCTCTTTGGGGAATGCTTGGATTTGTTTGCTAAGGGTGGTAGGTTACCTCAACGCAGGAGGCCATCTCGGTCCTTTCGGGGGACAGGTGCCTTTCTCCCATCCTTCCGTGGTTCCAGAACTAACCGTGGAGTCTCTTTTACTGGGGCCCGTGGAAACCATTGGGGTAGAGGCAAAGGACGTGGCCATCCTGGCCTCTCCTGGGGTCTGAAGCTAAAAACCTCACCCAAGCCCCCTCAGGCATGAAGGGGCGCCCTCACCCATCCGGGTGGGGGGACGGCTTCTGCTTTTTGCTCACGTCTGGAGACTTCACGTCTCAGACTGGTGGATTCGGGAGGTAGTGTCCTCCGGTTACAAGATAGAGTTTGCAGCCTGACCGCCCCCAAGATTCATCAAATCCCGGATGGCTCAAAACCCCCTTTTAGCCCAGGGTCTGCGCCTTGCTGTCCAAAACCTTCTGGAGTTAGGGGTCATCTGCCAAGTGCCTTTAAAGGAAAGGGGCAGAGGCTACTATTCCAATCTTTTCACTGTTCCCAAGAAAGACGGGTCCATCAGACCCATCCTGGATTTAAAGCGCCTCAACAAATTTGTCAGATTCAAACACTTTCGCATGGAGACTCTGCACTCAGCTGTAAATTCACTACGCCCGGAGGACTTCATGACCTCTGTAGACATCAAGGATGCTTACCTTCATATACCAATCTTTCCAGGTCATCAGAGATTCCTCAGGTTCGCTCTGGAGGATCAGCACTACCAATTTGTGGCCTTGCCCTTCGGTCTCACCTCGGCTCAGGGGGTATTCACCAAGGTGCTGGTGGGCATTATGGCTCTGCTGAGATCTCAGGGCATTCGCATCCTTCCTTACTTAGATGACATTCTCATCACGTCTCGGTCCTTCCAGCAGGCAGAGCTGGATACCCAGATGGTGGTGTCCACACTGGAGTCCTTCGACTGGGTGATCTTCCCTGTCACCGTCAATGGTCAAGTTTGTTCTGTCCCCTCTGGTAAGGTGGTCTCTCTCGTGGTGGCTGGACTCAAGAAACCTGTTGGTGGGCAGATCCTTTCTGGCTCCGTGCTGGGAGACAGTCACCACAGATGTCAGTCTGACAGGTTGGGGGGGCTTCTGGAAATCCCTGAAATTCCAGGGTCAGTGGGGCCCTCAGGAGGCCCACACCCATATCAACATTCTGGAACTGAGGGCGATCAGGTTGGTTCTCGTCCTACTGACTCCACACCTTCGGGGTCGGGCTGTTCAGGTCCGCTCCCACAACCAGATGGCGGTTGCCTACATCAATGTGAGGGACCCGGAGCAAGAGGGCCCTCAAGGAAGTGTCTCCGATACTGTCCTGGGCGGAGGAGAATGTTCCCTGCATCTCGGCAGTGTACATCCAGGGAGTGGAGAATCTGGAGGCAGACTCCCTCAGCAGGGGGACTTCTTGCCTGGGAGAATGGTTCCTCAGCAGCAGGGTGTTTCGCTCCCTGTGCCAGCGTTAGGGTCAGCTGGATGTAGATCTGTTTGCGTCCCGCCACAATCACAAGCTTCCAGCCTTTGTCTCTCTGTCCCAGGACCCTCTGGCCTTGGCCATGGATGCACTAGCAATGTCTTGGAAGAGCTTTCAGCTCCTTTATGTGTTCCCTCCGTTTCCTCTGCTGGGCAGGGTGCTGCGTAAGATATCACAGGAAGGGGTGGCAACCATCCTGGTGGCCCCCTGTTGGCCAAGAAGAGTGTGGTTTGCAGACATTGTGCAGTTGGCAGTAGATCAGTACGCCCTGCCCAAGGTTCCAGACCTGCTCACTCAGGGGCGGCTACCCCATCCCAATTTACAAACGCTGGCTGCTGAAACCTCCATCTTGATGGAAAAGGGGCTGCCTGCCTCTGTTGTTAATACCATGATTAGGGCTGGGAAGAAGTCCTCGTCCTCCATCTATTATAGAGTATGGCATGCTTATATTGACTGGTGTGAGTCTAAGTCGTTCCCTGACGGGTGTTTTCTGTCCCTAGGATTCTGGAGTTTCTGCAACATGGTTTGGATTTGGGTCTTCGACTTAGTACCCTTAAAGGTCATGTTTCTGCCTTGGCCATTTTCTTCCAAAGATCTTTTGCTCACCATCGTTTGGTTAAGACCTTCTTCCAGGGGGTTACTCATGTGCGTCCCCCACGTAAGCCTATGTTACCAGTCTGGGATTTAAACTTGGTCTTATCTGCCTTGCAGGGGTCTCCCTTTGAGCCCTTGTGTGAGGCCCCTTTGTTCATTTTGACGCTTAAGGTAGTCTTTTTGGTGGCCATCACTTCTGTTAGGCGTGTTTCTAAGTTGGCGGCGCTTTCCATCAAACCCCCTTACTTTGAGAGACATCAGGACAAGGTGGTGTTTCGTTTTAAGCCAGATTTTCTGCCTAAGGTTGTGTCTGCTTTTCATCTAAATCAGGACATTGTTTTGCCCTCTCTGTGCCCTAATCCTAGTAACCCTAAGGAGCGGGTTTTACACTATTTGGATGTGTTTAGGAACCTAAAGCTCTGTTTGGTGGCTACTGAATCCTTCAGGAAGACTGATGCTCTTTTTGTGCTCTCTTCTGGACCTAAGAGGGGTCTGGCTCCAGCTAAGTCCACTATCAGCAAGTGGATCTGTCAGGCTGTGATTCAAGCCTATTCTGCTAAGGGGAAGGAACCTCCCTTCCGCCTTACTCATTCTACTCATGCTATTGGTGCCCCTTGGGCTTTTCAGCACCAGGCTTCTGTTGAACAAGTTTGCAATTGGTCTTCTGTTCATACTTTTTCCAAGTTTTACAAAGTTGATGTTAGGGCCTCAGCTGACGCTGCTTTTGGCCGCAAAGTTCTGCAGGCGGCAGTGGTTTAAACTGCCCGATGTTACTTTTGGGGATCCCACCCTACCTTACGGACACTGCTATTGGATGTCCCAGGAGTAAGGAATATTCTGGAACAGGACGTGCTGTATACTTAGAATAATACAAAATCTGTGATTACTCACCTGTAGAATTGGTATTATATGTATACAGCATGTCCTGTTCAACCCTGCCCTTGTTATCATTATTCTTAATTACCTCTGTATGGTGATTGTTCATTTTTAGTTCTTGTTATTATTGTCCTCCCAGCTTCTTGTTAACTGCTTGTCAATACTGGGGATTTTGTGGGATGTCCCTGACTTACATAGGGCTGGGAGGAGCCACAAGGTGTTTTCTGCAGTCCAGCGCCATCTTGTGGATGTATTACCCAGGAGTAAGGAATATTCTGGAACAGGATGTGCTGTATACATATAATACCAATTCTACAGGTGAGTAATCACAGTATTGTATTTTATTTTATTTCATAGGTGGAAGTTATTTATTTAATTTTTTGTTTTTTTACTGATAACCGCTAATAGTAATTCTAAATAAGCATCTAATCCTTTTTTGAAGCTGTCAGCGGTTGATGCTGTAACAAGCTTCTGTGGGAGGCTGTTCCATAGATTTATAGTTCTTATGGTAAAAAACGCTTGTAGCCTCCGGTCAAAGGCAGTGCCCCCTTGTCTTTAGAGAGGATTTTACCTGAAATAGCGTTCCCCCATATTTTTTGTATGGGCCATTTATATATTTATACAAGTTAATCATGTCCCCCATCAGTCGTCTCCTCTCAAGACTAAACAGATTTAATTATCTTACTCTTTCCTCATAACTTAGATCTTTCATTCTCCTTATTAGTCCGGTGGCTCTCGTCTACTTTCGGGCTGCTGTTCCCTCCCCTCAGGCATTGAAATGTCCCCAGGAATGGGAAATAAACATGCAGCAAGCTCATCTATCCTCACTCCTGTAACATCCTATGGGTCTGTGGCAGCTGCAGCAGTCAGCCTGCATAGTCACTGATGGCCAGCAAGGGTTACCAGGCAGTTATGTGGGCCAGAGGTGTGGTTCAAGGACAGAATTTAGTTTATATGGCTGATATTGGTCATTTACAGGAGGATTTTATTGGGCAGGCATCCAAAATTCCTAAAGTCTGCTAGTTGTATATTTATTTTAGGGCCTCCTTAAAGTGGACAAAAACCCAGGATTTTGACTATGCTCCCCCCCCGGGGCACCCCGAATGGGATTGCGTGAAACCTTTTAGATCGCCAGGAGAAACTCACCTCTTCCTGGTCCTACGGCGCATGTGCGGGTGCTCATCCAATCAGCGTGCTCGGAGCCGCTGACATCAGGCCATCTAAGATGGCGCCTAAGGCCAACTGCTCCGAGTGCGCCTAAGGCCGCATCCCCTTCTAACACTTCCTTCTAACAGGAAGCGTGACCGCTTCACAAATGGCTGGTGTGGGCCCGCCCCCTGCTAGAGGGATAGCACATGCGCCGTTGGACCGGGAAGTAAGGTAAGTGAACAGGCCGACCGGGGGGGGGGTTTCACACAGCGGGGCATCCCGATTCTGGATGCCCGGGGGAACGATCGACCCGGGAATCTATAATCTTTCCCCTGCTGAGCTTCAACTGTGTTTAGGACTCTACAGGTGCTGCCATTGTGCCTCAGAAGCATTACATATTGAGGAGAGGGGGGTAAAACGTGCAGGGGGCAGGGTTATAGCTGTGCTTTGCATAGACAGAGCAAAGCTGGGGTCAAGAAAAGGATAGCAATCCCAGAATGCAGAGCGGCATAATCAGAAGACACCTGTCTGCAGGCACCCTTAGACTCTACTACATAAAGAGGGGCCGTCATCTTGTTAAAAGGCTCAAAAAACGAAATGGGTGGAGATAGGATGGTTTTTAATGTGGGCAATCTGTATGTACAGGGTGGGGGAAACATACAAAATAAGCTCTTATTCAAGGGTGAAGGTCCGGTTTAAGTATGTAGAATGTTATTGTCTGGAAAAGTGCATACATATACGTACAGCCGCAGACTGGGGCAAAAAATCAGCCTGGGATTTTTCTGGGCCCAGCCAGCTGCTGAGCTGCAGAGTTCCTCCACCAGTGTGCTTCCCAGATGGTCAATGGCTGCCCTCCACAGTTGAGGCTTTAGTATTGCAGGGATATATCAGCAGCATGGTTGATGTGGCTCATTTCAAATCAGTAGTAATGAAGATTTAGGACTGAACAGGCAGATAGTGTGAAAGGGGTGGGTTTGGCTCCCATAGCTGATTCTGAGGCTATAGCATTGCAGGGACAGAACAAGGGCTGGGTTGTCTTGGCTGTGGGATACATGTTACCAGGTATGGGAAGGGATTGGAAGGTGGTGTTTGAAGATAAATAAGTGTATTCTAGCACAGGTTCTGGTTGAGGTAAGCTGTGTACTGGAGTTACGCTTAGTAAATTCGGCCCACATTGAATTCTCCCTGTGCCCCCTATAAATATAATATAATATATACTGATATATAAACACTTATATTGTATCAATAAAAAGATCAGAAATGTTACCTTTCTCTCTAGCTAGCAGCTCCATGGCCTCATGATTGGGGAATGACTTCTCAATCTTTAGGTCAGGCAAGTATACATTGGCTCCATAGTCAATCAATAAGCTCACAAATGATGTTCTGCAGCCATGTTTGAGGCACACTTCCAGTACGGTTTTGGGTTGCTTTATTCTTTTTAAGATATTCTCATCAGTACAGTTGTAGTCTGGGTCAGCTCCATAAAGAAGAAGGATTTTGAAGCATTCTAAGTGTCCATATACAGCTGACAGGTATAGTGGTCCTGTAGAAATGGTGTTACTTGCAGCCCATTCTGGTAGCTTGCATTTAACATTTGGATCAGCCCCATATTCTAAAAGTTCTCTTAAGATGCTGACGTTACCTTCCCTTGCAGATGTGAGCACAGGGGAGCCATTGTTGTGAATGCTTCCAGAGGGACTTGCTCCAGCCTTAAGTAGCTCTCTGACACAGTCAAAATGCCCAGCACAGACTGCCGCAAACAGTGGCGTTTGGGCCTTTACGTCTAGTACATCCACTTCGGCTCCACTGGCCAAGAGAATCTTAAGACATTCCAGGGATCCTTTAGAAGCAGCCAGACGCAGAGGGGTTACAGGAACACCCCATCCACTGCGACTATTGAGAAATTTCTTGTATTTGTTTTCAGATAAAAGGTAAGATAGATAGTCTGGGTTATCCATGGCCACGGCCAGATGCAGCTCTCGGCTTTCTGGTAAAGCCTCCTCTTCTTCTTTAGGTTTTAGCATGGCAAATATTTTGGAGATATCCATAACGCTCATCTTTAGACATTTGCAGAAAACCATTGTATAATTAAACTGCAACTTGGTGAATCTGTAAGAAAATGGCCATCAGTTAAACTTATTACTCATAGGAAAGGGGTAGGATATTCATTGATGTGCATGTGTAGAGGGATGGCAGGTTAGCCACTGCCCTTGGTAGAAGGGTTATATAGCTTTGTTAGTGTAGATAGGCAGGTTTTAGTATAGGGACTGCTGCAGTGGGGACGCTTAAGGCTTAGGTTGCCTCTATGCTGCCGGGGGTTAGGTTTAGACACTAGGTTAGGGTTCAAGCTGGGGAAGGAGGATGAAAGGTGGAAGACCAGTGTCCAGAGAGGGAGCACTGGTGGATAACTTGGAAAACAGGTGCAACCCGGGTTAACCTTTTACCTGGAGAACCATGGAGGTCAGCGAGGACAAGTACGACCGAACTGGCTGTTGGTGGCCGTGGGAGAGGAAAACCCACTTTAACTGACTCCTGAAGGTGGACCAGGTAGGGGTCAAACATTAATGGTGGCCGCCGGGAGGAGCCTACGTGTCAGGGGCCCCGTGTTTAGAGTGTTTCAAATAAGGAGGGCAGCCTGCCTAAAACTTGGACTGTATCTGGAACCTTATTCTAAGCATACAGTACGTCCTGCTCCATATATAATACTTACACGTGGGTTATCCTCCGCCAGAGGGCGCTGTGCACTGCAGACATGCAAAAACAGGCTCCTCCCGGCCCTTCATATACCCAGGGACCTCCCACAAATCCCCAGATTTCTCTGCAGTGCTGACTGCGAAGACATGAAGTATCAACTCTCTCGCAGGTGAGCGGGGCTATTACAGCCCGCGGCCCTGTGGGACTATTTCCACCTGTCCTCTTTGTGATGTGCCTCCCAGCCTGGGCTGCGCTGGTCGGGTGAAGGTAGGCAGCACCATGTGTGCTTACGGAGCTACGCTCCACCGCAATCCCCCACCATAGGGTAAGCGGTCAAGGCTGATGGTGAGCCTTTAGGGGATGCCTCTCCCGCATCAGTGCCCCACGCCCCGTGTAGCGGTGGATCCTATGTAACGGGTCGCCTTCCTCCCTCGTTCCCCCCTTAGCCCGGGGGGAAAGAAAGGGGGGAGGGGTTGTGTGTATGGCGGCCTCAGTGTACTCTATTACACGCTTATGGCTTTAGTATTGCATTTTACCGGGAACGGGTGTCAGAGCCGCGCTTTATTTAATTTGTATTGATAGCCTCTGCGTCTTTACTATATTGTTGCTTTGCATGGACGGTGGCGGCTTCGCAGACGCTGCGGCGTCTCTTTCTTTCTTTCCTTCTTAAACTTGTGGTGGCTCTTCTGAGGTAATCCACTCGGTCAATTCCTTCAGGCTTTACTGTCCTGCTTTCCTATTGGCTACGCGTTTTTGAGCTTCGTGCTCTCTGGGGGGGCGTGGTTCTGGCTTGGCGCGTTCCGCGACGCGGTCAGCGCTGGCCCGCCCTTCGAGGTTCGATTGGCGCCATTTTCTTACTCAGGCGCGCGTGGTGAAGACCGTCCTCCCCTCTCTGTCTGTAAGTGCCCTCACAGGCGACTTCCTTTTAGTTTTCATACTCCTTGCACGTGGCTCTGACATCCTTGTTCCCTTTATGTCTTTCAGACCGTGGACCTCGGTGGCTTCTCCCGGGCCGGTACTCCCACTTCCCCACGGGTTATTGGGGCATCCAGGGTAGCTTACAGCGTCAATCCCTACTGGCATATTGTGCCGATTAAATCACCATATGGAGGCATCTCAGGATAATGTGAACGGGGTTCCTTCGGGACAAGCCCGGCTGTGTGTAGCTTGTGGGGTCTTACCTAGCAGCGGTGACAATGCACGGGTCTGTGTTCCTTGTGCACAGCAGGCGCTATCGGTGCTTCCCGCCTCTTCTGTGGCTGGGCCTGCGCCTCGCCTCACTTCACCTACTCCCCCAAGCCTGAGTCTAACCCCCAATACAAGCGGGGATTCCCATCCTGATTTGGCCACTAGACTGGCCGGTGTTGAAAACTTGCTTGCTAATTCTTTAGCGCGTAAAGCCACCGCCAAGAGGCGGCATTTGAACCCTGAATCGGCTCTCTTCCCTATGGAATCTGATGATTTGTTGTATTCTTACGGCCATGCCCCCTCAGACGAAGGGGAACTGTTCTCTGACTCGGGGTCATATGACGACGAGTCCAGGGCTCAGGAAGAGTCTGGTTCCGAACATTGATCCTCGGATGAGGTTGATAGACTGCTGGTTCAGATCTTTGAGGTATTGTCCCTCTCTCCCCCTGCTGCGGCTCCCAGGCAAAGGGGGTGATCTTTTTCATACTGCTAAAGCCCGTTTGGAATTTCCCGAGCAAACCCATTTCAATAGCCTCGTGCTGAAAGAATGGGAACATCCCAGCAGACTCCATGGGGTCCCTAAGAGTGTGGATAGGAAATATCCCTTCCCTGCTGACTTAGTTAAGTGCTGGTCATCGCCTCCTGAGGTCGATGCTCCTATTCTAGGGTTGTCCAACACCTCCATCATGCACTCCCCTGACACTACTACGCTCCGGGACTCTGAGGACCGGCGTGTTGTCCAATTTGCATGCCATGCCTTTGCATTTGGGGGAGCGACTCTGCGCCCGGTTTGTGCCTTAGCCATCACGGCAGTAGCGCTCAGGACTGTGGTTAGGAGTGCTCTCGATGGCACAGATGAGTTGCCTTCTGATAGTGTCAATGCACTATCCAGCTGTGATGCGTTTGTGAACTTTATCCTGTCTGCATCGGACAATGCTATTAAGATGTGGGCCAGATCATCTGCCCTGGTGGTAGCTATACGCCGCGCGGTTTGGTTGCGCCAGTGGGCCGCTGACAGTGCCGCCAAGAAAGCCCTTACGGGGCTCCCATTTAAGGGACTGCGCCTGTTTGGGGACCGTTTAGACCTCTTCGCCAAGGGAGGCAAGTTACCCCAGCGCAGGCGACAGACTCGGCCCTTTCGTGGCCAAGGCTCCCTGTCGACCCCCTACCGTGGGGCTAAACAAGGCAGAGGGGCGTCCTTCGCTGAGTCCCGCGCAGATTCTCTGTGGTGGCTACTATGGTGCAGGCCAGGAAGAAGACTTCTTCTGCTATCTATTATAGAGTATGGCATTCCTACATTGATTGGTGTGAGTCCAGGTCTCTTCCCTGCCGGGAATTCTCAGTCCCTAGGGTTCTGGAGTTTTTACAGCATGGTCTGGACTTAGGTCTCAAACTTAGTACTCTGAAGGGTCAGGTTTCTGCCCTGTCTATCTTCTTTCAGAAGACCTTTGCCCAACATCACATGATTAAGAGCTTCTTTCAGGGGGTCACTCATGTGCATCCCCCTCGAAAGCCTATGGTCCCTGTCTGGGATTTAAACTTGGTTTTGTCTGCCTTGCAGGGTGCTCCCTTTGAGCCTATTCAGGATGCTGCTCTTGCTGTTCTCACTCTCAAGGTGGTCTTCTTGGTGGCTATCACATCGTTTAGGCGTGTGTCTGAGCTGGCTGCTCTGTCTATTCAGTCTCCGTACTATGAGAGGCACCAAGACAAGGTGGTGTTCCGCTTCCAACCGGACTTTCTGCCTAAGGTGGTGTCTGCATTTCATTTGAACCAGGACATGGTTCTTCCTTCGTTGTGTCCCAACCCTAGCAACGAGGGAGAGGGTTCTGCATTCTTTGGACATGGTCAGGTGCTTGAAGTATTACCTGGTTGTCACTGCGGCCTTCAGGAAAACGGATGCTCTCTTTGTTGTGCCTTCTGGGCCTAGGAAGGGTTTGGCTCCCGCCAAGTCTACCATCAGTAAATGGGTTCGTCAGGCTGTGATTCAGGCCTATTCTGTTAAGGGGAAGACTCCCCCTTTCCGTCTTACTGCCCATTCTACTCGTGCTATTGGGGCTTCTTGGGCCTTCCAACACCAGGCTTCTGTTGAACAAGTTTGCAAGGCCGCTACTTGGTCTTCCGTTCATACCTTTTCAAAGTTTTACAAGGTTGATGTTCGGGCCTCAGCTGATGCTGCGTTTGGCCGCAAGGTTTTGCAGGCGGTTGTAGTTTGAGCTACGTGCCATTGCCTTTTTTGTTGGGGATCCCACCCTACTTTATGGACACTGCTATTGGATGTCCCACGTGTAAGTATTATATATGGAGCAGGACGTACTGTATGCTTAGAATAATACAATTCTGTGAAATACTCACCTGTAGAATTGGTATTATACGCATACAGTACGTCCTGCTCCACCCCACCCTGGTTTTACATTGTTCTGGATCCCCTGTATGGTGATTGTTATCATTGTTATTATTACCAGTTTGGTGGTTGGTTTCTCTCAGCTTCTTTTTCTCACTGCTTTTCAATGCGGGGGATTTGTGGGAGGTCCCTGGGTATATGAAGGGCCGGGAGGAGCCTTTTTTTGCATGTCTGCAGTGCACAGCGCCCTCTGGCGGAGGATAACCCACGTGTAAGTATTATATATGGAGCAGGACGTACTGTATGCGTATAATACCAATTCTACAGGTGAGTATTTCACAGAATTGTATTTTCTTCTTCCAAGCTGACCTAAATTAATCTAGGAACCTGCCAGAGGACCTGCACCCTGGTCTTAGTGAGTACCTACATCTTACCCTGTGCTAGACCCCTCATATATAGTGGCTTTGCCCATGGGCCACCTCACACACTTGTCCCTAAAATATATCCTACTTGTAGAGGGCATCCCAAAAACATACATGGTACATTATATTTTTCGATGATGGTAAAATTCATTTTCAGAACAAACCTTGCAAAGAGTATAACTTATACAGTGCTGCTTGAGTATATCTCTCTATTTTGATGCAGATTGGTCACATTTGTTTGCAATATTCTGGTCTGGCAGAACCCCAGTTTGGATACCATTTAAGTCAATGGGGAAATTTGTCTTGTGTATTCTGGTCTCTTAAAAAGAACTGAAGCATCCAAAACCCCTCAAATTGCATGGGAAGACCAGCTTACTTCTGAGAAGCATTGTTCTAAAATTCAGCCATCCCCAAATAATATATATAATATATTATATATATTTATATAATAATATATAACTCCTTTATGGGTAATGGGTATTAAGTAGGGCCATACAAAAACTTTACTTTTTCAGCACGGAGGCATCTCGAATCAGAAAGCATCTCGAAACAGAAGCAGAAGTCTAGTCACATGGTTACCCCACACTCTGCCATCTGCTCCTGGTGCTGACACAGGACAGGGAGGGGGTTTACAGTAAAAGAAACTCCTTAAATCACTCGGGATCCAGCACCAGCGTAGCCATCTTCGATCTGCTGCACAGAACACACTTGGGCGGATATTGCAAGAACTTGGGCGATTTAAGGAGTTTTTTATTGTAAATCCCTCAACCTGCCTCAGCACAAGGGGTGGGTGGCTGGGAGGAGGGATACCAAATGACTGGACTTTCACTTTAAGTAAAATATTAAAAAGTGAACAGCATACACTGTGTTATAAGTAGAATGGCAACAGAAGTTTACTATAGCTTTTCTCTATCCGAATGCACTAGCTGGCTAGATGGGACTTCTGCTATTATCTGCAAATTTTTCGTTCACTCTAAAAGTACATTTTATGTAGGAAATTTTATTTTTCAAATGGCACAGGGGTATATAGGATGGTACAGGAGGTGAATGATCTTACCATATATTGGAGGATGCACATATAATTTAATGGAAGATAAGGAGGGATACAGAAGGGGAGTGAGGCTCACCAGTTAGCAAGTCCCAGTTAGTAGAGAACACCCGGTCTCCGCTGCTATCTTCACCTTCAGAGAAGCCCTCATTTGCAGGGACGCAAGTATCGACTAAGGGCTGGACCTGCAGGTAGGTGAGCATCAACTGGGGGCTCACGGGTGGTCAGACAAAGTGACACAAGGGAGTCATACACGGGAAGTCAGTCCAACAGCTGTCAAGGCAGAGGGATAACCGGAGGCAAGGGCAGGCCAAAACTGTAGCAGGAGTGAAGTGTAGATACTGACCGAGAGAATATTAGAATGTCATCTAACTAAATTACCACAAATCTTGAAAAGAAGAAACCAGCCCCTGCAGGCGTGGTAAATGGACGGATAAACCCCTTGTTCAAATGATCAGAAATGTATTCGCTCATCACTAACTCCTTATCTTAACCCTAGGGGGCATGGTTCCTGGAAGTAACACTATGGGACAATCGTAGGCCCTGTGAGGAGGTAGCGAGTAAGTGGATTTCAAAACTGTAGCAGGAGTGAGGTACTAAAAGGAGCAGACAGAGGCAAGGTCAAGGATTCTGAGGTCAGCAGCGAGGTCAGAGGAGGCGAGGTCGGGGTCAATCTGGGTCAAACACAAGGAGTAAGAGAAACAAAGCAACACACAACACCTAAAGCACCAGCTATCATGGGCACTAATGACAGAGGCTTTATAGTCGAAGGTGTGCAGAGATTGGCTGGGGCAACTTTGGGCCCAGTAACAACACCAGGGCTGATTAGTCCACACTGAAGAGCCCATGAGCAACACTGGGGCCCATGTACACATGTGCACACGATCACAGGAGAAGGTAAAGTGAGGCGCTGCTCAAACCGGCATCTGAGACTAAAGTTTTTTTTTTTACTGTCTGGGCAGACCCTTTAAAGCATAGGTGCCCGGTATACACATTTAAAGGAGTTTACAATCTGTTATGTTATCAGGATACAGCAGGTGGAAGAGATTGCAATCTATAAATGTATAATAGAATTGCAGAGTTTACAGTCAGATAGGAAATAAGGGAAAGTACAGAAGAGAATGTTCTGTTATGGTATAAGCGAGGATATAGAGTTTTGAATGAAAGAAAACATATGCACAAGTGGATACAAGAGGCAGAACTGCTTATAGTATATTAGTTAGAAAGGACAGAAGATGGGCATACTAAAACCTTTGCCTGGACTGGTGGCTTTTGGGCCCCATAGCAGTCACATAGGCTACTGTGGCTCTAGTGATACCCAGTGGCATAAATGTGAAGGGGGCCTGGTGCGAACATTAAATTGGGGCCCTTTCACGGCTCATACAGTAAAATTTTTCTGTCTTTTAACTCAGTTGGATGCAGCTGGAGAACTAATGAATGAAGAAGCAAAGAAAATGGTGCATCCTTTCTCTAAGTGATGCCAACTGAGCACAAATATGATAAATTAGGTGAAGGAGCAACAATGACCTTCTGGGCCCCAGTGTGGTTGCACCCCCTCAAGTTACGCCCCTGGTTTTACCTAAGTGTACAGTCAAAGACCTTGATTCAATAAAGGTAAAAAAAAAATTCTCATGGTAGTAAAAGATTCAATTCATGAGAAAAATTGAGAGAAAATCCTGAGAATTTTACTGTTGCTGAATCACCAGCTAAGAAAACAATAGCACTTTTTTACTCCTAAGAAAAGTAGAGAACCGTTTACTCCTTTCTACACTGTAGTAAAAGCTGCCATTGACTTTCATTGTCTTTTGATCTGGTGATTTAGTAACAGTGATATTCTCAGGCTTTTTTCTCATGAATTGAATGTTCTACTACCATGAGAATTTTTTTCTATCTTTATTGAATCGAGGCCATTGTGTTTATATAGATATATGCTAGATGCAACTAGAGTACTGTATCCTGGGACTAATGCAATCCTCATGGGAGCTAATTTAACAGAGAGCTCTTTTGCTAGGCTTATAATCTGCACAGTGATATAATGCGTTGTTATGCACAAACCGTTAATATGCCTCTTATTTCAAGAAAGATGATCCAATAACTGTTCCCCTACTATGTGAACCTAGATTTCAGCTTGCGTCACCACACCTTTACCATGACCCCCATTGTTATTGCAATTTCTCTGATGCGTATAGATGCCTTTACCCAACATGTGATGCTTTGAGTAGATTGTAGATTGGTTTGGTTGTTCAAAGAAAAAAAAGCTTGGTGTATTTTCTCATGTTTTTCCAGGTATGTTTATGTGGCTTTTTAATATTACCACATTTAACTGAAAAAATAGAATGGATGGAGAATAATAACTATTTTATATGATTAGATCATTTATTATTAACTCATCCATTACTTGTTTATATTTATTATATTTTAACCTTTTTTTTAATTATTTATTGGAGCTAGTTATTATTTCATATTAGGTCTTGGTAAATAACATTTGAGTTTTATCAAATAATAAAATTGTCAGCCAATATATAATTTGCTAGGTATAAAAATAATTTATTTTATTTTATATACTAATTTATTTCAAACATGATCAATATTGACACTAGGAATGTAAATCTAATGAATGTATTAATATATATTAAATCCTACAGGGGGTGCGCCAGTGCGCTTCGATCCGCTCGCCTTAGTCTAGCTCTTAGATGAAAAAGTAGCGCACTGATTGGACGAGCAGCTGTGCATGTGTCGTAGAACCGGGGGAAAGGCGAGTTACAGTATGTTAGTGGTTATTCTAGAACATCTGCATGGAGTTAAAGTGGACCACAAGCCACAGAGGTCGATTGATTCCCTTATTATTTCTACAGAACTTGCTTTGGTGACTTGTCAATAATCAAAGCACATAAGAGGTTGCCAAATGTCGTTTTATTAATTTCTTGTAAAATCATTTTCCATGGCTTATTTTTCTTACCAATGTGTACTTTGGCGCATAACAACTAAAATGCAGCCTTAACGTACTGTAAAGTTTGTCCCCTTTGTACCCAGCAATGATATCCTGTGACTGTAATGAAGAAGCGCTGACCAGCGCCATTTATATACAGCACCATTTATATACAGCGCCAATGTTTACAGTGTGCCAAAATGTATTATATTTGGAGTTCAGCACCTAAAAGTTGGGCGGTACAGAGTGGCGCTAAATGGCACTGTTATAACTGGCATATAGGCCCATTAGGCGCTGTCACAGGCTGGCCAATACCTAGTGCAAGCTGATTATATAACAAGTGGACACACATGCGTCACAGGACCGGGAAAAGGTGAGTTTGTTTGGGCAACCTGGGGGATTTCACACAGCAGGGCAGCCCTGGGGCAAGGACCAAAACCCAGCATAGTCAAAATCCCAGGTTTCTAAAAACCAAAATATAAATAGAGCTCCAAAGTAGACCCGTATGACTGATAAATGATGCACTTCATAAATATGGCCCTTAGTCCAGGGTTTGGTAATGAAGCCACTCAAAGGGGCCCCCGATTCCCTGGTAACACTGTGGGCCAGTTCTAGCCTGCTTTGGCCATTATTTGCACTAGGGGCTGGTCGCATATAGTTACACCTCTAGGTGAGTATAACTATAGCACATGTTTATCATTTCAAATAAAACTTTACTGATCAAGGAACCTATATAGACAGATAGAGAACACAGAAGGTCGTATTGAAGTCTCTGGTCAATGTCTCTTACCTTGTGAGTCCTGCGCGTGTTCACTTTATTCAGGTCTGACGCCCCATGCTGATGCCTGGACGACCTGATTTACATCCTTGTCTACGGTACAAATGGTCTACAGCAAATCCAGAAGGTCTCCAGCAAGTGTGGGACTGGCACTGGGTGTGATTAGTTGACAAATGGATAAGGGACAGAGCTCCAGCTAAAAATAAGACTGGAGTGCCTGTGGCTGCCATGTCCATTCTTGGGCTGCTGACCTCACTGGGAGAGTAAATATAGAGAGGTGTCTGGCAGGTGCTCTTGTCTGTTTTAGTGGAATTGTAGGATGGGGGACAGTGTGGTGACATTGTTGTGAATAGTGTGTATTGCAGACAGCTGCACTAACGTATAACCCATCACTATATACTGTAAAATACAGGAATATAGGTACGAATACATGATTTAATAGGGACCTGCTTAAGACTGAAAAATCCCCCTGTGCATGGCATTCTAAAACACCAGCCACCGGGGATAAGGTCCTAATGACTGGCATGTATCCCCCAACCTGCTGTATATAAAACTGTCACAGGAAAATGAAGGCTGAGGGTCTGAGAGTTCAGATCCCAAGTGTGTGACAAGCTATAGTCGAAAGTTAAACGTAAAGCAAATCTGACATAAAAAATGGCTGTCAAGCACTTCAAGATACTGGAAGTCCTTTCTCCAGGTCAAGTGGGTCTTGCAATGTCTGCTTTATATCTGATCATTCATTTGACAGTATTTTTCTTTAAGTTAAAGCAGAACAAAATCTGAGAATGTGACTTTCCCGAGTTTTGTCTTGTTCCCTCGGGCATCCTGAATTGAAATGCCCCGCTGTGTCCCACCCCCCCCCCCCCTGTTTGGCCAGTAAAATTCACATATTGTCGACCTCCTGTCCAATCAGAGCCATATGCCATGTTTACAGCCGAAGACATGGCTGGACGAGAGCTGTTGGACTCGGGGAAAGATGAGTTATTACCCCTGGGGGGTATTACACAGCAAATCAGGATGCCCTGGGGGAAAGCCAGCGGCTAGCCCTGGAATCTTTTAGATTTAGGCTTAAAAAAAAAAAGATTCTGTGCAAATGTGCCTAATATAAATTCATGTGAATCTCCTGGGAAAATGTTGCTTTTGAAATTCTGAACATGAAAAATAAGTAGACTTGATCATGAATTAATTTTGGCTGTGTTCTGCTTTTAGTTTACCGTATTTCCTTTTCCTCTCCATTCTTTCAAGAAAAAAAAAAAAAATAAAATATGAAAACACACAATTTTGCATACTGCCATTTTATTTCAATTAAAAAATGGCTCAATACAAATCATTATTGCCTCATTTAAAGGTAATCATATGACTGCAGGGCCGGACACTTGCCTACCCCCGGGCACCTCCATTTTGGATGCCCCTCTGTGTGAGACTCTCCTTTCCCGGGCCTCCCACTGCATATTGGTGGCTCAAGCCCACATCCTCATAACAGCAGGCTCTGCCATTGTCTTGTATGATGGCAGCCAACTCTTGTGTGCGGGGGCAAAGGTGAGTTTCACAAAGTGCCCCAGCTATGGCAGTGTGTGCTGCAGCTTCCACTCCCCTATACACAGACTCAGTGGTGGATACGCCAGGTATACTGAAGCAGAGAGTTGTGGATGGAGAGCAACAGGATTACTTTAAGCTGAGCCGAAGCAAAGTTATTAGTAGGATTTTGGATCTTGGGAATTGTTTAAACAGAGATTTCTTATAATACAGTATATGAATTTCTTTTTGCTAATTTGCAGGTCTCAGCTTGAAAGCACCTAGGCTTTCAAACCTAAGTGGAACAAAACCACTCTAAAAGATTCTAGGACCAGCCGCTGGATTTCCCCTGGGGCATCCTAAATCTGGATTTTCTCCCCACTGTGTGAAAGCCCCACCCAGGGTGCCGATAATCACTTACCTTTCTCTGATCCAACAGTGCATGAGCGAGCTCTCGTCCAATAAGAGCTGTCTGTGGCGACGATGGGGTTTATTCATCAAGGGATAGCGGCGGGTAGTGCCTTGTAAGCGGCAGGTAGCGTCTGGGCGCTGTACCCAATACCACATTTATCAAAGCAATTCCGGTGAGCGACTCTAGCAGCGCCATGTAGCGTCCAATTCATCATCACAGACGGCTCAGCGTATACCGCCGGCGCTCTGGCTTCCAGAGCGCCTGGTATTACCTGTCGCTCTCCTATACATTTCAATGGACGTTACTTTTCTTCTTTTTAAACAGGGTTTTCTTTTAATTTTTTTTTTCTTATCAAATCATTGTGTGACCTCTTCTGGCCTATTAATTTATTTATTTAATATTTGAAAACTTTTTAGATTTTTTATATTTTTATGCAGAATTATCATTACAGGTCTGGTATTAAAGTGTTAATGTCACAATGTAATAACAATGTAATTCCATATGTTTTTGCTTTGTTACTAGTGGATATGTGTTCAGAAACGGACTTTAATCACACAGCTTCTGGTGCTCTGGGCTACAGCGACCCAATTTTGAGCACCGGCGCTGTGTGAGGCAGTTTTTTTTTATGAATATGGTTTAAGTCGCTCCCAAATAGTGCTGTACTGGTGTTATAGTGACTCACACATCTAATTCATCAATGCCGGCCAGAGACTGAGGCGCTCAGTAACAGCGAACCATAGCTGATCACAGCGACTACTAGCGGTCGCTCTGAGCGCTTCGCTACAGACGCTCATCTGCCGGTACCTGGCGCTAGTAATAAATCAGCCTGCCCGTCATTTGGCAAACAGCTCTCAGTGTTTTCAAGCAGGTGCTGCTGCACCCCCTGCATCCTCGGGCTGTGCACACGCTTCCATCCAACCATTAAGAGAGGCTGGGGCAGAAGTGCATGGACTGTTACATCAGGCTATAGGTAAGCAATCAGAGGCTTTTACACCCCGGGGGAATGGAACAAAACCTTGAAAATTCAAATTTGTTCTGCTTTAACGCTAGGTAATTATTGAGGCGTGGATTGCAGCCTGCACCTCAGTGAGCTTTTTACTTTTAACTCACAAAAGAGTGGCTAAAAAAGTTTTTTTTAATTTTTCCCCAAAAATCACATGCACAGTACCTGCAATGCATCATTTTTCCAGTGATATAAGGATAACTGTTTGGAAACAGCACCCTATGTGATGTGCTGAAGAACTTTCTTTACATTTTCCATCCTCAGCAGGTGGGGGCAGAGTGAAAGGTGACAGGTTGTGAGTAAGAAAATACAATTTCTGCTTGTGTACAAACTGTACCTCACGTAAAAATGGTCCATCTCATGGATTATTTTTATAGAACTTGCACCCTAATGCACACCCAGATTAAAACTTGCTTTATCAAATAAATCAAATTCGTGCATACCTCCCAAGTGTCCCTGATTTGGAGGGACTGTCCCTCTTTTGAGTCCATGTCCCCCTTCCCTCATTCTCATTTGTCCCTCTTTAAGGTGTAACATGCAGATCTTCATCAATAAATGATTAATTCTCCTTATTTAAGTGTTTATATTGTTTAATGTGTTACAACCAACCTAATATCCATCCATCAATGAGGGGGTGTGGCTTAATAACACAAATGTCCCTCTTTCCCACCATGAAAAGTTGGTAGGTATGGATTTGTGTGTGTTGAAATCAGATCAGGTCAGCATTTCTAACATGAGGTCCTCGAAAACATGCTGTTTGTAAATGTCTATTAAAAGGCCTGGAAGGTATCCTGTCACCATGCCACTCGCCCTGCTCTTCCCCCTACTGAGCCATCAGCTGACAACACACAGCTGCCATCTTCTTCTTACTGACCTGTGACAATCTGTGACAGGGGCTCTGTTTTCATTGGTAACAAACATAAGTTGAACTGCTTTGTGCTTTTACACTAAGAGGCCGATTCATTAATAGCGGCAGGTAGCGACAGATGAGCGCCAGTAGCGTTATTTTCACAGCGCACGCTAGTATTCGCTGTGCTTGGCCGTTGTTCGGCTGTTGACAGCGACTCAGTCGGTGTGCGGTAATGTTGAATACGGGGTTAGGAGTCGCTGATTGACAGGTTCCGCGCTGTATGGGAGTGCATGACAGCGAATGGCCATAGCGAACGGCTCCCAGCATATTCATTAACAAATCACGCTCAAAAAATTCTAACGCTGTAAAATGCTTGTTTAAACCCCAGAGCGCTGGCGGCGATGGGTTAAAAGTAGTTTTTTAACCCCCAAACAACCATATTTTTGGAAAAAAAAACAAAACATGTTTTTACAAACATTTTGTAATATGAATACCTTGATATCAGACCTGTAATATCAATTCTGCACAAATTTTTTTTTTTTACCTTAAAAAATATATCTAACATTGCAGAAGTGGTCACAGAATTTTTGCCATTTAAAAATAAAAAAAAAACATTAATTGCAATTAATTAAGAATATTTAAAGATGACTCCATTGAAATGCATTGGAGAGCTCCAGGTAGCGAGAGGTCATACCTGTCGCTGTTCAAGGTCGCTCGCTGGCGCTTTGGGGTGAGGCTGGAATAATGATGAATGATTCGCTATCTGGCGCTCTGTCAGTCGCTAAGCAGGATCGGCTTGATAAATGTGTGATTGCGGAGGGAAGCCGGCGTTCTCGTGGCGGTGACCGTCATTACCGTTCGCTCACCATTCGCTACCTGGCGCTATCCCTTGTTAAATAAGGGCCTAAAACTCTAACCTATAAATGTATTTCCTTTAAAGCAGACATTATGCCAATATCTAACACAAATTGTGAAGATCACCATCTGCAGTTGGTGCTGGTGTCTCAGGAAGCTCTGATTGCCATAAAGGGGGAAATTTCTTGTACAACATCACTTGAGCACATGGCTGAAACCTCTGGCACAATTATAGGTTCTACATTAAAGTGATACTGCAGGGTATTGTTACACCATTACGTCAGGCTACATTTGGCGCTGTCCTAAACTGTTTTCCATTTTTAAATTGAAGCAGAAATATACCGAGATATCAGGGTTTACAGGTTCAGCCAATGACATTCTCTTTTTCATCCTGCCCCCCAATCAGCTCAGCAGAGCAGGACAGGATTGGTAATTTGGTTAAATATTTTATCTATAATAACTGTATGATTAGCATTGGTGGGATCTTAGATGGGTTGAGTATTGGGCATCCAAAATCAGGATGCCCCACTTTGTGAAACCCCCAAGGTCGCCCCATACACTTACCTTGTTTCCCAGTCCAACAGCACATGCGCAAGCTGCGACTGCATCCCTGCTATTCCTCTACCAGGCATTTGTGAATTTGGGGATGCACCCACTAGCACGCTCGGAGCCGCTGGCCTTAGACGGCATGACGTCAGCGGCTTTGAGCGCGCTGATTGGATGAGCAGCCACTCATGCAACATAGGACCGGCTAGAGGTGATTTGCGCTCGGCGATCTGGGAGATTTCACACAGCGGGGAACCCCCCGATCAGGGGAAAGGACCAAAACCCAGGATAGTCAAAATTCTGGGTTTTAGTCCACTTTAAATTTTTGAAAATGTATATATTCTAAGTATGTCACACACCCCGCTTCAAGATATCCATTACCTATGGGTTATACTGACCTGAAGAGGCGAATCTGCAGAGATGATAGGAAAAAAGAGAAGCCCCTCCCAGTCCTATAAATACCTGGGACCTCCCACTCATTACCCAGTCTTCATCTCTGCAGACGGCGAGCAAGCAGAAGATGATGTCTCCTCCTTGCATGAGGGAGTTTCAGGTAGTCGGGTGAACTCCCGGCCATTTATTTATCTATTTCCGTCAGACCCTTTTATTTATAAGATAATTGCCTCCTACAGTTGTGGCTGCTGGTCTAGACGAGGGTATTTCAGCACCTTTGGTGCCCAGGAGCAAGGCTCCTCCGTGAGACCCTGTACAAAGGGTAGACGGCATACCGGGTTGGTGACCCCGGTCTGGGATGCCCTGTCCCTTAGTTTTAACACAAGGGTGGCCTCTCTAAATTCTCCTTTCTTTATTGGGGATGGGCTGGGAGAATTCTCCTTATCTATTTATCTCTCTTTTATTCACTCTAATAACATTGTGTTTTTTCTGCGATTGCCCTTTAATTATATTCACAAGTGTTGTTGGTTTTTTTCAACACCGCGGCCGGTATAGCTCTGGCCAAGGCGCCGGGTCATGGCGGCTCAAATTCCCTAAATCTGTGAGGTAATTTATTTTACCTCACGCGCTGGAGTTGATGGGGGGCGGGGCCGTACTTCGGCGCTAGGCCGAGATCCGCCCCTCATTGCTTTTGCGGCCGGAGGTGAAAGCACAAAGGGGCAGGAGTTGTGTGGTGTATTTCACAATCAGGCGCCGCGGTCATTTATTACACCGCGGCGCTGACTTTTGCCGCACTTTTTTCATGAGGGAATCTGTCCCCTCATGATACTCAAAGGAGGGGGCGGGGCCGCTGTTACGGCGTGTCGCCGCGGCCCGCCCCCTTCTATCTCTGGTGCTGCTGAGGAGCCTCGTCCCCTCTGGCCGGCGCTGACTGACGTCGCGAGCGCGTGCGCGTGCCGCGCTGACCACGCCCCCTTCTCCTCACACATCTTTCTCCTCACACATCTTCTTCACACGGTGCGAGCTGCTGCGTTCTCTGGCGGTTCCGTGAGTGGCCTGTTGGCTCCCTCTCTTTCATTCTTTCTTTATTTATCAAACTGTTATGTGATACATGGTTCTTCTGTGTCTTTCAGGCGGACCCACAGTGGCAAATAGGGGGTCCTTTCCTAGTCCTATAGTCCCTGGGTCATTTAGGTTTTCAATTTTAAAATCCTCCCACTTGGGACATTAAAAGGGCATCCCGGGTCGCTTATTAGCGTAATTCCCTTGGGCATAGCGAGTTGCTATAAGTTCACCTTATGGAGGCATCCCAGGATACCGGGCTCCCCTTGGGACAATCCCAGAAGTGCATGAGCTGTGGGGTATCCCTAACCGGGGATGACTTATTTCTCTGTATATCATGTGCACAGCAGACTATTACACGGCAAACCGAACCTCAGGCTTCTGGTTCAGCGCCGCCACCTTCTTCCCCGCCCCCTCCCATTTTCACCCGTGCCCCATGTGACGTGTTCATGGGTGGGCAGTTACAATCTGATGTGTGTGCCAGATTGGCCAGTATTGAAAAATTCATTTCTACCACGGTTGCCAAGAAGGCACCGGCTAAGAGAAAGCATCTGTCTCCGGTCACTCCGGCATTTGAATATGATGCGGGGGATGGTCTGGATTGGTCGGATTACTCTCCACCAGAAGATGGGGAGTTGTTTGAGGATTCCGATCTTTCAGATGATCAGCAATTTGTGGATGCTGATTACGAGCGGAGGTCAGGGAGTTCTTCTGATACTCCCAACGTCCTGACTCAGATGTTTGAGGTCCTGGCTATTTCCACTCCCGAGGGCACTCCTCATCAACAGGGGGAGTTTTATGAAGAATCCAAGCCGCGTTTGGAATTTCCTAATCAGAAGCATTTTGATAAAATTATTTCTAGGGAATGAGAAAGGGCGGCTCGGCTTCCAGGCATTCGTCAGAGTTGGGATAAAAGATATCCTTTTCCCGCGGACACGGTTAAGCGTTGGGCGTCTCCTCCTGAGGTGGACGCACCAATTTTAGGTTTATCCAACTCAGCCGTCTTGAATAATCCTGATTGTTCCTCTCTTAAAGATGGCGAGGATAAACGCATTGACCAGATGGCTTGCCATGGTTTTGCCAGTATTGGGGCAGCCATACGGCCTGTCTGTGCCTCATCGCTGTTGGCAGTGGCTGCTAGAAAGGTGGTCAAGGACTTGTTATCCTCCTCCGGTTGGAATCATGGTAGCCGCCTTGGACGATTCCTTGATGATGAGTAGCAGAGCTTCTGCTCTGATGGTGACTATTAGGCGTTCGGTTTGGCTGCGTCAGTGGGCGGCTGACTTTGGGTCAAAAAAGTCGCTGACGTCTCTCCCTTTCATGGGGTTAAGACTTTTTGGAGAAAAATTGGATTCGATGGCCAAGGGCGGTAAGTTGCCTCAACGTAAGAAGCAACTACGTCCTTTTCGTGGAGCGGCCTCTTTCACTCCCTCCTTTCGAGGTTCTAGAGCGGGAAGAGGATTCGCCTTCACTACTACGAGAGGTGATTACTGGAACAGGGGCAGAGGTCGTGCCCGTTCAGGATCCAATTGGGGCTCTAAGCCCAAGCCCGCGGCCAAGCCTGCTCAGCAATGAGGGGGCGCCCTCACCCGTGCGGGTGGGGGGAGGGCTGAGACATTTTTCCCCGATTTGGGATCGGGAGGTCTCGGACAAATGGATCCGGGAAGTGGTGTCTTCCGGCTACAAGCTGGAGTTCGAGTCCAGCACCCCTCCGCGTTTCTTCAGGTCTCGGATGCCCCCGGACGCACTGACCGCACAGGGGCTCCGGGCGGCGGTTTCAAGTCTTCTGGAAATGTTGGTCATTTCTCCAGTGCCCCTATCAGACCGTGGTCGGGGTTTTTACTCAAACCTGTTCACGGTCCCCAAAAAGGACGGCTCTATCCGGCCCATCCTGGATCTGAAGATTCTCAACAGGTTTATCAGACTGCGAAAATTTTGCATGGAAACGCTGCATTCAGCTATCCAATCTCTTCGTCAAGGGGACTTCATGACGTCTGTAGACATCAAGGACGCTTACCTTCATGTCCCAATTTTTCCTGTGCACCAGAGATTTCTCAGGTTCGAGGTGGAGGATCGGCATTTTCAGTTCGTAGCTCTTCCTTTTGGTCTCACCTCAGCTCCAAGAGTTTTCACCAAGGTGCTTGCTGGGGTGATGGCTCTCCTCAGAGCACAGGGAATTCGAATTGTGCCATATCTGGACGATCTCCTCATCATGGCATCGTCATTCAGTCAAGCGGAATTGGACACCAGGACGGTAATATCCACTCTGGAAAGGTTCGGCTGGGTAATCAATTACCCAAGTCCTCCCTTTACCCGTCCAGGACGATATTCTTTCTGGGAATGTCTCTGGATACAGAACAGGCCAGAGTGTTCCTTCCTCAATCCAAGGTTCTTTTGATTCAGGAGCTGATTCGGTCGCTCTTGTCCCTTCCTCAGCCGACCATCCGCCTAGGAATGAGACTGGTGGGATTGATGGTGGCTTCTTTCGAAGCAGTTCCTTTTGCTCAGTTTCACACAAGGATGCTACAGCTCCATCTGCTGGCTGTCTGGGACAGGGATCCTCAGTCGCTGGATCATCCTTTTCTGATGTCTTCCCGAGTTCGCCGCTCGCTCCGGTGGTGGCTGAACTCAGCCAATCTTGTGAAGGGCAGATCTTTTCAGACTCCTCAATGGGAGGTGGTCACCACAGATGCCAGCCTTTCAGGATGGGGGGGCTTCTGGAAGGATCTGCAATTTCAGGGTCTGTGGGGGCCCCTGGAAGCCCACGAACCTACCAATGTTCTGGAATTGAGAGCCATCAGAATGGTTCTCTCTCATTTGACTCATCATCTGCAGGGTGTGCCGGTTCAGGTCCGGTCGGACAATCGGACGGCGGTGGCCTACATCAATCACCAGGGAGGGACTCGCAGCAGGAGTGCCCTCAGGGAGGTGTCTCTGATTCTGGACTGGGCGGAGAGTCACGTCCCGTGCATCTCGGCGGTCTACATTCCGGGAGTGGAAAACACGGAGGCAGACTCTCTGAGCAGGTTTTCAGCCCGCAAGGGGGAATGGTCTCTCAATCCCAAAGTTTTTCACTCAATATGTCTCAAGTGGGGGTCACCGGGAGTGGATCTCTTTGCCTCCCGTCACAATTGCAAACTTCCGGCGTTTGTGTCTCTGGCGAAGGACCCTCTAGCCCTCGCAACGGATGCCATGTCTCTGAACTGGAGGGATCTGGGGTTTCTGTACCTGTTCCCTCCGTTTCCCATGGTGGCCAAAGTGGTGCGCAAGCTGACTCTGGAAGGAGTGTCAGCAATTCTGGTGGCCCCAAGGTGGCCAAGACAGGTTTGGTTCGCAGACGTGGTAAGGTTGGCAGAAGATCAGTTCGTTCTGCCCCTGCTGCCAGATCTGCTCACACAGGGTCATCTACGTTACCCCAATTTACCAACGCTGGCTTTGACGGCGTGGCTGCTGAAACCTCCATCTTAAAGGATGAAGGTCTTTCTGATGCTGTTATTCAGACTCTTATTAGTGCTAGGAAGAAGTCCTCTTCTTCTGTTTACTATAGGACTTGGAGGTCTTATATTGATTGGTGTGAGACTAGGGCTTTCCCTTGTAGGGAATTCTCTATTTCTAGAATTTTAGAATTCCTGCAGCACGGTTTGGATTTAGGGCTCCAACTCAGTACTCTGAAAGGGCAGGTGTCTGCCCTGGCGGTGTTTTTCCAAAAATCTTTTGCTCTCAATCCGCTGGTTAAAACCTTTTTCCAGGGGTTTCGCATGTGCGGGCTCCTAGGAAGCCTCTAATTCCGGTTTGGGATTTGAACTTGGTTCTGTCTGCTCTTCAGGGCCCTTCCTTTGAGCCTTTGCATGATATTGCCTTGTCTTCCCTTACGCAGAAGGTGGCCTTCTTGGTAGCCATCACCTCGGTTCGGCGTGTCTCTGAGTTGGCGGCCCTGTCCATTCAAGCTCCGTATTTTGAAAGACATCAAGACAAGGTGGTTTTCCGTTTCAAGACGGATTTTCTTCCCAAGGTGGTTTCTGCTTTTCATTTGAATCAGGATATTGTTCTGCCCTCTCTGTGTCCTAATCCCAGCAATGTCAAGGAGAGGGCTCTGCATTCCTTGGATGTAGTTCACGTGGTGAAGTACTATTTGGTGGTAACGTCTGCTTTTCGCAAGACTGATGCTTTCTTTGTGGTGCCATCTGGGCCCAAGAAGGGTTTGGCGCCTGCTAAATCTTCCATCAGTAAGTGGATTCGTCAGGCCATTGTTGGGGCCTATTCTGCCAAGGGGAAGAATCCCCCTTTTCGTGTTACTGCTCATTCGACTCGTGCGGTTGGGGCTTCCTGGGCTTTCCAGCACCAGGCCTCTGTTGAGCAAGTTTGTAAGGCTGCTACTTGGTCTTCTGTTCACACTTTTTCGAAGTTTTACAAGGTTGATGTTAGGGCCTCAGCGGATGCTGTTTTTGGCCGTAAAGTTCTGCAGGCTGCAGTGGTTTAAGTTGTGAGTTATGCCTTGTTTCGGATTCCCACCCTTTTTTGGACACTGCTATTGGATGTCCCATGGGTAATGGATATCTTGAAGTGGGGTGTGTGACATACTTAGAATAATACCATTTTGTGAATACTCACCTTGTAAAATGGGTATTATAAGTATGTCACACACCCCGCCCTTTTTTTGTATTCTGGATCCTTCATATTGTGAACTTTGCGTTGTTATGATTGATATTTGGCTCTTCCTGGTCCCTTACCTTACTGCTTTCTTGATACTGGGTAATGAGTGGGAGGTCCCAGGTATTTATAGGACTGGGAGGGGCTTCTCTTTTTTCCTATCATCTCTGCAGATTCGCCTCTTCAGGTCAGTATAACCCATAGGTAATGGATATCTTGAAGTGGGGTGTGTGACATACTTATAATACCCATTTTACAAGGTGAGTATTCACAAAATGGTATTTTTTTGTGGGGTGAAATGATGTTTTAAGTTGCTGAGTTGATCTGGCATTTTTTTAATGATAGCAGAGGTGTGTTTTATAGAAGCAGTTTTCATCTGTTGCTATTGGCAGATTGCAGATAGTTGCACAGAACGCTGCTGCTTGCCATGTGTAAGGTTGACTGAGCTCCCTCACCTCAGCAGCGGCCATAGCAACGGTGTTCTGTGTGTACAGGACTGACGTCTCTCTTCTTGGTGTACGTTCCTAATAGCAACAGATTGCAGGTTGTGAAAACTGCTTCCATAAAACACACATTTTCTAACATAGGAAAAAATACCAGATCAGCTCAGCACCTTGCGCACATGCTTTTGGCACAAAAAAATATTCGCTTTAAAAAATTCCATCGAATTGGACCCTTTAGAGTCTCTGTCCAGAAACACTAACTTTCTCCCATCTTATCCGCCATGAAAACAGTGTAAAGCATTTCAAAATCGCTGATTATATGTAAATGTCTGATGTATTCTAACTTCTCAAGTGAAACCACTTTCCTGAGAAGGCTGTGCCTTGAGCATGCTCTGCTGTGGCCAGAGACAGCCTTGGGACCACGGTGGCTTGTCATGCTCACTCACACAGAGCGTGAAGGTGCAGAGTGGCTGTTAGATCACTTTTTCTGGGGTCCTGTAAAAAAGGAAGGCAGAATTTGTAGCCCTGCTGTGGCTCCTACCCTGCCTGTAGGAAGTGGAGGAGAGGGACAGGCTTCCTGCTTTATTACTGCCATTAAGTTTACAGTTCCTTTGAGTAAATCAAGCAAATAATTAAAACATTCTATTCTTCAGAGAATTGTCAATGGATGGCAAACTTGACGGATAATTTAAGGAATAACACTTGGGATTCCCAGTCTCTGTTTCTGTGTGAATTGTGATGCTTCTACGGGAGAGCACCATCATCTGAGCACTCCACCATGTCTTATAGGTCCAGGGTAAAATGTCACTTGAAAATATATGTAGAATCCTTCAAATAAAGGGACATTCCAGGCAATAGGTTAAATTAGCCCCATACTGGCAGTTGGGTGGCATCATTCATCCACCAGCACTTTGCATTTCCTGATAAGCCCTATAGAACCTACTCCCTTCTGCTGACTCCTACTCAGTCCCCTCTATGAATTACATTTCTCGGGGACATTCAGGGCTCTTTTACATCTTCCTGATTGCATTGCGTTGGAGTAGGAATACTCTCCTGCAACAAAATCAAGAAGAGAAACCTGCCCAATGAAATCAATGGACACTTTCACAGCTATGCACTGCATTGGGCTGTGTTATGGGAAAGGCTGCGCAACATGGCCACATGGCAGCCCATAGATGGGCAACTCAGGTCATACTCACTGCCACTTCCAGTTCCAACCTCTGTCTATCCCCAATGGCTCTCAGACATTTACTAAAGCCGCCTTTGGGTATTTCCTGCCAGCTGTAGCCTCCCAAGCTGTTATTGCAGCCACCAATCACATATACTCCACAGCAGTGGTCCCCAACCCCCGGACCGCTACCGGTCCGTGGCTCAAATGGTACCGGGCCCTGAGGCTACCCGCTCGGAGGTTCGCTACCATCGGGTGCAGGAGGAGGAGGACACCGTGCGGCTCTACAGGTGGGTGACCGTATATAGCAGGGGTACTCAACCCGCGGACCGCGGTCCGTTTGCCGCTAGGTTTCCGGATCCCGCGGCCAGGTGGGTAGTCGGGCAGAATGAAAGAAAGCGGGGTGGGGCAGGCAGGTGGGAGGAAAGACTGCGGGCGGGGCTGGAGGGAGGTAATGACAGCGGGCGGGACTGAGGGAATGACAGCTTGTAAAGAAAGCGGGCGGGGTGGGAGGGAGGGATCAAAGACAGAGGATGGGGCGGGCAGGCAGGAGGAATGAAAGCGCGCGGGTGAGCGGAAAGATAGGGGGCGGGGCGGCCGAGCATGAAGAAAGAGCTCGTGAATAAGGTAAAAGCTGGCTGCCAATGTCAATGATTGGGGGAGGCGAAAAATGAATGTTTAGTTAATTTGGGGGAAGATTGCAGGGGTTTGGGATGCCCAGGAATACCTTTAAAGGGGAACCCACCAGCGGCTGGCCTGGAATCTAAAAGATTCCAGGGCTGGCCGCAGGCTTTTCCTTGAGGCATCCTGATTCGGGATGCCCCCGCTGTGTGAACCCCCCTTCTCCAGGGCACCTGTAAAAACTCACCTTTCACCGCTCCCATCTCTCTATTCCCAGCTCTGTCCCATCCCATCTCTCTTTTCCCAGCTCTGTCCCATCCCATCTCTCTATTCCCAGCTCTGTCCCATCCCATCTCTCTATTCCCAGCTCTGTCCCATCCCATCCTTCTATTCCCGGCTCAAAACAATATTAACAATCAATGCCGCAGCACCGCCCCCAGCCCCGCCCCCAGTCAAACCACCCCCCCCCCCCCCCAATGCCCCACCAGGCCGCGGTAAAATTACCAAATCCTGAACCGGTCCACGGTGAAAAAAAGGTTGGGGACCACTGCTCCACAGCACTGGAGACACAGCTCAGTACACAATGCACAATGTGAACTCATACAGTAAGCAGAGCAATACCATAAATGCATGAGGAGGCCCAGCAGAAGTGAGCTCACTAGGACTTATCAAATTCACAGTTAGCATGTGGAGGTCACAAAGCAAGCCAGCTCATTTAACATTTTGTCTGGGCATAAATGTGGTGATAACCTGTGACACAGATATGGAATGGAATATAGGTGGGAGAGCCTGGGATCTCAGCATAGAGGTGTTATAGAATAAGAAAGCATATACCCTTCTTGAACCTAAGAAACATTTAAAGTGGAACAAAACCCTTTTGACTGTCCCAGGGTTTGTTCCTTGTTTCCGCTGTGAGAAATTCCCCCCACATTGCCCAGTATAACCTTTCTCTGGCTGTACGGCACATGTCCAATCAGAGCTGTTTGCCATGCATATTAATGCCGCCGCTCTTGCTCCCTATTTTTTACATAGCCACAAGAGCCGCCAAAATAATGTGTGTTTTGCTGGGACCCGGGGGAGGGGGGTTCGGTGGCGCATTCCAATTTGGGATGCACAAGGGGGAAGGACAGCGGCCAGCCCCGGAAACTTTTAGGTTTTGTCCCACTTTAAAGCACAAGGCTGCCCTATATACATATCTCCGAGTGGTGAGCTAAAAATAAACCACGTGCGTATCATACATACAAAATACATCACAGCTGTTAAACAGCCAGCCCCACATTACAGAAATAATCAGAATTGTTTATAATGGAGGGCCAACATATTTGCAGCAAATGCAATGAACATCATTGGCATAGTTTCTCAGGAGGAATTTAAGGACGCACCGCTATGTGAGCATCACCATAACTAATCTCTTAAGTAAAAATGACTATACATAGCACACAGGAGACAGGATTCTGGTACCCGGCTGTGTCATGGGTAAGTAATACATTTTTGTGTGATTTAAAGTAGGACTCACTCAGTGCACTAATAACTATAAGCATTTGCTAAGGGTATAGTTATGAAAACACACACTAACAGAGCCAAAGATTTGTAATGATTCGCTCTGCCAAAATACAACTTTAATGCAATTTAGAATAGGGAATTTATTCCAAGTATGTCACACACCCCGCTTCCACTATTCATGACATATGGGTTATGGTCCATTAGAGGGCGAACTTCTGCAGAGATGAAAGCAAAAAAGAAGCCCCTCCCAGTCCATAAATACCTGGGACCTCCCACACATCCCCCAGTTCCTTCTCTGCAGGATGGTGAGCAAGTCAGAAGATGTATGCTGCTCTTCCTTGCAGGTAAGCCGGGCTTACACCCGGCCATGTTTGCCCTATTTCTGCCCGGACCTTTTACATTAAGCCCAATACCATCCTCCCAGCCTTGGCTGCAGGTCCGGGTGAGGGTAGGCATCACCTTATTAGGTGTTTAGGGAGCCATGCTCCCCCGTGAGACCCCATACAGGGGGGTAGGTGGTATCCGGGTTGGTGATCCCGGTTTGGGATGCCCTGTCCCTTATATGTATATATCCCTTACACCCATGGTGTGGGATTCTCCCCCTTCCGGGTCCCTCTGTTAACCCTCCAGCAGGGGGGGGGGGGGGGACTGCCTTTATCCCTCTTCCTTTCTTTTCACTTGTTTGTGGTGTGAATGTGTGTGCGCTGTGTGCTTGAGTGCTTCACGTTTACTTGGCACTTTCTGCAATCTGCTGACACTTTGGGGAGCTTCTTCCCCTCAGGCTGCGTTGGGGAGGGGGCGGGGCCGGGCGCTCCTGTTTAGGCGTCATTGCGGAGCCAAGCCTCCTGCAGGGAACCGCGTTGCTGGTTGTGGAGGGGGGGGCGGGGCCAGGCGTGGCACGCGATCCGCGCTGGCCCGCCCCTTCTTCTTCTCCCTCTCTCTCTCTCTCAGAATGCTGGCTGGCCCGGACGCCATTTTCTGCTGTTGAGTGAGTGCCCTCCTGGGCCACCCTTGTTACTTGTGACTTAGCCAAGCGCCCCTTCTCCGCATGGGGCAGCGCTGGTCTCCTTCACTGTTGTAATATATATATATATATATATTATAGGTGTTTATTTGTGTGTGCATGTGCTTATGGGCCCACTTCTCTTGTGTCTTTCAGGACTCCCTGTGCCTTGCTAAAAAGGGGGTTCTCCCAGTCCTAGGGTCCCTAGCAGTAAATTGGGCACCTACAAATCCTCCCACATGGGACTTAAAGGGGCATCCGGGGTTGCTTATCAGCGCAATTCCCTAGTCATTGCGACTACCTTAAAATCACCATATGGAGGCTCCACAGGATACCGGGCTTGGGCTCCATTCGGGACAATCCCGGCTATGTGTGGGTTGTGGGGTACCCCTTACGGGGGAGAATGTACTAATTTGCATACCATGTGCGGAACAGGTCATAACACGGCAGTCGGGATCCCAGGCGTCTGGGTCAGTGCCGCCCGTCTCATCTCCTACCCCACCCCGCATTGTGTGTACCCCATGTGACACTGTCATTAGTGGGGAGCCACACTCGGATGTATGTGCTAGGCTGGTCAATCTCGAGAAAATTATTTCTAGATCAGTGGGCAGAAATGCCGCTGCTAAGAAAAGGCATCTGTCACCGGCTACGCCGGTAATTGATTTTGATGATTATAACTTCCCGGACTGGGCTGATTATTCCCTGCTTGAGGAGGGGGAATTGTTTGAGGAATCTGAGACTGAGGAACTGCAGTTCTTTGATTCTGATGCCGGGCAGGCGCTGGGGGATGCTGTGGATACTCCCAAGGTCCTGGCCCATCTCTTAGAGGTTCTGGATATTTCCCCACCAGCGGAGGCCCCTCCGAAGAAAGGGGAATTCTTTGGGTTCTCTAAGCCCCGCTTGGAGTTCCGAAATCAGGATCATTTTGACAGCATGATTCTTAGAGAATGGGAGAAGCCGAGTCGGCTTCACGGTGTTCCTCAGGGATGGGATAGGAAGTATCCCTTTCCGGTTGACACGGTGAAGCGCTGGTCTTCCCCTCCCGAGGTTGATGCGCCCGTTTTAGGATTGTCCAACACCTCCGTTGTACATACTCCTGACGCCACTACCCTTAAGGATGGCGAGGACAAGCGCATTGATCAGATGGCATGTCATGCCTTTGCCAGTGTGGGTTCAGCCTTGCGGCCTGTCTGTGCATCGGCACTCGTGGCTGTGGCTACCAGGTCTGAGATTAGGAACATGTTAAATGGGTCCCAGCTCAACCCGGCCAGCGTTGAATTCACAGCCCTTAAGAGGTGTGAATTGTTCATGGATTTTGTTTTGTCAGCTATGGACGACACTATTACCACGTGTAGTAGAACTTCGGCTCTGCTTGTGGCCATGCGCCAATCGGTCTGGCTACGCCAGTGGGCGGCTGACATTGCAGCCAAGAAATCACTTACAGCTCTGCCCTTCCTGGGTATGCGGCTGTTTGGAGACAAATTGGATTCTGTGGCAAAAGGTGGAAGGCTACCTCAGCATAAGAAGCAGCGTCGCTCCTTTCAGGGGGCAAGCTCCTTCAATCCTTCCTTTTGCTGTGCCAGAGCGGGCAGAGGTCTTGCCTACTCTAGCTTCAGGGGTGATTCCTGGAATAGAGGCAGAGGACGTGCCCGTCCAGTCTCTACCTGGGGTTCCAAGCCCAAGCCCGCTGCCAAGCCAGCTCAGCAATGAGGAGGCGCCCTCACCCTTACGGGTGGGGGGACGGCTGCGGCTCTTCTTCCCTGGTCTGGGCCCAGGAGGTCACAGAGAAGTGGATTTTGGAAGTGGTATCATCCGGGTACAAACTGGAGTTCGAGTACCGGCCTCCTCCCAGATTTCTAAGGTCTCGGGTGCCCTCGGATCCCCGGGCTGCGCAGGGGCTCCTGTTGGCTGTGAAGAATCTCCTGGACATGGAGGTCATATGCCCAGTGCCTTTCTCAGAGAGAGGCCGGGGCTACTATTCCAACCTCTTCACGGTTCCAAAAAGGGATGGTTCCATAAGGCCCATTCTGGATTTGAAGCTTCTCAACAGGTTTATCAGAACCAAGAAGTTCCGCATGGAGACTCTGCGCTCTGCCATCAGTTTCCTTCGTCAAGGGGACATCATGATGTCCATAGACATCAAGGATGCCTACCTACATGTACCAATCTTCCCAGCACACCAGAGGTTTCTCAAGTTTGCGGTGGGAGATCAGCATTTTCAGTTTGTGGCCCTCCCATTCGGGCTGACCTCGGCACCGAGGGTGTTCACCAAGGTTCTGGCGGGCATAATGGCCCTGCTCAGAGCACAGGGCAATCGCATTGTGCCGTATCTGGACAACCTACTCATTACAGCTTCTTCCCTATGTTAGGCAGAGCTGGACACCAGGATGGTGGTGACGACGCTGGAAAGGTTCGGATGGGTGATCAACCACCCCAAGTCTTCTCTCTCCCCGTCAAGGGAGATCTCATTCCTGGGCATGAATCTGGATACCAGTCAGGCTAGAGTGTTCCTACCTCACCCAAAGGTGCAGAGGGTTCAAGATCTGATACGTATTCTCCTGGCCAATCCTCGCCCCTCTATCCGGCTAGGGATGACCGGTTTGATGGTGGCTTCCTTCGAGGCAGTCCCCTTTGCTCAGTTCCACATGAGGTCGCTACAACTCCATCTATTGTTGAACTGGGACAGATGTCCACAGTCCTTGGATCAGTCCTTTCTGATGTCTCCCAGGGTTCGGCAGTCCCTTCAGTGGTGACTGGAACCAAGCAATCTGATGAGGGGCAGATCTTTTCTGGCCTCCTGTTGGGAGACAGTTACCACGGATGCCAGCCTGTGGGGCTGGGGAGGTTTCTGGAAGGATCATCAGTTCAAGGGGTTGTGGGGTTCTCAGGAGGCTCACACCCCCATCAATGTCTTGGAGCTCAGAGCTATCCGTTTGGTTCTGTCACGTCTGACACTTCACCTACAGGGTTTACCGGTTCAGGTTCGATCAGACAATCGTACTGCGGTAGCTTACATCAATCACCAAGGAGGGACTCGCAGCAGGAGTGCCCGCAGGGAAGTCTCTCTGATTCTGACATGGGCGGAGAGCAATGTTCCTTGCATCTCGGCAGTGTACATTCCGGGAGTGGAGAACACGGAGGCGGACTCCCTGAGCAGGGGGTTTTCTCGCCGAGGGGAATGGTCTCTCAACCACAGGGTATTTCGGGCCCTGTGTCACAAGTGGGGGACTCCGGAGGTGGATCTCTTTGCCTCTCGGCATAATCACAAGCTTCCATCCTTTGTATTTCTGTCTCAGGATCCTCTGGCCCTGGCAGTGGATGCCTTGTCCCTTGCCTGGAGGGATCTGGGGTTTCTGTACCTGTTTCCTCCTTTCTCCATGGTAGGCAAGGTAGTGCGCAAGCTGGCTCTAGAGGGGGCACCAGCAATTCTTGTGGCTCCAAGGTGGCCAAGACAGGTTTGGTTCGCAGACATCGTAAGACTGGTGGTAGATCAGTACAGGCTGCCCCTGTTTCCGGATCTGATCTCTCAGGGTCAAATACGTTACCCCAATTTACAAACGCTTGCTTTGACGGCGTGGCTGCTGAAACCTTCATCCTGAGGGAGGAAGGTTTGTCTGAGGCGGTTATTCAGACCTTGATTAGAGCTAGGAAGAGGTCTTCCTCTATCATTTACTATAGGACTTGGTGGTCGTATATTGACTGGTGTGAGGCTAGGGCCTTACCTTGCAGGGTGTTTTCGATTCCTAGGATTTTGGAGTTTCTACAACACGGCCTGGATCTGGGGTTCCAGCTCAGTACTTTGAAGGGTCAGGTTTCTGCCCTGGCTGTCTTTTTTCAAAGGTCTTTTGCTTTGCATCATCTGGTCAAGACTTTTTACCAAGGGGTCACTCATGTTCGGCCCCCTAGAAAGCCTTTGGTTCCAGTTTGGGACCTAAATTTGGTTCTCTCGGCCCTCCAGGGGCCTCCTTTTGAGCCGTTGCAGGATGTGGCACTTTCTGTGCTCACTCAAAAGGTTGCCTTTTTGGTGGCTATTACCTCTGTTCGGCGTGTCTCTGAGTTGGCGGCTCTGTCTATTCAGGCCCCTTACTTTGAAAGACACCAGGACAAGGTGGTTTTTCGCTTTAAACAAGATTTCCTTCCTATGGTGCTTTCTGCTTTCCATCTCAATCAGGATGTAGTTCTCCCTTCCTTGTGTCCTAAGCCTAGCAATGACAAGGAGAGGGTTTTGCACTCTTTGGATGTGGTTCGTTGTGTGAAGTACTATTTGGTCACTACTTCTCCTTTTCGTAAGATGGACGCCTTGTTTGTGGTGCCCTCCGGGCCCAGGAAAGGTTTGGCGCCTGCCATGTCTACCATTAGTAAATGGATACGTCAGGCCATTGTTGGGGCCTATTCCACTAAGTTCCTCCTTTTTTAAGATCACTGCTCATTCTACTCGTGCTGTTGGGGCTTCCTGGGCCTTTCAGCACCAGGCTTCTGTTGAGCAAGTTTGCAAGGCTGCTACTTGGTCTTCCGTTCATACTTTTTCCAGGTTTTATAAGGTTGACGTGCGGGCCTCAGCGGATGCTGTTTTTGGCCGCAAGGTTCTGCAAGCTGCAGTGGTTTAAATTGGTGCATTTTTTGCTGTATTTGGATCCCCACCCATGACAGACACTGCTATTGGATGTCCCATATGTCATGAATAGTGGAAGCGGGGTGTGTGACATACTTGGAATAATACCATTTTGTGATTACTCACCTGTAAAATGGGTATTATAAGTATGTCACACACCCCGCCCTTTGGTATTCTGGATCCTTTATATGGTGAACCTTTTTATTGTCTCTTCCTGGTCCCCTTACTGCTGTCATATACTGGGGAATTTGTGGGAGGTCCCAGGTATTTATGGACCGGGAGGGGCTTCTTTTTTGCTTTCATCTCTGCAGAAGTTCGCCCTCTACTGGACCATAACCCATATGTCATGAATAGTGGAAGCGGGGTGTGTGACATACTTATAATACCCATTTTACAGGTGAGTAATCACAAAATGGTATTATTTGGCAAGTATATTTGTTAAAATTGAACATTGAAATGTAAATGCTTTTCACTGTAATCCCCTGTGACTTCAACACACTGTTGCACAGAATATACAGACACACTCACTGTGCGGTGAAAATTAGAATGGACTTTATTGGAGAAGTCAGGGAAGTGTGGGAAAGTGGGGCCAGGCAACAGGCTCTCTGAGATAGACTTTGTCCCCTGAAAATTCTTGTTCTTCAGCAGGGGCATCCTTCTGCACAGGGGCTGGTGGGTAAAGTATTGGGATCCTGAAGAAGGGAGCGGAAAACCAAAAGGGAAATATTGGAAGAAGCCTGGTTGCCTGGGGCCAGTCAGTCCCCTTCACCAACCCATCGAAGAAGGGGGGTTAATTAACTCACCAAGGTGGCGATGAGTAAGTAAGAACGTAAAGAAAGTAAGAAACTGAATTCAGGGGTTGCATCTGGGGGTTTCTCATGGTACACTTGGCTGGACTGTCCAGTCCTAGCTGCCCCCTGCATCTCTCTGGGATCCCTTGGGGTGGTCCAGGGCACCCCCATCGAGTGTGAGTAGGTGATGCTCCACACCTGAGAGACAGGTGAGATGGGAAAAGTTAGATAAAAGCCCCATGGACACTTTCTTGCTCCTGACCTCCCCAACCCCCTTCCTGGTATTCCTCACTCCTCCTGCCCCGACCAGTCAGTCAATTACCTGGGGTAAAGGAGATTGCCCCAGGTCCTCTCCTTGACCTGAAGTAGCAAACAGGCATAGAGCGAGGGTACTGAGTTCTCCAACTTTGGTGTCCCATGGCCCCTGGGGAGTACCTTCCCATAACCGGCTGTCCCAAAAGGGATGCAACTTGTGGTCGCCAATAGTAGAGGGCTATTTGGGAGAAGGGGTCTTTTGGGTTCCATTGGCCCTGTTCATAACTGGGAATGGGCTTCAATGGGGTGGGTCCCCTTCTCTGAATGGATCAGGTTCCCACATTATGGAAGGGTCAGCAGGAGCAGGGACAGGCATGAGCAAGGCCTGGTGGCTTGGTCAGGGCATGGGGTCCGATCTCTCCTTTCTCTAGCTGGAAGATGAAAAAGGAATGTGGGCAGTGCTGGGCCCTTTTAAAGGGGTGGGCGTCTCCAGGCAGGCAAAGATGGTGACGCCCTGGAATAAAAGGCTCCTGGAGGGTGGGGGAGGGGACAATTATCTTTGCCACCCAGACTTCCAGGTTGGGTGATCACCCTGTCCCCAGCCACTGGGGCCATACCTTACATCCGGGACTTCCTCTTTTGGAAGGAACTTGATCCTCCCAAGGTGAGCCGTGACCCCCCAGTAAGACAGACTCCATAGGATTCCACTTTCCTCACCCAATGGCAGTGCAAGGCCTGGAACAAAGTTACTTCAAAGTGGGGTGGTGGCTCTGACTGCAAGAACCTGGGAGGTTCGTTCCCCATCTGCATAATCCAACCTGTCCCCCGCAACGCAGTTTGGGATACCCCTTATATTTCCTATTAACGAAAAAAGGAATTGCACTTGTCTGGTTAATGCTTAGAGACTGTATGCTGAAGTCTACTTTTATTTTAAAACCCTGAAGCCGCTGTAATATGAAAGAAAGTTTCATTGTCTTGTTTGTGTCACATTGCTGTTCAGCCAGACCTCCTCCTCTCCTGACTGTGTTCCGACAACACTTATTCCACTTTGCCTCCAGTGATCAGATGCTCGCTGCTGCAAAGACACTGTCACCCCTCCTACACTAAACCTGTCACCCCTTTATTCCTACCAGGAGAGAATAAATCACACGCTTGGCAGGAGTTATATTCAGTACGGGTGTATAAATGACCCCTCCTGATTAGCCGACATTTTTATATGGATTTTTATGGCACATTATTGTGAAAGCATCAACACTTGCTGACCACTGCCCATGTTGTTTCTCTTTGTAAGCCTCAAATTCTATAATGATGAAACACCTATGCTTCGACAATTACTTGCAAGTAATTGTGTGGCGTGGCATGAATTCTAGTAATAAAACACATTCTGTATCCCAAAAAACTGTTTCCATGACCTTTCCAGCTGACTGTTGCATACAAAAAGGCCCTTGGAGTTGGTGATCCCTTGTACTTCCATTTCATGGACTATGGTTTTGGTCCCAGTGTCGAGGCATCAGGGAGCACTGAACTGACAACCGGAGGATGATCAATGATATTTTACCTCTAACAAAGGTCCTGAATTGCTTGATTTTTTCCACTATTTTAACTATCCTCTTTAATCCCATTTCATACCAAACAGTGAAAGAAGAAAACAGATGGCCTCTGATCAGTGAGTGTAAAGTCACTGTCCAGGCATGTAAAATAAGAAATGTTAAAACATCTCAAAATCTCTGTTCATATGTAAATAGCTTATGAATTCTAAGCCAAGATGCTTTCCTCGCAATGAGGAGAGTTAGAGCTGTAAAGGGCATGTCATGGCTCAGCTTTAGAAGTCATGAACAAGCTCTGATGTGTACAAACAGCAACAAGGGACAGAGACTACTTTTTTGTGTGGTCATCTAGGAATATAATTGAAAGGAGGGCAAATTTTGGAGCCCTACTATGGCTTCTGCCTGGCACTGTCAACAATATAGGAGAGGCACATGGGACAGGCATCAGGGGAACTGCTTGCCGTTGGGTTTATAGGTCCTTTTTAGACAATCAGCAGCAACTTTTTCAGTAAACCAATTTTTTTTAGCTTACCCCGGAATAACAGTCTTTGCCCAGCCATTCTCAGCACACGCATTATGTATGTTTCCTTCTTGTTTGATTTTGCAGCCAAGAAAATGCTCATTCATTCTCACATCTCCGAATATAGAATTGGAACATATGTTGGGAAGATTTCATGGTCTGTACTGTTATGGTTGCTGTTGTTGCACCACAGTCTGATTCCGCATGCTGATTTGACCTCAAACCACTTGCTGTTAAATAGTCAATTAAAAGCCACCCCCCACAACAGCAGGCACTGTGTCCAGCTGTCTATAAATAATCTTGAAGATCAGGTCCCACACACATGCCAATTCTTTGGGTTGGGAGTGTATCCATCATTTGCAAACAAACAGGTGCTAACAAACTCTGCCTCAGCCACCATAGTGACTGCAGTGCATGTGCCATTTACTGTAACAGAGGTTAATAGTCTTTTTTACATTTTTTGCCTATAGAGGCAATTTCTGAAAAATACAAAGCATATTTATTTCACTTCCAAAATAAAATAACCTCTAAATCTTGCTAATGTGTGAAGAAGCAAACCATGGCCCATTTCTGGGCCCACCTCTCATCTTTCACCTCCGGGCGATGCTGTTTGCTCGGTGGTGGCTCGGTTTTCAAAGAAAACCAGGCTTTTCCATCCCCGAAGCCAAGCCCTGCAGCAGCCGACTGGCCGCATCGCTGCCACGCTGTTGGGGTGGGCACACACTCCCAGCCAATCAGAAAGGCTGAGTGTGGGAGCGGGCACTGCCATGGATGTGGCAGCCGGCGAGGATATTGTCGCGTGATATACCAGGATCAGATAAGATCACCGGCAATCCCAGGGGTTTCACACAGCAGGGCACCAAGTGTAGGATGTCCCAGGGGCAGGCTAGTGGCTGGGTCTGGAATCTTGTAGAAGGATTTGACCCACCTAAAATATGTAAAAGGACTGAATAAGATTCAGAAGGTAAGAGTTTTTAAGAAGAAACTTGGAGGGCTACCTGGAGGGAAGATCAGGAGCAAGGTTAGAAAATACTATTTTACTGAAAGAGTAGTAGATGCTTGAAACCAAAATCCAGCAGAGGTAGTTAAAAATCATCAGTAAGTGAACCTAAACATGCCTGGGATAAGCACACAAAATACAATTCTGTGAAATACTCACCTGTAGAATTGGTATTATAAGTATACAGTACGTCCTGCTCCAGATAGATTACTTACACTTGGGTTATCCTCCACCAGATGGCGCTGCACTGCAGAGACATGTAAAAACAGGCTCCTCCCAGCCCCTCAAATACCCAGGGACCTCCCACAAATCCCCAGCATTGAAAAGCAGTGAACGAGAAACCGGGAGACTATAACCACCCAAACTAGTAACTATAACAATGATAACAAGCACCATACAAGGGAACCAGAATAATGCAAAACCAAGGGTGGGGTGGAGCAGGACGTATTGTATACTTATAATAGCAATTCTACAGGTGAGTATTTCACAGAATTGTATTATTCTTAGTATACAGTACGTCCTGCTCCAGATAGATTACTTACACTTGGGACATTCAATAGCAGTGTCCATACCTCCCAACTTCTGAAAATGTGAAAGCGGGACAAGCAATGCCACCGGTCACACCCCCGTGACGTCCCGGCCACACCCCCGTCACGCCCCGACCACACCCCTGTCACGCCCCGACCACACTCCTGTCACGCCCCAGCCACACCCCCATCACGCCCCGGCCACACCCCTGTCACGCTCTCCAGCTCCAGCTCGGCTGCCTTCACCCCTGCATGCGTAAGTTTTTTTATCCCCAACCCAGCATAAACGCCCACCCACCCCCGTGCGCCCACCCACTCTCTCACCCCACACGCCAGGAAGTTAGTATCTTTGCGCCGGCGTCGTTGCGGCCCTGGGCACACTGCCGGCGCAGGGCGTCCCGGGACATTTGTTAATGTTCCGGGACCGCGGGATTCTTTGCGAAAATCTAGATAATCCCGGGAAAATCGGGACAGTTGGGAGGCATGGCAGTGTCCATAAAGTAGGGTGGGATCCCCAGCAGAAAAGGTAACAGCAGACAGTTTAAACCACTGCCGCCTGCAAAACCTTTCGGCCAAAAACAGCATCAGCTGAAGCCCTAACATCAACCTTGTAAAACTTTGAAAAGGTATGAACAGAAGACCAAGTAGCGGCCTTGCAAACTTGTTCAACAGAAGCCTGGTGCTGGAAGGCCCAAGAGGCACCAATAGCACGAGTAGAATGAGCAGTAAGGCGAAAAGGAGGACTCTTCCCCTTAGTGGAATAGGCCTGAATCACGGCCTGACGGATCCATTCGCTAACAGTAGACTTGGCAGGAGCCAAACCCTTCCTGGGCCCAGAAGGGACCACAAAAAGAGCATCAGTTTTCCTGAAGGACGCAGTGACCACCAGGTAATACTTCAAACACCTGACCACATCCAAGGAATGCAAAACCCTCTCCTTAGCGTTGCTAGGATTAGGGCACAAAGAAAGAAGAACAATATCTTGATTCAAATGAAAGGCAGACACTACCTTAGGCAGAAAATCTGGCTTAAAGCGGAACACCACCTTGTCCTGGTGTCTTCCAAAGTATGGGGGCTGAATAGAAGAGCCGCCAACTCAGACACACGCCTGACCGAAGTAATGGCTACCAGAAAGACAATCTTGAGGGTAAGAACAGCCAGAGCAGCATCCTGCATAGGTTCAAAGGGAGCACCCTGCAAGGCAGACAAAACCAAGTTAAAATCCCAAACAGGGACCACAGATTTATGTGGGGAACGCACATGAGTGACCCCCTGGAAAAAAGGTCTTAATCAAAGAATGCTGAGCAAAAGACTTCTGAAAGAAAACAGACAGGGCAGAAACCTTACCCTTCAGAGTACTGAGTTGGCGTCCCGACTCCAACCCATGCTGTAAGAACTCCAGAACCCTGGAGACTGAAAACACCCCACAGGGAAGAGACTTAGACTCACACCAGTCAAAGTAGGTACGCCATACCCTGTAATAGATGGAAGAAGAATTTTTCTTCCTAGCCTTCACCATGGTATCAACCACCGAGGCGGACAAGCCTTTGTCCATCAAGATGGAGGTTTCAGCAGCCAGGCCGTCAAGGCCAGAGTTTATAAATTGGGATGGCGTAAGGGGCCCTGAGTGAGCAGATCTGGCACCCCTGGCAGAACGTCCTGGTCTACTGACATCTGCACCACGTCTGCGAACACACTCTTCTTGGCTGCCTGGGGGCCACCAGAATCACTGGAACCCCTTCCAGAGCAATCTTGCGCAGAACCCTGCACAGCAGGGGGAATGGAGGAAAGACATACAGGAACTGAATGTCCTGCCATGACAGGCATCCGCATCCGTGGTCAAGGCCAGAGGATCCTGGGGCAGGGAGACAAAGGCCGGGAGCTTGTGATTGTGACGGGACGCAAACAGATCCACATCTGGTTGGGCCCAACGGTGGCACAGAGATTGGAACACCCTGCATTCTCCCTGGCAAGAGGTCCCCCTGCTCAGAGGGTCTGCCAGCAGATTTTTCACCCCTGGAATGTACACCGCTGATATGCAGGGAACATTAGCCTCCACCCAGGTCAGGATCAGAGACACTTCCTGGAGGGCCCTCTTGCTCCGGGTCCCTCCCTGATGATTGATGTAGGCAACTGCCGTCTGGTTGTCTGAGCGCCAACTGAACAGGCAGGCCCTAAGGATGAGTAGTCAAGCAAGCCAGAACTAACCTGATCGCTCGCAGCTACAAGACATTGATAGGTGTATGGGCCTCCTGAGGGTCCCACCTCCCCTGGAACCGCAGGGACTTCCAGAAACCCCCCCCCCCCCCCAACCTGATAGACTGGCATCCGTGGTGACCGTCTCCCAGGAAGGGGCAAGAAAGGATCTGCCCCCCAACAGGTTCCTTGAGTCCATCCACCACAAGAGGGACCTCCTGACCAGGGGGGAGAGAACACAGACCCCGTCCAGGGACGCTGGGTCCTTGTCCCATACAAACAATAGGTGAAGTTGCAGAGGCCTCAAGTGGAACGGAGAATAAGGGACCGCTTCGCAGCACGCCACCATCAGGCCCACCAGCTACATACCCTGCCTGATGGAGGGATGGGGACAAGCTAGGAGGGACTGAGCCTGTGCAATCAGACTGTCCACCCTCTGCTGAGGAAGGAAGATCCTTGCCTGAACTGTATCCAGATTAATTCCTAGGAATGGAGTGACCAAGGAAGGGGACAGTGAGGACTTGGGGTGGCTGATCACCCATCCAAATGACTCCAGAATGGGCACCACCAGCTGAGTATCCAACTCTTCCTGATGTAGAGACTGGGAAGTGATGAGGATGTCGTCCAGATAGGGAAGCACGCTGACAACCTGACATCTGAGTAGAGACATCACACCAGCCAGCACCTTGGTGAACACCCTGGGAGCTGAAGTGAGGCCGAAGGGCGAACCTGAGGAACTTTTAATGACCTGGGAACAAAGGAATATGAAGGTAAGCATCTTTGACGTCCACAGAAGTCATGAAGAGCGCAGAGTCTCCATGTGAAAGCGCCTGCACCTGACAAACTTGTTGAGAATCTTTAAGTCCAGGATGGACCTGACAGAACCATCCTTCTTGGGTACTGTGAATAGGATGGAATAAAAGCCCTTGCCTTTTTCTCTTAAAGGCACCTGGCAGATGACCCCCAACTCCAGGAGGCCTTGCACTGCTTGCACTAGCTCCTGGGTTGACACAGGGTCCTAAGGAATCCGGGACCTGATGAATATTGGAGGGGGATCAGCAGCAAACTCAAACTTGTAACCGGAGGACACTACCTCCTGAATCCATCGGTCTGAGACATGAAGCCTCCAGACGTGAGCGAAGTGCTGCAGCTGTCCCCCCATCCAGATGGGTGAGGGCACCCCATCATGCCTGAGGGGGCTTGGGAGAGGATTTAGCTTTGGGACCCCAGGAGGAGCCAGGACGTCCACGTCCTCTGCCTCTACCCCAGAAATCTCTTCTTTCCCTCCTGAAGGCTACAGGGAGAATGAGGGAGGATGGCGGCCCTCTGTACAGGACCCACCGCTACACGGGGCATGGGGCAATAATGCGGGGCATCCATTAAGGCTCCATCAGCCTATACCGCCTACCCCTTGGTGGGGGATTGCGGTGGAGCAGCGCTCCTTAAGCACACATGGTGCTGCCTACCTTCACCCGACCAGTGCAGCCCAGGCTGGGAGGCACATCACACGAGGAACGGGTGGGAATAGTCCAACAGGGCCGCAGGCTAATAGCCCCGCTCACCTGCGAGAGAGTGATAATTTCATGTCTTCGCAGTAAGCACTGCAGAGAAATCTGGGGATTTGTGGGAGGTCCCGGGTATTTGAGGAGCCTGTTTTTACATGTTTCTGCAGTGCAGCGTCCATCTGGTGGAGGATAACCCAAGTGTAAGTAAATTATCTGGAGCAGGACGTACTGTATACTAAGAATAAAAGGGTAGACTAGATGGACCATGTGGTCTCCTTTTGCCACCAAGCTTCTATGTTTTTATGTCTACTATTCCCCAGCCAATTATTCCTGGATCTGCAAGACTGAAAACAGAGAAATGGGCAGTAGGAATAAGAATTGCAGGAAACTGACTTCATAGATTGCTCTTAGACAAGTACCCCACTTCTGCCAGAGTGTTCTATAACATGCAAAGGCCACTGATTTTGCCCAACTCCTCCTGGCGAGAGAAACTGGGCCTGGGGTGTGCATTGGCAAACAACTGGTAAGAGTAGCACAATGGAGAACATGCAAGCAATCTCTGCCAAGGCAGGAATGTTCCAGGGCATGGAGGTGGTATAATCTGCCCAGTGTTCTGAAATGTGCTAAGCCATGCAACCTTGTGAGTGCCAGCGAATCTGGCTTCTTAGCTATGCATATGAATGAGCTGTGTCTACCTGCGTCAGCCATTCAGAAATAGCTGGAGGGCACACAGTGCAGCATCCCAATTCATGATGCCCTGGCGGGAATCAGTAACTCGGTCCTAAAGTCTTCTAGCTGGGGCGGCAAATTTGAATGCGGAAGTACAAGGGAGAACAGGGGGGCAGCCCCGGTAAGGTAAGCCTAATTTTTTTTTTTATTTGGCATATTAATCTGAACACTGAAGCCAAGGGGGCAACTGAACTTACACTTTAAAGTGGACCAACACCCACGGGTGATCGGCCCGGGAATCTATAAGATTCCCGGGCCGATCACCCCCCACCCCGCGGGACATCCGAGATCGGGATGTCCCGCGGGTGAAACCCCCCCCAAACACCCCAACTCACCTACCTTATCTACCTTATCAACTCACCTACCTTATCTTCCTCCCTCGCGCCCCTGTAGGCGTGCGCGCCTCCGCGCCGGCCGTCTGCGAATGGCCGGCGCGGGGGCGCGCGCATTCAAAGTGACGCGAGGGAGGCGGCGGCGGTAGCCGCCGCTTAGACGTTCAAGATCTTACCTTGTACGTCGGCGCTGGGAGCGGGGAGAGGTGAGTTGTTCGGGGGGTTCGGGGGGGTTTCACACAGCGGGGCACCCCGATCGGGGGTGCCCCACCGAAGTGGACCAAGACCCAGGATAGTCAAAATCCTGGGTGTTGGTCCACTTTAAAGCAGGCCTAAGCCCTCACTTGCATCTGTGTATCAAGGTTGGTTCCAGTTCAGAGTCATGAAGGTAACCTACTCCCAAGTTAGGGCTGCACCTCCACCGTACATACTGCCACATACAATGTTTTCTTTTGAAGGCGACATTGCGATTCAGTGTGTGTGATGCCTCCCAAGGTCCTATGTTGCATGGACACCAGACACTAGACCAGAGGAGTAGGCTAAATTGGTATTTGTAGGGATGAAAGAAGGAGGCGTGGTTATGCTGGGACAGACTTTCCAGGGAAGATGTAGGTCTGCTCTTGCAAAGCAGGATAAAAAGAAAAACACCAAATGCTTTAAAAGTGCTAAAAATCATTTTAATATTTTAAGAAAAACAATGACATTTGTAACCTTTTAACAAAATCGCATTTCAGGATTGCAAAGAACAGTGCAGAATCAGAGCAGTGCAACATCAAAATGTACATTTCCAATATGGGGAACAGCATTACATTTAGATCTATAGACAAAGGACAACATTCTATTACCTCTTCCTCAGACCGAACCCAACCTTAAAGGGACTCTGTACGCAAAGTGCATAAATCATCATTCAGCAGCTCACCTCATCATGGCTGTCCTCACCCTTCCGGTTAGAACACAGGGAACACAAGGCAAAGAGTAGTGGCACACACCCTGAATTCCTTTGTCATAGACCGCCAATAATAGGGCTAAGCTGGTGGTCTAAAGCTCTGCATTATCAGACTGTGGACACTGGGAGAGAGGAAGAACAGCCAGGGTGAGGGAAATGCCCATCTTACGGACCCCGCCCATAATGCTGATTATTATGCAGCATCATAGTGCCAAGGGCCACATCCAAATATTTCAAAAGATAAATCATAAGGTGATATATCGACCATTTCTTCCTCAATTTAAAAAGGGAAAACTGTTTAGGACAATCTAATAATTGCCGTTGCTTTTTGTACATAGCTCTATATAAATATGGCACCTTTCAGCACTTAATGTAACATTGGAACATTTTTATACATGGCTGCAGATTGTAATTTATTACACATCCATATGGAAGGTGCCTGCTCAGCCTTAGTTTGATAAAGACCTCAAAACCTCGTAACCAGATAAAAAAAGTATCTGCAACAAAAGTAAATAGTAAGATATAAAATAGGTAAACAATAGTCTTGTTTAGTTCATGGTCATTTGCAGAGATCTATATAAATTCTACAGGATGTCTGAACAACCTACCATAAAAATACCTGCAGCAGGTACACGGGTCTCAAAGTAACCCAGAGGCATCCTAATTCTGAATTCCCCATTGTGTGAGACCCCCACAATCACCCACGCTCACCTTTCCAGTGCTTTTGCATCATGTTTTTGGGTCGCATCCCTGGCTTCCCTGCAGCTGATACAGAAGCACGCCACAGACTGCAAGGAGATGGTGGAAGCGGCCGCTCCCCTTTCCCTTTTCTGGACTCTCTACAAAACAGTGCTTTATGCCATTCATTAATATGCAAAGAATAAATCACTGACTGGGTGACACACGCATGCACCACTTGTCTGTTGGTGAGGTAAATTTATCAGTCGATCCCGAGGGTTTCAACTAGTGGGATATGCCAAATCGGGATTCCCCAGGGACAAGGATAGTAAAATTCCTGGCAAAAGGTGCACTTTAAAGAGGATGTACATCTAGATAACTCATAGAGCCTCTGCCTGCTCCACCCCTCCCTGAGCATGCCAAACTGAGATGGCAGTTCTCTATTAGGCTTCTAAACTGCACTAATATATGGGCAGAAAAATCATCGGGTGGGTGGTTGATTCTTTGCTCATATTGGGGGGTTGTGGGGGCTGGTCAGAAGGGACTGCTTGTAATTCATTTATGGAGGTTTACCATTGTGCAGGCATCCCAAATCATCACTTTTGAGCTTATAATGAAAGTGCTGCACACTGTGACCCAGATGAATGAGAACCTGCACAAGCCTACATTTCAGAACTACAGGGCTCTTGAGAATACACAGACATATGAACAGGATGTTTTGAATGCCATAAGCTAGTCAGAATCTTTATTGTAATGTAAAGTTCACATAAAGATTCTTCTAAATGTTCAAGCAAAAAAATCTACTGCTTTGCTAGAAAGACATGAAGGCACCCAAACATCAGGTTGGGTAACATGTACTGACTCATAATTTATAAATTCATATTTCATAATATTACAAAACAACAAAAATGTACATTATAGGCCCTTTTGTATTCCAAAGTGAAGGAATGCAATCAGTGGAAATTCTGTAGGCGTGGCATTGTAGCCCAGATTTACACCAAAGGGTAGACAGCCCGAGGTTCCTAAGCCCAAAATATCTGTACACACAAGGTTCTGTGACTAACTCCACAAGACTGACAAAAAAACAGCCTAAAGCCAAACTAAAAAAACAAACACTTGCCTCAAATCTAATGCTGTGCTCTAGTTTCAACAACCACCTCCACAGTGGGCACCAACCAAACCCTTACAATTCTACATTTCGATGCCCGAGGTCTACGCAGCTATCACGCCTCTGTACCAAACAATATCTACATAGATGGGTCATCTCCTAGAAGAAAGCAAAGGATACAGAGGCCTTCTAAAAACCACTGCAAGGGCTTTACATTTTGGAGCTTGGGGTGAGGTGGATATTTAGCACAGACTTTTAAAATCAGACCCCAGGACAGGGGGGCCTCCCTCCTGATCTCAGGCCACAGAGCAATAATACACTTTGCATACATGGAGTAGTTAGAAGATCCTCAGTGGAATCACTCAAGAAGAACATGACAGAGCGGATCCAAAAGTGCCCCATGTAATGAGTGAGAATATATATAAATATATATATGTATATATATTCCATTCTGTTATATATTCTTTTTTTGTACCACACAAACCCTTTTGGTAGAGGTGGCTAGACAGTCGCCCAGATTATCTTTTAAGCAATCCAGACCTTTATCTGAAATCTGTGCAACCACATTGGGGTCGATTCAGAGCCAGATGAGCGGCGAGTAGCACTGTATTTTTTAATTTTTTGCTTGGAATATCCTTTCAGGTTTTAAGGTCTAATTACATAGAAACCAAATCTTACACTAGCAAAGCAGTGTAACGTGTGTGTCTGAATCCAAAAATGCCAAGTACAGTGGAGAATGCATTTCTGCCTGACACAGTATTGGTTAGAATTGAAAGGGACCACAAAAAAAAGATGGGTAGCATGACCAGGACAAAGCCATGGTCAGACACTGCAGAGATATAGAGGATTGTAAGTATACTGCCATTGTATCTTGTATCATTGTATCATCATGGACTGCTATAACAGAACATTACAGTAGCGTCAAACATACAGAGTACATGTAATCGCTTTAGTTAAAAATTAAATTGGCACTGCCGTATTTATACAAGCCCTTCAATATGAAAAAAAAAAAACAATTCCTTGCTGGGAGAGATTTTATCCAGTCCAAAGCCAAGCATCAATAGAACATGGCAGCAACTCTCCTCCCTGTTCACTGCCATACAGACAGAGCAGGATTGGCAGGCACTGGAAATAACAGCAGCACAGTGGCAGCTAATCCGGGGGCTCTAAAATAGAGATGAAAACCTGCATGTATCATTAGCACTATTCTCTATACTCTGCCTTTCAATGAAAGATTATTTCCTAGCAGAAAACATAACATTGTATTTACAGATTTAAAAATATATAAGCTGCCATCCAGTTTAACAGAAAGTGATTTAAAAAAATGTAAAGTGCTAAATATTTCCCTTTTTATAAGCATTGAAGATTGAACTGGTTATTTCAAGCTCTCTACATGTTCTTGTTAAAGGACATCTCCGGGCTAGGTTTAAAGAGAAAACCTTTGCTCTGGCACAACTGGTCCCTCAGACTCTGTTATGGACAAAAAGTGGCCATGCTGTCATGCTTGAAGCAGTGGTGGACTGGGGCCAAAAATCAGCCCGGGATTTTACCAGCATCTGGCCTCCCATGACCAGCCAATGGCATCTCTGCTGCTTCCTGACCAGTCAACCAGTGTGCCCCAAGGCTGAGGCTAGATCATTAGGGGGGGGCCTGGGCTGGGGGGAGGCAGAGATTGGATGGGAGTGTAGGTAAAGGTAGTGGCCCAGACTGTAAATCAAAATACTTGACCACTGACATTAAGCACAAGGTGAGCAGAAAGCATGCTGAGGAAATTTAACTTAGAGGAAAGACTGTGGGGAAAGAGGAAATAAAGGAATGGTTAAAGTGATATTTCAGGCAAATGCAATTGTTAACCCACTGTGTCGGGCTACATTTAGCAATGGCCAAGGTATCAAGGTTTACAGTCTTACCTCATGATTTCTCTTCTGAAGAATGTGGGAGCATCCCTTGAAGCTATGATGCTGCATAATAATCAGCATAATGGCACAGGGCGGCACAAAGAGTGAGAGCACTTGCTAGGAGGAGTCTGGGTGGAGAGGAGGGAGGAACTAGCTGGGCTTGAATGGCAGCTCTGAGAGTGCCATTCAAGCTATCATTACAGAGGGGGTGTGGTCTGGCCTAGCTCCTCGAGCTAGTATTGGTGGCCCACATTGGCAGGGTGGCGCTGGTGGCAGATAAGGAAGTATATTTCCTCATTCATGGCGCCAAGCTGAGAGAAGGAAAAGTGCTGGAGGAGCTCTTGGCAATGTAAACTGCGGTTTAATTTTTTTTTAACCATTTGCAAAAAAATCCCTTTAAATTAGCCTACTTATGCTGGATGTCAGCAGCCGCTTTGCATTGCTGCATAAGCCCATGAAATCTCTCCCTCCTGCGTACCTGGTCAGTGTATTCTCTCAGACTGACAAGTGTGCTCTGACATCCGGCAAAGGTGAGCAGAAAGCAGGCTAATGGAAACCCTTGCCTGGACTGTCCCTTCAATAAACAATTGTGTGCCCTTTGGGGAGGGGGGGGGTAGTGCAGGCTGGCCACTGGTGGGTTTTGTTGCACTTTATATCTTATTTGCCTAGAGGAAATTTTAGAACCTGGAGGCTACGATTACTTTTCTTTTTCTCGCCCCATAGGATTCTTTGTTTTCAGAAACCACAACAAAAATCAACATTTCCTTTGCGCTGTCTGTACTGCATTTTCTGGATTTGGCACTTTACTGAGGATTTTTCTAAAAGATTCCAGCTGGCATCTCCCTGCTGTGTGAATCCCTCAGATCGTCAGTAAAAGCTTACCTGTTCTCGGTCCAATGGTCTATGTCATTCGGCAAGGATTGTTTACAATGGGGAGCGCAAGCAGGCGCATCCCCTGCATCTTCAGGCTGAGCACGCGCTCCTCGGGCCCAGCCGAATGTTGTAGTCATGGCAAACAGCTCAGATTGGATTAGAGCCCACACATGCGCCGCTGGACCCGGAAGAGATACGTTTTACAGAGCATTCTGGGGTGTTTTACACAATTGGGGACGCCCACAGAACAAAACCCGGGATAGTGAAAATCCCTGGTTTTGTTGTGCTCTAAGTAAACAGTAAGCAAAGAAGTTTATGTGGAAAGTAAAACGCCACCAAATTATATTTTGCTATTCCCCCACTTTATAGCAATTCTCTAAAGCACCGTTTCTCAACCTGGGGTACATGCCACAGCTTTAGTGATTTTCAGGGGTGCACCAACATGGCGAGTCTGATGGGTTTGGTATATTAATCTAACAGTATAAAATAATTCGTTCTTGTGTTAAAAGTATCACAATGCCTGTGGCATGTACTTATTTTGGTAACATTTATATGTGATCCCATACTAGAGGGTATTTGATTGGAATTTTTTTTTGTAGCTAGAGGGTACTTGGTTGGAGTTTCTTGTTGCTAGGGGGGTACTTGGCTGGAGTTTCTTTCTACTAGGAGATACTTGGCTTTAAACGGTTGAGAACCACTGCTCTAAAGAGTTCTCATATAAAAAGGGGACTAACCACCTACCTATAGTCTATAAGACTCTGGGGCTGACAGTCTCCCTCTTTATGGGACATCCTGAATTATGTATCTATCTCCAGGGATTACCTGGTACACTCATCTCATGGGTGATGCCCCACAGCATCCCCGTTATACCCTTAGCCTGTCATTCAGAAATGCCTAACGTGGGCATGCCCCTCAGTTACAGGTGAGCGGGGATGCGGCCGGCGCTCCTTTCAGCTTTTCCTACCACTCGTGAGCACAAACATGTGCCATGGAAACGAAAAAAAAAATGCGCATTTGGACGAACCTGGAGGATACACAAGGAGAACCAAAATCAAAGAGTGAAAATCTACCATTTTGTTCCTCTATAAAACTGGTAATATAGGAGTAATATATAAAATCAGCAGGAATTAAATCCAGGGGTGACAGGTTTTTGAGCGTACCATTCCACTTTCACAGGGGTGATCTGCTTTATTCCAATCTTCAACCTGAGACAGCCTGTGGAAGACAGCAGCATTATGGTTTCTAATATGTACCCAAAGCATTGCATGATGGGTAAAGAATCTCTACATCAGAAGAACTGCAATAGCAACAGAGTTGAGCAGTTCTTCCCTATAAACGCAGAATTGTACGTTCAAATCATGTAACCTATTTCCCTTCAAGTAAAATAAATAAAGACGCTCGTCTGCATTTTTCTTTAGACCGGGTGTAGAAGTGACCCCGACATATGTATGTGTATTTTTATTATTGGTCCATTTTTTCTCAACAGTGCAACTTTCATTCAGTTTATTATATCCTGGGTATCTAAACAACTGCATTTTCAACCCCCATAAGTCACAGTGATGGCTCAGCCTCTATACAGGAGATGTGCTTCAGAAGTAGAAACATTGTTAGTTGCCCACCATTTATATAACTAACTTTTGTAATTCATTCTGGTGAAGACTACAGGATTCATCAGCTGAATATAAACAGACACAGGCTGAGCCCTCACCAACGTGTTTAGAAACAGAGCAGGAGCAGGTAAGGTGTAATATTAGCCCTCAAATATAAATCCCTCTCCATGCTGTACAAGATACCAAGTCCTGCAGGTACTTTGCGCCCCCTACTGCCCAGTCATTTGAGAGCAGCCATCCTCGATTGAAACAGGGGACCTATCGCAAGGGCTGCATAAGAGCATTCCTCCCTGAATTAAACCGGACCATCATCATCATTTAATGAAAAGCCCAAACCTTTAAAAAAATATTCCCCAGTATCTAAACTTAATAAATTATATAATAATATATCTTTTTAGTTGCTTACTTATTATTCTTTCCCCCACTAGACTGCAACTCTGTTCAGGGCTCTAGGATACGGGCACCACCATCTTGCTTCAGAAGCATCACATACTGAGAAGGGGAGAGGGGGCGGGTTATAGCTGTGCTTTGCACAGACAGAGCAGAGCTGGGGTCTGGGAAAGCACAGCAATCCCAGAATGCAAAGCGGCACAGTCAGAAGATACTTCCTGTTTGCAGACTCCAAGGGTTGCCATCTTGGATGTTTAAAGGCTCATAACATGCAGTAGATGCAGGTAGGATGATTTTTAATGTGGGCAATCTGTATGTACAGGGCGGCTGAGGCGGGGGAAACATATAAGATAGGCTCTTATTAAGGGGAAGATCCGGTTTAAACGCAGAGAAAAGCTGAGGGAAAAATCATGCTGTTGCCACTTTGTTTGGCAAGCCAACTTGCCCTTGAGCATAATGCAAAAGAATAGAATATATACACAACTAAAAAAAGACAAAAAACTGACCTAACATTTACCCCAATCACATTTCATGGACAAAGAAAAAATGTGCAATGATATCAGTTAGTCCTTTGAGGTACTTTTTGAGCCATCCTGGGTGTGTGTAGTTTTAAACCATTTGATCATACAGTGTTGTCACATCTACAGCTATATAAATATTCTAATATATAGGCAAAGCTAAAATACCCTCCAACATCAGACTAAAGCCACTTCTCAACACTTCTGATGCCGAAACGTTAGGGCCTTTTGGATGACAAAGACACAAACATTTAATGTCAACTATGCATGAGAGGAAATTCTAATTGGAATGAATTTACCTGCAGCTTTAGAGGTTTCCGAATTACGCATTACATTCAAATAAAGGTTCAAACTGTCTCCATAGAATTCTTTTGCTACAAAAAAATATGGATGGTTACAAAAAGGACCAGGTGAATGACACTCAGTTCAGACAGATGTGGCTGCACATTCAGCATAGCTCACTAGCTTGAAACAGTCATTTCCCTTTTTGAAATATCAAAAATGATCAGCTTTGCTCCTTAGATCCCTTATGATCACTGTTATGGAACACCCGGACTGCCAGTCCCATTGGTCTTGGTGGAAGATAGAGCACCAAGGCTTGTCGAGTTCCTATCTTCTGAGGAATTCTTTACATGCTGCTCCCCAACTTTTTTCGGGTGTATTTTGGGGTCTCCATCTACCAATAGACCATTAGAAAGATGAGTAACCAGGTCCTCTTTCCCATTTTGTGGGGCAAGTCCATCTGCAAGCTCCTCCCCTGTTGATGCAGTGTCAGGATGCTTTGGCAACGTGCAGCTATCTTGCTGGGGACTGCCTTGCTTACGTAGCTTCTAAAAACAGAATTAACAGTTAAAAGTAGGTCTCCTAAATAGAAATAACCCTAAATTCATAAAAAAAAAAAAAAAAAAAAGAAAGAAACTTATAATATGGCAGAATCCAATGTAAAACGTGTTTTACTAAGGGATAGAGTTTCTTATACCAAATCACTTATAATATGTGGCACCAGAAAATACAATTGTGTGATTACTCACCTGTAGAATTGGTATTATATGTATACAGCACGTCCTGTTCCACTTGAATCCTTACTCCTGGGTAATACATCCACAAGATGGAGCTGAACTGCAGAGACAGAAAAGTGGCTCCTCCCGGCCCCATATATAACAGGGACCTCCCACAAATTCCCCAGTATTGAAAAGCAGTTAACATGAAGCCAGGAGAACTATAACCCTTATCAAAAATTGAACATAAGAACAATCACCATACAGAGGTAACTAAGAACAATGATAAAGGGCGGGGTGGAACAGGACGTGCTGTACGTATAATACCAATTCTACAGGTGAGTAATCACAGAATTGTATTATTATAAGTATACAGCACGTCCTGTTCCACTTGAATACTTACTCCTGGGACATCCAATAGCAGTGTTCGTAAGGTAGGGTGCGATCCCCAAAAAGTTAGAGCAGACAGTTTAAACCACTGCCGCCTGCAGAACTTTGCGGCCAAAAGCAGCATCAACTGAAGCCCGAACATCAACCTTGTAAAACTTAGAAAAAGTATGAACAGAAGACCAAGTAGCGGCCTTGCAAACTTGTTCAACAGAAGCCTGGTGCTGAAAAGCCCAAGAGGCACCAATAGCACGAGTGGAATGAGCAGTAAGGCGGAAGGGAGGATTCTTCCCCTTAGCAGAATAGGCCTGAATCACAGCCTGACGAATCCACTTGCTGATAGTAGAATTAGCTGGAGCCAGACCCTTCTTAGGTCCAGGCAGGAGCACAAAAAGAGCATCAGTCTTCCTGAAGGATTCAGTAGCCACCAAATAGAACTTCAGAGTCCTGACCACGTCCAAAGAGTGTAAAACCCTCTCCTTAGGGTTACTAGGATTAGGACACAGAGAAGGCAAAACAATGTCCTGTTGACCCCAACGATGACACAGGGAGCGAAACACCCTGTTGCTGAGGGACCATTCTCCCAGGCGCGAAGAGATGCAGGGAACATTGTCCTCCACCCAGGACAGAATCAGAGACAGTTCCTTGAGGGCCCTCCTGCTCCGGGTCCCTCCCTGATGATTGATGTAGGCAACCGCCATCTGGTTGTCCGAGCAGATCTGAACAGCCTGACCCCGAAGGTGTGGGGTTAAGTGGGCGAGAACCAACCCGATCGCCCTCAACTCCAGAATGTTGATAGGGGAGTGGGCCTCCTGAGGGCCCCACTGACCCTGGAATTTCAGGGATTTCCAAAAGCCCCCCCAACCTGTCAGACTGGCATCCGTGGTGACAGTCTCCCAGCAAGGGGCCAGAAAGGATCTGCCCCCAGCAGGTTCCTTGAGTCCAGCCACCACGATAGAGACCGCCTGACCAGAGGGGACAGGACAAACACCTGATCCAAGGACACAGGGTCCCGATCCCATACTGACAAGAGGTGAAGCTGAAGAGGCCTCATGTGAAACTGAGCATATGGAACCGTTTCGAAGCAGGACACCATCAGGCCCACCAGCTGCATACCCTGCCGGATGGAAAGATGGAAATGGATGGAAAGAGGGCAAGACAGAAGAAGCTTGGCTTGAGCTTGCAGACTGTCCACCTTCTGCTGAGGGAGAAGGATCTTGACCTGAGATATATCCAGAGTCATGCCCAGAAAAGACTTCACCATGGAAGGAGACAGGGAAGAATTGGGGTGGTTGATCACCCAGCCGAATGACTCCAGTGTGGACACCACCCGCTGGGTATCCAGCTCTGCCTATTGGAAGGACTGAGAAGTGATGAGAATGTCATCCAAGTAGGGAAGAATGCGAATGCCCTGAGATCTCAGCAGAGCCATCACTCCTGCCAGCACCTTGGTGAATACCCTGGGAGCCGAGGTGAGACCGAAGGGCAAGGCCACAAATTGGTAGTGCTGATCCTCCAGAGCGAACCTGAGGAATCGCTGATGACCTGGAAAAATTGGTATGTGAAGGTAAGCATCCTTGATGTCTACAGAGGTCATGAAGTCCCCCGGGCGTAGAGAATTCACAGCTGAGCGCAGAGTCTCCATGCAAAAGTGTCTGAATCTAACAAATTTGTTGAGGTGCTTTAAATCCAGGATGGGTCTGATGGACCCGTCTTTTTTGGGAACAGTGAAAAGATTGGAATAATAGCCTTTGCCCCTTTCCCTTAAGGGCACCCGGCAGATGACTTCCAATTCCAGAAGGTTTTGGACAGCAAGGGACAGACCCTGAGCTGACAGGGGGTTTTGAGCTATCTGATGAATCTTGGGGGCGGCCAGGCTGCAAACTATCTTGTAACCGGAGGACACTACCTCCTGAATCCACCAGTCTGAGACATGACGCCTCCAGACGTGAGCAAAGAGCCGAAGCCGTCCCCCCATCCGGATGGGTGAGGGCGCCCCTTCATGCCTGAGGGGGCTTGGGGGAGGACTTAGGCTTGGGACCCCAGGAGGGACCAGGGCGGCCACGTCCTCTGCCCCTGCCCCAAAAATCTCTGCGGGCCCCAGCAAAGGAAGCTCCCCGTCCAATTCTGGAACCACGGAAGGAAGGAAGAAAAGCACCTGAACCCCGAAAGGACCGGGGCTGCCTTCTACGCTGAGGTAACTTGCCTCCCTTAGCAAACAAGTCCAGACGTTCACCAAAGAGGCGCAGCCCCTTGAAGGGAAAACCAGTGAGAGCCTTCTTAGCAGCATTGTCAGCTGCCCACTGGCGCAGCCAGACCGAGCAGCGTATAGCCACCAACAAGGCAGATGCCCTGCCACACATTCTAATGGTATCATCCAAGGCAGTGAGAACATATGCAACAAATTCCTCACAATGCAGAAGAGCTCTATACTCTTCACTACCCGCATCATCAGGAGCGCCATCTAAGAGACTCTTGAGCAGGCTTTTGATAGCAACAGCTGTAATGGCAGAGGCACAGACCGGACGCAGCACGGTCCCCACACAGGCAAAGGCATGGCAAGACAGCTGATCTATGTGCCTGTCCTCCCCATCCCTCAGGGTAGTAGAGCCAGGGGAATGCATGATGGATGTGTTGGACAACCCCAGAACTGGTGCATCCACTTCGGGAGGACATGACCAACGTTTAACCACCTCAGCGGGAAAGGGATACCTCTTGTCCCAACTCTTTGGTACCCCAGGAAGCCTGCTAGGCCGTTCCCACTCTTTGAGCACCAGATTATTAAAGTGAGTTTGTTCAGGAAACTCCAAGCGTGGTTTAACAGTATGAAACACAGCCACAGCAGGAGGAGAGATACAGAGTACTTCAAAAATGTAAGCTAAAAGCCTGTCAGTATCATCTGAAGCCCATGGGTCAGACCCAGACTCGGCACCATAAACCTTAGGCTGTTCCTCAGATGATTCTGAATCAGAAAATAATTCCCCCTCTTCCAGGGGGGTATAACCGGTAATGTAAAAAAACTCCTCAGCCTCCATAGGAAAGAGTAACACCGGGTGACAAATGTCGACGCAAATGTTGACGCTTAGCAGGAGCCTTACGCGGGCCAGACCCAGCAATATGCCTTTCAATGCTGGCCACCCGAGCAGCCAAATCAGGTTGAGACTCCCCACTGGTATGCACCTCACTAGGAGTCAGATGTAAGCGTGGGGGGGGGGGGTAAGGGCGAAGACAGAGGGGGCGCAGGCCCAGCCACAGGTAACCCAGATTGCAGCGCAAGCACCTGCTGGGCGCAGGGTACACACACCCTGACATCATCACTTACAGAGGATACCCCACACGCAATACACAGCCGGGCTTGTCCCGAAGGAACCCCAAGCACATTATCCTGAGAAGCCTCCATATGGTGATTATTGTGGCACAACAGGCCAATTGGGATTGACGCTAATAAAGCTACCCGGGATGCCCCAATAGCCCGCTAGGGAAGTGGGAGACAAGAATCACAATAGCCCTCCAAAAAGGAGTAAACGCTAAATAGAGAGGATAGGACCGGGAGAAACCACAAAAAAGTTTGACCCGCCTGAAAGACATAAGCAAAGATCCCATAAGCATAGTCACAATACAATACAAAAAAAAAACAGCCCGCAGGGGCACTTACGGACCACGATAGGGAGACGCCAGACACGCAGCACAGGAGATACAAAATGACGCCCGCATATACCTTCGAGGGGCGGGCCGCGGAGATAGTGATGCAGAAAGCGTCATCCGCAAGGCCAGCCACCCCCCAAAGAGAGCGAAAACGTGCCCACCTGACCAGGCCCACCAATGACGGCGCAGCAGCGCCTGAGACGATGTCGCCGCCGTCTGTGGAGCGAAGTACAAGCGCGCGGCGGCAATAATAAAAAAACAGTGCAACCAAATCAAAACGGGATCACAACATGGATAAATACATAGTTAATACATACACCCCCCCCCCCCCCGATCTACCCAGGGAGAGCGAAGGGGAAGCAGCGGCCAGCCTAAGAGGAGCCTGAGGGAACAGGGGGGGAAGGGCAAACGGCCGCGGGAGGGACATCCCATAAGGCCCACCACGGGCCTGTGCCGCCTACCCTTTGTTGGGGGACTGCAGTTGGAGCAACGCTTCTTAGCACCTGACAGCGGTGCTGCCTACCATCACCCAGCGCAGTCTAAGCTGGGAGGCAGTGAAAAGGAACGGGTGGGAATAGTCCTACAGGGCCGCAGGCTAATAAGCCCCGCTCACCTGCAAGTAGAAAGAGCCATCTTCCAGTCATCGCAGCCCAGACTGCAGAGAAGATCTGGGGAATTTGTGGGAGGTCCCTGGTATATATGGGGCCGGGAGCCGCTTTTCTGTCTCTGCAGTCCAGCGCCATCTTGTGGATGTATTACCCAGGAGTAAGGATTCAAGTGGAACAGGACGTGCTGTATACTTAGAATACACTTCTCGAGCACTTACATCTTCCATAGTGACTTCACTGGTTTCTAAGGAAGTTTTTCGGTTCATAGATTCAAGCAGGTAATCCAGCACAGATTGTCTCGGGTGCATTCCTTTGTCAAAGCGGTTGTACATTCCACACCAAAACCTTCAAGAGAAGATTAATTGTAGCTTTATTATAAAAAATATATACGTCCATGTACGTCCAAGTTAGAAAGGACCAAAACCCAGCCCTAGAGTCTAACAGACCTTTCTTTGAAGGCATCCCCACAGTGTGACCCCCCCCCCCAGGTCTCTGTGTACTCACATAATTACTGGAATCCCAAAGAAGTGCCCTTCAGCAAAAAGCAGAGAGCTCCTCTACATTGCCACAGCATCCAAATGTATTTTGAGGATATTGGTCCTCTTTAAAGAAGCACCTCAAAAAACTGGCTCAATTATAAAAATTCACTTATACACCTGGCATTAACACGGGCTTGTTTCTTTCTTTTATGGAAGAAGACATCAGGAGTGACAGGCTCTGTCCCCCTGATACACTGCAACCTGCCCCCCACAGATTTTATTCCTATCAGCAGAAGAAAACCACAAGCTTGGTGGGAGTTTTATTCAGTTGGGGTGTGACCCCTACTCTCATTGTCTGATGTGTTTAATATTTTTAATTATACACAAAGAAATTGGGGCTCAGCACAGCTAATATTGCCTAATACAAAATACAGCGGGTGCCAGCCTCTAAAGGACCAAGACACAGTAGTGTCAACCAAGAGCTATACAACAAAGATAGGGCCGCCAGATCAGCCCAATGTGGTCCTTGCCAAAAGAGAGCCACACAACCAGAGTAACATATCAAAAATATGAAATGCTTTAATGGTAAATCAAAAATCAATCAAATCCTTAAAAAACGTCACACAAGTAAAAACAATTAAAAAACACACACAAAGGTTGCCAAGGATTCTGGGACTAAATTAACTATAATAAAAAATTGATGTTATTGCACTCTGCCCTCCTCATATATCACAAGATCTCATAACACCCCTAAACCATGAATTACAAAATAGTGAAATACAGCAATGTGTTGATCCTATAAACTAATGAAAAATTCTGTGCAAAAATACAATAAGAAATCCATGGCAATAATACAAAAGAACACTACAAATTACAAACCACTTATTACAAGTGTTTAATATTTTTAATATTACACATTTTGTGATACACCTCCTTTAATATATTTTGCAGAAAAAGGTTTTATTATCTGAAACTTAATATAATAATATACTATAATAGATTTTATTCTCGGTCTGACTAGAGTTGGTGATGGCAGAGGATCACTCAACAGAAGGTGCCCTCAGCAAAGTGACTAATGACCTCCTGACAGTCTACTAACTACTCCTTCTGCTTGCTTTCTCAGCTGTACTGTACTGTAAGCAAAACAAAAAAAGACTAAATCAAATATTTCAGCTCAGACACTTTGTTTACCAGGATTGATCAAATGAAGAAAACAAAAAAAATTTTTTTTGCTTGGGTCTAAAAAAAGATTAGACTCCCTTCTGACTTACCTGCCGCCACTCCTATTGCCGTGTTCAGGGCTGTGACATCTATATGATCTCCCTATGGTCCCAGCTTCCAAACTGTGGGTAGATATGTGACCCGTATGAGCACAGACCAAGGCATCCTCTAGGGGCCCCTTGGGCTGCTCTGGTACACCAGAGGGTAACTCCGGCTGGAACGGCGGGACCCAGCAGGGAGATACCAGTGTCAGCGAGTCTTGTGCTAAGAATCTGATCTAGGGACTGATTGCGAGAAAGTCACCAAAAAAAAGGCGTCTCCTTCAAAGCATTGTAGCTTAGTTTCTCTCTCTCACACACCTTTTCCATGCAGTTGTAAAATAAGGTTCAAGGTAAACTGCAGTACGTTACATATGCCACATTGACATTTACAATGTATTTTTTTACTTACTTGAAACAAAAAGGCAGTGTGTTCGGCTGGAGTGTTTTATATGCATTGGATATATACAGGGGATTCACAAACTCCTGCTTCCGCTGCAGCAGAAATGGCCACAAGGAATGGGTGTTTTCATAAATCCTGAAACGTTCAGACTCCACATTAAGAAACAAAATCACAACGCCATGCTTTAATATTCAAAAAGCTGCAAGTTTATACAGAATCTTCCTGGCAAGGTGCACATATTGGAGCCAGCCGAGATACAGAGGTTAGGATTCCAGCACTAATTGTAGATAAAAACAAACTACTATCTTTTAAAGAGGAAAAGATGCCAATATGGCTGCCCACAAGTCTTAAACCGGACCAACGGCCATTTTTACAGGATGCCTTGGTCTGTGCTCGGTGGGGAGGGGGTTGCATCCCGGTTGCCACGGCCCCCCTTGATCAATCCCTTACAAAACACCAAAATCTTACCTGTCACCTTGCTCTCCCTGGGATATTCCCTTGAGGATTGGTTGGCGGCAGTCACACATCCCATGCTCGGCGGGTAGCCTGCAAAGCAGAAGCTCCAACATGGGACATGGGAATGGCGCCTGTCCGATGCAGCAAAGTGACGGGTAAGCTTCAGGAGTTTTGCAGGGGCTTGATTGAGGGGGGACCCTGGCAACCGCGATGCCTCTGCTCCAGGGGGAAACCCTGATTGCCGGGTTCCCCCCTCAAATGTTTTTTTGTCTGCTTTAAAGACTACAGGGTCAGTTCGGAATGCCCTGCTGTGCAAACCCTCTGAGATCACGCACTTTTCCAGCACTCAGACGCTGCGTTCATGGAGCGCATCCCCATCCTCCCTGTAGCTGAAGCGTGCCCTGGCACCCAGCCTTTTGTAGGAGTGTGGTCTGTGGGAGCGTGAGGATGCAGCCACAACTGTTTCTTTATGCCGATGCTCTGTTCCAAACAGGGCTTAATGCCGCACATTAATATGCATTGCATACATTGCTGATTAAACAAGAGCCCACGTATGCGGTCGTGGGACAGCCAGAAAGTTACTTTTCTGGGGCGATCCAAGGGGGGTTCAAACAGGCATTCCAAAAAGCCTCCTAATCAAGGGTACAAGGTAAAGAGCACTTTCTCAAAACAGAACAAATTTACTTGCCACATACAGCTCAATAGCCTATACAGCTATTGATTTTTAGTCTATATGTCCCACGTATGATGAATACTTACTGTGCCTTGTGGCGATAAGAAACAGGTGGATGAATCCAGCTCCAGGGATAAAACTTAACTTTTACTAATAAAGTATAAAATGAAGTCCATGAGAAGAGTTCTAAGCAAACGAAGTATCCGGCAAGACAGTGTCCCCCCCGTCCCTCACCAACACCGTGACGCGTTTCAGGCCTCAAGAGCCCTTAAAGTGGACCAACACCCAGGATTTTGACTATCCTGGGTCTTGGTCCACTTCGGTGGGGCACCCCCGATCGGGGTGCCCCGCTGTGTGAAACCCCCCCTAACCCCCCGAAAAACTCACCTCTCCCCGCTCCCAGCGCCGACGTACAAGGGAAGATCCGGAACGTCTAAGCGGCGGCGGCCGCCGCTGCCTCCCTCGCGTCACTTTTGACGCGCGCGCCCCCGCGCCGGCCATTCGCAGACGGCCGGCGCGGAGGCGCGCACGCCTACAGGGGCGCGAGGGAGGCGGCGGCGGCCGGCTAAGGTAGGTGAGTTGGGGTGTTTGGGGGGGGGGGGTTTCACCCCGCGGGACATCCCGATCTCGGATGTCCCGCGGGGTGGGGGGTAATCTATAAGATTCCCGGGCCGATCACCCGTGGGTGTTGGTCCACTTTAATCATGATATGATAGGTATGCTTAAGGGCTCTTGAGGCCTGAAACGCGTCACGGTGTTGGTGAGGGACGGAGGGGGGGGGGGGGGGGAGACACTGTCTTGCCGGATACTTAGTTTGCTTAGAATTCTTCTCATGGACTTCATTTTATACTTTATTAGTAAAAGTTAAGTTTTATCCCTGGAGCTGGATTCATCCTCCTGTTTCTGTTGCTGGAAATCTTCAAGAGTTTTTCCCTGAATCCGTGCTGGAGGGATTTTTTTCACTACTGGGTGAGCTGGTTATTTGCTATCAGTTTGATCTATCTACCCTTGTGGCGATAAGGCCTGACACATGTATCCACAAGTGGGAGGCAATGGGTGTGTTAACATTAAAAGTTATATGCATGCACAGCAGCTTTCTGGGGGCTTGGGATGGCAAGACGAAAGTGGTTTGGATCTGCAAAGCCGTGTAGCAACGAGTAGGTAGGTGAATACTAGGGCTGGTGAACTGGATGCCCCCGCCAACATGCACCTACACAGGGGCCACATAAGGATGTCGAAACTAAAAGGATATTAAGACCAGGCACCTCAAGGTGCAAACCCTCACCTTCTTCTTAGCAACGATAACTTACTTAAGCTCTTGTCGTTCCTTTTGTGAATTTCCAAGAAAGTTTCCAAACTGGCATGAATAGACGTGATCATGAATTTCTAATAAATATTTCTCATTAAATTCAAAGGCGCACGGGAACTGTTCCATTAAATGCCAGACGCACTCCATAAACTGCGTGAACACAGGGGACACTTCTTTAGGATCAACATCTAAATGGCCACATCTGCAACAAGTAAAAATAATCATTAACATATTAAAAAAAGGACATAGCCAATGCAAGAACTACAAAACAATACATACTTAGAATATACTCACCTTTACTCACAACAGCAGCTCCCTCCAGGTCTAGATTGTCTGCACTTACCCTTTAAAGATATCCGGCCCTAAGATACATACCCACTGTGGCCTTCTAGAGTCTGGCCACAATCTGTAAAAGCAAAGCCTTGCCAGGAAACCTTCACTGTCATCGCCATGTAGGGGGCAATATTTCAGTAAGTTCTGAAGATCTAGACCCAGAGGGACAAGTTGTGTCCCCCAACTTCCCATGTGCCCAATCATGTTCACTAGCCAAGTGGACCAAACCCAGGATTTTGACTATCCTGGGTTTTGGTCTTTGCCCCTGCGGCACCCCAATTGGGGATGCCCAGCTGTGTAAACCCACCTAGATCGCCCGATCTCACTCACCCTTTCCCGGTCCTACAGAACATGCGCAGCTTCTTGTCCAATCAACGTGCTCGAATTCAAGGTGAGCGGATCAGAGCATGCTGAGCATGCTGGCGGCCACATTCTCCAGGAACCCTCTAACAGGGAGTGTGCCCTGGCCTGGCGGGCAAGTGCTCTGCTAAAGGGACAGCGTGGATGTGGCCGCCATTCGCTCATGCGCCGTTGGACGTGAAAAGAAGGCGAGTGTCCGGATGACCTGTGGGGTTTCACACAGCAGGGCATCCCATTTCTGGATGCCCCGGGGGAGGTAATCTAGCTGCCCTAGAAGCTTATAGATTCCAGGGTCATTGGGGCATGGGTTTTGGTCCCCTTTAAAAAGGAAGACGAGTCCGAAACAAATTTACTTCCTATAGTGTCCCAAAAGCTGGCCACATGTGGCATCGCAAATGTGGTATTTGCAACTTGCAAACACATATACATTTTGTTTTTCAATCAGGATAAATCAGAAGTGGATGAAGGGGATGGACATTTTGTTGATCCAAAAACATTGTGAATACAAAAAAATCGTAAAATTCAAAGCCTTTCCTATTTGACGACACCCAAAAATAAAAACAATAGTGTTTTAGGCAAATCGGAATAATTTTATTTCATGGGGATTATTTTATTTCACTGAATAAATTACCTTTAAAAGTAAAATTGCATAACCTACCTTTGAGAGAATTTATGCCCCAGCGATATCCATTCTTTCTCAATTAGCACCTTTAGAGAAAAACACATAACACACCTTCATTAGATGACGCCCCTTTCAGAAGTAACAATTTGGGGAAAATTATTTTTATTTTACCTTCCTTTTAATGATCAACTTTAACAGAAGCATTATATTGTTTTATTTTGACAATTAGTTTAACCCTTTAACTGCCAGCCTAACTAAAAATGTCACCCTCTGTTGCCAGGTCATTTTTCTGCATTTTGAACTATATGTTTAACTGTGATTTTTGCAGGAATTTCCAGGAAACATATATATTTTTGGGCAGAGTTTGGGCTTTAACATGAAATGTATTGTTTCTTTTTTTCTGTGATTTAATAGTTTTTGTGAAATATGTGTTTTTTTTTAATATTGTAGCATTTTGTTTTTAAATAAAGTAAAAAAAAAAACCTATTGTGTGTAAAAGCCCCTTTTTGATTACAACTGTACCACAAATTTATCAGCTGACACCCATTCTTGCCCAGGAGAAGCCCCAAACTGAAATATATAAGCCCGACTTTTACCACCGTAGAGCCATATGCTGGAGCCAGGACTTCACTGCAGTGGGGAACATCCTCCCTCAAGCCCAGTGCAGTAGCGCCCATAGCAGATATAACATTTTTAACTAACTGGCACCCACCGGGAACATTTGGAGGGGTGGGGGAGGATTTGGATACTAATACTGAATCACTCTTTTGGAATGAAAATGCAGAACAAATGTATATTCTTTATGGAAAAATATGCCCCTGGCCCTGAAGGCTACCAACTTGCAAAGCCAACATGGGCTGCAGGTTCTATTGCACCCCCCTTGTATGGAGGTAACAGAGCGGGAGATTATTGTAAGTCACACACTTGCTAGCAGGCGACTTGCCAGCCCTTCCTGCCATGCGATTCGTTGTATGTATTTTATGTCAGCGGTTCATCAAGTACCGATTTCTATATTCCTGACCACATCCAGGGAATGTAAGGCCGTCTCCTTGGAATAACCAGGATTAGGGCACAAAGAAGGAAGCACAATAGGCTCGATTCAGAGACACATTCGCCTGGACTTCCGTAGCTGTCTGTGAAAGTTTTAGTGGGTGTTTGTCATTTTTTTGCTTTTTTTTCGTTCATTTTTCATTCGTATGAACGAACAGAAAATGCGTATATGCGCTTTCGATGAACGAAAGCAAATCCGTACATTTCCGTTAGTTCGGATCATTTTCCAAACAAAATCTAATATTTTTCGTTCGTACAGATAACTTACGTTGTTGGGATGGGCTTGCGTCTGATTCAGAGAGCTGATTTCCGACGGACCACCACCCTATAAATCCGTTTCATTTCCGATCCACTTACGGGACCTTTGAGGGCTCGGATTGCTATTGTTGAACATGTTTTGCGGCTATGTGGAGGAGTTTGCGCACCTTTAGCACCAAGGCATTGCATGTATCAGCATGGCCGAGGCCATAAATTGTATAGCAATGCATACCTAAATCAATCTGGCCAATGAGGAGCCACCAGGATTGCTGGCACCCTTTCCTGAGCCAGCTTGTGCAGAACCCTGCCCAGCAGGGGGAATGGAGGGAAAATATACAGGAGACGGAACCCCTGCCAGGATAGAGTCAGAGCATCCACCGCAAGAGCCAGGGGATCCTGGGACAGAGAGACAAAGACTGGGAGCTTGTGATTGTGGCGGGATGCAAACAGGTCCACTTCCGGAACCCTCCAACGGTGACACACGGATAGGAAGACCTCGCTGTTGAGAGACCATTCCCCCAGGCAAGAAGTCCCCCTGCTCAAAAAATCTGCCTCCAGATTCTCCACCCCTGGAATGTACACTGCTGAGATGCAAGGGACATTGTCCTCCGCCCAGGACAGAATCATGGACACCTCCTTGAAGGCACCCTTGCTCCGAGTCCCTCCCTGATGATTGATGTAAGCAACCGCCGTCTGGTTGTCTGAGCGAACTTGGACCGGCCGACCCCGCAGGTGAGGAGTCAATTGGGCCAGAACCAACCGAACCGCCCTCAGTTCCAGAATGTTGATAGGAGCATGGGCCTCCTGAGGGCCCCACAGCCCCTGGAATTGTAGGGACTTCCAGAAGCCCCCCCAACCTGACAGGCTGGCATCCATGGTGACTGTCTCCCAACAGGGGGCCAGGAAGGATCTGCCCCCCAACAGGTTCCTCGAGTCCAGCCACCACAAGAGGGACCGCCGGACCAGAGGGGACAGAACGAAGGCCTGATTCAGAGACAGGTCACTCTTGTCCCAGACTGATAGGAGATGGAGTTGAAGAGGTCTCATGTGAAACTGCGCATATGGAACCGCCTCGAAGCAGGACACCATCTGCCCCACTAGCTGCATCCCCTGCCGGATGGAGTGATGAGGGCATGACAGCAGGGAGTGAACCAGAACTTGCATTGAGCCCACCTTCTGCTGAGGAAGAAAGATCCTGGCCTGAACAGTATCCAGTTCATGCCCAGGAAGGAAGTCATTAGAGATGGGGATAGAGAAGATTTGGGGTGATTGATCACCCAGCCGAATGACTCCAGAACAGTCACCACCCGCTGGGTATCCAATACAGCCTGCTGGAAGGACTGAGAAATGATGAGGTGGTCGTCCAGATAGGGAAGAATGCGAATGCCCTGAGTAGAGTCATGGCACCCACCAGCACCTTGGTGAAGACCCTGGGGGCCGAAGTGAGACCGAAGGACAGTGCCACAAATTGGTAGTGCTGGTCCGCCAGTGCGAACCTGAGGAATCTCTGATGCCCTGGGAAGACTGGAACATGAAGGTAAGCATCTTTGATGTCTATGGAGGTCACGAAGTCTCCCGGGCGCAATGAACTGATCGCAGAGCGCAGGGTCTTCATGCGAAAGTGCCTGGTCCTGATGAACTTGTTGAGCAGCTTTAAGTCCAGAATGGGTCTGACTGACCCATCCCTTTTGGGAACTGTGAAGAGATTGGAATAAAAACCCCGACCTCTTTCCACAGGAGGGACCTGACAGATGACCCCCAAGCCCAGTAGATTTTGCACCGCCAGAAACAGCCCATGAGCTGCCAAGGGGTCTAGAGGAATCTGGGAATAGAGAAACCTTGGAGGCGGCCATGCAGCGAACTCTAGCTTGTAGCCAGAGGACACAACCTCCAGAATCCACCTCTCCGAGACCTGTTGTCTCCGGACACGAGCGAAGAGTTGCAGCCGTCCCCCCACCCGGATGGGTGAGGGCACCCCTTCATGGCTGAGGAGGCTTGGCAACAGATTTGGGCTTGGACCCCCCAGGAAGATCCGGAGTGGGCACGTCCTCTGCCCCTGCCCCAGAAGTCTCCCCTAGAGCCTGCAAAGGAGACCCCTCTCCCGGGCCTGGGCCCGCGGTAGGAGGGAACAAAGGCACCCGAACGGGCCGCAACTGCTTCTTACGTTAGGCAACTTACCCCCCTTGGTAAAAAGGTCCAAGCGATCACCAAATAAGCGCAGCCCCTTAAAAGGGAGTCCCGTGACGGCCTTCTTAGCAGCGTTATCAGCTGCCCACTGGCGCAGCCAAACAGAGCGGCGTATAGCAACCACCAATGCAGAGGTTCTACTACACATCCTAATGGTGTCATCTAAGGCAGAGAGGACATATGCAATGAACATTTCACACTGTGACAAGGCCCTGAACTCGGCACTAGCAGTATCATCAGGAGCACCTTCCAACAGACCCTTGAGGAGAGACCTGATAGCAACAGCAGTGATAGCAGAAGCACAGACAGGGAGCAAGGCAGACCCCACACAGGCAAAAGCATGGGAAGCCAGCTGATCAATGCGCCGGTCCTCACTATCCTTAAGAGTAGTGGAATCAGGGGAATGGACCACAGAAGTGTTGGACAACCCCAATACTGGTGCATCCACTTCTGGAGGGGTTGACCAACATTTAACCACATCAGCGGGAAAAGGGTACCTTTTATCCCAGCCCTTGGGGATTCCCGGGAGCCGGCCGGGACGCTCCCATTCTTTGAGAACAAGATTATTGAAATGGGCCTGTTCTGGAAACAGACGTGGTTTAGCAGTACTGAAAAGTTCCCCCTGTAACTTGGGAGCCGCAGCAGGAAGGGAGATAGAAAGCACATCAAAAATCTGAGTTAACATACTATTGGTATCATCAGCATCCCAATGATCAGTGCTATAGTCAGCAGTCAGAGAACAATTCCCCCTCCTCAAGTGGGGTATAGTCAGACAAATCAAGAAAGTTCTCAGTCTCCATAGGAAAGGCAGACGCACCCGGCGCCACATGCCGCCTTTTAGCTGGGGCCTTACGGGCCGCAGAGCTAGCAATCAGCTTCTCAATGTTAGCCAACCTGGAAGACACGTCAGGTTCAGACTCCCCACTAATATTTAGTTCACTGGGAGTCATAATCAGGCGAGGGGGAGTGGGTGAGGGCATAGTGGGCGCAGGCCCAGTCACAGATAGCCCAGAATGCAGCGCAAGCGCCTGCTGGGCGCAGGGTACACAGACCCGCACATCATCACTCACAGGGGATGCCCCACACACTACACACAGCCGGGCTTGTCCCGAGGGGACCCCAAGCACAATATCCTGTGAAGCCTCCATATGGTGATTAAGGTGGCACAACTGGCCGATAGGAATTACGCCGTATAAGCAACCCGGGATGCCCCAAAATGTCCGCAGGGAAGTGGGAGGATTAAACAGTGTAGGCCTCTAATAAAGTTATAGAAAACTAATAGAGGGGCCAGGACCGGGGGAAACCCGGAGAGAGGGGGGAGAGAGTGGATGACCCATAAGGGGTCCCACCAAAGACCAGGGCATGGGAGGGCAAAAAGCGGACGGGGCATCCCAACTCAGGTTCACCATAACCTGCACCGCCTACCCTTTGGTGGGGGATTGCGGCCGGAGCCAAGCACAGAGCACCAGTGGTAGACGCTGCCTACCATCACCCGACCAGCGCAGCCAAAGCTGGGAGGCATAAGCAAAAGGTGGAACGGGTGGAAATAATCCTACAGGGCCAAGGGCTGCTAAGCCCGGCTCACCTGCGAGAAGAGAAGCCATCTTCTGACCTTCGCAGCCGACTGCAGAGAAGGAACTGGGGAATTTGTGGGAGGTCCCGGGTATATATGGGACCGGGAGGGGCCTCTTTTTGCCATCTCTGCAGTCAAGCGCCCTCTGGCGGAGGAAATCCCATCTGTTATGAATCATTATCTGGAGCAGGACGTGCTGCATACTTAGAATAAGAACATTTGAACAATCACCATACAGAGATCCAAGAACCAAGAATAATGATAACAAGGGAGGGATGGAACAGGACGTGCTGTATACTATAAAATCAATTCTACAGGTGAGTACTCACAGAATTGTATTTTTCCAAGTATACAGCACGTCCTGTTCCACTTTATTCCTTACTACTGAGACATCCAAAAGCAGTGTCCGTAAGGTAGGGTGGGATCCCCGAAAAGCAACAGCAAGCTGTTTAAACCACTGCCGTCTGCAGAACTTTGCGGCCAAAAGCAGCGTCAGCTGAGGCCCTAACATCAACCTTGTAAAACTTGGAAAAAGTATGCACTGAAGACCAAGTAGCGGCCTTGCAAACTTGTTCAACAGAAGCTTGATGCAGAAAAGCCCAAGAAGCACCAATAGCACGAGTGGAATGAGCAGTAAAGCGGAGAGGAGGATCCTTCCCCTTAGCAGAATAGGCTTGCACCACCGCCTGACGGATCCACTTGCTGATGGTGGATTTAGCCGGAGGCAAACCCTTCCTAGGTCCAGAAGGGAGAACAAAAAGAGCATCAGTCTTCCTGAAAGACTCAGTAGCTACCAAATAGAACTTCAAGGTCCTGACCACATCCAGAAAATGTAAGAACCGCTCCTTAGGGTTACTAGGATTAGGACACAGAGAAGGCAAAACAATGTCCTGGTTGAGATGAAAGGCAGACACAACCTTAGGCAAAAAATCTGGCTTAAACCGAAAGACCGCCTTGTCCTGATGTCGCTCAAAGTAAGGAGGTTTAATGGAAAGCGCCGCCAACTCAGAAACACGCCTAACAGAAGTGATAGCCACCAAAAAGACTACCTTCAGAGTCAAGATAGGCAAGGCAGCCTCACGTAGAGACTCAAAAGGAGGACCCTGCATGGCAGATAAAACCAAATTCAAATCCCAGACCGGTAACATAGGCTTATGTGGAGGGCGCACGTGAGTAACCCCCTGGAAAAAAAAGTCTTAACCAAACGGTGGTTGGAAAAGGATCTTTAGAAAATTGCCAGAGCTGAAACATGTCCTTTGAGGGTGCTAAGTTGAAGGCCCAAGTCCAAACCATGTTGCAAGAATTCCAGGATCCTGGGAATATAAAACACCCAACAAGGAAGAGATTTGGACTCACACCAGGCAATGTAAGCACGCCATACCCTATAGTAGATAAAGGACGAGGACTTCTTCCTAGCTCGAATCATGGTATCAACAGAGGCAGGCAGCCCCTTTTCCATCAAGATGGAGGTTTCAGCAGCCAGGCCGTTAAAGCCAGCGTTTGTAAATTGGGATGGTGTAGCTGTCCCTGAGGTTTGGATCCTTGGGCAGAGCGCATTGATCTACTGCCAACTGCACGATGTCTTCGAACCACACCCTACTTGGCCAGCAGGGGGCCACCAGAATGGTTGGCACCCCTTCCTGGGCTATCTTGCGCAGCACCCTGCCCAGCAGAGGAAATGGAGGGAAGACATAGAGGAGCCGAAAACTCTTCCAAGACATTGCTAGTGCATCCATGGCGAAGGCCAGAGGATCCTGGGACAGAGGGACAAAGACTGGAAGCTTGTGATTGTGACGGGCCGCAAACAGATCCACATGCGGCTGACCCCAGCGATGGCACAGGGAGCGAAACACCCTGCTGCTGAGGGACCATTCTCCCAGACAAGAAGTCCCCCTGCTCAAGGAGTCTGCCTCCAGGTTTTCCACCCCCGGGATATACACTGCCGAGATGCAGGGAACATTCTCCTCCGCCCAGGACAGTATCGGAGACACTTCCTTGAGGGCCCGCTTGCTCCGGGTCCCTCCCTGATGATTGATGTAGGCAACCGCCGTCTGGATGTCCGATCGGATCTGAACAGCCTGACCCCGAAGGTGTGGGGTCAATTGGGCGAGAACCAACCTTACCACCCTCAGTTCCAGAATGTTGATAGGAGTATGGGCCTCCTGGGGGCCGCACTGACCCTGGAATTTCAATGACTTCCAGAAACTCCCCCAACCTGTCAGACTGGCATCTGTGGTGACAGTCTCCCAGCAAGGGGACAGAAAGGTTCTGCCCACCAAGAGGTTCCTGGAGTCCAGCCAACACGAGAGGGACCGTCTGGCCAGGGGGTACAGAGCAAACTCCTGATTCAGGGACACAGGGTCCCGATCCCACTCTGATAAGAGGTGTAGCTGAAGGGGTCTCATGTGAAACTGAGCATAGGGTACTGCTTCGAAGCAAGACCCCATCAGACCCACCAGACCCACCAGCTGCATCCCCTGCTGGATGGAGGGATGAGGAAAAGAAAGAAGAAGCTGGGCCTGGGCTTGAAGAATCTCCACCTTCTGCTAAGGGAGAAAAACCTTGACTTGAGATGTATCCAGAGTCATGCCCAGAAAGGACCTCACCAGTGACGGGGACAGAGAAGACTTGGGATGGTTGATCACCCATCCGAAGGACTCGAGTGTGGACACCACCATCTGGGTATCCAGCTCGGCCTGATGGAAGGACTGTGACATGATCAGAATGTCGTCCAGATAAGGAAGGATGCGTATGCCCTGAGATCTCAACAGAGCCATCACTCCCGCCAGCACCTTGGTGAAAACCCTGGGAGCTAAGGTGAGACCGAACGGTAAGGCCACAAATTGGTAATGCTGATCCTCCAGAGCGAACCTGAAAAAACTCTGATGACCTGGGAAGATTGGAACATGAAGGTAAGCATCCTCGATGTCTACAGAAGTCATGAAGTCGCCCTAGCGCAGGGTACTGGCCACCGAGCGTAGGGTCTCCATGTGAAAATGCTTGAATTTGACAAACTTGTTGAGGCACTTCAAATCCAGGATGGGCCTGAGGGACCCATCCTTTTTGGGGACCGTGAATAGATTGGAGTAGAAACCTCTGCCCCTTTCCCTGAGAGGCACCGGGCAGATGACACCCAACTCCAGAAGGTTTTGGACCGCAAGATGCAAACCCTGAGCTGACAGGGGGTTTTGAGCCATCCGGGATCTGATGAATCTTGGGGGCGGCCAGGCTGCAAACTCTATCTTGTAACCGGAGGAAACCACCTCCCGTATCCACCTGTCTGCTACACATAGCCTCCAGACGTGATCAAAGAGCCGAAGCAGTCCCCCCACCCAGATGGGTGAGAGTGCCTCCTCATGCCTGAGGGGGCTTGGGGGAGGATTTGGGCTTGGGACCCCATGAGAGACCGGGACGGCCACATCCTCTACCCCTGCCCCAATAGTCTCCACGTGCCCCAGCAAAGGAAATGCCTCGACCTGCCCTGGAAGCACGGAAGGAGGGGAAGGAAGCACCGGTCCCCCGAAAGGGCCGTGGCGGCCTCCTGCGTTGAGGCAGCCTACCGCCCCTGGCAAACAGGTCCAAGCGCTCACCAAAGAGCCGCAGCCCCTTAAAAGGAAATCCAGTGAGGGCCTTCTTAGCAGCATTATCAGCCACCCAATGACGCAGTCAGACAGAGCGCCGTATAGCCACCAAAAGGACAGAAGTCCTACCACACATCCTTATGGCCTCATCCATAGCAGAAAGAATATATGTAACAAATTCATAGCAAAGCAGGAGAGATCTATAATCCTCTCCTCCCGTTTCATCCAAGGCCCCATCCAAGAGACACTTGAGCAGCCCTTTAATAGCAATAGCCGTAATGGCAGAGGCACAAACCGGGCGCAGCGCAGTCCCCACACAGGCAAAGGCATGACAGGACAACCGGTCCATGCGCCGGTCCGCACCCTCCCCCAGGGTAGTAGTGTCAGGTGAGTGCATGACTGATGTATTAGACAACCCTAGGACGGGAGCGTCCACCTCGGGAGGACATGACCAACGCTTAATCACATCAGCAGGAAAGGGATACCTCCTGTCCCAACTCTTGGGCACCCCAGGCAGCTTACTAGGCCGTTCCCACTCCTTGAGCACTAGATTATTAAAGTGATTCTGCTCAGGGAACTCCAAGCGTGGTTTAACAGTATGGAAAAGCTCACCCTGCTGCTGCGGAGCCACTGCAGGAGGGGAATACAGAGCACTTCAAAAATGTGAGTCAATAACCGGTCAGTATCCTCTGAAGACCATGGATCTTCTCCAAAGGGAGACCCAGTACCGCCATATAACTTAGTCTGCTCCTCAGAGGATTCTGAATCAGAGAACAATACCATGTGACGCGCCAGCGCCAAGACAGAAAGCAAAAAACACCTAATACAAGCGCCAACCACCTCGGAGCACCGTACAAGCGGCCCGCATAACACACAAAATAAAGGCAAAGTAAAGAAAACACTAGCACGCACATAGAAAGCACCCCCCGGGCACCCCCTGCCATCAGTGCGCGCCACAGCAAGGAAAACTTACGCATACCTTTGGAGGGGAGGGGGGTAGAGGAGGGGGAGGCATTAAAACGCCACAACATTTTTGGGCTAGGGCATCCCATCGAGGCTCACCATACAAGCCTGTATCCGGCTACCCTTTGGTACAGGTTCTTGCGGCTTGGAGCAACGCTCCTCCAGCACCTGACCCCAGTGCTGACCTACCTTCACCCGAACCGTCAGCCGGGGCTGGGAGGCAGTGGGTCCAGAACGGGTGGGAATAGGCCTGCAGGGCCGTAGACTTCAAAAGCCCCGCTCCCTGCGCAGTAGAGAGCCATCTTCTATCTTCGCAGTCCAGACTGCAGAGAAACACTGGGAATTTGTGGGAGGTTCCTGGCTATTTATGGGGCCGGGAGTGGCCACAAGTCTTTCTGCAGTCCACTGCGCCACCTTGTGGCGGATAACCCAGGAGTAAGGAATAAAGTGGAACAGGACGTACTGTATACTTGAAAAACAGGGTATTTACATTCGAAAAGCATGCCGACTATCAAATCCCTAATAAATAATCTCTTACCCATGCTGTACAGAACAAAGACTTAATATAGACAGGTTTGTTGTCATGGGCGCAGTTTTCTGGACGCAACCCCTTGAGGAATTCACTGGTTCCACAGCGTGTCCCTAAAAAATTTAAAAAGAAAAAACACATTTTCCTTAAATATCAATATGCAAACAGGAAAACAAGCTATACATGCATAAGTTCTGTTAACCCTCTGCTGACGGGGCATTTTTCACCATTTTGCGCTATGTACGTTTAAGGAATTTCCAGGGATATCCAGGAAAGTTGTGACTTTAACATGAACATGTTTTTGTTTGTATTTATTTATGTGCTTTCATAATAGCTTTGTATAAAAATAAAAAAATAAAGTGTGGGCTGTTCCTGGGCCCTTTCCTGATGGCGGAAGGCCCACCACGTGGAGAGAAGTTTGGATCGGATAGATTGCAGAGATGAGTTTCTGGAATTGTTTACTTTTTTTTTTTAAGAAATCACGCGAGTCTTACATAGCTGGCATTTAACTGTTAAAGAGGCAGCTACGCGAGTCTCACATAGCTGGCACCAAATGGGTTAAAAGTGTATGAAATGTACATACATCGTTCCCTTTACTTTGTGTAGCAGTTTTGCAAACTGTGTTGTTGTGTTGTCATTACAATGAGACAGAACAATTAAGGTTTACATGATACCAGTACTCAGGCTTTGGAGTTGCTGGTATATGCATTCCCTACCAACAAATATTGTCCACTAACATATCCTAGAACAGTAGTGGCAAACTTTTTAGGGACAGAGTGCCCAAACTGCAATCCAAAACTTTATTTAAGTGCCAACCTGATGGCTCTGGTGGCAGGGGAGAGATGAAAAATGTGTGTACTGGAGAGATGACGGATGCCCACAGAGCCCATAAGTGCCGCCTCACGGATACTCTGCTCTTGCACTCCACCAAGTGGCTAGTATTGGTATATATGAAGATTTAATAAAAGATCATAACTTTTAATGTTTAAAGTGGACCTAAAATACTCTAAGGATAGGTGACCTTGGATGTCCTGCAGCATGAACCCTTCCAGGATTTCTTTATACTCACCTTGACCCTCAACCTCACAGCACATACGTATCTGGTGCCATCCACGCATATCTGGGATATATATCATGGGTTTTTGACATTAAAACCAGAATAATGCTTGCAAAAATGAAAAATATGGAGAGCCTTGTATTAAATGTTGGTTGGTTAAAAAATCAAATAATATTAGTTTAAAATAATGTAACATTTGTTCAGTTCCTTTTCGATGTCTGGTACAAATGTTCATATCAAATGAATAAGGTGGAGTGACATGTATTTTGCTTTAACAAAATATTTAGGACAGGGCTCCTGACTTATTCTCACCATGAAGCCTTTGACAGTTCTATAAAATGGGTCCAGGAGCATGCTGGCAAGAGAGCAAACTTGTGCAGTGCGGTCCCAGCCATCTGAGCAGTGTACCAGCACGCTGACATGATCATCTCTCAATGCCTATAAGAAGAAAGAACACTTATATTCTACTGAAAGAACAACTTAAGAGCCACAAATACATAAGGTATCCTAAGGTCACATACATCTAGCAATACAGTTTCTTGGGAAGCTTTGAATTGGTTCCTGAAATGGGCTCCACTCTCAGCATGACTGACAGCATAGGTGCAATAGCCGAATATTTTTTTTTTTTTGGGGGGGGGGGGGGGGGGGGGGGGGGATTTTTGGCCATTTAACCCATCTGTGCATTGAGACAAACATAAGAAGTGAGTGTACAAATGACCAGAGCGGTGGGATTTCCGGATTATGGCGTCTAGGGAGCTGTTGGGACATTAGGTTCCTTGCTCCTTCAGGCATGCCCTGGCTGGGCATCCAACCTGTCACCCTTAGGCCACAACTGCCCCTTCAGACCCATAGTCCAGCAGCAACAGGTTGGGCAATATGTATCTAGATGTACAAGCAAGGAGTTTAGAGAGAGTACATTAAAATAAACTTTTCTTAAAAGTATTTTGCAGACAAAAGTAAAAAAATAAACAGCAGCTTAACATGTCAAGCATCCAGCACTGTACCTCTTCTCAGGTTGGCACCATGAATGAGGAAATAAAATTTCTAATTTAAGGCTCCGGCCAACCCCGCTGATGAGCTAGTCCGCTCCACGACCCCCCCTACCTATTTCGGTCTTGAATTGTGTTCAGGCACTAATAAATCCTGTCCTCCTTCCCCGCACAACCTCCCAAGATGCCAGCGAAGCTGGGGGGGGGGGGGGGGGGCAGCGCTATCCTCCTTTGCTCTTATCCGTGCGGCCATTGCTGACGTAAGTGCTCTGACCTCAGCAGTGCGGACCATGGGCAGGTGGATGGGGGCAAAAAATGTTAGTGCAGCATCCAACCCTCCCCCCAAGGCCAGTGTACCAGCCGCGGGCCACATAGATGGGAGCAGATGAGGGTAAGTGCAGCTAGTTAAAGCATAGAAAACCATCATACATCACTGGAAAGGATGCCATGCTTATGGTAAATGTCAGGTCCCTGTTGGCCCTCATTACACAGTAATAGGGCTAGATTTCACATACCCAATTAAAGTCCACAGGCAAAATTTTAGAGGCAGATATGCTCCCCGGTTGGGACTCAAGCGGCCCTGGAATCTTATAGATATATCCATGGGTTTTGGTTCACTTTAACAGCTTCAAAGCCGGCTGCATGCACCCACCTGTCCCCCCCGCTCACATACAAAGATCCACTCCAGAATGCATCTCTGCAGTGGACACTTATGTGACGCACCCCCTGGGGCCAAAGGAAGAGCCTACTCAGAATGCAACTGTGGACTGGCAGGTTTTTTAGAATTGTGCCTTTACTGTGACTTTAAATCTATACCTTAAGTTCAGTGTTATCCTTTACAGCTTGCTGGCATCACCAGAGAATACAAGTACCACAACTTATTTATACTGATATTAAGTCTTTAACTATTATTTTAAGTTATATATGGAAAAACAATGTGTTGTTGTTGTCAACGAGCCCAATGTTCTTCTCAAGCAGAAAATGTCAGTAGCAGATTTTATGTCTAAGCACAAAAACTACAAAGTGGCACTAGAGCTAAGCAGAGGCAGAAATCATTAGAATATCTTCTAAACTATTGGATCATACACATTGCCAGGGTTATACATTGACCTCTGGACTAGGGAGGTAGTCAGATGCTCGAGCAAGGAACCTACACCCCCCAACCGCTTCCTGGGTGTCACAGCTAGGGCAGCCCACCGCTCTGGGAAAGTGTGTACACTCATGGCCCCCAGAGTGTTCACTGTTGTGGCCACTACTGTGGTTCATGCATGCGTGTTCTCATTGTATGGATGGAATAAATGCGGAGCACACATTCTCATGTGTGTATGTGGTAATATAAGCACATGGAGGAGACAAGCAGTCCCTTAATATTGATGAAAGATTAGAGGGTGCTTTTCATTACTACTGATGCACAAGGTTGTCTGTGTATCACTGGGATCACAAAATATAGATGAGGTTTAAAGTGGACCAACACCCAGGGGGGATCGGCCCGGGAATCGGATGCCCCGCGGGGAGAAACCCCCCAGGACTCCCAGAAACCTTACCCCCATTCCAACTGCGCATGCGCAGGCCGCATCTCGCGCTTCCCTCTAGCAGGGCGCGCACCCACGTCGGCCGTTTGTGAATGGCCGGCGCAGGCGCGCTCTCTGTTAGAAGGAAGCACGAGACGCGGCCTCCAGCACGCTCAGAGGCTCTGATTGGACGAGCACTCGCGTAGGAGCGGGGTGAGGTGAGTTATTTAGGGCGAACGGGGGGGTTTCACGCAGCGGGGTGCCCCGCGGAAGTGGGCCAAAACCCAGGATAGTCAAAATCCTGGGTGTTGGTCCACTTTAACTTTTACTTTACACACTTTACATACTTTTGCAAGAAAAACCGAAGCATCCATTATAGCTTTAATATGCCGTAACCAGCCAGAGTTCTCCAGTACGGTAAGGAAACTGCTCATTGTTGGGTTCCTCAGTTCACATGCTGAAATAAAACAAAGTTGTTTTTTTTTTAGAAAAAAAAAAAAGAATTGTAACCAAAAATTATTTATACAAACTAGAATGGAGAATACGCTCTATGGAATCATGAAAAGCACAGGGTTGAAAGACATGTTAATGTTATGCAAATTTTGACGAATGTCTAATCATAAATTGTCAATAAAGCTTTCCCGTGTGTTAAAAAAGAGCTCAGTTTTTTTTGTTTTTTTTTTGTTGCCTTGAAATATTGTAATTTCTCTAGGAAGTGTTGGAAGCAGGGGGGTTCAGGATGAATACGATCCTGTAGGATCACTTTTTTGGCTACTGTAGAAACAAATCAGTAAGAATCTCTTCGTTCCCTTCTTAGTTCAGATCCCATCTAACTGTAAAATACCAAAGATCACCCATTCAGGGAGTAATGGGATGTAGGTATTTACCACATATCGATAGATCAAGCGCCAGAGTGTTCCGATATGCTCACAAGCCCATTGTAGTAGATCAGCCTGACCTGTTTGCACTTTATACAGCTGTCAGTCTCCGAAACCCCTATTTTAATGACTTGATAGGGGAAACATAGTTGTAATGGTAAAGACACAACAGCATAACCCTATATGTAGAGGATTGCAAATTTGTCCAGGAATATATGTAATATTTTAGGATGTCAGACATCTCTGGATCCGGAAAGTGAGAGTGACATTTAAATCATACCAGTTTGTTGTGACTCCTAATCAATGGATTCTCATCATGGGAGTACATACCATAGAAGCAGGGCAGGCAACAGCTACCAGGCCCATAGCAGAAGGGGGCCCAATGCAAGTTGCCTCCCTCCCCCGTGCAGCTTTTATGGCAGCATCATTGGACTGGGGCCACAGAGGTATGCAGCTTGCATTGTCGGCAAGGGGCACTATAGGTTCTGCAGGGCGGAAGGGGGCCCACCTTACAGTTGTATGCAAATATTACTGCCTTATTTTAGTTATTTTTATTACTGTATCATGAGTGGTTGGATAACCTGTGCTCTTCTGCCATAGAACAGAGACATCCAGAAGCACCTCCTGCTTCTATCATAGAAAAACAGACAACACAGTATTTGCTATTACCTTTTGGGGATAGTGGCCCACTAGTTCCAATGTCCCACTGGGGGAATGCCTGATTACCTGGTGGGCCAGACAGAGCCTTGTCTCTGAAAGATTGGTCTACTGACAGACCAAAGCCACAGTTCCTGCCTTTCAGTGCAGACAATTTATTGGTGGGGTTTGTGGGGCCCACTCTGGCTATTGGGCCCTGTAAAACATTTGTACACAATTTTAATGTTGAGGGGTGTGTATTACATCAACATAAATTGTAACCAGCTACTACTAAAACGGGCACTTACAATAGTGTAATGGCTTATATTAAGCAACATAACTGTATGTAATCTTTCGTTTTATGTCCTTATTTTGTGTGGTAATAAGGCGATTCTGATACTCACCTGTAGAATTGCTTGTGTTTCCGATCCATTCCAGCCCGTCCAGAAGTCATCACGATTGGGACTTCGCCCCTAGGGGGCGCCGACTGCAAGATCAGAGACGTAGCCCCTCTCGGCCCACGATAAAGGCAGCTGCCTCTCAAACCAGCCCCAGTAATTTAAAAGCAGTACTCAATAGGAGAGGCAGGCCGGGAGGTCCAAAAAAAATAGGAGACCATGTTACTTCACCTAGCCTCTGCTTGCACTCTCTCGAATCAAAAACATAAAAATAAAACTTGTATAATTAGCATCCTATGAGCAAAAATGGTTCAATCACCATAACAGGCATGCAGGACATAATAAACCACAAAGGCGGGGTGGACGGGCTGGGATGGATCGGAAACAAAAGCAATTCTACAGGCGAGTATCACAGAATTGCCTTTTTCTTTCCAATCCATTCCAGCCCGTCCAGAAGTCATCACGATTGGGACTTCGCCCCTAGGGGGCGCCGACTGCAAGATCAGAGACGTAGCCCCTCCCGGCCCACGATAAAGGCAGCTGCCTCTCAAACCAGCCCCAGTAATTTAAAAGCAGTACTCAATAGTAGAGGCAGGCCGGGAGGTCCAAAAAAAATAGGAGACCATGTTACTTCACCTAGCCTCTGCTTGCACTCTCTCGAATCAAAAACATAAAAATAAAACTTGTATAACTAGCATCCTATGAGCAAAAATGGTTCAATCACCATAACAGGCATGCAGGACATAATAAACCACAAAGGCGGGGTGGACGGGCTGGGATGGATCGGAAACAAAAGCAATTCTACAGGCGAGTATCACAGAATTGCCTTTTTCTTTCCAATCCATTCCAGCCCATCCAGAAGTCATCACGATTGGGACATCCAAAAGCAGAGTCCATATGGGCGGGATCCCCAGTGCGGAACAGCAGGTAGTGCATTTTACTACCGCCTGAAGCACCTTTCGGCCAAAAACAGCGTCAGCTGAGGCCCTGACATCCACCCTGTAAAACTTTGTGAAAGTATGAACTGAAGACCAAGTAGCAGCCTTGAAAACGTGTTCCACCGAGGCCTGGTGCTGGAAAGCCCACGAAGCCCCAATGGCTCTAGTAGAATGAGCTGTGATCCGAAAAGGGGGTTCCTTCCCCCTGGCAGAATAGGCTTGTACCACCACCTGTCTAATCCACTTACTGAGAGTGGACTTGGCTGGTGGCATTCCTTTCCTAGAACTCTCTGTCAAGACAAAAAGCAAATCCGATTTCCTGAAGGATGCAGTCGCAGCCAGGTAATACCCTATGGCTCTGACCACATCCAAAGCATGGAGAGTCCGTTCTTTGGGATTAGCCGGTGCTGGACACAAGGAAGGTAAGACAACTTCCTCATTAAGGTGAAAAGGAGAAACGACCTTAGGCATCTTTGTGCATCTCAAAATAGGGTGGTTTCATACAGGGCGGCGAGCTCTCACCGAGGTGATCGCCACCAGAAAAAATCGCCACCAGCATAGACAATGTAGCATCATTCAATGGCTCGAAGGGGGGACCCTGGAGAGCAGATAGCACTAGATTTAGGTCGCACAACGGTAAGACTAATTTACGCGGTGGACGGACATGGAAAAAAGTCTTGATCAATCTATGATTGGCAATGGACCTCTGGAAAAAAATGGATAAAGCCGAGACCTGACCCTTGAGGGTGCTCAGCTGGAGGCCCAAGTCTAGACCGTTTTGTAGAAACTCAAGGATTCTAGAAACAGAATATCTCCGACAAGGAAGGCTCCTGGCCTCGCACCAAGCGATATAGGCCCGCCAAACTCTGTAGTATATCATGGAAGAAGACTTCTTCCGTGCCTGAATTATTGTGTGAACAACCGTGGTCGATAACCCCTTCTCCGTTAGGATGGAGGTTTCAATAGCCAGGCCGTCAAAGCCAGCGTCCGTAAATTTGGGTGCCGTAGCGACCCCTGTGTGAGAAGCTCTGGATCGTCGGGCATGATGTAGTGATCTATTGACATCTGTACTATGTCCGCAAACCAACTCCTCCTCAGCCATCGAGGAGCCACAAGGATGGCCGGTACCCCCTCCTGGGCTATCTTGCGTAGCACTCGGCCCAGGAGCGGAAACGGAGAGAATGCATACAGAAGGTTGAACTCCGTCCAAGGGATCGCCAAGGCGTCTGTTGCTATGGCCAGAGGGTCTCTTGAGAGAGACACGAACCTTGGAAGTTTGCGATTGTGTCTGGACGCAAAAAGGTCCACGTCCGGTTGACCCCAGTGACCTCAGAGCCTGAAAGGTCTTCCTGCTGAGGGACCATTCCCCCAGGTGCAAGGAGCTCCTGCTCAGGGAGTCTTCCTCCTGGTTCTCCACCCCCGGGATGTAAACTGCCGAGATGCAGGGAACATTCTCCTCTGCCCAACTCGGAATCCGGCTTACCTCCTTGAGGGATCTCTTGCTCCGAGTACCACCCTGGTGGCTGATGTAGGCTACAGCTGTCTGATTGTACGAGCGGACCTGAACTGCGTGGCCTCTCAAATACTGGGTCAGACGTAGTAGAACCAACCAAATTGCTCCCAGTTCCAAGAGATTTATGGGCAACCGGTTCTCCTTCAGACCCCACTGACCCTGGATCTTGTGGGTCTGCCAAATGCCTCCCCAGCCTGTAAGACTGGCATCCATGGTAACTATCTCCCATTGGGAAGTCCGAAAGGACTTGCCTATCAGCAGGTTCTGAGAATCCAACCACCACAAGATGGATTGCCTGGCCGGAGGGGACAGCAAAAATCCTTGTTCCAGGGATTCCGGCGACCGATCCCAGCTGGTCAGCAGGTTCAGCTGTAGAGGTCTCATGTGGAATTGGGTGAAGGGCACTGCCTCAAAGCAAGCCACCATTAGGCCCACCAATCTCATCCCGAGATGCACCGATGGCTGTTGACAAGCCAGCAAGGCCTGTACTTGCGTCTGGAGTCCCAAGACTTTCTGCTGCGGCAGAAAAAACTTGACTTGACCGGTGTCTAGAGTCATCCCCAGGAAAGATCTCACTATTTAAGGCGTGATATCTGACTTGGGGTAGTTGATCACCCAACCAAAGTCTTCCAGGGTTGACAGTACAGTCCGGGTGTCGCTCTCAGCCTCCTGAAGGGACTGGGCCGAGATCAGAACGTCGTCTAGATATGGTAATACACAAATACCCTGACTCTCCGGATAGCCATGATGCCCGCCAGAACCTTGGTGAACACTCGGGGAGCTGAGGATATGCCGAAGGGGAGTGCCACAAACTGGTAATGCCGATCCTCCAGTGCAAACCTCAAAAAAGTTTGATGTCCCTGAAAAATACAATTCTGTGAGTACTCACCTGTAGAATTGTTTTTATAGTATACAGCACGTCCTGTTTCACTCCTGATGTGTGGGTTATCCGCCACAAGGTGGCGCAGTGGACTGCAGAAAGACTTGTGGCATCTCCCGGCCCTATAAAAAGCAAGAAACAGGGTTAGGACACAAGGAAGGCAAAACAATGTCCTGATTGAGATGAAAGGCAGACACAAACTTAGGCAAGAAATCCGGTTTAAGCCGAAACACCACCTTATCCTGATGCCTTTCAAAATAAGGAGGTTTGATGGAAAGCGCCGCCAGCTCAGAAACTCGCCTGACAGAAGTAATGGCCACCAGAAAGACCACCTTAAGAGTCAGAATGGGCAAAGCAGCCCCACGGACAGGCTCAAAGGGAGGACCCAAACTGGTAACATAGGCTTACGTGGCGGACGCACGTGAGAAACCCCCTGGAAAAAGGTCTTAATCAAACGGTGATTGGCAAAAGATCTTTGGAAAAAAAATAGCCAGAGCTGAAACATGACCTTTAAGGATACAAAGTTGAAGGCCCAAATCCAAACCATGTTACAAGAATTCCAGAATCCTGGGACTAGAAAACACCCGACAGGGAAGAGATTTGGACTCACACCAGGCAATGTAAGCATGCCAGACCCTGTAGTAGATAAAGGACGAGGACTTCTTCCTAGCCCTAATCATGGTATCAACAACAGAGGCAGGCAACCCCTTTTCCATCAAGATGGAGGTTTCAGCCGCCAAGCCATCAAAGCCAGAGTTTGTAAATTGGGATGGCGCAGCTGCCCCTGAGTGAGCAGGTCTGGATCCTCGGGCAGGACGTATTGATCTACTGCCAACTGCACGATGTCTGCGAACCACACCCTTCTTGGCCAACAGGGGGCCATCAGAATGGTTGGCACCCCTTCCTGGGCTGTCTTGCGCAGCACCCTGCCCAACAGGGAAAACGGAGGCAACACAGAGGAACCGAGACCCCTTCCAAGGCATCGCTAGTGCATCCGTGGTGAAAGCCAGAGGGTCCTGTGACAAAGAATAGAAGCTTGTGATTATGACGGGACGCAAACAGGTCCACATCCGGCAGACCCCAGCGACGGCACAGGGAGCGAAATACCTTGTTGCTGAGGGACCATTCCCCCAGCTGAGACATCCCCCTGCTCAAGGAGTCTGCCTCCAGGTTCTCCACCCCCGGGATGTAAACTGCCGAGATGCAAGGGACATTCTCTTCCACCCAGGACAGTATCAGGGACACTTCCTTGAGGGCCCGCTTGCTCTGAGTCCCTCCCTGATGATTGATGTTGTCCGAGCGGATTTGAACAGCCCGACCCCGAAGGTGTGGGGTCAACTGGGAGAGAATCAACCTTATCGCCCGCAGTTCTAGAATGTTGATGGGAGCATGGGCCTCCTGGGGGCCCCACTGACCCTGGAACTTCAGAGACTTCCAAAAGCCCCCCCAAACCTGTCAAGACTGGCATCTGTGGTGACAGTCTCCCAACACGGGGGCAGAAAGGTCCTGCCCACTAGAAGGTTCCTTGAGGCCAGCCACCACGAGAGGGACTGTCTGGCCAGAGGGGACAGAGTAAATTCCTGATCCAGGGACACAGGGTCCTGATCCCACACTGACAAGAGGTGTAGCTGAAGAGGTCTCATGTAAAACTGAGCATAGGGGACCGCCTCGAAGCATGACACCATCAGGCCCACCAACAGCATCCCCTGAGGACAAGAAAGTAGAAACTGTTCCTGCGCCTGCAGGCTCTCCACCTTCTGGCTAAGGCAGGAAAACCTTGACCTGAGATGTATCCAGAGTCATGACCAGAAAGGACCTCACCAAGGACGGATACAGTGAAGATTTGGGATGGTTGATCACCCAGCCGAAGGACTCGAGTGTGTAGACCACCATCTGGGTATCCAGCTCGGCTTGATGAAGGACTGAGATCAGATTCAAATCAGAATCAGAATGTCGTCCAGATAAGGAAGGATGCGCATGCCCTGAGATCTCAACAGAGCCATCACCCCCGCCAGCACCTTGGTGAAACCCCGAGGGGCCGAGGTAAGACCGAACGGTAAGGCCACAAATTGGTAGTGCTGATCCTCCAGAGCGAACCTTAGAAATCTCTGATGACTTGGAAAGATTGGAACATGAGGGTAAGCATCTTTGATGTCCACAGAGGTCATGAAGTCGCCCGGGTGCAGGGTACTGACCGCAGAGTCTCTATGCGAAAATGCTTGAACCTGACAAATTTGTTGAGGCGTTTCAAATCCAGGATGGGCCTCAAGGACCCATCCTTTTTGGGGACCATGAACAGATTGGAGTAGAAGCCTATGCCCCTTTCCCGAAAGGGCACCAGGCGGATGACACCCAACTCCAAAAGGCTTTGGACCGCAAGCCCTGAGCTGACAGGGGGTTTTGAGCCATCCGGGATCTGATAAATCTTGGGGGCGGCCAGGCTGCAAACTCTATCTTGTAACCGGAGGACACCACCTCTTGAATCCACCGGTCTGAGACGCGCAGCCTCCAGACGTGAGTAAAGAGCTGCAACCGTCCCCCCACCCGGATGGATGAGGGCGCCTCCTCATGCCTGAGGGGGCTTGGGGGAAGATTTGGACTTGGGACCCCATGAGAGACCGGGACGGCCATGGCCTTTACCCCAGCCCCAAGGGTCTCTACGTGTCCCCGCAAATGGTGCACCCCGGCCAGTTCTGGGAGCACGGAAGGAGGGGAGGGAAGAACCAGCCCCCCGAAAGGGCGCGGCTGCCTCCTGCGTTGAGGCAGCCTACCATCCTTGGCAAACAGATCCAGGCGCTCACCAAAGAGCCGTAGTCCCGTAAAGGGGAATCCAGTGAGCGCTTTCTTAGCGGCATTATCAGCCGCCCACTGATGCAGCCAAACAGAGCGGCGTATAGCTACCAAAAGGGCAGAGGTCCTACCACACATCCTGACCGCATCATCCATAGCGGAAAGAATAAATGCAACAAAATCATAGCAAAGCAGGAGGGATTTATAATCTTCTCCCCTATTGGCAGCCGTGGCATTATCCAGAAGAGACTTGAGCAGCCCCTTCCCCGCAAAGGCGTGACAAGCTAATTGATCCACACGCCGGTCCTCACCATTCCTCAGGGTAGAAGTGTCAGGGGAATGCATGACCAAGGTATTGGACAACCCGAGGACGGGAGCATCCACTTCAGGGGGGACACGACCAGCGCTTAACCACATCAGCAGGGAAGGGGTACCTCCTGTCCCAACTCTTGGGCACCGCAGGCAATCTACTAGGATGTTCCCACTCCTTGAGCACCAAATTATTACATTGATTCTGCTCAGGGAACTCAAAGCGTTGTTTGACCGTGTCAAAAAGCTCACCCTGCTGTTTTTTAGCCGCCACAGGAGGAGTAATACATAACACATCAAAAATGTGAGCCAACAGCCTATCAGTGTCCTCGGGAGACCATGGATCTTCCCCAGAAGGAGACCCAGTACCACCATAACCCTCCTGCTGGTCCCCAGAGGATTCAGAATCAGAAAAGTTCCACCTCTTCTAGAGGGTAATGGCCAGAAAGAGAATAATGTCCCTCATCCTCCAGAAGTTTCTTGCCAGAAGCCTTACGGGGAGCAGGCCTGGTAATATGCCTTTCCAGGCTGGCCACCCGCATAGCTAAATCAAAATGTGATTCCCCGCTAGCATGTCCCTCACTAGGGGTCAAATGCAGGCGCAGGGGGGGTAGGTGATGTAGAAGGCGGCGCAGAGCTGGGAAGCGAAGCAGGCTACCCAGACTGTAGCGCAAGTACCTTCTGAGCGCAGGGCAAACACACCCTGACACCATCACTCACAGGGGATACCCCACACGCGGCACACAGCTGGGCTTGTCCCGAAGGAACCCCAAGCACATTATCCCCGGAAGCCTCCATATGGTGATTAATATAGGCGCAACGGCCCATACAGGGTCACAGCTAACCAGAGCCACCCGGGATGCCCCCCCCCCCCAGGGATGCCCAGAAGCCCGCTAGGGAAGGTGAGAGATGACAATGGCAGGGCCGGGAGAAACCACAGTCACGGTTGTCCCGCCTGAAAGACACAATAAGGACATATAAAAATCCCGCAGCGCAGCTAATACACTTAAAAAACAACCCCACAGGGGACTCACGGACCAAGTGGATAAGGTGCACCAACCGCCAGACCCCAAGGGAAGCACAACGAACGCAGCTCCTGAAGAGACGAGGGCCCCACAGCGCAGTGAAAGCAAAATGGCGTCGGAGCGGTCCTTGAGGGGTGGGCCGCAGCGGAACGCGTCCTCCGCAGGTCCTGCCCCCCCCGAAGAGCGCAAAATCGCGGTCACATGACCCGCCAACGCCATGATAAGCAGAAAAAAAAAGCACCTCAGAAAATATCGCAGCCCACAGCAGAGCGTCGTACAAGGCGGCGCGGTGGCGAAGCAAACAGTGACAGACAATTGACCGCAAAAAAAAGCACATCGCAGCACACAAACAGATCCCCAGGGCACCCCTGCCAGCCGCCCGTCCCCCCCCCTCCCCGAGCCCAGGGAGAGAGCGAGAGGGCAACGGAGCAGCGGCAAGGGGCGACCCAGGAGAAACGAAGGGGGGGTGATAGCGGGCCCCTTACCCAAAAGGGGCTACCAGCAAAGGTCTCAGCATCCCAAAGGCTCACCATAAAAGCCTGTAACCGGCTACCCTTGTGGAACAGGGTTTTGCGGTCTGGAGCAGCGCTCCCCAAGCAACTGACCCTGGTGCTGTCCTACCTTCACCCGAACCAGTCAGCCGAGGCTGGGAGGCAGTGGGTCCAGAACGGGCAGAAACAGTCCTACAGGGCCGCAGGCTTGTAAGCCTCGCTCGCCTGCGCAGTATAGAGAGCCATCTTCTATCTTCGCAGTCCGACTGCAGAAGGAAACTGGGAATTTGTGGGAGGTTCCTGGCTTTTTATAGGGCCGGGAGATGCCACAAGTCTTTCTGAAACAGGACGTGCTGTATACTTGGGAAAAATTGGGATGTGCAGATACGCGTCCCGGATGTCCACTCAAAGTCGCCGGGCCAAAGCAACCTCATTGCTGACCGCAATGTCTCCATGTGGAAATGTCTGACCTTGATAAATTTGTTGAGACCATTTAGGTCCAAGATCGGCCGCAGCAATCCGTCTTTCTTGGGGACCGTGAACAGGTTGGAGTAGAATGCCCGATCCTGCTCCTGCCAGGACACATGGCAAATCCCCCCTATCTGCAGGAGGTGCTGAACAGCTGCTCTCAAAGCCTCTGCTTTTAGAGGATTTCAGGATGTCCTTGAACACAGAAATGTTGTGGGTGGTCTGGCTCCCAGCTCTATCTTGTAACCTGAAGACACCACCTCCTGAATCCAACGATCCGAGACGTGACGTCTCCAGATTGGAGCAAACAGCTGAAGCTGTCCCCCCACCCGTACGGGTGAGGACGCCCCCTCATGCCTGAGTAGGCTTGGCTGGGGGTTTGGGCTTAGCTCCCCAGGCGGGGTTGGCCCGGCTGCGGGACCTACCTCTGCCCCAGGAATCTCTGCGGGCACCAGAAAATGAAGAACCTCTTCCTCCCCGAAAGGACCGGACCGGAAAGAAGAGGAGTTCCGAAATGGCCGAGTAGGCATTCTTCTCTGAGGGAGCTTACCATCCTTGATCAAAAGGTCCAGTCGCTTCCCAAACAGCCGACTTCCCACAAAGGGCAAACTTGTGAAGGACTTCTTGGCAGCCGCATCGGCGGACCACTGCTTCAACCACAACGAACGGCGTAATGCTACAAGCAAGGCCGAAATTCTGGCACCGAGCCTGACCACATCATACATGGCAGTAACAACAAAGCCGATGAAATCCAAACAGGCCTTGAGTTCCTTAAACTCCTCCGCCCGTTTGCGAGATTTAGCCTTATAATAAACAGTGACCATAACAGTTCATAAATATAACATCTATCCCCCTTTTCCCCCTTAAGGAATGACTATAATAAGGGACTCACGACCGCGCCTGCTCAGCGCTAAGGTGAAGACAGGAGCAGCCAACAAGAGGGATACGCCACCGAGGTAGCCAGCCGCGCCACAGCAAACCCAGCTGCGCGCATTTCCAGAATCATCCAGCCAGGGGAGCGTCACTCGAGTGACGGCCAGCCTGTGCGTCGCCGCCCGTGACTCCGCCCCCCCGGCGCGTCACAATCTCGGCCTAGTAGCGGTGCCACGAGGGCCGCATGCTATGGCGATGGAGCTCTCCACCGCTCCCCAGTAAGTAGCACCAAGCACACACATATACACAACACAATAAAGCATGTGGGAGAAGGGAGGGCATATATAAAAATATATATAAGTGGTTTCCCAGCAGGTTTACCATAGAATGCCTGCGGCCAACCAGCTTTTTTGTAATAAAGCCTGCGGCCCAGAACCATGTGCTCTGCCAAAACGCCCCAGACCCCGGCGTTTAACCCTACCATACATGGATCCCTGGTAAGCAGCCAAAGCTGGGAGGCAAAGATGGGTCAGAGGAGATCCGAGGACATGGGGTCCTGCAACCGGCCGACAGGCTAGGGGGCCCCACTCTGCTGCTAAAATTCTGAGAGAGTGTAAGCGATCCTGTGCAGTCAACTGCAAGCAAAGAACTGGGGCTGGTTTGAGAGTCAGCTGCCTTTATAGGGGTCTGGGAGGGGCTACATCTCTGGTCTTTGCTGTCGGCACCCCCTAGGGGCGAACTCCCAATCGTGATGACTTCTGCACAGGCTGGAATGGATTGGAAAGAAACAACCATGGGTATACACCTAAACTGAAGCTCTATTTGTAGCATAAGATCATTCCAGCTGTCCTCTACTCAACCTTTCAGGCCTTCCACCAACCTACCTGCTGGAAGCACTACCCCCCCATTCTACAACACGCCTACTGCCCCCCCTCTTCCAAAGACCTACCATATATTCTAAATTCATTTTAGGCTTCACATGACTACGGCCCCCTAGGAATTTTGCACACCACAGGTCTACCAACTTAAAAAATCCCATACCAAGAAAGTTCAATCCAGGGAGCAATTGACAGACTCCACTGTGATTTAGAGGTTCTTCCTAGACCACCATTTCTCAACTTGTGGTAGGTGTGCAGCATGGGGTAAGCTTGGTTATTCAAGGGTGAACCAACAATAAGGGGGCTGGCAGTTCCAGTACATTATTTTAACAGACAAATATTATTCTCTCCTGCTTCAAAAAAGGTATTACGAGGCCTGTGGCCTACTTATTTTTTAACATTTATAGTGGATCCCCTCCTCGGTAACCTTATTGATAGGGGTACTAGGTATAAAAAGTTTGAGAACCACTGCTATAGACAACACCACTCCATGTGCAGAGCAGAAGCACTGGAAGGAGTCCATTGACGACTCCCTGCCCCCAAATTTCAGCAGTATGGGATAGGGAGCATTTGGGTTTGTATAGATGTTGACTGACCCCATCTGGAAGGCTCAACCACATTAATGGTTTGATTAAAAAAATACTTGAAATATATATGTTCTGCAGAGTATTGTAGTTTTTTTTAATGATAGTGACATTAGATCTAGTGTAGATGAATGCTGGGAACTTTAAACAGAGGAAGCAGGGTGGCCAAAAAACAGGCTAAATCATCGGACACTTGATACAGTGTGCAGTTACATGCCTTCCAGTAGTTCTCAATTGTGGCAGAGATCTTCTGGAGGAAAGCACACAATACATACATTGCTTTATATTGACTTTGACCTTTCATGTCTGTGTAAAATGTTTTATAAAAGCTTTATTGAACGGGAATAGGACAAACTGCATGTAGATGTTGGATGCCCTGCTGTGTGAAACCCCCTCAGACCTCACATTGTATGCACAGGCTCGTGTTCAATCAGCGCTCTATGCCTGCACGGCAGAGCATTTCGCTGGAGCACAGAGAGCAAAGAGCATCCAAGCCTTCCTGATTTCCCTCCATCTGACGCACACTACTGCGCCCAGTGGTTAGTCATGGGAGCGCACATCAGCTGAGAGTTGCCAGACCGTTTCGGAATCATGCTTCTACAATACCCTTTTTAACCTTGTTTTTCTCATTATAGCCCTGCAATTATTTGGGTAAATTGTGTTGCTTGATTTAGTCATATGGGCCATTTTTATAATCGAGTCCTGGACATGATGTTGGGTTGCCTCTTCTGTGAAATAATGAATTGCAAAGCCAATTACCATCTGCCAATATGTCCAAGCTTGGCTGAGCACAAGACCCTCCAGATGATGTAAGTGCTTGGATCTAAGAGCTATAACTGGCAATGCATGATCCTGAGGGGCACTTCTTACCTTGCTGTTGTCCACCAACAAAGAGGTCAGTGTAAATGTCAGTGATGACTTATTTTGCATATATGTAAATTGCTTTTGTTTGTGGATTTAAAAAAAAAAAATTCAATTAATACGTATTGCTCAAGAATTTTAAATTTAAACCCACCAGCGGCCAGCCTGGAATCTAAAAGATTTAAGGGCCGACAGCTGGCTTATCCCTGGGGCATCCCAAATCAGGATGCCCCACAGTGTGAAACCTCCAGGGTGCCCTTATTCTCTTAGAGCTCCCTGGTCCAACGCCGCATGCGCAAGCTCGCGTACAATGAGAGCCGCCTGCAGTGCCTACGTAATTCGACAGGAGGCTCCGACTGTTGATTGTTGCCTCAGTCATTCAGATAGGCTGGGGCTCCCCATTCAAGTCAATGAGGGCTGCTGTCGAAAGACAAACACAGCAAACATCTCTCATTGGCTGAGTGTCTGTGCATGTGGCGAGTTTTACTGGGCGAACTAGGGGGTTTCACACACACTGAGGCATCCCAAATTGGGATGCCCCCAGGAGATCAGAACAAAATCCGAGAAAGTCAAATTCCTGGGTTTTGTTCCGCTTTAATACAATATTTATATTCAAAGGGTTTGCTTGGATCGGTTCTCTAAACAATTACATATTGAGAGAGTTCTACCTTCTAAAAGCTTTTGCAGGCTTCCTCTCATTACATGGATATTCTCAATTCCAATAAACTGGAAATGAATGTTGGGGTAATGGTCTTCATTCTCATAACCCTTCCCTGCAGCCCTGTTGGCCATTGCATTAAGCTGTGGAGAACACAAAAAGGAAATGCTAATTAGATCATGAATATGCATTAGACACTCAAAGATTTCATGCAACCTTTTTCAAACAACAAACCTAAATCTAAAACTACAACTACTATCTCAGGAAGAGTGTTCACGGATGCAATACTCGGTGTATCCCCTTCCACACACAGTGAATAGAGCTGTGAGCTTTGTACATTGCAACAATGGTTGTGCTTGCAGGTAGTGGACAGACAGGAAAAGGGTACTTGCCACCCGATCCAAGGCTGCTGATCTCTTACCAACTGCACAGTGATGAGAAGCCGGGCCAGTGGGTGGGTGCAGCCTGTATCTCTGGGTACCTCTACACACAGGACTTTCTGTGCTGCAGGATCAGTGCGTGGTAATGGGTGACAGCCAAGTAGAAGTCATGTGGTCTCCAACACACTCTGGTCGGAGGTCTTTGGGAAAGTCTATGATAGGGAACTCTCTTTAAGGGCTAGTGTTGCAGGGGCTGAAGAGCAGATATTATAATGTATTTGACCTACAGAAGCCTTAATTGCTATTTTGAAGTATTTATTGAAGCAGACCAAAAGCAAATTAGCCATAATTCTCTCCCTAAGAATATAAAAAAAATCTCCTTCTCTGACATATTGTAAACCCGTATTTTCTCATTCTATTCCCCAGCTTTGCTGTCATCAGATTGGGGCTCTGGAGGCTGCCATTTCAGACATAATAAAAGAAGGCCCAGCAGTGTGAAATATGAACAGTGGCAGGTTTAAATCCCCAGCACTGGGTCATGATGTAATCTGGAAATCACTGCTCCTGTCCCCCAGCAATCTGGCATTTCAGTGAAACTGGCGGACCTGTTGCTGGCCAAGTAGAGAAGACAGTATGTTAGGGGATTTGGGGGATATTAGCCAAATGATGGGTTTTGGTCCACTTCAAAGACAGCCCTAGAGTCTAACAGGCACCAGAGCTGGGGAATTCCCTCCCTAAGGGCATACCAATTCTCCACTGTGTAAAACCCCTGGGTTGCCCATTACTTACCCCGAGCCCCGATCTCACCCATGTGAAGACCTCCTCCGGCATCCCCTATGCTCACCTGCACCAAGGCATATCTGAATCCGAGTGGCCTTGTGAGGTACAGGACAATGATTAGTCATTGTTGTGCAGGTCAATGTATGCTCCTTAGATAAAACCTATGCATGCATCGAGGGATAACTAGGTTGTAACATGAGTAAAAGGTGGCCTGGGTTGTTTCACACACAGCCACATCCAAGGAAGTGGGTCAAATCCAAGGGGGGTGAAAATCCAGGGCTTCGGTCTGCTTTAATATTGATTGGACGTCAGGACTCTTATATGGCCAATGGGCTGGTGTGTTTTATGGCCAGCAAGAAACTTGGTGGTTGCTTTCTAAAGAACTTAGCATTTAAAGTGGACCAAAACCCACTGAACTTGTGAAATAAAATTCAGCCCTGGCCTATACTCCCTTCGGGTTTAGAACTAGAAATATTATTATTAATTATTAATATTATTTTCACTTTTCTAATCATCCTGGAACACACTTTTTTTGCTGTTTTTTTGTCTACCCATAGGTATAGCAATGACATCATTGCCACACACAGCAGTGGCAATGAATGGAGGAGGCGGAGCTTTACACCTAAAACAGGCGCCATTATCTGGGATTAGAGTGAAGCAGGAGCAATGGAAATAGACAAATGGTAATCTTCATGAGGGGAGCAATTCAAGGGATGACGTATGGCTGCAGCAAGGTCACCGGCTGATGGTACCTGCATTGTGCATGGTCCAGGTCGGGTCCACGTACTACTAGTATATCAGCTTCTAAGCCTTAGTAAAAACAGGCTGAAGATTTTCTTGCAGCAATGTTTGCTCCCACATAGCACCTCACAGATGGCAAGTGGGAGGATCCGCAGACATGCTCTCGCATCTCGTGCATCACAAGTTCAACTCCTGGTCTTGGCATTCGGGGATTAAATAGTTCGATCCTATGTGGATGGTCAGCTGGGCCCTCAGCATATAAGCATTAAAGCTATACTAGAACCAATCTTAGGATATAACTAAATGCCAGTTAAAAAAAAAAGAAGCACACTACTGTACATATATAGCCAACGTGTGTAGCTTTAAGAGGGTTTAAAGACTTCTTTCAGCTCACAAGTACAGACTTACAGCAGATGTGTGTAGGCAACAACAGAAGCTGCGTCTAAGCTAACTATGTTACCATTTGGTGTGTTAATATTTTACTCAGTAATAAAAGCAAATAGTTTTTTTCTTCATAATGTTGTATAAATAGATCTAAGCCCCATTCTACTCCAAATTATGGCTAGAGGAATTTTATGTAAAAAAGAACAAACGTAGAATCAATGTTACTAGCAAAACACAAGTCAAGTAACATATATTATTTAATTCCCTGTCCAGGCAAAAAAAAAACCTAGAAGAAAAAAATCACTTAAAAGTGATTCTATACCAACAAGTTTATGATGTCTCATTTTATCCCCAGCTATCATTGCTTTCATAAAAACACAAACTGATGCCTGATGTTCAAATGGCAGCTGTATGGCTTTCTAGCCTCACATCCAGTGTTACAATCCTTTTCTCTGCCCAATATCTGCATTATAAAGCTGAGAAGGCACTATTCAAGAAGCAAGCAATTATCAGAAAAGAAAGCAAAAAGGATAAATAAATAAAAATCACCATGTAATTCATGCAGGGGGTCAACCAGAGTGTGAACTCCAACAAGGGAGTGAGGAGCAAGTCGAAAAAAAAAAAGACGGGGTTTGCACCCCTGCCACACTGAGTGCATTAGCGATAAATACCCCCTTTTTATTATTTAAATGGAAGTGTGAGCTGTGTTTTTTTTACCCTCATCCTCGCTCACGAAAAAGAGCCCTGCAATTGGCTGTCAGTGAAAACATGGTCCACAGTTCTCTTCTGAAGTACACCACATGACCACTGGTGGCCAAACATGGCGATTGGTTTCAACCATACACTTACCTTCTTTCCCGATCCAACGGCGCATGCGCAAGCTGCGGCCGCATCCCCGCTATCCCTCTAGCAGCGTGCGTGTCTGCCCCAGCCATTTGTGAATGGCCGGCGCGGGCATGCTCCCTGTTAAAAGGGAGGCAGGGGATTCAGACGTCAGTGCGCTCGGAGCAGCTCGCCTTAGATGAAGGCTTAGATGACGTATAGTCAGTGGATCCAAGCATGCTGATTGGAGGAGCGGCCGTGCATGCCCCGTAGGACTGGAAGAGGTGAGTTGGTTTCAGCAACCTGGGGGGGGGGGGGGGGTTTCATACAGTGGGGCATCTCCGATCAGGGTGCCCGGGGGGCAAGGACCAAACCCAGGATAGTCAAAATCTTGGGTTTTGGTCCACTTTAAAGAGGACTTACGGTCACCATAGTGCCTCTAATATGCAGCAGTGGGACAGCCCGACTCACGCCGTTAAAAGAAAGAACCAGGCCGAAATGGGACACAGGAAGTGGATGTATGGCGTAAGTAATTTAACCCAATATCAGGTGTTTATTTATTGTCAAATATCACAAATGTGGGGGGGGGGGGGGGGATTGCGGGGAAGGTGCAATGGACCACTGTGGTACATTGTACATAACATTTAATAAATCTTACAATCATATTTAAAAGTGATCCTATACCAATGACTATCCCCAGGCCAGTGCCCCAAAACAGACGGTGTTTATTTTTTACTGAAGCCTTTGCCTGGTATTTAAAAAACTCTAAACAGGATGCAGTTTGATGGTCTAATGGCATCCATATGGCTCCCTGGTCGCGCAGTAGCGCCCCCGGTGCTCTCCAGCAAAAAATATTTTAGAGAATGTGTGTTTTATGGTAGCAGTTCCCACTGTCTGCAATCTGTTGCTATGGGCAACGTACATCAAGAAGAGAGAATTGAGCTCTCTACACACAGAACATTGCTGCTGGACATATGTAAGGTTGAGTAAATGTCCTCACATTAGCAATTTTTCTGTGTGTACAGGGATCACTTCTCTCTTCTTGGTTTACATTGCCAATAGCAACAGACTGCAGATAGTGAGACTCTTCCATAGAACACATTTACTGACATAGGTTAGTTCAGCACCTTGAGGACATCCTTTTGGCACAAAAAATATACAGTTTCAAAAATTCCATCGAAAGTGGACTTACATTAAATGCTCAGCAAACGGCCCAGTTTAAAGCTGACTAACACCCTCTGCTATGAGGGTGTTGGTGGCTGCCGGCGCTATAGCACAGGCTGGGGGGCATCCAGCAGTATACTGCAACCCCCCCCCCCCCCCCCCCCCCCGAATATAACCCCCCCAGGACACCTGTAACCTTTCCCTTATCCTCGCTGCCCTGGCGGAAATCCCGCACCATGACTGGAATTCCTGGCGAGGAAGAGAGGTTAAGGTAAAGATTACTGGCGTCCTGGGGGGTTATATTCAGGGCTGCAGTATTCTGGATGCCCCCCCCCCCCCCACCTATAGCAGCGGCACCAGCGGACACCAACACACAAAAACGTGCGCATCCACTGCATCTTGAGGATGTGCGTGTGCTCAAGCCTCCAGCCATTCAGAAGGGGGGTCTGCGGCACCCCAGGAGGGGGTGGATTTGCCATGTCCCCGGGGAAGGCCAGTGGTCTTTTAAATTTCATGCTGGATTTTGGACTGAGCAAATAGAAGGACACTGGAGATAACCACCCCACTGGTCAATGCTGATTTAATTAACTGCCAAATTAAAGGTTAGCTTGTTACTGACATTTACAGTAGATTTTTTTCTTTTTACTCCAACAGGAAGAAGTTGCCTGTTAATGAACTTTGCAGACACTCCCTGGTTCTGGTCATGCTGCAACAATCCCAATCCCCAGGGAAAATGTTATCTTGAACATTTCCCCCCCCTCCCCAGCTATGAGTGTGTGTCTATGTCTGTATGGTGAGGTGAACATACACCTAACATGACTACTGAATTGTATTTATCCACTAAGAACGTATGTCTAGGATTAGCTGTTAGACACTTATCACTGGATTTAACAAAGCTAAGCAGCAATTAACAGCAGGTCAGTGATACCTTGGGTCTTGTGTCTACAACATACATAAATGAACTGTCTGGATTGGCTCTGCTAATGATCTCAAGCATCTTCTCATCTTCCACACATCGACTACTGAAGCCAGAGAGAGGTTGGCTGCATCTGCAAATAGCGGCCTGAAATGAAGAGGAAAGAAAAGAGGTCAGATGTCACAGCTTTTTACATATTACAGTATCAGATATTAAAGTGGACCAAAACCCACATTTTTAACTACCATCTCCTGAATTGCTCCCCCCCATAAAGATTACCATTTGCCAATTTTCACTGCTCCGGCTTCACTCTAATCCCAGATAATGGCGCCTGTTTTAGCTGTAAAGCTCCGCCTCCTCCATTTATTGCCACTGCTGAGTGCGGAAATGATGTCATTGCCACACCTATGCAATGACTGATCACCTGCCATCTTACAGGGAGGGACAGCAAAATAATAAGTGTTCCAGGACCCTAAGAAGGGAGTATTGGCAGGGGCTTTGGCCAAATGTATTTCACAAGTTCAGTGGGTTTTTGCCCACTTTAAAAGTGGACCAATCACCCTCTGCACCCGGCCTGGAGTCTAAAAGGCAGGCCGCCAGCCTGCCCTGGAATCTTTTACTGTGTGAAACCCCCATGGCTTCTGCGACTGGCTTTCTTTGGCAGCAGCCACTTCCCCGGCTTCCCTGGAGCTGCGCACAGCCATTCAGACAGGCCAGTCGCAGAAGCGCGCACTTTACAGGGAAGCCAGTGATGCGGTTGCTGGGGATCTAATGCGCGAAGTTCAAATCAGCAGCATTAGTATGCACCACATAAAGCGCTGATTGGACGAGTGCCGACACATTCGCTGTGGGAACCGCAGAAAGCTAAGTTACAGTGGGCGACCTACATCGGGATGCCCCAAGGGCAGGGACCATCACCAGGATAGTCAAAATCCTGGTGATTGATCCATGTAAAGGTCATTTTATAGTTTATTGTGCAGTACATTAGATTTTTGTCCTAGATATTAAACCACCAGCTGTTACCTGATAGATATGTAGGTCTTGATATAATCAAGTATGCAGGTGTCAAAAGATTTAAAGGGCAACTATACCCACAGCTGCTACTCCTCTATAGAGGCTCTCTAGATTAAGATGCAAGCAGAATGAAACATTACAATTGGTACAAGTTAAATCAGAACAAAACCCAGAGGGGCAGGCCCTGGAATATAGAAGATTTCAGGGCCGCTGCCCTTCGACCCCGGGGCATCCCTGTGCTGGGGATGTGGCTGCTTGGCTCCCCATTGCAGAAAGGCAGAGCCAGTAAATGGCTCTAATTGGATGAGAGCCCGCGCATGCTCCTTTGGATCAGGGAAAGGTAAGCCATTACAGGCAAACTGACGCTTTAAATAAAGTAACTGACAAAAGTTTACTATTTTGATCTTTCAAGCCAGACCATTCTGATTTGCAGATCTTTTACCAATGAGCATTTATTGTGTTTAAATTGAATGCGCAGCAATGGATGAACATCTAATTCTTTGCCACCCCCCCCTCTGGCTGGTTCGCACATCAATGCCAGCCAGATATGCCAGGTCTGTGTACAGAGGATGGAGGGCTGGATGCTTGGCATCCAGATTGCTGAAGCCCCCCCCGTGCATCGCCCCCTAGAATGCCCTTAATTCTTACCTTTTCCTCGATCCTCAGCTAGAAATGCAGCTCTGCGACTGGCCACCAGCGGTCATGTGGACATGCCCTTTCGGCTACTAGAACAAAGGACATGACACTGACCCATCTGACTGCCGGCGGCCAATCGCGGGCCTGCATTCCTGGCCGAGGATCAAGGAAGAGAGAAGAATTCTGGGGTAACGGGTTTGCGTTCCGCATGCATCAAGCATTTTTGCAGCCGTATTTTCTCTCTGCCGCAAGGGAAAGGTGTAAAAGGGGTCATAGAGGCACCATTGGGGGATTTTAATTTAAAGCACAGATGCGTCTTCTGCAAACAAATAAATACGTGTTGTCCTTGATAGGTGTGTGTAGCCTTATGGTACATTTATATGCCATTTATATGATCCGATTAGCGAACGATAAATCGCTAAAGCAATCGCATATGGGGGTCGTGAGTGATCAGACGACTTGCGTTTACAAGAGAAGGACTTTGGCAAATATTCCTTAAAAGGAACACAATTAAAAATCACATTTAAGGTATTTGTATAGTCCTATTCATAGCCAATTTCTGTATCCACATGCTGACAAAGGGTAATTCCACTTTCCATTATTGTTTGCCAAATTGATGTCTTCAATGCTAAGCTTATCTGTTTTTTTTTTCTATTTGTTTGTAGCTCAGCGTTATAAAAGAAAACCGTTTACCTTAGCAACAATGTGTTTACCGTAGAAACGTACATCAACTGGTGCATTAGATGTACAGATCATATACTTCTTATTCCTGGTTTGCTAACCATGTGATTGGCTAAGGCTGGGATGACAGGAGTAACCCATTCTGCTGAAATTCAACTATTTCAGATAGGGAGGAGCACAATCTTGTGTTCCAGTAGCTAAAGGGTTACTTGCAGCGTTCACACCTGGAGAGGTCATTATATTGCTTAGACTTAGCCAAAGCTGCACCTGTTATAGCTAGCTAGCTCATCTGTTATATTGGAGGAATTATTTTTATGATTCAATTATTTTTACCCAAGGCCATGAAAAACCACTCGCACTGAAGCAATACAGAGCCTCAGGAACATGAGAAACCTGAGGCTGGTCACAATCCTAACACAAATGATTATTTTTCATTTTAATAGAGGAAAACAATCTAGCAGAGCACCCAAAACCTGCCAAAAAGGGGGGGGGGGTGTTCCTTTAAAGTAATTATTATTATTGGTCTTTACCACTGGGCACCCCAATCGGGGATGCCCCACTATGTGAAACCCCCCAGGTTGCCCGATCTCACTCACACTACCTTGATCCTACAGTACCTTGTCCAGTCGGTGCAGTTGGATCTGCTCCCGCCCTTTGTCCAAGAGCTCGTCTAAAGCGAGCGGATCTGAGTGTGCAGGTGGCAGCATCCCCCACTACCTTTTAACAGGGAGCGTGCCCGTGCCGGCCATTCCCAAATGCCTGGAACGCACCCTGCTAAAGGGATAGCGGGGATCCATCCGCTGCTTGCGCATACGCCTTTGGACAGGGAAAGAAGGTGAGTTTTCGGGCGACCTGGGGGGGTTTCATACAGCAGGGCATCCTGAATCTGGATGCCCTGGGGGGTGGGGGAGAGAGTATGCCTGTACTGGAGCTTTACAGACTCCAGGGTGGGTTTTCGTCCACTTTAACGCGATGAACGAGAAATTTTAGTCAGCCAAAACGATAAGCTGCTCGACCAACGAGTAATATTCTCGATGATCTCTTGCAGCTAACACTTCCATGGGTCCATTTGTTATATTGCCTTAATGCATTTGCTTTAGTGGTTATTTGTTTGCTAATCGTTCCATGGAAATGGGCCATTAGATGCCACAGCTAGCCAAATAGGTGATTGTTCCTCTTTAAAGTAAAACCTACTGATACCAGCAAGGTAAAGCGTTCTCACAGCCAGGATCAGAAATCATCTGCACACTGAACGTGAGAAGAGTTCAGTCATCATCAGTTTCCTGTTTTATCACACACAGGAAATCGGCCCTTTCTCTTGGTGCATGTGACTCACATTATTTTCTTTGTAATAATAGGACAACACAGGAAACCTCTCTCTGCTTCTGAACTTAGCACTTCCAATTATTGTAGCTTCAGAGGCTTCTTTAGGCACCACCAGGCACGTTGGGTAGGTACTGCATACCTTTAAAAAATGTAAAAAAAAAAAAAAATGTAAGAATTAATTCACATTTTATTTAAAAAGGAACAATGATCTGGCAGGGCATCCAAATCTGAGATGCCCTGCTGTGTGAATCTCCCGGGATCGCCCGTATACTCACCTTTCGACCCCCTGTCCCCACGGCGCATGTGTGGGCTGCTCAGCCAATCAGCAGCACTCGTTGCATTCAGAATTCCTTTGCCGCAATGACAGCACGAAAATGAAGCGAGCGCCGCCGACCTCATTACTGCCCCTTGCTGTAGTTGTGCTTTCACCAGCCAAGATCTACAAGAAGCGATTCCTGTACACACAGAACACTGCGGCTGGCCATGTGTAAGCGAGGGTGAGCCCCCTAACCTCAGCAAAAACTATAGCAGCAGTGTTCTGTGTGTACAGAGCTCCCTTCTCTCTTCTTGGTGTACATACTTGGTATAAGTTGCCAATAGCAACAGATTGCAGGTAGTAAAAATAAAACACATTTTCTAACATTCTATAAAAAAAAAGAAAAAAATACTAGATCAGCTCAGCAGCTTGACGACATCCTTTTGGCACAAAAAAAATACACTTTCAAAAATTAAAGTGGCCTTACTCTTTAATGATAAAAAAAAACATGGACACACATGGACCTACATGGAGACAACGAGAATACAACAGTAAGTACCCCCCCAATAAAGTGATTGATACAAACCTTGAAATCTTCATTGATGGTACTTAATTCCCAGTAATTATTAGGGATGCCCATACGCATGTATTCGATTTTCAGGTCAATTAGCTTCCAATCCATAAGGCGCTCATCTTGTTCAAATTTGGGATTGTAGGAGAAGGCATATAACTCCTCATATCTCACTAAGAAAATACAGAAATACAATTTACCTACTCCCATTCCTTGTACTGCTCTATATAGATTAAATATAAATATATATAATTATACACACTGCCCTGCCACGCACTTTAATATTTTGTTGGTGCACATTTAGCTTTGAAATCGTTTCCACGAGTTTCTGCAATGTCACAACATTTATTTCTATTCATAGTCGCATTAATCCCCTCCTCCAAGATGAGTTTTCCCGCCCTGTGCTTCCACCCTAAATATGTTTGGACAGTTCTTAAAGTGATTAAGCAAGCAAAAAACAAAAGTGTACTTACATTTTGTCCCGTGCTGCTGAATGGTCCAGTGATCTGTAACTCACCTGATTGATGGATCCGAGCCCCCACCGCATTCTATGTTGTCCAGGGCCTGACTATGGGGTAGCATTTGATGGCTGGTCGGGATCGCGACTTGCCATTAATCACAAGCATGCTGCCATACCCTCTCCATTCATTGCAATGGAGGTAGTGGGCCTACTCTTGACATGCACCCCCCCTCAACTGTAGTGAATGGAGAAGGCGTGGGCTGGCACAGATACGACAGTGAATGGGCTCAGGATAGTGGGCTCAGATCCGGCAATCAGGTGAATAGCTGTTCTTCCTGGACCAGGATCGATCAGTGACATGGGATATTGCTTCAGTTAGGGGTGACCGATTTGCGACCACCTTGCAAAACGCCCGTGTGAGAGCAGCCTTAGGTTAAAACTGAAGCTGAAAAATTCACTCATGCAGTTTAATGGGAAGCTCTTAACTATTCGCTTAGGTAAATTCAGATGGGGACCGTAATTATATATATATATATATATATATATATATATATATATATATATATATATATCACACACACAGATAGTGATATAGCCTAGTGATAAATACAACAAGAAGAGGTCAATGCATTAAAAACTTATCAGAAAAGGTGTATAATTAGGACCATAAAAAAATTAATTAAAAAGGTGAACGCCCATGCAGCCATATACCTGCATAATGAAGGTCAGTGTTTGGGGCCAGCAGCACATTCCAGTCAGAATGGAACAGCAAATGTTAGGCAGCAAGCAGCCCACCTGATGCCTGTCCCATGTGCCTCTCCCCCATTTCCTGCAGCGCTGGTTAGAAGCCATAGCAGGGATCCAAAATGTGTCCTCCATTCAATTCAATTTCACCAGGAGCATGCAAAAAACACTGTCCCTTGAAGCTCTCAGCCAAACACAGTGGTCCCACAGCTGGCTCCGACCACAGCAAAGTGCGCACTTGACTTAAAAAGCTGCGCTATGACATTCACTTCCCAGCACAACACCACCCATTAAAGGTGTTTTATCAGAGATTTTGAGATGCTTTGGCTCATTTTACACTGTTCCCATGGAGGTGTGTGTGTGTGTGTGTGTGTGTGTGTGTGTGTGTGTGTGTGTAAAGACAATTTTCAGGCAAATAAAAAAAAAAAAAAAAAATTCTGTACTCACCTTTTATCCTGCGCAGACCATTGCTCTTACTCCGGGGCAGCAGCGTTCTCTCATTGGCGTTTTCTTTTTGTCTCACTACGATGTGGCGACAACCCTGCCATCAGTCACAGTGAGCTGACAGACCCCCCCTCCATTGCAGTGAATAGAGGGACTTGCATCCAGCCTTTCTGGTGAGCGCTGCTGCCCTGGACTAGGAGCAATGGTCTGCGTGGGAGAAAAGGTGAGTATAGGTTTTTTTTTTAATTTATATATTTACCTGAAAATGTACTTTAAGCTGAGTTTAAAGATGTGATGTTTGTTGGAGAAAAGGCGCTCGGGGTCCAGACCTGATCACTGCTGTAAAGCATTTCCCTATGACACTGTAGCTTATTTACTGTCACTTTTTTTACTAAAATGAGACACCTGTCTTTCAGCAAAGGCACCACTGTACCTCGTTAGGCCCAATCTCGCAGTATATGGTGTGAGTGCTGTGTTCTAGTTTCCTGCTGCCAGCCCACTTCCTCCAGGCAGCTTATCTATTTAGAGAGCTCTGAAATATAATTTTATAGTCATGCACAATGCAGTATTGGCTCCACGTTAATCTGCCTAGACTGCCTGACTGCAGTGGTGATTATCCATGTAGAATGAGATCCAGCACAATTAAAGTCATTGTCCAGGCAAAAAAAAAATAAAAAAATAAAACTAAACTCCCCTTCTATCCCCCACAGGTAATCACTCCTGTTCTGGCACTTTAAAACTCACAAAAATGCTAAATCCAGTTCAGCACCATTAATAGAGGAAATAGATGGGGCGTGTCCGGCCTTGGGCACTGGACTGGATAGAGTGATCGGGTGATTTTTCAAGCACTGGATACCAAGAATAAATAGGGAAAATATTTTTTATTTTGTTTTAATACCTGGATGATCCCTTTAAATAGAAAAGGGGCACCATAAACACAAAAGGGATGCAAAAAAGAAAAGTAAGAGTTTAAATAGAAATAGAGGGAGGAATAAAAAAAAGGAGAAAAGGAGAAAGACAAAAAAAAAGAAATATAGGTATAGTGAAAGTGCGAGGAGAAGGAGAAAGGAAGACGTAAATAAAGAGGGGGGAGAGAGGGGGGGCAGACAAAAGCGAGAGAGAAAGCAGAAAGGGAGGAGGAAGGGAACAATGGAAGAGGGGAAATGAAAGAGGCAAAAAAGCAAAACAGCTAGTGGATGGGAAGTCTCTATGCTCCCCTTTCGGATATTTAGAAAATAAGTTACCAGGTAACTAACTCAGGGCAGCATACCACTGCCACACCACAGGGGAATGCTGCCTGTAATACACTCCTGCCAAAGTGTTGGTTCTGCAAGGTAAGCAGAACCATGCAATAATGATTGACAAACGTCCTAGCACTAGACCAGGTAGCCGCCTTACAAATCTGTTCAATAGAGGCACCAGCCTGCTCCGCCCAAGATGTACACAGATTCAAGGTACAAGTATATACGTTGTTAGATACACCAACTAGGCAATGGCAGGTCAGAACAGCAATGACATTGGCCTTTTAGTTAAAGTTGGTATCTTTAGCTCAAAGCGTTTCGCCTGGAGCATTAGATGCAGGGCTTCATCAGGAGTGCAATATATATTGTTCAATAGGAGGCCGACTTGCAGTGTGCCAATAGTGCTATATCTGGGAAGGTGAGCAATGATCCTTGTAGTTTGTAGCAAAACAGGGAGAAGTTCCCCTTTAGTTTGTAGCAAGGAGGACCTCATGGAATTACACTCGATAACGTATGTGGAGTAATCTTTGGGGAGGCGGTCTGTGCCCAATGGGGGCCGGTATGGAGAGTGTTGTCCCTCGGAGTCCAATTTCTGCCTACCGGTCCCTAATGATCCTTGTAGATCCGACAGGTCTTGGTCAGCTGGAGCTCGGGTTGGAGCTCTGGTGGATTAGGTGAGTTAGAGTTAAGGTGCAAGCTCAGGTGGATCACATAGACCCCTCCGCTGGTCCTGTGACAGGATGTGTGCCGGTCAAATACCTACTTGGGTATAGCGAATAATTACAGTACCATATAAATTTGCATGGTTATCCCCTGCTCCCCAGCCTTTTGCCATGGATAGAATGTAGGATTTATCCTGGTCAAGATCCTGCATGATAAGAAGAGGCTGATGTGGGGACGCCTGTCCTAGAAGCGGCATCATATTAATGAGGAGATGTCATCCTCTTACGAATGCATTGGTTGTGCCTTCTTGCCCAGTAATGTGCTCGAGAGGGAGTGGTGCCCGGCTAGTCTGCCAGGTATCTTACCATTAGCTGAGTAATACTCTGAAACAGTTTGCTGTGTGCCCTTTAAGAGTGGCGATGGCACCAGAGTGCTCGAAATTCACTCATTCACGGAGTGCACTAGTACAGCATATGGTCACATCAGCTCACTTTTTTTTCTTCAGAGCACCGCTTACCTCTTGGTGGGGCATTATGACTCCACCAAAAGAATTCTTAGAGCCCGTATATCAGGGGTGCTCAACCTTTTTACGAGTGCGGGCCACTTAAATGATCTGGAAGCTAGTTGTGAGCCACAATGAAAAGGTGTAGAATTTTTTCATTTGGAATAGCAGAATGAAGATTTTCTACAACAATCAGGATACTTAGTGTCTCCACAAACTCCACTTGTATGTCCTTCCACTACACCCTACAGTCATATGTTCTAATCCCCACATGCTAGCAATGCCCACCCCTTTCTTATATATGGGTCCCTTTTGTATAGCCCTCCCCCATCAGTGCTACATCTTACCCATGTTCCCAATACTCAACGTATCTAAGCTCCCACTCAATACAAAGCATATTATTATTATTATTATAGAAATGGGGGATGTTGTACAATCCATGTCACCATGTTCTTTCAAACCATCGCTGCCACCTCTACATTCCAATGTGCCCCTCCTAAATCACTCTCAATGCAACTTCCCATCCTTACTGTTCCCTATTTAACTACCTTAACACATTATTTCTATTTACCCCTCCTACTTTCCCCACAGCAGGTGTGGGGCCACATCAGATCTGAGAGCCAGATGTGGCTCCTGTGCCGCACATGAGAGTTATATAGGCGCCTGTATTACGAAAAGCAGCTTTTCTTTTCTGAAGCACTTATTCCCCAATTCCCACCTTTTTGACACAGCCATATAGTTTACATCCAATTTTATGCTTTGTGAGCACATGTGCTTTTGTTGTGGGTTCCAGGACCCTTAGTACTGGGGTAGGTCTCATGCCTTTGACTCCCCAGCCAGTGGATTCCCCCTTGAGGCCAGGGGTAGTACAAGGCAGGTCTTATGGCAAAGTTGTAGCTAGTACTAGGGTGGGCAACGGCCAGGGAAAGCTTTAGGCTGAGGAAGCAAACCAGTGGTCCTTAGCGAAGTAGTACGTGAGGACCAAAGTCTCCTCTTCTCTTTTGGGAGGAAGGGGAGATGTATCACTTTACCCTTTCTTTTGAGAAGGTCCCAATGTGTTTTTAGTGCTTTGGGTGGCATGTTTTTCACACAAGCCACTTCAATAAATAAATAATATATTATATATATATATATATATATATATATATATATATATATATATATATATATATACATATACAACCCCTACTGTACCGATCCTGAAGCTTGTGTCAAATTGACACCCCCTCTGTTAGTGATAGGCTACAATGGAGCATCCCACATTGTCAGTCTAGACCAGCCCACTCTAATGCAGTGCATACAGTGTGCTGGCATCACTCAGCTCTGCCACACCCATCACAGAGGACAACACAATATGAGGTGAAGCTTTATTTTAGATTTACTCTGGCAATATAAGGGTTTTCAAAAAGGAAAAATAAGAACATGCCATGTGTAGCCTGGGAATGGAATTAAAAACGCGGGGTGGGCGGGAGTTCGCATTATAGTTTTTAAATGTTCTATTGCACTTTTCTAGGGAACACTCTAACTACCAGTCATCTGGAAAATGTAGCATTACTCATCCACCTCCCCCCCAGTAACGAACATCTACACACATCAGAAAAATTGCAATTGCAATAAGAGGTTATTCCAACACAGGCTGCCTCAGGAGCCATTGGACTTGAGCAGTCCTCCCTTGTAAAAGCAGAATTTTGCAAATCTATCACCTTGGAATAGTATTACTTCCAGTAAAGACTGAATTAAAAAATGTTAAGGATATATAGATAAATAGATAATTGTTTTCTATTAATACAGGTAAATAGTTATTATTTGATACAGATTTTTGTTATTAAAGTGTTTGGCAAGTCAAAAGTTACAAAATAAATATCCGTAGCTTACGTTTCATTCAGTGGCTGCCGCACTCTTCTTCCTCCTCTGTCTGTGTGTCTGTCTCTTTAGTGAAGACATCACTTCCTTATTCAGCTTTCAGTCCCCACCCCGCTGACCCGGACCATCAATCAACCGAGAACGGAAACACCCCCACTCCCTGCCCAGACGTCCTGATTGGCTGCATCTCTCTGCAGCTCTGAAACTCCACCCTCCTCTCACACTCATCACAGTGTGTTTACATCACATTGCTGTTGTCAAACCCACAGTTTCTCCTTTTTTCTATGAATCTCCAATACTCTGAAACTTTTAAAAGAACTACAGGCTGTTTTTGAAAATAGATTGGTGTTTAGGACAGTGCAACATGTAGCATGAGACGATGGGACAACAATCAGGCTTGCCTTTAGTATAACTTTAAGCTACTTTCCCTTTAACTTGAATGTGAATGCCACATCACATTAGGCAGTGCTTTATAAGTGTACAATGAAATTGCTACATAGGTTACTTGCTTTAGGCAATTCATAATCTCAGCAGCCTGAAGTTTAGGTATTCTTCTCTAAAACGCTTTGACAGATGCTAATGATGCAATTGCTAATGTAACCATCAAAGTGTTTTCCTTCTAGCCCACAGGAGCAATGACCTAATGCACACCAACAACTGCACAATAACTGGCTAATACCGAAAGAAGACAGGTATCTTACAATAAGGATTTAAAGAGCAGCTGCAAGTGATCTGATCTAAATAACTGACAAATCTTGAAATTATTTTTGCAAATATTCAGTTAGTATAGTCTTAACAAGTACATGTAACAGAATGTTTGCAATCCATGAATAAACAGAAGAAAAAGAAGCTGTAATACTGAAGTACCTGGCTGTGACAGCTTGAGCAGTGAGGTGTAAACTTCGTGACAATCCCGTTCCCGCAGAAAGACAAACTGAGCCATTCGGAAATTCTTGCAATGAACAGCCAATGGACAGCCGGTTGTGCTGAGAGGCTGCTTCTCAACAGAGGCAATGTGGTGGTGAGCGATCTGAAAAAAGCATATGACACATCATTTGTTCCAGGAACAACCTCCTAATTAGACATTTCTCATGGAACCTCCTAGGTAATCATGACATTGCAACATTGAAAACTGATACAATACAAAGACCAAACATTTCCAGGACACCAGAGCTGCTGTGGTCATAGATTGTCAAGAATAATGCAATAGGAATAGAAGCCCAAGGTGAAATAGGGCAATAGCAAAAAATTTGAAGGATTGGAACTTAAACCAAAATCTCTGTTTCCCAACCCTCTCCTTCAGAGCCACCAACTGGTCATGTTTTCCAGATCTCCACACAGATGCACAGGAGAGGTAATAAGTGCTGAGACAGAGCTATAGCTATGTAGAGATCCACAAAAAAAGACCAGCCAGTGGCTCTCGAGGAGAGAATTGGGGAACACTGCTCTAGGTGCTAGTTTCTGGAAGATATGGATGCCACCCACCTGATCATAGCTATGGCCTGCGTTGGTCAACTGATTAGCAGGTTGGATGCCTTTTTGCCAAAATGCTGTTAAGGGTAGGAAACAATAACTGTCTACCCCCCACTGCTAAATACCAATTCAGGAGCCAATGCTGTGGCTTGAACATAGTGTCCAATAGTGTTTATAATAAAATTGTATTTATTTTTTCACATATATTTCTGTGGGGCAATCCAGATCACTATGATTAATGGGTAATACCACTTTCGATGGCATTTTTGAAAGTTTCCATCATTGTGTGGCAAAAAGATGTCTTCAGTTTGCTATGTTCTATTTGTTCTGTGTTATAAAATGGTTTTCCATAGCTGTGTACACCAAAGTGGTGATTTCGATTACATATCCTAGACTTCCTCACTCCAGCTTGCTAATCATCTAATTGGCTAAGGCATGTGTGATTGGTTTAACCCATTCTGCTGAAATTCAACATCTACAGTTTGGAAGGACCACAGTCTTGTGTTCAAGTAGCAAGGGTTAATGGCCGGGTTCTCGGCTGAAGAGGTCATTAGGCAAAGCTGCTTAAGACTTCACCCGTTACATTGGAACAATCCCAAAACATGCTATGAGGCTGTTGCACTGCTAATGGATGGCTTTGGCATATTTAATAGATTATCACTAAAGGATGCAAGGTGAGTGGGGGATGCGGCTGGGGGTCCCCCCATGAGGTCAAGAGGCTCAAGCTCCACTGGGCTCCACAATCTGAGAAATCACTATACTTTTATTATCAAATAACCTACACCAAACCCTTATTTGAGGCTGAGACATCTGTAACAAAACCAATAGTTTTTATTAATGGCCACAAAGATAAAAAGTAAACAATGACATAATAATAATAATAATCTTACAAGTCATAAATGCAAAATGGCTTAGCGGCTATCCTCAATCTCCTTAATAATATAGAACTCCTCACTCCTAACCCAATTATATAGGTGATTTTTTATCAAATAACATCCAAACATACAAAAATCAAAAACACACAATTAAAAACACGGGTGCTCAACCGTCAATGGAGCTGAAGGGAGCTGCGAGGCAGCGAGCATGCAAATTGGTGAGCACACCGCTTAGCCAATCAGTGCACTCGCTCATGTCTGCACCGTGGGTGTGAAAGGTGAGTGTATGGGGTGATCTGGGAGGATACACACAGCGTGGCATCCCATTTCGGGGTGCAGTGACATGAAGAAAAAACACACGGGAAAGAGAAATTCCTGTGTGTTGTTCCTCTTTAAAGTAGATCAGCACTTAGGAAATTGACTTTCTACGATTCTGTTCCTCTGTGACGGGGCATCCTGATTGGGGCATCCTGATTGGATCAGTTGGCCCTGGAGTCTAAAAGACCACCTAGGGTTTTGTTTTGCTTTAACAGGAATAATGGAAGTCGAGAGAAGGTCTGGAAAAATTTGGGACACAGCTGTCTGTAAGATTGAAAGAAAGGGCAAAACTTTTGCACACTACTATATAGTAACTTGAAAGAAAGCTCTGTGTTCACATCTCTTTGGTGCCCTCCCAGTCCCACAAATCACTGGACACCACTTCTATGCAGGCATCCCCCTGGTAACACAGCCAGTTCTCCAAAAGCCAAACTCTGCATCTACATGCAAACGTGGCCAGGCATGATCTAGGACCTTTTCAAAACAGCAAACACAAGATGGAATTTCCCAATACAATCAGAAATTTCTCCTTTAACTTGGAATAATCTGTATACAGACAGACTAACTGATCGGAAAAAAAAGAGGACGCACATACCCAGGTTTCCTTACGCACTCCAGCACCCGCATCAACATAGATAAGGTGAGTTGCAGTCAGGTACAAGGTTCCATTGGCAGGCCTCTTATTGGTGTATCGGTCTAATAGTTTCACATTTTCCACCTAGAACAGAATTACAGATGAGAGTTCATCCCACTACAAGATGATATTACAGGTAAGTATGGGGGGCAGTCACCTGGGCAGACAGGGCACTGTACTGCCAGGAAAAACACAGGTAAGTATGGGGGGCAGTCACCTGGGCAGACAGGGCACTATACTGCCAGGAAAAACACAGGTAAGTATGGGGTAGCAGTCACCTGGGCAGACAGGGCACTATACTGCCAGGGAAAACACAGGTAAGTATGGGGGGCAGTCACCTGGGCAGACAGGGCACTATACTGCCAGGAGAAACACGGGTAAGTATGGGGGGGCAGTCACCTGGGCAGACAGGGCACTATACTGCCAGGGGAAACACAGTTAAGTATGGAGGGCAGTCACCTGGGCAGACAGGGCACTATACTGCCAGGAGAAACACGGGTAAGTATGGGGGGGCAGTCACCTGGGCAGACAGGGCACTATACTGCCAGGGGAAACACAGGTAAAATATTGGGGGGGGGGGGGGGGCAGTCACCTGGGCAGACAGGGCACTATACTGCCAGGGAAAACACAGGTAAGTATGGGGGCAGTCACCTGGGCAGACAGGGCACTATACTGCCAGGGAAAACACAGGTAAGTATGGGGGCAGTCACCTGGGCAGACAGGGCACTATACTGCCAGGGGAAACACAGGTAAGTATGGGGGGCAGTCACCTGGGCATACAGGTCACTATACTGCCAGGGGAAACACAGGTAAGTATGAGGGGCAGTCACCTGGGCAGACAGGGCACTATACTGCCAGGAGAAACACAGGTAAATATTGGGGGGGCAGTTACCTGGGCAGACAGGGCACTATACTGCCAGGGGAAACACAGGTAAATATTGGGGGGCAGTTACCTGGGCAGACAGGGCACTATACTGCTAGTGGAAACACGGGTAAGTATTGGGGGGGGGGGCAGTCACCTGGGCAGACAGGGCACTATACTGCCAGGAGAAACACAGGTAAGTATGGGGGAGGCAGGGCACTATACTGCCAGGGGAAACACAGGTAAGTATTGGGGGGGCAGTCACCTGGGCAGACAGGGCACTATACTGCCAGGAGAAACACAGGTAAGTATGGGGGCAGTCACCTGGGCAGGCAGGGCACTATACTGCCAGGAGAAACACAGGTAAGTATTGGGGGGGCAGTCACCTGGGCAGACAGGGCACTATACTGCCAGGGGAAACACAGGTAAGTATTGGGGGTGCTATTCAGAAGCAATTGTCACATGACAGTAGCAGGTAGCTAGGTCTCTGCCCCCATTACTGGACGAGGCAGCAATGGCCACCACACATGACCATCCCGTCACCCCGGACACTGCAGCTCACCTTTGGGGTGGAGATGTGCTCCATGATTGTCTACTCCGCTGTCCCCAATAGCTGCTGCATCAGGCTCCGCCCACTGCCGCCATGCCCCTCTGCTTCCTACCTACCCCCACCAATGGACAGTTCGCTCACCGCCCCCTATTCTAAACCCCGCCTACGTCGCCACGCCCTCCTGCTTCCTTTTGCTTCTCACTGGTCAGCTGATCTATAGCGTCACGTGCTTGATAGACGTCGCGTTAGCTTCGTGAGAACAGGAACTGTCAGCAGTGGGGATTGGTTGTCATTTCTGTTACCATGGAGATTGGTAGCTCGCGTGTAATGATAGCGCTCCCTGCTGCCCGCCATGGCGTTTCCCAAGCCACATGTATGACCTGTAATTATCCGCACTGTCCCCTCCTGGGGGATTTTAAACCGTAGTTCAACTGACTTGGACGGGGTGGGGAAGAACAAATTTCACTACCAACCTACTGAAGGGCTACCTGAAAACGCTCACCTGGGGCATTCTGGATTGGGATGCCCAGTCCCTGGTGTAGCCATATAATCAATTCTGACTGGACAAGTGCACGTGCTGTGAGAGTGTGGAGGGATACACCTTGCGATCCTGTGAGTTTTATACACAGGGGCATCCCAAATCTCAGGAGAGGGAAAACCTGGGTTTTGGTCAGAACCTGAGATTTTCACTATCCTGAGTTTTGATCTGCCCCCGGGGCATCCCGATCTGAGAGACGTGCAACAGATGTCGCAGCTGGCCGCACATACGCTGTGAGCTTGTTGCCAAGGTAAGAATATCAGGCGATTGGTGAGGTTTCACATAGCGGACATCACAGGGATAGATGTCTAACCGAACCTAGAATCTTATAGACGCTAGGTCTGGCTTTGCTCTTACAATGCTGAAATTGGTTTCCAGCCCCAAATAAAAAACTGAAGGAATCAGAAAATAACCAGCATTTCACTGCCTGTGATTATTATTATTGTGCTGTACAAGGTAGAAATAATGGGGCGTAGAGAAAGTAAAATACTTATAGCCTTGTTAGTCATTTATAGTTTGACACACAGGAGCATCCCAAATCCCAGGAGGGTGAAAACCTGGGTTTTGATCTGATTTATAGTGGACCAGAACCTGAGATTTTCACTACCCTGGGTTTTGATCTGCCCCCTGGGGCATCCTGATTTGGGTTGCCCTGCTTTGTGACACCCCTGATATAGATGTCTCGCTGGCATTCCCACAGCTGAAGCTCTCCTTCAATCAGCTCCTTCGGCAGCGCATATTAATGTGTGGCTAAAGAAACTGATTGGCAGCCTATCTGCAATTGGCATGCGGCACCACCTGCATCCCTCTAAGGCATTCAGCAGGAACAGCCGCGCACAGCCCGAGAAATATGCAACAGATGCCGCAGCTCGCCGTTCATGCGTTGTGAGCTTGTTGCCAAGGTAAGAATATCAGGTGATGGTGAGGTTTCACATAACGGACCATCCCAGATAGGGATGCCCCAGGGGTGGATGTCTAACCGGACCTAGAATCTTATAGACGCTAGGTCTGGTTTTGCTCTTACAATGCTGAAATTGGTTTCCAGCCCTGAATAAGAAACTAAAGAATAAGATAATAACCAGCATTTCAATGCCTGTGATTATTATTATTATTATGGTTTATTTATAAAGTGCCATAATAGGCCGTGGTGTTGTACAAGGTAGAAATAACAGGGCGTATAGAATAAGTAAAATACTTATAGCCTTGTTACCAGAAGGTCGTGATTTCAATCCCCAGCCATGCAACATGACCAAAGTGCACTTGAGCAAGGCAATTGTCCCCCGGGTGCCGAGTTTAGGGCAACCCACTGGTCCGGCACATGTGCACTTCACTGGCCCTTAGTGTGTTGTCACTGACATTTTTATTCATTTGTGTGTTCACAAGTGCACTGATGGGAAAATGCAGAGCACACAATGCCCACCATAAGCATGGTGTTGAATTGGCCCTAAGGTAGACAATGAAAGTGAATGGCAGTTTCTCTCACAGGTTAATGTAACCTCCACCATAGGTGCAGGTTACATTAAGTGGGAGAGCCCTGCCGTTGCAAGCTCCCAATCTAAGGGGAAGGAGAGGTTGGGTGTCTGAGGGGTGACAAGACTGTATGATGGGTGGCTTAAGTCAGATGATAGGCTTGTCTAAATAGTTGGTTTTAAATTTGGAAGTCCAATCACCCCCTAACTAACCCCTGCACTGAGGCATGTTGGTGGGGGTTACAAAGAAAAAAAAACTTTACATTATCTGTGGTCCAGCGCCATTCTCCTAGTGCTCCACCGCCATCTTGGCTAGAGAGCACAAAGCGGCTTCCCCCGCTTTTTTTTTCTTTGTAACCCCCCTGTCCTGCCTCAGCAGCACCAGGAGAAGGTGGGTTAGGGGGTCCCGGTGAATCTACTTTAAGGGCGCTTTAAACAGGTTAAGGAGTGGCGAACTGTATGAGGAAGAGCATTCCAGAGAAGTGGAGCTGCACGTGTGAAGTCCTGGACTCATGGGCAGAGCAGAGACTGCGCCTGGTTTGGTATTTTCAGACTAGTGATGAAATGTATGGAGGGGGGTGGGTGGCTTTAGAGAGCCTTGAAGGTTAGGAATTTGAACTGAATTGTTTAGGACAGTGGGAGCCAGTGGAGAGATTGACAGAGAGGAGCAGATGAAAAGCAAGAGGATAGATAGATAGATAGATAGATAGATAGAGGTGGGCAGCAGAATTGAGGCTCTGATAGGATGAGAGCCTGCACATGCGCCATTGGACCAGCAGAGGTCAGTTATTATGGGCAATCTGGGGGGGGGGGGGGTTCACACAGTGGGGAATGCCAAATTGGGATGCCCCTGGGCAAGGGGCGGCATCAGCACTAGACCTACCTGGGCAGGTGCTGGTGCCCCTTCACCTTGGGAGGGCCCAACTGACATTGTGGTTATGTGTGGTCATTCCCTCTCACCTGGGCATCAGATCGGAACAGGGCTGTGCAGTAACTAGGACTATAACTAGGATCATTCTTTCTGTTATTACTTTCCTTTCTTACTCCTTCTATTATTTCTTTTATTCTATTCTTTATTCTTCTATTTCATCTACTCTTTTTTGTATGTATCCCTTCTATTCTTTTTTTTCCCCCTTTTTTTTTTTTTTTCTTCAAAACATCCTTCGGGCAGCATATGCTTGAGACCTCCGAGTCCCTCCCACCAAAGGGGAACACGTGACCACCAGATAGAATAAAATCTTGACTCCTCCTCCTCCTCCAATTCCCCAGTTGTTTTCGTGTTCCTCCGTGAGGTAGGAGCCAGACCACTAGCTCCTGAGCCAGGATGGTTAGGTAAGTATTCCGGCGCTATGGGCCTATGTTAAGCAGGGGGTCCATTTCTCCGTCCTGGAGGCTTATCATGCCAGGGATACCCTCAGGGATTTTAGGCCAAAATCCCATTCTTTGATCTAAAATCAAAGGGGGGTAAGCTAATTTTCCCTCTTACTGAGGATGAGTTAGGAAGAAGCCGGGGTGGCCGAACCCCAGAGAGAGATTAGGATTTTTTTTTATTATTTTGGTCATAGGGAAGTAATCCGTAAGGATTGGTTGCACTGGAACTTTTTTCTAGGCTATTTCTTACTTTTACTTAATTTGGACGCTATACCTTTAAGAGGCGGGGAAGAGAGGGGAATGACGCGTTTTCGCTCTCTCTTCCCCGCCCAGCCTTTGCGAGTGCGACTTTGAGTTTCTTACCTCCGGCGGCGGCTGACAGTCCGGGGGTGGGAATCAAGGGCCGCATGTGAGGATTCCCGGGTGATTCCTTCCTGGGCGGGATCTTCTTCCTGGTTCCAGAGGGTCTTCTCGGCGTCCGGACACAGGTACAAACGCGCGCGCGTGCGCATCGTTATTTTAACTTATAGGCGTCCCACAGGAATAGGAATGGATTTTTTAGTACTGGCCTCGCTTTCCTACCCTATACATGAAAGGGTTAATAATAATTGATGGGATTTTGCTCCTGTCCTATTTAGGCGGATCCAGGAAGCTAATCCTTGGTGCCTCATACCAGAGATGGCAGATCAGACAGAAGATATCTGCATTATGGAGCCTATGTTTGATCCTATGGAAAATGCTTCCACAGATGTTTTTAATGCGGACCAAGACTCATCGAATAACCCGTCGACTGCCGATTCTGGGAGGAGGAGGCCCAGCTCTGCCCTGATAAGTCACTTTACTGACGTAATATGGGGGCTGTTATTTTTGAAGTTTTTGGGTGTTTGGTTGTTTTGGGTGTGACAAAGCTACCCCAAGCGTATCCAAAGAGTAGGAGATGTCCCATGTGTGAAACAAAACTCTCGGATTCATATAAGAAACCCCTCTGTCAATCCTGCATGGATAAGGTGGTTAATAGAGAGCAAAAATCTGATTTAATGAAATGATGAAAGAGCTTAAAAAACAGATTTCTACTTCGGCTTTGGGCTAGAAGCTCCCAGAAGGTTCTGAAAACTAGGTTGTTTTTTCTCAGCCAGCAACAGGTCTCTTTGATTCTTCCCTATTGGCCGGGCATATGGGTAGATCCTCTTATTTTTCCACTCAAGAGTCAGATATGCCAGACGATGACTCAGAGGAAGGGGAAGTTTCTTCCCTTGGGGAGGAGGAAGATCAGGCCTCCGGCTCAACAGCCTCGTCTAAGGGGGGGTACTTGTTTCCCCCTGGAGACTTACCTCTCCTTTTACACATGATTTAATTATCCATGGGGATAGAGGAAAAGGAATCGGGACCTAGGTCTAAACATGATGGATTTTATCCTGATTTGGCTCCTGATTCATCCTATTCATTTCCCTTTCATAATTATCTGAAGGATATAATTATGGAGGAATGGAAGGATCCATCCAAGAAAATGTTCAGATCCCGGGGTCTAAAGCGCAGATATCCTTTTGCGGAAGAGGATTCAGAATTTTGGGAAAAATGTCCTAAGCTGGATGCTCCGTTTGCTAAAGTCTCTAAGGGAGCGGGATTAGCTTTTGAAGATTTTGGGGTACTCAGTGATCCCCCAGATAAGAAGATGGATTCCTTGCTTAAAAGAGCCTGGCAAGCGGAATCTAATTCATTAAGTCCCATTCTAGCTTCCACTTGTGTAATTAGGAATTTGGGCTTCTGGATTCAACAATTAAAAGATTGTTTGTTGGCAAGGACTAGTTTGGAGAAAATTTTGAAGGCCTTACCTATCCTTTTTTCAGCTACGGCATTTGTGATAGATGCCATGGCTGAATCAGTAAGATTTTTGGCTCAAAGTATGGCTGTGACCAATTCCGTGCGCAGGACTCTGTGGTTGAGAACCTGGTCTCGATATATTGGATCTAAGATGAGGCTTTGTGCCATGCCCTTTAGGGGGCAGTTTCTGTTTGGTTCAAATTTGGAGAAAGTTTTGGATAGGACCGCGGATAGGAATAAGTGTTTTCCTGCCCGACCTAGCCTCCTGCTAATAAGAGATTTTTTCCCAGGAATTCTTTTAGACGCTCTTTTCTTAACAAGGATGCCCCCAAAGGTGGTTCTTCTTCTTCCACAACCTCGGCAGGAAAAGGGAACTTTAGAGGTTCCACATTGTTTGGGACCTATCAGGCCAAACCCAAGAAGTAATGACGCCAAACTTCAAATTGGTGCCAAGCTAAGGGGTTTTTACACAGCCTGGCAGGACCTTTTGGATTGTCCATTCATTGTAAAGGGCGTAAAAGAGGGGTTTCACATTGAATTCTCTCAAGCCCCTCCTTTTTTGATTTCCCCTCTGCCCAAGGGCCTAGAGGAAAGGATAGCTATTCAGGAAAATTTAACAGACATGGGGTCTAGGGGAGTAATTGTCCCAGTTACCCGTCTACAACAGAGGGCAGGGTTTTACTCCAGCATCTTTCTAGTAAAATAGGCCTCATTTTCGCATGGAAAAATTTTTTCAGTCAAGGGAATGCTTCTACAGGGCTCCTTCATGGTCTTAATAGATTTGAAGGATACTTATTGGCAAGTACCAATAAGTGCCCAGGCTCTTTTTTAAGATTTGCAATAAAAAACGGAGACCGGATCTTACACTTCCAGTTTGTCTGTCTTTCTTTTGGACTGCCTTCAGCTCCGAGGATCTTTACAAAAGTATTAGCAGAACCTCTTGCATATCTGAGACGGAGAGGATTAGGCATTGTTGCCTACCTAGACGAGCTGTTGCTTTTTGCCCAATCAAAAGACAAATTATTGGAGAATCTCAATCACACCCTGAATCTGCTAACCCGCCTGGGTTGGATCCTGAACCTCTAGAAGTCAAGCCTGGTCCCCTCGCAGGTGATGACGTATTTAGGTTTCGAGATCAGTACGGTCCGACAAGTCTTAATTTTGCCTCCTCAGAAAATTTTAATCCTTCAGGAGGCTGTTCGATTCAATAAGACAAGCCATGAGGGTGCTGGGGTTATTGACTTCAGCATTCCCGGCAGTAAGGTGGGGTCAGTCGCATTCATGGACTCTTCAGATGCATATTTTGAAGAATTGGAACGGGAACGGGTCCCAGAAGGGATTAGAGGAAGTAGTCCCTATTCCAGAGGCGCTGAAATGTTCCCTAGAGTGGTGGCTGATTAAGGATCGATTTTGCAGCGGTCTATCTTGGAGGGATCCCAAAGAAATGATAGTAACTACAGATGCTTCGACTTGGAGCTGGGGAGCCCAATGCAAACATTGGACGGTGCAAGGAAAATGGTCCAAGGCCCTGTGCCAGTCTTCTTCAAATCTTAAGGGAACTGATAGCAGTGTATGAGGCCTTATGGGCGCTAAAACAGCATCTAAAAGGTCGGCATGTGCAGATCAAATCAGACAATGCAACTTCAGTGGCGTATATAAATCGTCAAGGGGGAACGAGATCCTCTCGATTGATGACAGTGACATCGGAAATCTTACTATGGTTCAGAAGAGAACCTGAAATCTCTGTCAGCAGTACATCTAAAGGGAACCTTAAATCAGGTGGCAGATTTCCTGAGTCGGTCTCAAATGAGAGAGAACAGATTTGTGGCATGCCCGAGGTGGAACTGTTCACTTCTGCAAAGAATCACAATTTGGACAAGTACTTCTCTTTTAATCCGGCGGATCAAGCATTGGGAGTGGATGCATTGACCCATGTGTGGCAGTTCAATCTATGCTTTTCCTCCAGTCCGGTTGATCCCGATGGAACCAGCTACGATTCGTCTAGTGGCTCTGTGGTGGCCCAAGAGATCTTGGTTCTCAATGGAATTATCCATTCAGTACCCGTGGGAGATTGCAGTATGTCCACGGTTGCTGTCACAGGGACCAGTATTTTGTCCGAACCCATAATGGTGGAGACTGACAGTTTGGACCCTGAGATCACCTTACTTCTGAAGAAGGGTTATTCCAGTAAGGTCATAGAGACTTGCTGTCAAGCAGAAAGGTGGTCACCAGGAAGATTTATTTGAAAGTCTGGAAGACCTTTAAGTCTTGGAGAATACAAAACAGAAAATGACCTTTCAAGCTTCCGGTAATTTGGAATTTTTAAAGCTTGGAGTTGAGATGGGGTTAAGTGTTAATAGCCTGAAGGTCCAGTTGGCGGCTTTGGCGGTATTTTTGGACAAAAGGTTGTCTTCTTTTCTATTGGCACGCATTTCCATCTGGCTGTGAAGCGTTCTAAGCTTGCACCATTAATGATTGTGCCGCAATGGGACCTGGCTAAGGTTCTTTCAATTTTGAAATCCCCTCCGTTTTTTCCTGTCAAGAATTTTGGGCATAAAATTCCTTACCTGGAAGGTGTTATTCTTGGTGGTGATTACTTCTGCATGCAGAATTAGTGACATTCAGGCTTTGTCCTGCCGCCATCCATTTCTTCAGGTATTCCTGGATCGCATAGTTATGAGAGTGGATCCTTGTTATTTGCCTAAAATTTAATCCGATTTTCACAGAACTCAAGAAATTATCCTTCCATCTATAGACAATAAGGATTCTTCAGAATTGAGCGCCTTGGATGTCAGAACACATCTGTTTGATGGACTAAAGATTGGAGGAAAGCTAACAGCCTGTTCGTGTCCTTTTCAGGCCCAAGGAAGGGTCAGAAGGTGTCTAAGACGACGTTGGCAAGATGGATGAAGAGTATGATTAAGATGGCTTATCAGAATGTTAATGTACCAGGTGGAGTTACGGCTCATTCTACAAGAAGTATTTATACATCTTGGGCAAAGCAGCCTGGGGTCTCTATGGAACAGATATGTAAAGCAGCTACTTGGTCCTCAGCTAAAACTTTTGTGAAACATTATCGCTTGGATCTTCTGTCCTAGAGGGATCAGTCTTTTGGCAGAAGTGTCCTTCATGCTGTTCTCCCCACCCAATGAGGTAGTACTCGGCTATCTCGTCTATACTCGGTGCAGCGTATGCTGCCCGGAGGAAGTTTTGAGAAAACTTAAGTTAGGTACCTGGTGACTTTTTTTCTAAACATCTGAAAGGGCAGCATACGGCATTTTCCCTCCCTTTCCTTATGTGATGTTGACTATTAAATGGTGTCTTATGTCTTATTTTAAAAGGTTATGTTGTGGGTCTGTTCTTTTTTCTCTCTCTTTCAGATCTCTACAACAACTGGGGAATTGGAGGAGGAATCAAGATTTTATTCTATCTGGTGGTCACGTGTCTCCCTTTGTGGGAGGGACTCGGAGGTCTCAAGCGTATGCTGCCCTTTCGGATGTTTAGAAAGAAAGTTACCAGGTACCCAACTTATGTTTTTTATCGAAGCCGTCGTGAGTGCAAAGCACCGTTACGTGGAACCTAATGTGAAAAAGTATGGTGCACTAAAAAACACACTAGGTGCCCAGCATGGTTCCTTCTTGAAGGAGAGGAACCCCATCCCTCTCCCCGGGGGACGAACCCCCTGACAGGATTGGGTCGTTACCTTCGTGGGAAGATCGGGCCTACAATAAAAAAAATGGGGGGGGAGTGAGTGCGCCTGTGAAAGTAGGAGGCAGGCCCTCCAGCCTATAAAAATTCTTCGGGCGAAACCCAGAGGGCCACGCCACAAAGAGCATGCATAAAAAAGCAAGTTGTGTATAGTGCACTAAACCAGAATGTGCTACCAATGGTGACCAACCAAAGGTGACATTAAGGTACCCTGGGCGCCACTCCAGGGGTACACGACACGATGGCTTCGAATGCCTTCCCGGCCGAGGCCAGTTGCTGGTAGCACTGCCTCACCATGACGGGGTCGCCACTCCCCTTAGATCCATTACTAGGCAATAGTAGTACTAGACGCGCCAGGTGGGTGGAGCAGGTCCACCGGCCGCCGTTCCACACCTAATGCTTTTCATGGATCTCCATGATAAGAACAGGTTTTTGATTGAAAAATATTCTTTATTTATATAGTTGTACATATAAATACATAAGACAGTACATTCTTTCCATGTATTGCGTCGCAGCGCACAAGTCACTACAATACAGATACATCTCAATACATACAATAAATTACATTCATGTTTAGCGGCAGGATGCCTGATGTGTGGTGCCTGGCTAAGTGCCCTGTACCTCACATCCTGCGTGCCACCGCCTCTTCTCATATACAAGGTGGGCCATGCCTAATGTGTAGTCTTGGACTAAGGGTCCCCGACCTCACATCATTCATGAGTCATGAGTCCGCCACATTCATCCTGCAACTATCAGAATATTTTTTTAACATTGTGGGCGATGCCTGATGTGCCGCCCTGGACAAAGGTCTCTGGCAGCACATCATTCATGGGTCCACCGATTAAAAATTTACATGACATAAAGCGTCAGTCTGTGGGGGGATTGGGGGTGCTAGAGGAGGGTAAGGCAGGGGGGAGCCACTCAATCGTCTTCCTCATCTTCCACACCGAAGTCCATCAAGGAGTAGTCTCTGAGTAGGCTGTGGATCAGCCTGCGATAGTCCTCGATTTTCATCCACTCCCGCCTTAGGATGAAGCGGTTGCGAGCACACCAGATAGCGTCCTTAAAACAGTTCATAAGGCGCCAGGCGCGCTCTACTTCCTCTTCAGCAAAGTTGCCATGGAATAGTCCGTACAAAACGCCGCAGTGAGTAACTGCGTTCCTTGGCACTCCACAGTCTTTCAGTTTCAACCCTAGAGCGTCCATCAAGGCCTGGGCGTAGGAGCAATCCCAAAAATATGGAATGCTTCACGAATTTGCGTGTCATCCTTGCGCAGGGGCCATGCTAATCTTCTTTGTATCGTTCCAATTTTAGTATATGTGCTGCCGAAGCAAGAACAGGTACTACACTTGATCTTAGCCAGGCAGAGAAGCGATTTTTTTCCATTACTCAACTACAAGATTCTAGGGTTGGTGGTCTCCCTCTTTGTTTGGGATGGCAAGAAATGTGAAACCCCCTGGTTTGCCATCAATCTTACCCTTCTGGCAATCCCATTTCATATGCATGGTGGCATCATCTGCTGCACACTTCCGCATGAGACCTACCTAAATAGCAGACGTGGGTACACACAACCTGAGGGAAGTGGCAGTATGAATGCTTGTCACCCCCTTCCATTCAGTATTCTTTGCTCCTCATTAATATGCATGGAATAGAATGCTGATTGGAGAAGAGCCCACACAAGCACTGTGGGATTGCCGCAGAGGTAAGCAGACCTGACATTCCAGGGTCTTTCCCACAGCGCTTGTGTGGGCTCTTCTCCAGGATGATGCCCCTGGGATAGGGAATAAAACCCAGGATTCTGTAAATCCCAGGTTTAGTTCCTCTTCATCTCTAACTGCCTGTCTCCTCAGTCAGCATTTTGAAAACAGTATTATGGTTTATTTATATAGTGCCATCTTCGTCTCTAGCTCTGTACACAGTAGTAATTACAGTCAGGGTAAACAAGATGCTACACATTTCCAAGTGAATGCTATGAAAACAGGATACACTAGGAGAGAGAGACCTGCCCTTATGAACTTCCAGTCTAAAGGATAAGAAGTGGAGATAAAAGGGAAGAATCACAAGAGATTAGGTAGGTCTTAAAGTGGACCAAAACCCACTACAATGGGCCAAGGAATATATAGGATTCCCAGGCCAATCGATTTCCTCCCTCCCGGGCATCCAAAATTGGGATGCCCCGCTGTGTGAAACCCCCAGGTCGCCCATACACTTACCGTGTTTCCATGTCCAATGGCGAACGCGCGAGCCGCGTGCACATCCCCGCTATCCGTCTATCAGGGCGCGTGCCCGCACCAGGCATTTGTGAATGACAGGAGCGGGCATGCTCCCTGTTAGAGGGAAGTGGGGGGTGCGGCCATCAGCGCACTCGGGAACGCTGGCCTTAGACGAAGACTTAGACGACGTGTTGTCAGCGGTTCCGAGCACGCTACTTGGACGAGCGGCCGTACATTCGCCGTAGGACTGGAAGAGGGGAGTTGACTTTGTTTAACGGTTTCATGCAGCAAGGCACTCCCAATCGGGGTGCCCCGGGGCAAAGGACCAAAACCCAGTATAGTCCAAATCCTGGGTTTTGGTCCACTTTAAACAGGTATACATAGGTATTATAAACAGTAGCAAAAACTATAATCTTCCCAAAGCATTGCATGATGGCTACACACATTAGAAGACTTACAGTAGCAATAAACTATTATTCCAGCCCATACTAGCCATTAGAGTTTTTTCTGTATTTTTTTATCTGGGCTGTTATAATACTTCTCTTGTCTCTATTATATTTTTGTGAATTATTTTTTTTATTAGACCATTTTTGTCATAGGCCACCTTTAAATTGTCCCTGACATGCCCAGTTGAGTAGCAAGTGGTGATCTGGGGAAGATCTGTATTAGAAAGTAATCTCTAATGGAGCTCTCTTTCTTTATGTCAGTAAATGTGGTTCCGTTTTGATCTGTTCTAAAGCACCCAAATTTGTAAATGGTTTAATGACAGTGAATAATGAGATTCTTAGGATGTTCGCCATTTCTCTGGTCATATTTCCAAACCCACTTGCCCCCCCCCCCCCCCGCACAATTTGCAATGCTAATGGCTTTCTCTGGTTTAATCTGGCTCTCCAAATTCTGTATTTAATTCTCATCACAGCACAGGGAACCATGATCAGATCTAACATTATGCCAATCGATAAATGCACTTCTTTTATGCTAAATAAAAAAAGACAAGGTCACTTTTGTTGTGTAATTGTATTCAATATTATATTGAATAATTAAACGTATTGCTGGAACTCTGCAGAGCTCAGCAAGAATTGGCCACGCATGGCTCAGTACAGGAGAAATTAAAGTGCTTCTAACTATAATGGAGGCGTTTTGGATTCTCACAGCACAATCTTAGAGAACGGGCTCATTTAATGAGAAGTCCATTTCATTAACAACTTCACATTTTTCTCAGGTTTTTATAACTAAGGCCTACGCTCAACTACATTAAAATCTCAGTGAACTAGAATTAATTAAAATGGTTATGTCAATTAAATATTCTTTCCCATGCTCATATTTCCCTTAAGCTGGAGCATAGGAAAATTGTATATGCTGTAATCATTTTAGGTCAGCATGACCCCCTAAATAAAAAGACCACTGAGGCCCTGGTGTTAGATCTAAACCCTTCCTGGCAAAAAAGCTCAAGTTTATGGTACCCTAGCCCTCCCCTCCGTTGTCATCCTTCTCTAGAACTATAGTTTGTTTTTTTTTTGCACCATCAGATACATCGTCAGGGGAAATTGATGGGGCCCACTGCTCCTGGACATACAAGGGGGTGATGTTGTGGTTTCATATAGTGCTCTGGAAGAAGCAGAAGGCTTGTGCCTTCCTTGAGCTCTGAATGCCCCCCACCCCAAGCCTATTGACAGAGGTCACCCTTGTGAAGTGGTTCAGGGCCACGAAGCGCGTAGGTGAGAAGGTAAGTGGGGAGGAATTGGGCTGTCTTCTATATTGTGGATTATTAGACTTATGATGATATATTCTATTCCTGATGTGTATCGCTGACGTTTTGGAGACAAATAGTGGCACTTTATAGGTTAATGCATGGCTGCACTTAGGCACTTTAGCACTTTTTGCACTATTGAGGGCACTTTATTAATTGCACATTATATATATGCTGTTAATTCATATGGAACAGCACTGATTTATTACATTATATTTTTATAGATTTCAGGATTTGTTAATTGCACTAGCACATAGCAACTTGTCCAGAAAAACGTCAATGTATATATATTGGTTGATATGAGTATATACTATGGATAATTACATTTAGTGGATTATTTATTATTTCTGACACTAGAGCATTGAGTGTCTTTATGTATTTTAGCCCTGGAGTTCCTCCCCACTTGTGTTTTTAATATATATGTTTTTTAATGTGTGATGTGTTGTCTTGCTGTATATAAAATTAATGTATTAGTTTTTGATTAATAAATATATGAATTGTATCAGGAAGTGGTGTGCAGCCTGATCTATGAGGACTGGACTGTGTGGAGGGCTAACCCTGGAGCCTTACTGATTGAGAGAAGTGTGTATTGACAGAGGGCTTCACACAGAATCAGTAAGAATCAATGCTCTCTTTACCTGGCAGGGCCAGCGTTAGGCCCAGGTATCCTAGGCAAATGCCTTGGGACCTGGGTATAAAAAAGGGCCCCAGGACATATCTACAACCAACATTAGCCTACCTCCTCTGGGGGGATACACATATCAGGACATCACACACTGGAATGCCCCAGGCAGGAGGAGGATAATGAAAATCCTGTTTTTTATTACTTTTTGAATTGGAACAAAATGTGTGGTTTTCCCTGTGCATAAGGGCATAGCTGGAGCCCCCCCCCCCCCCCAAACAATGTTCACTTTCAAATCGCTCCCCCAGCAAAATCAAGCCCTGCGACTGGCTGCTGCGGACATGTTTTTGTCAAAAATGGGTTTTGTTTCAGTTTTTATTAAAAATGGGATTTGTTCCGTGTTAAGTTTACCCGTCTACCCTACCTTGAATGCTTGGCTGTTCCTGCTTCCATTGAACCCATAAGATAGCCCCTGATTGATCTCAGAGTGCAGATGATATAGCTGTATGATCAGTTTCGCCGTAGTTGAGGGGGCTTTTTCAAATACCAACTGGATCAATGTGCAACAAATCTATGATAAAATCCAAATAGTACAATTAATCAATTAGACCTCTGAGAAGATCACATTGCATATGTGGGAGAAATCATATCCCATTTAAATTAGAAGATATTATAATCCTACTTTGCTTCTTATTACTGCCCAACACAGAACTCATGTCATGTGGCAGGCGTGGAGTGAGGCTGTGCAAGAGCTACAGAAAGTCTCTTAGGACAGGCAGTTTACCAAACAAATTTGGACGAGTACAAAGGTGGAAGACTATCTGCTGGACCAGAACACTTGTGGAGGTCAAGCACACTATCAAGATTTGGGGGGGGGGGGGGGGGCATGGTAACCCCATGCACTGGGTTAATGCAGAGTCAGCTGGAGAGACACAAATCTCTGCATCTTCCAGCACCCCACTGGGTTACTTAACCTTCCTCTAAAGGTGATGCTTGTGTCAAATTTCCCTGCTGGGCTGAGGACAGAGGCTGATAAGCTGATATAGGTAAGGCACCAGGCTTTTCCACTGGCATGATTCTGCCATTTATGGTAACCACTTGGGAACTGAGGGAGTCTCTATAAATGTCTGATTACAAATTTAACTAAACAGAGACATTTAGTTCTTGCCTACTATGACTATGTGATAAGCAGGACACCTCTCAACGAATCCTCAGTTGTTCAGAGCAGTGTTTGGCTGGAAACGGAGCTATGTCATGGTCCGATCATATTCTTTGTGTGTCACACACACCCCGCTTCCTGTAGTAATAACGATCGGGTAAACCATCTCCAGATGTCATTGCAGAGAGAGAGATCTTGAAACTGGCCCCTCCCAGTCTATATATACCTAGGACCTCCCACTTAATCCCCAGTGTTACACCCCGGCACCCCCCCCCCCCCCCCCCGGTCTATTTCTGCCCAGTTCTTTTTTACTTGTATTTGGTAACTATCGGAAGCCTCCCAGCTTCGGCTGCTGACTGGGTAATGGTAGCCGGCACCCGGTGGTGCCTAGGAGCTTATCTCCTCCACTAGTCCCCATTATTGGGGCAGAGTGGTTATCCGGTTGGTGACCTGAATTTTGGGATGCCCCGTCCCGTTGTCCCCATATCTCTTCTCTCCTTCTCATGGCCTTCCCTTTTTTGGTGGGGAAGTCCTTTAGGGGGGAGGGGGGGAGGTGAGGGGTCTTTCTAGGATATCCTGAGGTAATTTCCCTTTTATTTGTACTATTTGTGTGGGACGTCGGTGTGTATGTGTGTGTGTGTGTCTTTAATTTAAGTATTTACTGTGTGCGGCGTTTAGTTCTGCTGGGGTCAGCAGACCGGGTCCGTTTTGGGCTTTTTAGAATGGCGCTGTCGCCATTTTTTACCTCTCTGAGGTAATTTTTGCTTAGGGGCTGTGCGATGATTGGCGGGCGGGGCGGGGTCAGAGCGCTTCGCGCGTGCTCTCTGGCCCGCCCGTCTCCTTCAGCTGTTGAATTGCTTGCACCGGCCTGTGAGGTGATTTTGGCGCCTTGGTCCCGCTGTCTCTTCAATTTCGGCTTCTTCATTAAGGTCTTGTAATATCGTTTTTCTTTCAATAAGTACTTATTACAATAAGGGACTTTATGCTGTGGTCCATATTAGTTTACATTACTAAGCTTTACAGTGGTCACTCCACTTGACCAACTCCCCAGCCCGCCAATCTAACACCGGGTTATGGAGTTGCAACCAGGGGTATCCCAAAACCAACGGAGTTTCCGGACAATCAAAAATAAAGAATTCTAAGAATTCAGAGTGAGAAGAGCCGACAATTAGTCTGAGAGGTGGGGTCTTGGTATTTATAGGACCTCCCTGGATTGCCTTCCCATTGATAGCTAAAACTTGTAGGGATCTTTCAAGAGGAACTACAGGGATCCCTAAGGTGGAGATCATGCTCCTGTCCAAAAAGTTTCCAGCCGCACCACTGTCTATGAAGGCGGAAACTGTCTGCTTAGAGGACCCCCAAAACAAATCAATAGGTACAAGCATCTTATTCTGGCGAGAGTTACAAACTGACTCACCCAGATCAGTTCTCTCTACCTGGTCTGGGTGCGGAAGTTTTCCGCCGGTTTCCCCTTGTTGGGACAGGACCCTGCAAAATGACCAGAATTCCCGCAATACAGGCATAACCCCTCGGATCGCCTACGCTGTTTCTCCTCTTGGGATAAGCGGGTTCTCCCTAATTGCATAGGTTCTTCCTGGGAAGATGATGAGGTATTTTCTCCAGGGGAAACCGGGGATCTATGACTCTGGACTGGTCTAAAGGACGTGGGAGCCCCGACTCTCTCCCTGGCCCTTTCTCTAAGACGTCGGTCTATTTTAATGGAGACCTGCATTAATTGATCTAGGTCCGCTGGCGGGGGAAAATTGACTAAGGCATCCTTGATGCTATCCAACAGTCCCACCCTGAACTGATTACACAAAGCTGGATCGTTCCACCTAGCTTCAATAGCCCAGCGGCGGAATTCAGCACAGTAGTCTTCAGCCGAATTCCGTCCTTGTTTTAAGGCCCGAAGCCTATTCTCTGCGGTAGACTGTATATCTGGATCGGCGTATAAAACGCCCATAGCATTGAAGAAGGCAGTCACTGATTGTAGAGCAATGTCATGGGACGGTAAACTAAAGGCCCAGGACTGTGGGTCTCCTTGAAGCAAGGAAATGACTAGGCCTACTCGTTGGACCTCTGTGCCAGAGGAGATAGGTCTTAACTTAAAATATAGTTCGCAGGCATTGTTGAAATTGGAAAATTTTGCTCGTTCTCAAAAAAATTTCTCAGGCAGTGGAATCTTAGGTTCGGAGATATGAGGTGGTACAGAGGAAGTCGGCACTTGACGAGATTCCTGAGTGGCCACTCTTTGAGCGAGTTGGTTGATCGCTGTGGCCATAGCTTGCACCTGCCGGAACGCAAGATACGCCTACCCGGGATCGGTTGCCCCCAGGACTTAATGGCTCAAAGGATGTAAGCTTATATGTGGGAGGACTGGAGAACCAATAGCAAGAGCATGAGTGACGGAAGTCCAGAGACAGGCAATAGGTCGATAACGGGAAGGCAGAGATCGTAGCGGCACCAGGGGTCAGGCAAGACGTAGTCAGGGTTCAGGCAGAGGTCAGCAACTGGGGATCAGGATCTAGAAGCGTCAGTTCAGGCAAAGGTCGGCAACAAGGATTCAGGATCGAGAGGCGTCAATACAGGCAGAGGTCGGCAACAAGGATTCAGGATCGAGAGTGGTCGTACAATCCAATCGGCAACAGGCTAGACTTCACAGGAGTAGGTAACACAGGGTTCTGAGCGCTATCACAGGCAATTCACAACTGAGAGGGAATTGCCTTTATAGGGACAGGTCTGAGGGAAGCAGTGTACTGATTGGAGCACATAGGATTCCAAGGGTAATTGGCTGGCAACAAGGGAGGAGATAAGGCCAAGATATCAATGGGGCTGATTGGCCTGCAGAGCAGAAGAGGGCGAAGCCCTCAATCCCCTAGGATTCATTAACCCTTTAATTGATCCTCCGGCGGGTGCGCGCAGCACAGCGCCGCCGGAGGGCATAACAGTAGACGTGCTCGCGGCCGCGCGCGAGCACGTCTACTGGAGGAGGAAGCGGGGGGGGGGCGTGGCTGAGCTGGGCGCCGCTCGAGCCGACGCCGCCCGGCGCGGCCGCCGCACAGTGACAGCTGCAGCTGGCCGCCTGGAGACGTCGCTGGAACGGGGATCAGGTAAGCGGTTCCTGACACTGGCTCTTCGCAACCTCAGTCGTCCCCTGCCCCTCCACTTTTATTCCGGACCCAGGGTGACGTCACAGCTGGGGATTCGCAATCTGAGTTGTGCGCTCGAGTGGCCACTCTCGAGAAGTTGTTGTCTGCACAGGTAGCTCATAAGGCTACCGCTAAAAGGAAACACATTGATTCTCCTTCTCTGACTCCTGCCTTGGAGGCAGCGGAGGTGTTAGACTGGTCAGATTGTCCTTTGCCTGAGGAAGGGGAAATTTTGGAAGATTTGGATGATGATGCTCCCCTGTTGACTGATACTTCGGCAGATTTGACTACTGGGGTGTCTTGTGATACTCCTTCTATCCTTTCCAAGGTTTTTGAAATTTTGTCTCTGGATCCACCTGCTGCGGTCCCTCCGCCTAAGGGTGAACTATTTGAGATGCCTAAGCCGCGTTTAGCATTCCCTGGTCAGCTACATTTTGAAAGGGTTGTGCTTAAGGAATGGGAACAGCCGACCTGCCTTGTTGGCTCCCCGGCTAATTGGGACAGGAGGTATCCTTTTTCGGAGGATTTGGTCAAGCTTTGGACAGTACCCCCAGACGTTGATCCACCAGTTTTGGGGCTCTCTAATTCTTCAGTGCTGCATTCACCAGACACTACTACAATTAAGGATGTTGAGGATCGTAGAATCGATCAGCTGGCTCGTCATGGTTTCATCAGTGCCAGTTCGACCCTGCGTCCGGTATGTGCTTCTTCCATTGTCCTATTGGCTCTTAAAGCTTTGATCAAAAAATTGTATGCGGATCTTGATCCAGAATGTGAGGAGTTTACCTCTCTTCAATTGTGTGAATCTTTTGCTTCTTATGTTCTGGCCGCCCAGGATGATGCTATGGCCATGTGTGGCAGGACATCTGCTCTTTTGGTTGCTATTCGGCGGTCAGTGTGGCTCCGTCAATGGACGGCGGACGTTGGTGCCAAAAGATCACTTACAGCTCTTCCTTTTCTGGGTCTATGCCTCTTTGGTGACAAGTTGGATTCTGTCACCAAGGGAGGCAAGTTGCCTCAGCGCAGGAAGCCACGGCGTCTTTTTCGAGGAACCTCTTCTTTCAATCCTTCCTTTCGGGGTGCAGGGGCAGGTAGAGGGACCTCCCTTCCTTCTACCAGGGGCAGGGGCTGGAACCGGGGGCGAGGCCGCGGCCGTTCTGGTCATTCGTGGGGCTCCAAGCCTAAGCCCACGCCCAAGCCTGCTCAGCAATGAGGGGACGCCCTCACCCGTGAGGGTGGGGGGACGGTTACGGCACTTCTCCCAGACTTGGGTCCAGGCGGTCCCGGACAGATGGATTCGGGAGGTGGTGTCGTCCGGTTACAAACTGGAGTTCCAGTCCCGTCCTCCCTCTAGATTTCTCAAGTCCCGAATACCTACCGATCCTTTGGTCGCCCAAGAACTCCGAGTATCGGTAGGGAATCTTCTAGATATGGCAGTCATCCATCCGGTGCCAACCTTGGAATTGGGTCTCGGTTTCTATTCCAATCTTTTCACGGTGCCCAAGAGGGACGGATCGGTGCGCCCTATCCTGGATCTAAAGTTTCTCAACAGGTTCATTCGCCCACGGAATTTTCGTATGGAAACTCTGCGCTCGGCCATCACTTCTCTTCGGCAGGGGGACTTCATGACTTCTATAGACATAAAGGATGCTTATCTGCATGTTCCTGTCTGCCCGGTCCATCAGCGTTTTCTGCGCTTCATGGTAGAGGATCGGCATTTTCAATTTGTGGCGCTTCCGTTTGGTCTTACCTCGGCGCCAAGGGTGTTCACCAAGGTTCTAGCAGGGGTGATGGCCATTCTCAGAACTCAAGGCATTTGAATTTTGCCTTACCTGGACGACCTTCTCATCATGGCTCCTTCCTTCAATCAAGCGGAGAAGGACACCAGCATGGTGGTTTCTACGCTGGAAAGCTTCGGTTGGGTAATCAACTATCCCAAGTCCTCCCTGACTCCGGCCGAGGTGGCGTCCTTCTTGGGGATGACAATAGACTCTTGTCAGCACAGGGTTTTTTCTACCTCAGTCGAAGATACTTTTGATTCAGGATTTGGTTCGGCTTCTTCTCTCCAATCCTCGACCGTCCATCCGTCTGGGGATGAGGCTGGTGGGATTGATGGTAGCCTCCTTCGAGGCAGTTCCCTTTGCTCAGTTTCACACTCGGACGCTTCAGATGCATCTGTTGGCGTCTTGGGACCGTTCTCCACTTTCATTGGACCAACCCTTCCAGTTGTCCTCCCGGGTCCGGCAGTCCCTTCGGTGGTGGTTGGTTTCGAACAATCTCTTGAAGGGCAAGTCCTTTCTGACTCCTCTATGGGAGACTGTCACCACGGACGCCAGCCTTTCGGGTTGGGGGGGATTCTGGAAGGATCTTCAGTTCCAGGGGCAGTGGGGTCCTCGAGAGGCTCACTTGCCCATCAATGTTCTGGAGCTGAGAGCTATCCGTCTGGTTCTTTCTCTTCTGACTCACCATGTCCGGGGCCTTCCGGTTCAGGTGCGTTCGGACAACAGGACGGCGGTTGCCTACATCAATCATCAGGGAGGGACTCGCAGTCTGGGAGCTCTCAGAGAGGTCTCCCTGATTCTGACCTGGGCGGAGGCTCATGTTCCTTGCCTGTCGGCAGTTTACATTCCGGGGGTGGAAAACACGGAGGCGGACCTTCTAAGCAGATGCTCCTCCCGTCTGGGGGAATGGTCTCTCCATCCTCAGGTTTTTCAGACTCTGTGTCTGTGTCTTCGGTGGGGAACACCGGAGGTGGACCTGTTTGCCTCTCGTCACAATTACAAACTTCCGATTTTTGTATCAATGTCTCAGGATCCTCTGGCTCTGGCGGTGGATGCAATGTCTCTGAGCTGGGGGAAACTGGGGTTCCTGTATCTGTTCCCTCCTATTCCCTTGCTAGGAAGAGTGTTAAGAAAGTTGATTCTGGAAAAGGTCCCCGCCATTCTCGTGGCTCCAAGGTGGCCAAGAAGAATGTGGTTCGCAGACGTCGTTCGGATGGCAGTGGATCAGTTCGAGCTTCCTCTGCGGCCAGATCTTTTCACTCAGGGTCAGCTGCGTTACCCCAATTTACCAACGCTGGCTTTGACGGCTTGGCTGCTGAAACCTCCATCTTAAAGGAGGAGGGTCTTTCTGATTCAGTTATTAAGACTCTTATCTGTGGTCGAAAGAGGTCTTCCTCTGCTATCTATTATAGAACCTGGCGTTCTTACATCGATTGGTGTGAGGCTAGATCTTTGCCCTGCAGAGTCTTTTCTGTTTCCAGAATTCTGGATGTTCTTCAATCTGGATTGGATGCTGGTCTCCAGCTTAGTACCTTAAAGGGGCAGGTTTCTGCCTTGTCGATTTTCTTTCAGAAGGCTTTTGCGCTTCATCCGTTGGTCAAGACTTTTTTCCAGGGGGTTACGCATCTGCGGCCTCCTAGGAAGGCGTTGCTACCTGTTTGGGATCTGAATTTGGTTCTGTCTGCTCTTCAGGCTCCTCCTTTTGAGCCTTTGTCGGATATTGCTCTTTCCACTTTGACTCAGAAGGTAGTCTTTCTTGTGGCTATCACTTTGGTTCGGCGTGTCTCTGAGTTGGCGGCCTTGTCCATTCAGGTGCCCTACCTTGAGAAACATCAAGATAAGGTGGTATTTCGGTTCAAATCGGATTTTCTTCCTAAGGTTGTTTCTGCATTCCATCTGAATCAGGACATTGTTCTTCCTTCCTTGTGTCCTAAACCCAAGAATGACAAGGAGAAGGTTTTGCACTGTTTGGATGTTGTTCGCTGTGTTCATTTTTATTTGCGTGCTACGTCTTCTTTCCGTAAGACTGATGCCTTTTTCGTTCTACCGTGTGGGCCTAGGAAGGGTTTGGCCCCAGCTAAATCTTCCATTAGTAAATGGATTCGTCAAGCCATTATTGGCGCCTATACGGCTAAAGGGAAAGTTCCTCCCTTCCGTATCACTGCTCATTCTACTCGTGCTATTGGTGCGTCCTGGGCTTTTCAGCACCAGGCTTCTGTTGAACAAGTTTGGTCTATACTTTTACAAAGTTTTACAAGGTTGATGTGCGAGCCTCAGCGGATGCTGTGTTTGGACGCAAGGTTCTGCAAACTGCAGTGGTTTGAGTCATGCTTCATCTTCCTGCTGGATACCCACCCTTTAGGGACACTGCTTTTGGATGTCCCGATCGTTATTACTACAGGAAGCGGGGTGTGTGTGACACACAAAGAATAATACCATTTTGTGAATACTCACCAGTAAAATGGTTATTATTGGTGTGTCACACACACCCCACTTCACCCGCCCTTTTTAGTATCCTGGTTTTCTCTATTTGGTGAAGCTATAAGTTTATTGAGGATTCATTTCTCTGGTACCTTGTCTTACTGCTTTTCAATTACACTGGGGATTAAGTGGGAGGTCCCAGGTATATATAGACTGGGAGGGGCCAGTTTCAAGATCTCTCTCTGCAATGACATCTGGAGATGGTTTACCCGATCGTTATTACTACAGGAAGTGGGGTGTGTGTGACACACCAATAATAACCATTTTACTGGTGAGTATTCACAAAATGGTATTTTTGGGGTCAGTAACAACAGATTTGCAGCAGTTGTCTGATGTATACTTGCAGCAGTTGTCTGATGTATATTTGCAGCAGTTGTCTGATGTATAGTCAGCAAGTTGCTGCTGTGCAAATGCAATTGCAATAAGCCAATCTTTTTTTGCATTTTGCCTACACCATTAGCCTTATGAGGAGTTGTGGAGTTTTCATTATTGGATCACTTGAGGGGGGGGGGTCCGCTGTTTTGGCATCCTAGGGGGCTCTACAAATGTAAAATAGTGTCTGCAGTGTATACCAGTCAAATCTGCCCTCCAGTCCAGTAGTGCTCCTTTCTTCCTAAGGCCATTAGCCCAAGCAGATGTTTCCAACTACATATAGGTTATTGCCACTTTCTGGAGAAACTGCAGAATTTTCTCAAAGTGCCCTTTGTGGAAATTAGAGGTTTGAGACTAAGGAGTCAAGTGCTCTTGTTAACCCTGGTGCTGCATCGGCCCCCAAGAGAGACAATGAAAGAGTATGGCATTTTTCCTAAAGTGGACCAAAATTTGTCCTTGGGTCTTCCCAATTTGGGATGCAGACTGAAACTCCCTGGTTTTCTCATACTCATGTCTGATTCACATGGCTGCGGCTAAGCTGTGGTTAAGCTTATCAGCACTTTGCAGCACCTCGCAGCATCCCCGCTCACTGTGGCCTGTGCGGCCCTGCCAGCAGAGATTCAAGTCTGCCAGTACTGCCAGCACACAGAGTAGGAATGCTGCCATAGACTTGTACATGCACTGTGAGATCACCAGATGGATCAGATTCAGGAGCTTATTGGGGCAATATTAGAGGTTCTGCACCTCCCTACTCCTCGGCCGAGGCGGCAGAAAAAGGATGAACCCAGAAGGTCAGATTTTTTCCATGCTTGCCCATTTCAACAGGCTGGTGGCAAAGAAGTGGGAGAAACCGGATAAGCTTACGTTTCTTCCTAAGGTCTTGGACTCCAAATACCCATTTCCAGATGAGGCAGTCAAGGTTTGGTCTTTGCCACATGAGGTAGACGAACTGGCGTCAGGTATAACTCAGCACACCCTTATCCCTACTTCACATAGTGCGGCCTTGAGAGACCCAGCAGATAGGAGGTTGAACCAGCTGGCCAGAAATGTGGTCTTCATGGGAGGGTTGGCCATGCGCCCAGCTTGCGCCATGTCCATGGCTGCTATGGCAGAGAAGGTCTGGACGAAGCAGCAGAGGAGCTGTTTGCGACATACAGGTTCGCGTTCCTCTGCACTTCGCTTGAACTCCTTCACTATGGAGGTCTTCAGATATATTGTGCTGGCTATGGACAACTTGGTGCATTGGTTCCCACCCTCTACTCATCCTTGTATGATGATATTATAGACTATTTAATGTGACATGGAGGCCAGAAAGACCCATACAGGCAGCAGCCAGGCTCAAAAGATACAGCACACCTTTGGCTTGCCCCCCCCAAAGGGGCCATGGAAAACATTAGTTTAAAATTGGGACCACCCCTTAGGAATCTCAGCCTGGGATGGTATTAAATCCGATTTGACTCAACATTATAGATCAAATAGTGGTACACACTGTAAAGTAAACAAACAAAATTTTACTTCAAATTTAAAAACAAAACATTTTTGCACTTTACTGCGAGTAGAGGCTGAGAGCTCACAAACTTTGGTGAATGCCAACCAACTAAGATAGCGAGCTTTGAACATTTGGCAACGTGAGAGGGGATCTTGCCACATGGTGCTTTGGTATTCTTTATACTGAAATGCTTTTCACAGAGATAAAATCTGCAACAATAATTGTTAACACATTATATGCATATTAAATGCTACTGAAACAGACAATGTATCATTTGTGTTTCATTTAGTGGACACAATGCTATCTATTATACTACAACTAGAAAAAGCATCCTGATGGATCCTGTAAGATTACGCCCCAAGGCTCCTACAGACACTGGCGGGTTATGTGGGATTAATGCTTGCCGCAGGACATTGAAGCAGTTTTTCTAAAAGCCATTTGTAGCACTTGTGTTGTACACTGTGTTACACCCCCTGCAGCTATGTTCTTAGTCTATGGAGTCATTCTGTGCTACCTTCCAGGTTCAGATTTAGTAGGTGTACTACAAAAGCAGCAGCAGATGACTTCTAGTGGAAGAAAGATCTTCAAAGCGTGCCATAGGGGAAACATGCCTGAGGGTGGTTCAGTAGATAACAGACCACCCCGATAAACCTACCACATCCATTAATCAGCACTAGTCATATCCCCTGCTGCAGATCTCTGTACATGCAAAGGTCTCCAGTGTGTATGGAAGTTAAGAGACAGTGTGATGTCTTCCATACTGATTGTTACTTGTGAATCTGATTCCCATAAAGATGCCAGTCTTACCGGCCAAACTCCCTTTCCCCATCTGCATGCATGATACTGAATCATTGTCATTAGTTTCATCTGCTTCTGTATCCACTCAAAGCTGAAACGCTGCTTCACTGTTTTTTTTTGTGGTAGCAGCTATCTTGAAGCAGCTCTGAGGCTCCCTTCCAACAGCTTCCCAGCCATGCTGCTGCCTGTAAAAAAGGATCTGATCTAAAGATCTTATAGGGTCACGCTCATAATAATACACCATTAATTGGTATGTGCAAATGGAGGCATCTGAGGTTTTGATCTTATTGATCAAATATCTTAATCCCGCACAATAATCGATTAAAATTTAACCTTAAAAATGTCTCACCATCAGAGCTTCTCTTCCCACGGCCGGGGAACAAAGCGACAGGCAGGACCCGTATCTGTAGGTGTATCTGTCTTTTGTATCTTGCTTCCCCTTGGGATATATAATAAATGAACTCTAGTGAACATTTTTAGATCTCTGTGTGCATATTTTAAGCTTTAACACTGTTGCGCTATGTGATGTTTTTCTGCTTTTTACATTATGAGCTGCATGCTGCTACATTTTTGAGTGATTTTAAACAAACCACTGGCTGGAAATTAATGAGAGAGTATATCCAGGAACCACAAATCATATAAGATGTGTATATAAGTGGAGCTAAATTCACCCACCCGTGGAGTCTCTGGAAAGGTGGTGACGAGGGCTGAGGTGGAGGAGGATTGAAAAGCATTGCTTCATCTGCTATGTGGTACATTTATTCTTGAGAATGGTGGTCGGGGAAACACGTGTGGATAACAAGTCCAACCCCTCCTTACCCCCATAGACTCTATATCTCATCATTCATTTACTAATGTTGTTGTAAAGTATTGTGTTTAATATGTTGATCGACATTTTTAAAGTTGAATTTTAATTGATTATTGCGCAGGATTAAGATTTTTGATCGATAAAATCAAAACCTTAGATTTTTACATGCTGCTGCCTGGATTTAACAGACATAACCCACAAGGCACAGTGGCAGTAAACCCAGCAGCACTTCCTCTTTGCAGGCTACCTGCAGGTCCATAGAACGCCATTTTGGTGGTAAAATCAACCATGGCAGAAGTTACAAAAAGGTAAAATAATTTTTATGTGCAGCAATCTGAATTGTCCTAGGGAGGGATTCTTATGAGCACTGTTTCTTGTTTCTTGTAAGGGTGTTGGTCCGGCTTAATGCAAATCTGTGACAGACATTAACTAGTATGCACAATACTGAAAGTTAAAAAATATAGATCAGGCTTTTCGAGTTGGGGCTGATTATGTGGATTTCACTGCTCAGTATGGTAAGGAATGAAAGGTCCCCAAAAAAATAAAAGAATCAGAACTTGACTTAGAAAGGTGCTGGATTGGGCACAGGCCCATTGTTCTGCACAGTAATGTATGTGTTAGGCGACAGCACTCCATGGTCCTCTGCATTTCAATGTTGGTGTCAGGGGACAGGATCCGCTGGTGCTCTGCATATTAATATATGTGTCAGGGTACAGGATCCGCTGGTGCTCTGCCTATTAATGTATGTGTCAGGGTACAGGATCCGCTGGTGGTCTGCCTATTAATGGATGTGTCAGGGGACAGGATCCGCTGGTGCTCTGCATATTAATATATGTGTCAGGGTACAGGATCCGCTGGTGCTCTGCCTATTAATGTATGTGTCAGGGTACAGGATCCGCTGGTGCTCTGCATATTAATATATATGTCAGGGGACAGGACCCGCTGGTGCTCTGCATATTAATATATATGTCAGGGGACAGGACCCGCTGGTGCTCTGCATATTAATATATATGTCAGGGGACAGGACCCGCTGGTGCTCTGCATATTAATATATATGTCAGGGTACAGGATCCGCTGGTGCTCTGCATATTAATATATATGTCAGGGGACAGGACCCGCTGGTGCTCTGCATATTAATATATATGTCAGGGGACAGGACCCGCTGGTGCTCTGCATATTAATATATATGTCAGGGGACAGGACCCGCTGGTGCTCTGCATATTAATATATATGTCAGGGGACAGGACCCGCTGGTGCTCTGCATATTTACATTTAGCTTTACTGGATAAATGGTCAAAACTGTGGAAACTAGAGCTTAATGTCTCTAAATGTAAAATCATGCACTTGGGTAGAAGGAATCCCTGCTCTGAGCACCGTATGGGCAGTACTGTGTTAGCCAGGACCTCGGAGGAGAGAGATTTAGGGGTACTGATTACTGATAGCTGCAAGATGAGTGGACAGTGTAGCCAGGCAGTGGGAAAAGCAAGCAGGATGCTCGGCTGCATAGCTCGAGGCATCACCAGTAGGAAGAGGGAGGTTGTGATGCCGCTGTATAGAGCACTGGTGAGGCCACAGCTAGAATACTGTGTGAAGTTCTGGAGACCTTACCTGCAAAAAGACATTATTCAAATAGAACATGTCCAAAGGCGGGCAACAAAAATGGTGGAAGGACTTAAACGTAAAACTTATCAGGAGAGACTTAAAGAACTTAATTTGTACAGTCTGGAGGAAAGAAGGGAGAGGGGGACATGATTGAGACCTTTAAATATGTGAAAAGATTGAATAAGGTTCAGGAGGGAAGTGTTTTTAAGAAGAAGCTTAATGATAGAACAAGGGGGCACAACCTGAAGCTAGTCGGGGGGAAGATCAGGAGCAATGTTAGAAAATATTATTTTACAGAAAGAGTAGTAGATGCTTGGAACAAACTTCCAGCAGAGGTAGTTGAAAAATCAACAGTCACTGAATGTAAACATGCCTGGGATAAGCACACATCTATCCTAAGATAAAGAGTACATACAGTATACACATAAGGGCAGACTAGATGGACCGTATGGTCTCCTTCTGCCGTCAACCTTCTATGTTTCTATGTTTCTATTATTAATATATATGTCAGGGGACAGGATCCGCTGGTGCTCTGCATATTATTATTAATATATATGTCAGGGGACAGGATCCGCTGGTGCTCAGCATATTAATGTAAGTGTCAGGGGACAGGATCCGCTGGTGCCCTGCCTATTAATGTATGGGTTAGGGGACAGGATCCGCTGGTGCTCTGCATATGAATATATATGTCAGGGGACAGGACCCGCTGGTGCTCTGCATATTATTATTAATATATATGTCAGGGGACAGGATCCGCTGGTGCTCAGCATATTAATGTAAGTGTCAGGGGACAGGATCCGCTGGTGCCCTGCCTATTAACCCTTTTGTTGCCAAGCCCGTAACACCTACGTGCTGGCTTGGCTGGGCCTTAAGTGCCAAGCCCGTAGGTGTTACGTGCTTGACTTTCCTCGCTTGTAGTTTAAAAAGTAAAAATAAAAAATACTCACCTGACCCCTTGTTGGATCCGGCCGGGTCTCCTCTTTAATTTGGTGCCATCCGATCCCCCGTGGGGGGTCGGATGGCTCCAGGAGAGCCCCCGGAATAGGCCGCCCCCCCCCCGCTTCTGCAGCAGCAGCTTCTAACTGTAAAAAAATAAAAAAATAAAAATGACATTCACTTACCTGTGTGTGCGCTGGCTCCCGCTGTCCCTCCTCTTCACCTGGGGGGCCTCCGATCCCCCCCCAGGACTTACCGATCTTCAGGAGAGAGCCTGGGAGGCTCTCTCCTCTCTTCTTCTCGATGGCGGCCGCCATCATGCCTCTAAGCCCCGCCCCCTTGGGGGCGGGGCTTATGAAGTCATCCCGGCCCCGAACGGGCTTCAGCTTTCTCAGCTTCTCAGATGCCGGTGATCGGCGCTGGGGAAGGAGGTGACAGGAGATCCTCTGATCTCCTGCCTTCTCCTTCTCTGGATGCCGATCACCGGCATCTGTCAGCTGAGCGGCGAGGGACAAGAGCTTGCAATCGAAGGTAAGTACAGTAAAAAAAAATTATTTTTTTTCTAATAAAATACTTTTTATTATTGTGTCGTGGTTTTTTTTTTAACAGTTAACCCTTTGTGAGCTGGTAAGGGGTCCATGAGACCCCTTATACCAGTTCACAAGGCTGGGGGAGTGGCAAGTCACCTGCCCTAGCGGGTGGCTTGCCATTAACCCCTGGCACCCCCATTACCTGCCTCCCCAAAGGCCAGGGGGGGGCAGAAGAGCCCGGGCCCACATAGGCTATGTGGGCTCGTAGGCTGCAGGGTGGGGGGGCCACCAAAGCTGGCCCCCCCACTCTGTGCCTACAAGCCCCCATAGCTGGTCCCGGGCTGGTTACTTTGGGTAAGGGGGACCCCACGTCATTTTTTTTTTTGGATTTTGAAGGGTTTTTAACCCTTCAAAATCCAAAAAAAAATGGGGTCCCCCTCCCCGGGAAGGGGGACCCTATGTCATTTTTTTTTTTAATTAACCATTTGTCATCCAGCAGCTATAAAAGGCTTCTGGGCAGGAAAGGGTGTCTACCTATACATATGTGGTATCGCTGTAACCGGGAGAAATTGGGGTTTCTCACGCAATAAGATTTTATTGACAAACTTACATTTTTTATTACAAAAAAACTCTACAAATTGTAAAAAAATATTTTTTTTTTATTTTTTTTCACACATTTCACCCAAAAAAATTGAGAATACACCTAAAAAATACAAACAAGACATTTCATGTTAAAGCCCAGACTCTGCTGAAAAAAACAATATATAATTTTCCTGGGAAATCCCTGGAAATCCTTTCAAAAATGACAGTTGAATACGTGTAGCGCAAAATAGTGAAACATCGTCTGGCAACAGGGAGTGGCAAATGCTGCAGGTAGGCTGGCAGCGAAAGGGTTAATGTATGGGTCAGGGGACAGGATCCGCTGGTGCTCTGCATATTAATGTATGTGTCAGGGGACAGGATCCGCTGGTGCCCTGCCTATTAATGTATGTGTCAGGGTGCAGGATCCGCTGGTGCTCTGCATATTAATGAAAGTGTCAGGGGACAGGATCCGCTGGTGCCCTGCCTATTAATGTATGGGTCAGGGGACAGGATCCGAAAATTTTCTCTCTGCTCGCTGAGTGTTTATTTAGCTTAGAAACTGCCCTGATAGTATAGGTAGGTAACACACAATCAATCTGGAAATATATACTATACATTCTAAACTAACTGATCAGCTTCACGAGAGCTTGCTAATATGACCAGTTATTTGATATACCGGTACATGTTATATTCCCTAAACTTTTATTTAAAAGTTGTATGTGTGTCAAAATGATGAAAATGTCGCTGTCTTGCTTGTCAGATCACCTGTCCTAAAATGAATCTACAGCACAATACATAAAAGGCTGCCGAATGACATCTAATTGTATAATGATTGGGTCATTAGAGGTATTCACATGCACAGAAAAAGGGAGAGCATTTTTAATAGGTTTTATTTGGACTTCTATTGTGCTACAGCCTTTTAATATATTATGTTATATTTATAGAATCTATATTTATAGTATAAATGTTAGCTTAAAGTGGAACCAAAACATCCCTTGCAGCTATGTGCCAGAGTGGGTCCTGGTTTACAAGAACAGTAAATAAACCTAACCTTTAGTTTGTAAGCTCGCCAGGGCAGGACCCTCCTTTCTAATGTACTCCTGCTTCTATGTGTTTAGATACGCTTCTGTTACATCTGATTCATAATACCATATATTTTATTTGTATTTTTGTCATTGTTGTAGGTGTGTTTTACCCCCCTGTAATTTCTACCTTGTACAGCACCACGGACTATGATGGCGCTTTATGAATAATAATATGAATAATAATAACCTTACCTCCACATGCCATCAGTGCCTCAGTGCATCAAACCTACGTAAGAGAGATGCTCACTTTTTCCCAGCAGAGCTGCGCCCCTTGGGGGACAGGTATAGGTAAACCCATGTGCAGAATCCACAGCTTATCAATGGGGAGAAATGCTTCACAAGTGCCCAGCTACTGTATTTCCTGCCTGCACTCACATGTCCAGGGTCCTCAGCATGGCATAAAACAGTAATTCTCTGCCGTGCACCAGCTTCTGACATCTTCCTCCTCACCGCAGGGAGGGGCCTTTTTTACCAATTAGTGTGCTCAAGTAAGCTCACTCCACCGGTATAAGAGGCCCCTCCCTACAGCAGGAGTGAGAGGCAAAGCCAGAGTGAGTGGCGATAGCTGGGTGCGGGGCAGAGGGCATCTGCCCACTCTCGACTTCTGCTGCTTGTTTCCAGCCTGGACGGCGCAGGACAGCAGTGATCGGTGATGGAGGACAATCAGGTAAGAGGTAAGTAGTAAAAAATACTAATTAGTAAAGGACTTTTTTTCTATGTGTTTTTTTTTTTTTTACACTTATCCCTTTGTGAACTGGTAAGGGGTCCTTGAGACTCCTTTACCAGTTTACAAGGCACAAGGGGTCGGCAAGTGTTCTGCCAGCAAGCAGATAACTTACCAAAGCCCCACACTCTAGTACCTGCATCCCCAAAGCCAGGGGGGTTACAGAGGAGCCCAGTGCCCATGTGGGCTGGTAGCCTTCAGTGCTGGGGGCCAACCGCTCGGCCTCTGTGCCCTGGTCTACCAGCCCACATAGCTGATGCCGGGGCTGGTTTTGCCCATCATTATTTTTTTACTGCATGTAGTTGTAGTATTTTATTTGAAATTCTCATAAATCGCTCTTTTCAGTAAAAGAATTGTATGCCAACAGAGGATGACAAAACCCTGGCACTGAAATGATTAAGGTTGTTGGTCCGGCTTCATTTTGTATCGTTTGTCCACTTAAGCCTTGGCTGTTACTAGAACAGAAATTGAGTGGAAATGTTCCTAATGACATCACAGAGAGCAAAAAAAAAAAACCTGACAGAGGCCCTCTCCCAAACTAAAAAAATCAATTTAGAAAGCCTTAAAATTTAGAAACCCTTAAAATTCCCCCCAAAATGCCCCCCCCCCCCCCCCCCCCCCAGGAAGGGTGGAACCTATGTAATTTTTTTAATAAAAAAAAAAAAATAAATTACAAAAAAAAAATCTTTGAGACAGAATCGGGATATACCGTATCGTCATAACTGTATCGTGATACATATCGTATCGCCAGATTCTTGCCAATTCACACCCCTAGTCTGTGGTTACTACTTTGTACAGAGGTATCGATGAAGATTATGTAAATAATAATAACAATAATAATAATTCATGAAAAATCAGGACACTTTCTTACTGAAACAAAGTAATTGTTTATTACTGAACTCCTTTTAGACATGTTTAGGTCAAACCTGCAGGACTTATCAATTCATTTATTACTGTCTATTGCCAGCCTTTGTTTTACCCCATTTTGGATTATATTGAAGTAAAGTGAGTAGGAAAGTTTGGGATCTTTTATCGCTTCCCAAGGAAGTTCTACCTGCCTAGAACTGGCTGTAAAACCTTAATTAGGTTTCCTCCTTTGTCTAATAAATTAGCGGTGTGGTATTGATTAACTTAGCCCTCTGGCTTACAAGATGAGCATACTGTCATTCAGCCAGAACAAGCTCCCGTTTGTCAAGCTAAACTGAAAGCACATAGATCACCCCATTATGTAGCCATGTTGTCAACAGGCAGCTGGAAGGCATGCGGCTGTAATCTGTAGTAATGTCATAAATCTTGGATGCCAATCCAACATCAGTACAAGTGTGACTGACATAATTAGGGTATGAAGCTATTAAGGTTTTTAATGGTGCAGAGTTACAACTTGCACTTTTCTAGCAATTAGTAGCAGTGAAATGCTTTAGCTTCCCAAGGTCACCACCATCAATTTGAGGCAAGTGTCCAAGTTTGCAGGGGCAGGCCACTAAAGCAGCCAAGATCATGTACATCACATGATCAAACATTCACATCTGCAATGTCCACATATATTATTTCGGAACTGTTTTATAAAATGCCCCCTAAGCGAGCAACATTTTTTCGATTTATAATTGATAATGACTCGTTTTTTGTTTTCTCTTACATATGAGGGGAACACATGATTTCGGGTATATAATGCTGGATTCCTAACAGTGCTGAAAAGGACATTGCCCTGCATCAGGGGTTCCCAACCTTTTTTCATCAAGCACCCCTCTCCATTTTTGAATGATCTCAAGTACCATCTGGTGATGTGTCATTACTTTTTGGAGCAGTTTTGTACTTATAAAGCAAATCAGGCTTGGGTAAAGAATAAATGGCAGCAGCTCAGCCGTGCTGTGTACCACCTGACAGATACCACTGGTTAGGACCCCCTGCTCTAGAGCAATTCATTTTTTCTCCTCCTTTAAATTTACACAAAACATGAACAAAATTCCTTTTCCACTGCTGTCCAATTAAAAGCATAAACACTTAGAACCAAATATTTTTTCTGCTCTGTTTAGGCGCATATGAGGGAGCTCCTCCATACATAGTTAGCCATCTTTTCTACCTATTCATGGAAGGATGGAAGATGAAAAATAATATTATTAAACAGTCACAACAGGGACATCCTAAGTAAGGAAACATTTTCAAAAACAGGGAATTTAATTTAGTGCCTTAGTTATATCATAGAGTGAGCTGCTTCACCAATCCCTCATCCCTGCACTGAGGGATGCCCCCACTGCCTGTACTGAGGGATGCCCCCACTGCCTGTACTGAGGGATGCCCCCACTGCCTGCACTGAGGGATGCCCCCACTGCCTGCACTGAGGGATGCCCCCACTGCCTGCACTGAGGGATGCCCCCACTGCCTGCACTGAGGGATGCCCCCACTACCTGCACTGAGGGATGCCCCCACTGCCTGCACTGAGGGATGCCCCCACTGCCTGCACTGAGGGATGCCCCCACTGCCTGCACTGAGGGATGCCCCCACTGCCTGCACTGAGGGATGCCCCCACTGCCTGCACTGAGGGATGCCCCCACTGCCTGCTCTGAGGGATGCCCCCACTGCCTGCTCTGAGGGATGCCCCCACTGCCTGCACTGAGGGATGCCCCCACTGCCTGCACTGAGGGATGCCCCCACTGCCTGCTCTGAGGGATGCCCCCACTGCCTGCTCTGAGGGTTGCCCCCACTGCCTGCACTGAGGGATGCCCCACTGCCTGAACTGAGGGATGCCCCCACTGCCTACACTGAGGGATGCCCCACTGGCTGAACTGAGGGATGCCCCCACTGCCTGCACTGAGGGATGCCCCCACTGCCCGCACTGAGGGATGCACCCACTGCCCGTACTGAGGGATGCCCCCACTGCCCGTACTGAGGGATGCCCCTACTGCCTGCACTGAGGGATGCCCCTACTGCCTGCACTGAGGGATGCTACTTAATGGTTGTAATGAGGGATGCCACTCACTGACTGTAATGGGGGGATTTTATCACACCATTTGGTTCAGAATATTTTCTTTATTTTATCCTCTAAACCCTGGGTGCGTGCTGTGGAACAAAAAATAAGGTTTATATATAATGTGACATTAGGATACTATACTGGGCCAGTAACAGTACAGCAGGGCTGGTGTGCCCCAAAATGTCCCGGGCCGCTTTTTAGCCCCAGTCCGCCCCTGACCGCACTCATGTCAATTTGATCATTCCGGAGTCTGCCCATCTGGGCACTGACAGCAGTGGTGGGGCAATTACTTTTTGATCAGGGGGTACTGTTTGATGGAGCTGTGTGATGATTACAATGTTGTTTTTCAGTGATTGGAGCAGTCGTGCTGGATGTTGAAGTGTACAGGTGATCCACTGTATTGTGTTTTGAATATAAGTGGTGACAGAGGTTGTGTGTTAGTGACATGCACTATGTTTTTCATTAGTGCTTGGGGAAACACAGTGTAAAATTAGAATTGTTATGTTCTACAATCTGTGCATTTCAGAAATGGTTGCAAACTTTGTGGGCACAAAAGTTTGAACAAGGTCTACAGGTGGATTGGCATCATGCATATCAAAAGACATTTCAGAAGACATGAAATGCAGCTTGTGATTGAATTAGAAGGTGACATCATAACAATTTCATTGATTCATTCCTCACATAGCTGCAGTCTGGGAAGGTGTGAATGCTCATTTACCTTGCGTCTCCACACTCCTCACAATCACATAAGGCCTCATTAGAAGTAGCTCATGTAAAATCCTTTAATGTGTACCTGTATTTTGTTGACTCATCTTCATGCCTCCTCTTTTTTCTCTGTACAGCCCCCTATTAGCAGATTTGGTTTTTAGCACCATCTCTATGCTTCATCCCACATCTTCTTCTCAGTTTGTGACACTGCCATAGCGCAGGATGCCAGAGGTCTACGTGTCTTGCTTTACTCTAGTCTGTCATTAACTCCGTATATTCAATCAGTTTCCTGCTCATGCCACCTACACCTCAGAATTATCTCCAGAATCTGCCCTTTTCTTACTGTGGAAAAAACAATAAATACATTTCCCTGATCCATTCTCATCTTGATTATTGTAACTCATTACTAATCGGTCTCCCCCTCACTAAACTCGCCCCTCTCCAATTCATCCTGAATGCAACAGCCCTGCTCACCTATTGGTCTAACCACTACTCTGATGCCGACACCCTGTGTCAGTCAATGCACTGGTTACCCATACAGTATAGAATACAGTTTAAAGTGGAACAAAACCCAACATGGCTGGCCCTGGAATGTAAAAGATTCAATGTCTGGTTGCTGGCCTTCCTCTGGGGCATCCCAATGGGTTCCCAGGTCCCAGTAAAACTCAGCAGCTCCCTCTGCATTGTAAACAATGGGAAGCGAGAGCGGCCACATCATCAGCATCTCTGGGCTAAGGAGAATCCTATGCCCAGCCATTCATATAGGCTGAGGGTGGGAGCGTGCTCCCATTTGCCGAGCATCAATATGCATAGCAGATGGCTCTGATTGGACAAGAGTCGGCGCATGTGCCGTAGAACTGGGATTGGTGAGTTTTTACTGGGCCATCTGGGGGGGTTTACAAATCTGGGGGGTTTTACAAATCTGGATGCCCCGGGGCAAGGAACCAGATCTCAGTCGATATCCTAGCTTTTGTTCCACTTTAAACTACTCATTCTCACCCGCAAAGCTCTCCATGATGCTGCACCCCCCCCCCCATATCTCTTCTGTCATTTATGTTTACTGCTCTGCAAATGATTTACGACTAACAACCACTATATAACCACTATAATCCGAACCTCTTGCTTTCATTGACAAGACTTCTCCCGAACTGCTCCAAAAATTAGATTAACTCACAACATCAATAGTTTTAGACGCTCCCTAAAAACATGTCTTTTTAGAGTAACCTACCACATCCTCTAATCTAACTCTCCTTATTTTACCCACCTTCAACATTTTTCTGAACCTAACCCATCATCAAACACTATCCACCACACCCACACCACACCCAAAAAGCAATAAATCAGATGGTGACTGGTCCATACAGCTTGTATATAGTCTTCTTTTTGCTAGGAAGACTGGACCATGGTACAAAGCGCTTATTACTGCTACTTTTGTGTTACCCGCATTCTCCTGTTAGATTGCAAGTTTGGAAGCAGGGCCCTTATTCCTTTTGTTTCATTTGCTTATCCCTTCATTGCTATGAAAAGTAATACTCTATACATGAACCCTCTGATTGCAAATCAGAGTGGAATATGATCATGCTATGTAAAAAAAAAAAGATTATTATAATAAAAATTCTCAACTTGTAACTGGAACATCTTTTAGAAGTTTATTTATGACTGGATAGGATAGCAGATTAATATGGAATCATGATTTTTTTTTATTAAACATGCACATAATAAAGTGGCACAGTTAAGTAAAACAAAACAAAATATAATTTGATCTTTAAACAGGAACAACACCGGGGAATTTCACCCTCTTGGGTGTTGTTCTTCTCAGACGGGGCATCCCCATTTGGGATGCCCCCCCCCTGTGTGTGTATCCCCATGGTTAGCTCAGGAAACTCACCTTCTTGGCATTCCCTCGGCCAACACAGAGAGTGCTGATTGGCTGAATGGCCAACTAAGCCAATTAGCATTTGGCTCTGCTAGTGGCTAAGCAGCCGAATGTAGCATAGTGGTGCCAAGTGCGCCACCAGCTGCATCCCCTCTCAGTTTCTAGCTGTGGGCTTGCCTGTGCCACCCATTCAGAAAGGCATGTCGCAGATACGCACACAGCTAGAAGTGAGCGGGGATGCCACCACAGTGCAGAGACGCGTCAAGGGCTCCAGGAGCAGGTGAGTGAAAGGGGCGATTCCGTTGGTTTCAAAGCATGGGACTCGGACGGCCCTAGGGAAATTAGACACCAGGGCATCTGAAGTTCCTCGTTAAGGTAGAACAGTCTTTACAGGATCTATGTAATGCTATTATATCTGGATCCATAAGAGTTATTAAAGGGGAAAACTTTAAATTAGGCAATGCTTTGAATCAGACAAACCTATGACTAAAATTAAAGTGATAACAGAGGAGCAGCTTCCAAAGTGAACAATACAATGATAATAAAAACAAGGAGCCAAGATAGGAGACACACAGCACAAGAAACAGCTAGCTAATCCTTCTGGGTAGTTCATATGAGTTTGTCTCCTCTAAATGTTTGGAGAACTATTGTTCAGAAATGCTATGACCAGTAGCAGCTCTCTTATGACTGCATCACTGAAGGCCTGCTCATCTGTTACATGAAAGCTGAGCCTTTTCCCCTTAACCAACTGTCCCCAGTGTGTGAAATCGAAACTCTGTTCATAAGTTCACCGTTATTTTTCTGCATGGCTAACTTATCACTGAAACAAACTAAAACATAATGAAGATCCTTTACTCAGAGGGAATATTTCAGACAAGTTCTAATAGGTTGACTGATTGGGTCAGAACTGGGATCACTAAATACATCACTAAATGATGCTGATGCTGATGGGCTGCAGAGCACCGGTCTTTCCAGATACACAAGAAAAATAGTCCATTGTAGGTTCCCACAGACACCAGATGATTGTTACAAGATGTGTCTAAAAATGCCCCTCTAGAATTATAAAGGAAAAGTGAACTGACCAGTTGGAGAGCTAAGCTTTTGTTTTCTCTGGCTCCAGCATTGTCTGCAGGTCATCTGCATGAGGTCGTACCTTACGTAATTACCTGGGCCAGTCAAGCATTATCCTGTATGTGTTCAGTCTAGCAGAGAGGCGGCCTCAGATCATCTCAGTATACAGTACTTTCATGTCTGACTGGTTTTAGTTTTTCATGAGAGTTGAGGACGTAGCTTTGCCACTTTACTTTTAATCCAGCAAGGAAGCAATCAGCCTTTAGGCTAGTTTCACTGCTCTTCTTATACATTTTCTTAGGAACATTGCACCAGTCTACACTCAGCAGTAATGGAAATTTAACAATGCCCCAAATGATCACAGCTTGGGGTGTTGTAAGATAATCTTGTGGCAATAAAAATATGGTTGCATCAACATCATCCAGTGGCACGTCAACTGATCATCTTGTGTAGCATCACCAGAACTTGGCAGCAGAGACCAAACTGGACTTGGTGTCCATAATTGTTTGCTCCAGACAAATGCTATTTTCATCAAATCTATGTCTCAAGGACCCATAGAGCCTGATGTACTAACTGCACCGCCCACATTTGGCTGACATTCTCGGGTATTTCCTGCATTTACCAAACAAAGGTCTGGTCTTCGTTCAGCATAGCTGGACGAAGACCAGACGTCCTAAGCAGTAGGCCAGATTTTTCGTGTGCACACCATTGGTATCAATGGTAGTTCTTTTAAGATTGTCAGTTAGTTGAAATTTGCATCAATACCTGATATTTTGAACCTGAATATATTTACTAGTATTTTTTTTAAATGAATAAGACTCAAGTTACTTTTCACACTCCTGAGACACCACACATATATTCTGAGACCCATCCCATGCTAACATAAGCTGTAAAAGTGTTTTCAGCAAGACTTTAATTTTCAAAGTCAAATATGATACAGCAGTTCATCAGCAATTTTATACCACTTCCAGCAAGCCAAAGTGCAGCGAAAGCCAGCAATATTCACTGCTACAGTTATAGCTCTGTTTGCTAGAAGTGTGCTTATGGAAACAGATCAGAAATTCTTGTGCAAACATGCTCAACAGAAAAAGCATGATGCTTTCATTATACAATAAAGATTCATTATAAGGCCCCATGGATGGCTTTGGCCATTTAAAGTGGGCCAAAACCCAGGATTTTCACTCTCTCTGTTTTAGGTCTGTCCCCCTGGGGCACCCCGGGTTGGGATGACTTTCTGTGTGAAACCCCACCATTTGCCCAGTAAAACCTTGTTCCACCGCATGCACGGCTTCGTAGAACACGCATAGACTCCAGGGCCGGTTTAAGTGTAAGGCAACTTTAGATTAGATATAATTCAAACCCTCCCAGTGTCCTTCATACCCCCTACTCACTTCCCAGGGTAACCCTGTACAGAAGCTGGCTCCGGACCCCTGTTGGGAGATTACCTGGTTGCAGGAGGCCTTGAATCCGCTGACTATGGGTTTGGGGGGGTACTGAAGTTTATGATGAATGAAGAATCCAGTCCAGTCTGATCCCCCATTCCTTATAAGTGTATGCATACATGTATTGTGCTTTACCTGCCACATATAGCAGTGCAAAAAAAGACCAGATACTTCTGTCTCTTGACAATGCAAACAGCCCACCCCATTATCTCCTCATACCAGTTCTGGGTGCCTCTTTTGTTCGATGACATGTGCCTTCTTCTCCATGCCAGGTGCACCGAAGACTGGGTCCTTTCCCCCATAAACATCTGGATATGTCTATTGGGTGAGATGTAAAAGTTTTTCAAAGAGGCAGAAGCATTTTAACACAAATTAGCAATTGTATGGTATTTACAAGTCCAAGGCAATGAGCCGACCACATTTTAGTGGCTTACACTCAGGGAAAGGGCCCCTCAAGGAAAAATAATTTTCTCTTCTGCTCTCTGGCTGTACATTTTACTTACCCCCTGACTCTAACACTAACCATTCACCAATTTTTGAATGGTCAGGCCCTCAGCCAATTTCCCCCAACACACTATTAAAAACAACTAAGAATAGGGGCCTATCTACAGGATTTGCAGAAATAACAACTACTTTGGGGCCCATGAGGTCAGGGGGTCATCATCATTTTTGCCCCTCCATTTTACTTATCCAATGTGTGCTCATGTGTCATTATGGACAGAAAAGAAGCACCATTTGTATTAGCTGTTTCAGTGTTTAGTAGTCTATTTGTATAAATCAGGCATCGCTAACCAATAGTTCGGAAGCTACATGTGGCTCATGACCAGGGCTGCCATCTGGAGTTATCGGGCCCCATAGAACCACAATGTCTGGGCCCTCCCTTGTAACCTATATGTGATGGCTAGGCCTCCTAGTCTGAACTGGCCTCTTCGCCCTCAGGGCTACCAGGCTCACTTTAGTATTCAGAATATAGAGGAAACTGACATTCAAACTTGGCCGATCCATCACATATTATAGGTTATATAGTGGTTTCAGATAGGCTTTGCAAACTAGCCTGCTTTCCTTGGGGCCCAGTTCAAACTAAGGACCTAGTGTCATCACATATAGCTAAAGGGGAGGCAGACACCCTTAATCATTATCAGCACCAGCAGCGATAGTGTGGCAGCTAGCAGGGCTGCCATCAGGGCCACAGGGATAGTGCCCCCCCCCCCCCCCCCCCCCATTGCGTCCCCTGCCTCATACTGGATTCTTATCTGTCCTGCCCTGATGGCAGCCCTGCTGTGTGACTTGCTGGCTCTCCACTACATTAGAACATTGGCCTAGCCAGTATGCTTCTCCATTTTCTAGATATTACATCTAACCTCTTGGGTGATGGTTTATTCACTTGTGTAGGGCAAGTGGCCAGCAGTCGCTTTACATAGAAACATAGAAGGTTGACGGCAGAAGGAGACCATACGGTCCATCTAGTCTGCTCTTATGTGTATACTGTATGTTCTCTTTATCTTAGGATAGATGTGTGCTTATCCCAGGCATGTTTAAATTCAGTGACTGTTGATTTTTCAACTACCTCTGCTGGAAGTTTGTTCCAAGCATCTACTACTCTTTCTGTAAAATAATATTTTCTAACATTGCTCCTGATCTTCCCCCCGACTAGCTTCAGGTTGTGCCCCCTTGTTCTATCATTAAGTTTCTTCTTAAAAACACTTCCCTCCTGAACCTTATTCAATCCTTTCACATATTTAAATGTCTCAATCATGTCCTCTCTCTCCCTTCTTTCCTCCAGACTGTGCAAATTAAGTTCTTTAAGTCTCTCCTGATAAGTCTCTCCTGGTTTCTGCTGTTTCCTTGCCACAATCGCAGGCCACGGTCGCATCCCTGCCACTGAGGCACATTCCCGTGGTCAGCCATTCAAAGGGGCTGGGCACAAGAGCGCACGCACTCTGCAGGTATTCTGGGCAGGTGACTATCCCCACTCCCTATGCCATTACTATGTCCTAACCCAGTGGTTCTCAACCTTTTTGTGCCAAGTACCGCCTAACGACAAGAAGTTCCAAACAAGGACCCCAAAGGGGGTGATTCATTATAAATAATACCAAAATTAGTAGGCCACAGGCCTTGTGGCACTTTTAAAGCAAGCAGTGATTAGGTTTTGCTAATAAAATAATATACCAGACCAGTCAGGCACCCCCTGAAGGTTTGCCTTGGAACACTGCCCTGTACCCCCAGGGGTACACATACCGCAGGTTGAGAAACAATGTTCTAACCAACACTTTATGCCATGCATTAGTGTGCGCGGCATAAAGCTCTGACTGGATGAGAGCCCGCACATGCGCCTCAGGAGCGGCAGGAGGGTGAGTTGAGTAGGTGATCTGGGGGTTTCACACAGCAGAACATCCCAAATTGTGATGCCCCAGATAAAAGGACCTATCAGCAGGACAGTGAAAATCCTGGTGATAGGGGCAGATGGATCCACATGTACCAAATTCATTTTTGGGGGCCAGTGGAATCTACAGTCTCTTAGCACTGCATTGCTACTGGAACCATTTTTATTTGTATCCTGTCCTATAAGGGATATATGCCTACTACAAAATATTTGAGCCAAATGTGGCTCCCAACCACCCCTTGTGCTGAATATGGCTCCCATGGTAAGAAAGGTAGGGGGTCAATAGTATAAATTATAGTTAAAAATGTACATCCTAGAAGCTGAATATGACAGAAAAAAAGGTTAATGAATGAGCAATGTCGGGGCTCAGGGTCGGACTGGAGCACCTAGGGCCTACTAGAGGAAATTTTCCTTGGTGCCCAACCTTCAGCTAAAACACAATTATATTGTAATAAAATATAATGTGATGTTTATTGACCAAACAGGCAATAACACACTTTTAGGCTTGGATCTCTTATACTGTCTTGATAGTGGCCCTAGGTTAGTGCCTGGGGCCCACCGGAGGATCCTCTGATGGGTCACTAGGGCACAGTCACATTTAGGTCCCTGGCTAAGGACACCTTAAAGTGTCTCCTTATTACAACCTTTTAATAATAAACATGAATGAAGATGAAGATGTTTGAAACAATTCTGACGCTAAAACTATCTAGGCAGGATACACCCTAATCCTAGAATTTCAATATCTAATACTGCCATATGTGGTGCCCATGTATTTAATATAATTAGATTAAAAACTCTGAGCAGTTTTGCAATGTAAAGCCCTGAAACCCAAACACTGGAAGTGTGAATTAACACAGTTATCCAAGGTCCATCCATTCGGGCCCTGCATTACAATGTTGCTCGAGGGCAGTAAAAAAAAAGTGTCTGAGGGGCATCTCAGGGTGAATTATCACTCGTTGCTTTGGGCACAGGTTTTGTCTCTGGCAATCCACATGACACTACATGAGACCTGTAATTCCCAGACTAATGAGGGATGAAAAGCAATCACCTCATTTGCAACACTCACTGAATGTGTTACAAACAAGATGGTGGCTAACAAGTGGTTAAACTGCTCAGTAGCCTGAGATTAGGTTACCCAAGCCCATAAGACATTAATCAGGAGAGTCATTTTATGTCTAGTCACTGCTTATCAGTAGTGATTAGCGCAATATCAGATGAAGCGGCCCCGTCTGACTGCTAATAATAATGCCGTCACTGCTCTCGGATGAGGAGATTATCACATGATAACCTTGTATCTCCAGATGGAGGAAACTACACAACTATTTCCCAGGGCCAGGCCTCGTTTTAACATAAGTGCTTTAGTATGTTAAAAATGTACATAAAGGTCTGTGTCTTTTCATTAAAGTGGACCAAAACCCAGGATTTTTTTAACCCCCCCTAGATCTCCCACATCAACTCGCCCAATCAGCGCGCTCGGAGCCGCTGAGCAATGGACGTCTAAACCGACGTCTTAGCACAGTGGCTCCGAGCGCGCTGGCTGCATCACACACTTCCCTCTAACAGGGCAAGTGCCCACTCCGGCCATTCCCTGCTAGAAGGATAGCGAGGATGCGTTGGGCCGGGAAGTAAGGTAAGTGTAGCGGGCGACTCGGGGGGTTTCACACAGCGGGGCATCCTGATTTTGGATGCCCCGGGGGGAGGGAATGGATCGACCCAGGAATCTTATAGATTCCCGGGGCGATCCAGAACGGTTTCAGTCCACTTTAAAGTGGACCGACACTGGGTTAAAGACTCTAGGGCTGATGAGTAGCTGTGTGAGCCCCCCAGTTCACCTTTCACCTCAACTTTCCCCGAGCCCTCAACGTGATCGCCGGCTGCCACATCCCCAGCATCTCTGCAGCTGTGCGCTCTCCCGCTCCCAGCCATTCAGACAGGCTGGGCTAGCGGGAGTGCGCACTCCACAGGGGAGCCAGTGATGGACATGCCGTCACTTCCTATGCTGCTCAAAACAACTGTTTTATAGTGTGCATTAGTATGCAAGGCATAAAGCGCTGATTGGACGAGTGCTTGCACATGCACCTTAGGACCGTGGTAAGGTGAGTTTACTGGGGGGCCTGGGGTTTTCACACAGCACTTGCAGGACAGGCTTAGCTCCACCACTCACTGCCCCTCCTGCCTGCCAGAGCAGCCTTTCCCAGCTGGGCCCATCACACATGGTCCAGGAAACTGCTGCAAATGTTTGGGCAGCTCTTGTGTTTTCTATTAGTGGAGGTGCATCTGCTGTAGTACATGCTGTGGTTTTCAGTATCTTTAGTGTGTGTGTGTAGAGGGGCAGGAAGAGGGGTTAGGTTATTTCTGTCCTACAACCTCCCTGGATAAAACTGGCAGGAAGAGTGTAGGTCCACAACCTAATTGTACTAACCCACCCCTCAAATAAATAAAATAGTCACCCTGTAACTCACATGGGTCGTGCCAGTGCCAAAAAATGCAAGATAGGACATCCAATGTGAGAATATATTCTTGTTCCAGACCAGGCGGTTAGTGGATGAAAATTGTAAACTGGAATACATTAAAAATTTAGGTATGCTTTAAAGAGGACCAAAACCTCCTATCCCCCCGATTTGGGATGCCCATGCAGCATGACCCCCTCCCCTGGTTCAGCATATACTCACCTTGTTTGTTCTAGCATTGTGCGGGATGCCTTGGCAATGCAGAGCACATTGCGCTTTGTCTTAGCATCCGGTGTCATCCCTGTTAAAGACTCCAGGGCTATTTCTCTGTCCAAGGGGATATCCAAATTTGGTACACAGTGTGAAACCCCTGGGATTCCCTGTCCACCCACCTTGATCTGGGATTCCATGGCATATGCCCAGCATTATTGCTGTTTTTGCTTTTTATGTCTGATGCAGAGCATCAGGAAGCAGGGATGTCGCGAGGTTTGTAGCTATAGGTGTGGTAAGTACACAAAGAGATCATGTCAGGAGAGGGGCGCAGGGCCCCATAGTCAAGGCTGCTGGGCCCCACAAGCATTCAGAAAAGGGAGGCCCACACATGCACTGCATCGATTGAGCATGGAGATTTGTTTATGGCAATATCCAGGGTTTTACTAAATCGGGATACCCCTAGGGGCATTTTAAACTGGGGGTTTGTAGTAACAAGTCTTGTTCCGCTTTAAGTTGGTTTTTGTGTATAATGAAAAAAAATTGCAAGCTGTATGGTGTGCCCGAGACGGGACGGACGGACGGGAGGATGTTTTCTGCCATCAATGCTGCGTGGTATTCCTGTTATAGTGATATTGATTTTCCCCAGGTATGCCATTGGTTTCTGACAGGATACCATTGTTCTAAACTGGCTGTTTAAGCCTCCCTCCTCCCCAGAAAAAAAGTTACTGTATGAGCCTTAAAATTGCCCCATTTAATGTTCGCACCAGGACCCCGTCACATTTAGTTACACCAATAATTCCCATTAAAATTGTTTGCAGCTTTCAGTGAATTGCATCTACATACATTTTTATGGGTTTCTATATTTGTTTACTTTTGGTAAAATACACTAATAAATGAAAATAAAATCGATTATAATATTAAAAATAGTTTGATCAAAAGATCATGCGGGGTTAAGCACTTATAAAATTGGAAACTATTAAACAAACCAAATCTTGCGCTGGGATAAAAAAAAAAATCAGTAGTATAATATTATTACCAATAGAAATTTGTGTTAAAAAAAGCATCGCACATATGTTCAAAATGCATTCATTTCAAAGCACAAAACATTAAATACAGCCGTAGCTTAAAGTGGAACAAAACCCACCACCGGTCACCCTGGAATCTAAAGCTCAATATGCTGCGCTGGCTTTCCCGAATCGGGATGTCCCGCTGTGTGAAACCCCCCCAAGGTGCCAGTAATCGCTTACCATTCCTTGGTCCACTGGCGCATCTGTAGTCTCTAGTCCAATGAGAGTCATCTGCCTAATTTATGTCATTCAGAAAATGAGAGCCCGCACATACGCCACTGGACCAGGGAACAGTAAGAGATTACCGGCGTCTTGGGGGGGGGGGGGTTCACGCAGCAGGGTGCCCCTGGGAATGGAACAAAACCCGAAAAAGTCAAATTCCCAGGTTTTGTTCCGCTTCAAAGAGGACCAACCACCTATGGTGCCAGTAACTAGGTTTTAAAGACCCCAGGGCCAGCCGATAATGTACCCATGGGGCATTCCAATTCGGAATGCCTTACCGTGTTAACCACCCTGCTAACGCCTGCATTCACTAATGCTCAAAATCTTGGTCCAGGAATGCAAACCCAATGGCAATAATAATGCATCAAAAGCTCCCCTGATGCCTGTCCCATGGCCTCCATTTCCTGCAGAACAGGGTTTAGGAAATTGGTCTAACAGCCGCTCTGTCCCTTGAAGCGCTCAGCACAAGTGAACACAGCAAACCAAGGTGGTCCCACAGCTGACTCTGACCACAGCAGAGCAGGAATCATAAAGCTGCGCCATGATGTGTCCTTCCCAGCTCAGCCACAACCCAGAAATTGAAGCAAATAAAGCGGCTTCACTTAGAATACATATGATGTTTGCATATATTCAAACATTTTGAGATGCTTTGAAATAGTTCATTTTACACTGTTCCCAAGAAAGTGCGGGAGGAAGTTTATGTGTGACTGGGAAGGGATGTTAATGCTTTAGAAAGCACACATTAATTTTATAGTCGTGTTTTATAGTGTATTTTTACATGTGGTTTGCTCTGGGTTTCACTGTATTTCAGTAAACAGAAACAAATCAAATCAAAGCTTACACTTTAATTTGTGCAGAGGGCCTAGGTCCTCTCAACCTATTATTATCATAAAGCCAGAGCATGTCATGTTCTTCCTGTCATGTTAAACACTATTGTATCAATATAATATCAGTAGAATTTGTATGTGTGGAGACAAATGGCTATATAATGATGCCTCTGAATGCAGAGGTGTCAGTCTGACCTGTTCCAGCAGGGTGTTATTTCTCTGGTCCTGTACTGCTCCTGAATACACAAGGGCTCGGATAATAAAAGGCTAAAAGACTATTCTAATTGACTTCATTACCTGAGCTCTTGTGTATTGGGATAAGGTGTCCGTGGTAAAGTGGGAGTGTTGCCAAAATCATTTTTCTTAGTCAAAGTACTAGGCAAGCTGGAGATAATATATTTTATATAGTTGAGGGTTTAAAGCACATCTGCAGGCATATGAAAAAATGAATAAATAAAATGTTATTAATAATTAAATTAATAAATAAAATACAATAATAAACCTTATCCGAAGGTTATATTATATTATATGAGCCTTACCACCCTGTATATCATTGCCTAGAGAAGACTCCCTGTGTGCTTGCCAGGCTGGCTCAGAGCAAACTTCTCACCCCTTTCCATGACTGCTCCACCACCGTAATATGTGCAGATGTATGGTGAGAGAGTTGGGGGTACCAGTGATAATGGTGCTTTGGACTGCTAAAAGGAAGCCTGCCCCACACTCGTGGATTTGGGGTGTCTGCCTTAAAGCGGTCACGGCAGATGGCTCTTATTGAATCAGAGCCCATGCGTGCGCTGCTGGAGCGGGGAAAGGTGAGTGCTTACGGACTCCCTAGGGGGTTTCACACTGTTGCATCCCGTTTCAGGGATGCCCCAAGGGGTGGCCAGTGGCCAAAGCAGACCCAGGTGGCTTTTGTCCTGCTTTAACTGTGGGTCCCCTGGGATTGATTGTTAAAAGAGACCTAAATGTATCTGGCAATCTGTGGAGGGGAAGGAGGTGGTGATTACTCAACTGCGTGCATAGTAAGGCTCCATTCATACCTGTCCTGACGCATTTGCGGAAGGAATTCCATTTTGTGTTTGCATTTGCGCCTGCTTTTAATAGATATCCCTGTTTAATGGGGTGCGTTTGTGGCCTGGGCGCAGCAGGCAGGACTTTTTGCAGTCTAGTTTCTCTCCTCTCTGTCTCCCCGGAGAGGTGTGAGAAGGGCCATAGAGGTGTAATTGATGGATTTTTTTTGCGGTACCGCTGCATCTGCTGTGAACGCAGAAACGCATGCGGTACCGGACAGGTGTGAACTAGGGCTAATCTTAGCAGTGGTGGCTTCAGGTTTATGTGTATGTCATGAAGAACCTAAGCTTTATATGACAGCTTTCCTAAACCATGTAGGGCTAACTCGTACCACTGGGGGTACTTGAGCTCTCCTCTGGTGGTACGTAAGGCCACGGGGGTAACAGTGGGGAGACATTAAGCACTGCAGACAGGCTACTGCTCCAATAGGATTTCCCAGATGGCCAAGTCAACAAGCTGCAGTAGTACAGGAGCGGAGCATCCTGGAATCTTTGCATTGCTTGCAGAAGAGCTTTCATGGTTGGCTCAGTTTAGTATCTCCACCCTTCAGAGGAAGTCTGTACTAAAGAGGAACTAAAAGGAAGTAACTACTTCCTGATTCCTGGTGTATGGCAAAAATATGGTTAATCATGTGACTGCTGTTGACTAACCTGAATTTCCTAGTGGGCTTACAACATCCAACCTGAAGAGTTTCTGTTGGTCACATGATTAACTGACATTTTGAACCTTACACCATGAATGAGGAAGTGGTGACTTGCTCATAGTTCCTCTTTAAAGGTGGTTAAGGTGGTACTTGAGATCATTGCAAAATGGGAAGTGGTACTCCATGAAAAAAGGTTTGGAAACCTTGATGTAGGGGATGGAGACGTGGATGTGGGTGCTGGCCATATAACCATGGCTGGCCTTGTGTGCAAGCTGTGATGGGAGACCCCATTCAAACACCTTTTCAGACAGGAAGCTGGCTGGCTCAGCAGGTCACTTTTCAATGATCCCTCTTTCTCATCTATACTAGTCTCCCTTTGTCTACAGCTTTTTCTATTTTCTTGTCATTTCTATCTCTGCCCATTTCTTTTCCCTGATCCCTTTATCTGTATCTCTTTCCTTATCACCTGTTTTGTCCTCTTTTTCCTCACTCCCTCCACCTCCCTCTCATTTCTCACATTCGTTCCTCCTTCTGTTTCCACCTTTTGTTCTCTTTTTCACATTCTCCACTTTTTCTTCTTTTGTATACCTTTCCTCTTTCTCACTTTTCTACAACACCTCTATCCTTCCTCATCTTTTCTTTGTACCCTCTTTTCGCTTAATTCTCTTTTTCTGTGCTCCATCCTTCTCCCTGTTTCTCTCCTGTCTTCATTCCCTCTCTGTGTCAATCTGCTTCTGGCTCTTCCCTGTCCCTATGCCAACCTCTATTTTCAGTATTGCCTTATCTCTCTGTATCACATTCTTTTCCATCTGTCACTCTTCTCCTGCTTTCCCTCCATCCGTCCCTATTGTTGGCTGATTTGTGGATGGATGTGGTGAGCACTGAAATCTTGCCCAATGGGTAAAATGTAACCTAAGACCAGGCCAATAGTATAACATCTACACAGTACTTCAATACCCTCACTCCCACCCACCACTTCTGGCCCCCTGTTTCAGGCCTGGGTTTGCTGATGCTGCCCATGAGTAATGGGCATGGGCAGACTGGGCCCAAAAATCAACCTGGGATTTACTAGCCCCGGGCCAGCCCATGAGCTGCTGAATCTTGTCCCCAGGGTGATTCCCTCTATGAGTAAGTTTGTCAGCTGAGGTTATAGCACTATAGGGGCAGGCCATGGGCTGGGGTGGAAATAGCTACTCGTAGAGACTGTATTGGGAGTAGGGGTAGTATTCTATATATATAGAGGCAGATCTATATATAGTATAGAGGCAGATTCTTTTTTAGGAGTGGGTATGGCCTCTACAGCACTGAAGCATTGTAAGAGCAAAAACTGGGGCTTGGCTACTTTGTCCGAGAGGTACAATGGGGGTATGGGGGGGGGGTGCTTGGGAGTTAGGGACCTGAGTGAGGTGTTAAAGAGAATTCTGGCATAGGATCTGGGTGAGGGACCAGTTGGCCCCAAAAGCAATGTGGCCCACCAGGAAATTTTCCCTTTGCTCCCTATGGCTAGTTCGCCCCTTGGCAGGGTGCAACTATAGCACGTGTAGGAGGTGGGGCCCAGAAGGTTAGGGGGCCTCCACCTTATTTATTATATTTGTTATCACTTGCCATCATTTAGAGAAAGGAAGCACTATTTGTCTCTGCTGTTACAGTCTTTGGTCGTCAAGCTGCAGCCTATTGAGACAGAAAAACTTTACAATATGAGCTTTGAAAGGGCCACAGACTCCAGGGCCTTCCAAGTTCCAATCCTTGGGGCATCCCAAATTGGGATGGCCTGCTGTGTGAACCCCCTGATCTCCAGTTTCATTTTCTCCTGTAGCCCTCGCTGTGCCTCTGTGATGCAGCCGCATCCCTGCTCAGCCAATTAGTGCACTCCGCATTGAGGAACAACACCCAAAAATTGAAAATCAGGTGTGTTGTTCCTCTTTAAAGTGGACCAAAACCCAGGATTTTGACCCTGTTAGAGGGAGGCAGAGGATGCGGCTGTCAGAGCCGCCGCTCTTAGGGACCGGGAAGAGGTGAGTTGGCTGCAGGGAACTTGGGGGGTTTCACACAGCGGGGCACCCCCGATCAGGGTGCCCGTGGGGAAAGGACCAAAACCAAGGATAGTCAAAACTATTGACTATCCTGTGCAGGGCCAGCGTCAGCACCCGGCAAGCCCCGACAGCTGCCGAGGGCCCCACCCATCGGGGGGCCCACTGACAGCTGGCACATTGTGGTTAAAGAACTGCACACACTTCCTTTCTCTGTCTCTCTGCTCCATCCATCCTGTCTCTTCAGCTCTGCCCCATTGGTTGTATGTCACCTCCATCCCTATCCCCTGAGCCCTGACCTATTCATTCATATTCATTGAGCTCTGACCCATTTTTCCTATCCACTCAGCTTTTCCCCACTCATCCCTATCCCCTGACCCATCTTTCCCTACCCACTCAGCCTTGCCCCATTCATCCCTATCCCCTGAGCCCTGACCCATTCATCCCTATCCCCTGAGCCCTGACCCATTCATCCCTATCCACTCAGCATTGCCCCATTCATCTCTATCCCCTGAGCCCTGACCCATTCATCCCTATCCCCTGAGCCCTGACCCATTCATCCCTATCCCCTGACCCATTCATCCCTATCCCCTGAGCCCTGACCCATTCATCCCTATCCACTCAGCATTGCCCCATTCATCTCTATCCCCTGAGCCCTGACCCATTCATCCCTATCCCCTGAGCCCTGACCCATTCATCCCTATCCCCTGAGCCATTCATCCCTATCCCCTGAGCCCTGACCCATTCATCCCTATCCCCTGAGCCCTGACCCATTCATCCCTATCCCCTGAGCCCTGACCCATTCATCCCTATCCCCTGAGCCCTGAGCCATTCATCCCTATCCCCTGAGCCCTGACCCATTCATCCCTATCCCCTGAGCCCTGGCCCATTCATCCCTATCCCCTGACCCATTCATCCCTATCCCCTGAGCCCTGACCCATTCATCCCTATCCCCTGAGCCCTGACCCATTCATCCCTATCCCCTGACCCATTCATCCCTATCCCCTGAGCCCTGACCCATTCATCCCTATCCCCTGAGCCCTGACCCATTCATCCCTATCCCCTGAGCCATTCATCCCTATCCACTCAGCCTTGCCCCATTCATCCCTATCCCCTGACCCATTCATCCCTATCCCCTGACCCATTCATCCCTATCCCCTGAGCCCTGACCCATTCATCCCTATCCACTCAGCCTTGCCCCACTCATCCCTATCCCCTGAGCCCTGACCCATTCATCCCTATCCCCTGAGCCCTGACCCATTCATCCCTATCCACTCAGCATTGCCCCATTCATCCCTATCCCCTGAGCCCTGACCTATCGTTCCTTGTTCTCTTAGCTCTGTCCCATTCATCTCGGCCTCCCTCTTCCTAAATACTTCCCCATTCATGTGGGGCCAAACTAAAAAATAGCTCCAATAGAGGGTCGGAGTTCTTAGTTTTGGCCATACAATATATAGACCCCTTACCCGCAACTATCCCCCGCAAAGGGGCCCACTGAGACCATGCTGCCCGAGGCCCACATAGACCTGAAGCCGGCCCTGATCCTGGGTTTTGGTCCAATTTAATGTTTGCACCACATTTATTTACACCACTGGTAGTGGGAAACCTGTTGATTAGGAAAAAATGTAAAAGCTTGCAGATATTAAAGCACACTGTAACAGGTAACTGGGTGAGTGGGTGTTATGGATCGCAGATAAGCTGTATCAATTACTATCATTGGGAAGGAAAAGAGATGGCGCCAAGCCAGCGTGTGCCAGAGCAACGATGCAAGTTGAGACCAGCCTATAGATGGCGCCGGCGGACACACAGGGCAGCGTCTTATCAATATAGGCGATAAAATCATTACCTCAGGCAGCGACACTCAATGAGCGCGGCGCCATGTCACACCTTCACTACACAAGGCGGCCGCCTGCCTCATACACTAAAGTGTATTGCGGGACGTATAATAAATAAATATATATATATATACTGTGTATTATATTAGAAGGGTTAAAATAATAATAACCTGTGTGTTAGTTTATACATTACAATGTCTATAGTATAAAGTTATATTAGTTTTAATAGCTATGTGTTCTATCCCTTGGTAGTGAGGGGCGCGGCGGGCGGCTGATATCATTATGGTAATTGCGGGTGAGGGGCTTTCCCCGTGTGAGGCGTTAATTTGTGTGAGGGGGGAGGAGGGTCATTAGAGCAGCTGATAAAACTCATCTACCCGTACAGGAGGCAGGACACCTTCTCCACCATTCATTCCCTCACTCATCCATCTTCCAGCAATGCGGGGCTTGGCGTGGCTGCTACTCGCCCTCCTGGGCTCCTGTGAGGGGCAGTTCGGGGAGTATTGCCATGGCCGGAGCGATAATGATGGCCGCTGGCACCCCGGCTTCCAGTGCCCGGAACGATACGACCCCCCGGAGGCCACTTATTGCTGCGGCTCGTGCTCGCTGAGGTATTGCTGCTCCGCCATAGAGGCCCGCCTGGACCAGGGACTGTGCCCCAGCTCAGGGGCAGAAGAGGCGCCCGGGGATGGAGGAGCGGCTGTGGAGCTTCCCCCAGCAGGTAAGAGGCAAATGCGCAGCCATAGCGGCCATACTCAGACTCACTCTATAGTTCTCTATTACTAGCTTCAAAGTTACTTTTTTTATTCTATACACGCTGAATGCAATGGGAGCCAGTGGCTGCTCCTGTGTAGCACTTATAGGTGGTAATTGGAGGGTCTGCTGACATGTTGGAAACTCTGTTGTGAGTCTGCTCAGTTGCCAAATCGATAAGCAGTGTCTTAACTGGCAAGTGCAATGCAATCAAATTGGCTAGACTTGCCTGAATTGTGTGATGGTGAGTTTACTAGTGACCTGGGTGGTTTTACAGAGCAGGGCATCCTGATTCTAAATGCCAAGGGTGGAGGGAGTCGGGCAGCCATGGAGTCTTAGACTCCAGGGATGTTTTTGGTCCACTTAAAGGGCAGCCATCTCCCTAGAGTCTATAAAATTCTAGAGACCATGGTCTCTATCTTTATGGGGCATCTGGAACTGGGATGCCATGCGGTGTGTATTTCCAGCGATCACCTGGGACAGTCCCCTTGATGGCGATCTCAGGCTGCATCCCTGCTATACATTTAGCCTAGGTGCTTACCCATGACAGGCAATTGTGAACTGCTGTTATGTCCCACTGCTAAAGGTGAGCAGGGATGCAGCCGGCGTTGCACAATCCACTCACTGCCATTCTGAGCGCACGTGCTGTGAGAATGAAATAAAAGGTGAGTTTTTGGGGGGCTACACAGCAGGGCATCCTGGTTTGGCAAGTGCAGCTCTGCCTCTTCTGCAGGCTAGACTACAGAGACTTATACATAAATAGTTTCTAAAATGATTATTTAAGCAAGGGCGTAACTGCAGAGGTTGGGCCTGCATGGGGCCGATGAAGTCGGGGCCCCATCATTGTTGCTCATCCACCTTATTGCTCAGATTTGTGTGCACATGGTATTGTGTAGCAGTACAAATGTTTTTTCGTTCAAATGACAATAAAAGGGTTACTATATAAACTGCAATGGGACCCTATTTAATGTCCGCACCAAAACTTAAAAAATCAGATGTAACTAAATGTGACTTGTAAGTGTGTCTAAAAGATATAAAGAGGTACAGAAATATTGAATACTATGAAATGGTAAATCTGTCTCCTAAATGAAAATCAATATTAAAGTTGGAAGTGCTGATCAATAAGGGAAATGTGAGGTTGCTTTAGATATCTTTGTTTTATATTTATAGTGGAATCTATAGTTAGCATTGCTTCCCTAGAAGTGGCAAATGATCTGTATATAATGTGTATGAGTTCCCCTTTAATTAACCCGCTGCATATTTCTCTGTAGATTTGTGCCTGCAAAAATTGTATTCCCTGTAACAACTGGGCTGTTTCATGCAGTTTGGTCTTGATCTCATGTTAATATATAGCATATAAGTCTGTTGCTGGTAATTGCATTTATTAACTTTTTTTTTTTTTCTCTCCTAGTGCCCACTTATGTTCCCTTCTTGCTGGTTGGCAGTATGTTTGTGACCTTTGTCATCGTGGGCTCTCTTGTGGGAGTTTGCTGCTGCAGATGTTTGAAACCTGATGAGGAGACGCCAATCGGAGCCACCGCTCAACAAAGCCGGCTTCTAGACACTGAAGCATCCACAGATACCTCAAGACATTCAAGTTCCAGCACGGCCTCTGCTCCTCGTGGTTCTATAAATAGTCGCCCAGCAAATCTCTGTGCTCTGGGGGCTGAAAATATTAACTTGTATATGAACATGCCCACCGCCTTTCCTGTTATGGGTTGTCCACCAAATGCTCAGTTTATGCACCCAGCCGCAACCCCAACGCCTTTTATGCAACCGCCATATATAAATTATGCTGTTCCAGCTGAGCATGCCATATTAATGGCCCCAGGTGCCTACATTGATGCCAGGAATTGCTATCCACCCTCAAATACTTACCTTCCTCTAAACCAGCATGATCTACCTAGGCCGGATGAGTCTGCTGCCAAGTGTTGAGACCAGGGGCCTGAATTCCACAGGGACAATAGGCTGACTATTCTTAATGGGCTGATTCCAGTTGAAATGAACTCCTAACTGGCTTGGAACTACCCTAGCTGACAACCTGGAGTTGGGTATCGCCTGGTATCCATCCAAAGAGCTGACTCTCTGTTGGACAGTCTTGACTGGTACAAGCATTGCCACATTACTTTCCACCTTTGTGTCTTGAAGTGCCTAATAGAAGGGTCCCCTTTTATTTGGTTGCACAGTTCATTCTCTGAACATGATTTGGGGATTTAAACATGAGAATGGAAAGGTGAAAAGGTTCAGATCTGGTTGGTAGAAGTCTAGGGCAGGTTTCCGAACCCCATTGACCAAAGCAAGCAAGGCGAGCTCCTCTTACAAAAGAAAAAAATGCTTGCTGTCCTAGAATGCATCTGTAGGTATAACCCCCCCCCCCCCCCCCCCCCCCCAACAGGTGCACTGTCAGTTTTTAAAGTGGACCAACACCCAGGGGGGATCGGCCCGGAAATCTATAAGATTCCCGGACCGATCAGATCCCTCCCCGCGGGGCATCCGAAATCGGGATGTCCCGCGGGGAGGAACCCCCCAGGAGGCCCACAATCCTCACCTTACCTGCGATCCAACGGCGCATGCGCGAGACGCGGCCGCGTCTCTCGCTTCCCTCTAGCAGGGCGCGCTCCCGCGCCGGCCGTTTTGTGAATGGCCGGCGCAGGAGCGCTCCCTGTTAGAGGGAAGCGAGAGACGCAGCCAATGACAGCGCTCTGGTATGCGCGTCCAAGCAGCTTTGGACGCGCATACCAGAGCTGCTCTGAGCGCTGTCATTGGCCAGACGAGGTCACGTGGGAGCGGGGAGAGGTGAGTTTTTGCGGGGGGGTTTCAGACAGCGGGGCACCCCCGATCGGGGTGCCCCACCTAAGTGGACCAACACCCAGGATAGTCAAAATCCTGGGTGTTGGTCCACTTTAAAGTGGGATTTTTAATTTTCTTCATAGCTTACATTTCCTCATTGAAACCTTTCAGACAAGGGAATTAACACATTTAAAAGCAGAGCAAAACCTAGGAATTTGACATTCCCAGGTTTTGTTCTGTTGTCCAGGGGAATTCTGAATTTAGAATGCTCTGGAGAAAAGCCAGTGGCTGACCCTGGTGGGTTTTGTTCTCCTTTGAGGTGGAAAGTTAGGGCAATGCTTACTACTTCCCTAATCATTGTATGACTGCCCGACACCAATCAGGTTTGCGCATCAATCCTCAATAGTTGCCCGCAGTCACATGATTAGCTGCATTACAGGTGAATCAGGAAGTGGTGACTTGACTTTACTCCTCTTTTAAGGAGCAAATCAGGCATATTGGAGCAGGGTAAATTCTTGAGGCCTGGTGCAAGTAAAACTGGAGAAGTTCATTCGCTGTTGTGCTTGCTCCATGTCTTGCTCCATGTCTGGTGGATGTTGTCAGTTACTGGTCGTGCTTCAGTGCAGATATCTAGAACTTCCCAACAGAGTGTCCCTAATTGACTGGTAAACGTTGATTTGATTGGCCAATGAAAATCTGTCTATGGGCATTATGGGTTACAATCTGTGCCTTGTCTGTAAATACTATTTATCAATGCATATGGACTGACTGTAATGTAGTTATCAGGTCTCGATGTACTCCTAAACGAACAGGGTTCAACCCCTGCGCATGCCCTCATGTGCCTGTACTAACCGCTCCAACTCCTTCTATCTGCACTGCTAAAGCCAGCTGTGGGGTTTAGGTAAACGGAGGCCCTCTTAACTGTCAATATACATTTAGTCCAGGGATTCCCTATTTTGGCCCCAGAAACCACCAGGCGCTTGTCATTGGCAGAGGTTTAAAGAAAAAAAAAAAGTTACTTAAAGTTGCTGTGCAGCTACATGTAAAATGGACCAGACTTGGTCTCCCTGACCTAAATGATCAGCTTGTCTGCCTTTTGTTCTTTGTCTTTTTACTGTATTCTGTAAAGACTGAGGTATTGCAACCGGATTTTCCTGGTTCAAATCTGGCCTGCTCAGTAAACCTTGTTACAAACCCTACAGAAATGTGACATGTAAATAGTATTAGAATCCTTTTTAAATTGTAACAAGGCTTGATCAATTTTATGTGATGTTTGCTTCTGGAAAAGGAGCGTCCTGTTTAACTTTAACAATGTTAATTGCACTTTTTTTTTTAGTAAAATAAACAGGATTACTGTTAATGGTTCGGTTTCTTCATTTGTTAAGGGCAACTCTTAGTGTCGTGGCTGTTATGAGCAGTAACCCCAAACTGTAGGTTTTGTACAGGGGTTTCCAGGTGACGCTTCAGCACTCCTGTTGGTGGACAATGTGCTCCTATGGGGGCATAGACCTGAGCTTTCCTATGGGGAAATAAGCAGGAATTTCGCTGCTGTTTTGGTGACAGTAAGGATGGTGTTGGATCACACCACAAATGCATAAGTGTGAACATGGATGTAAATCTATCCCCACACTCTGAGGAGGAATGCTTAAAGTGTACCAAAACCCAGGATTTGTTGATTACCCCAAAATTTTGACTATCCTGGGTTTTTGGCCTTTCCCTGGGGGCTCCCTGACTGATGGTCCACTGTAACCAAAAATACAACTCTGACAAAAAAATGGCTATATTAAGTAGGTGGCAAAGTTTAAATCGCCATGAGGTCTGATTACCCTGTTTTCCTGAAATTAAGCCCTAGTGAGAATTTTCAGCATTTCTTTGCTAATGTGTGAAATATAAGCCCTACCCTGAAAATGAGACCTAGTTACAATTCACAATCCAGCTGCCGGGCTTCAGCAGAGGGATGGGATCGGCTGTAAAGAGGATGAGGACACATCAAGTCACGCAGGTAAGCTTGTCTGTTGGGAGGGAAATGTCTGATCTTGCTGTCTCTACCTTCCTTCCCCAATGCCAGGCGGCCCTGTGCACAAACTGTACCAGGACTGCCGCCACCCTCTTGCCAGGTGGCTATAAGACATCCTCCTGGAAATAAGCCCTACCACCTATTTTTGGAGCTGTCTTACTTTCAGGGAATCATGGTAGACAGTGGGTGATGGGCAGCAATCTTTAAACACATTTAAATATTTGGTTAATATTACATTAAGCGCTGCTTCTGGCCTAACAAAATGGGGCAATCCTACTGGTAACTAGTTAATGTGGGATTGCAAACTGGATAAAACATAATACATGGGCATGATGTGCCAGAAATGCAGTAATACATACTGAAATACACACTCGAGCAGGGACCCTGTCTTTGTGGGCTTACACTGTAAAGGTGAGGTCTGATCAATCACACGGGACATGTGGTGGAAGATGCATTTACATTTTGTGCAGAAACCTTTATGTTTGAGACATGTTGCTTTGTCAGCTCTGCCCCATCACAACAAAGGGTAAGCATCTTGGTCAGCCCAGGTGGTTGTGAAGTTAAGCCTTGGCCTAATTGCTCTGCTCCCCTAGACCTCAGGGCTTTGTCCAGATCCTATCTAGCTCCAATAAGACAATAGGCCCAACTTGAGGTGCTAATGAGCTGTGGCTCTGCATGCTAGAAGACTTATGCAAAAGGTAATAGAAGCTATTGAATGTGACTCCCTCACTCCTCTAGCACAATGATGCCTGTTGTTGCATAAACATTAGACTATAGAGGTGTGTGCAGGTTTTGCATTTACATTTCAGCCTGGCCTTTTGTTTGCTATTAAATTACCACATGCCATCTGCATCCAGCCTTCAAAATTCAGAAAACCTCCGGTGAAAATGTTTGTATCGAACCTCCAAAAATATCTCTATTTCAGCCTACCAGGTAAAGGATTATCATAGTCCTACCAGAGAAGAAGTTTGGGGACAGAGAGCTGGCAAAATGGGAAAGACTTGGAATGTTGGTAAAAATCTTCTTCTATCACAGTCCTAATTTGGGGGCAATAGATAAAGAAATGGAATAGCATGGGGAACTCCATGATATTTCCAATAACGTGTAAGTATGACACACAGATGCCCTGCTTTAGAATTTAGGCTTTTTTAATATATTCTTTCTCTTATTTTCTTGTAAGACCCCTATGAGGGGCAGGGATGACTTTTTGGGGCATGGGGGGGGGGGTGCAACTTTGCTCATCCGCCCCCAGTTTACTGCCTCACTCAGTATACTGTTTTTTTTGTTGGCGGGGTGTGTCAGTTGGAGCTGCTGCGGATGGTTGGGTCAGAAGGAAGGGGGGGGCATCCTCTGTTCTACCCCTAAAAAAGGGACCAAACTGGCTGATTCCTTAACTTCAGGGAATCCCACTGTGGGATTTCCCTCTCTAGAATTGCAGGCATACCCAAATTGTAAGCAATCCCACCATGGCAAATGTGTAGGCTGTCATCCAGTCAGCACTTTATGCTGTATATATTAATGTAGGGCTTAGAACTTATTTCATTCACAAAGCCCAATATTGAGATCCTGGGAGCAGCTGGCATCACACGTCTCCTTCCAGCTCAGGATTCCCACAGTGAGACATCCCACATTAGGATGCAGAATCGGCCAGCTCCGGGAGACTTGAATTCAGGATCGGGAAATAAAAGTTTTAGCCCACTTTAAAGGTGACCAGCAGTCACAAATAACTGCGGATCTACTTGCCCCTAGCAACATGTATGAAACAGGAGGAACTCCCCCACTTCTGCATTGCCTCCCCACCTGTCAGTTCACCCCCCCCCCCCACATTGTTGGTCACATGGGGCATTGTCAGCCAATGGTTATGGAATGCTTTGGTGAGTGGTTACCTCTGCCTGGCATCAGGCTTGATGCAGGGTTATGCGCAGTAGGCTTCTGGCAAACCCTTGGTGGGTATCGGCAACCATGTGGGGCAGTAAGCCTGTAGTGAGGAAGTGTGTTGGGGGGCACCGTCATGTAGTTTTACATGAGGTCTTCCATTCTAAGGCTGGCCTGGCTATGAGAACTATATTCTACTGATTGTATTTGCTAATATCTCAAGGCAGAGGGAGCCAGCCGTATGACTAGCCATACGTCATCAAGAAAATAAAAACCACATATCCAGATGTCTTGATTTATTACGTTTAGTTTCCACAAGGAGGCGAAATGAACCTAATTCCCATGCTCTTATTGAGCATTACATAGAGAGATGCTTGACTTCTTTTAGCGGAGTTCCATATCTGGTAGGATAGGATCTGATAGGAAACTGCTTTACCTCCAATATAGGATGTGCAGCTGTTTCCTGCCCAATACTGTGCTCCATTTCACTTCATAGGGATCTTTAACTGTATGGAGATCCCAAGGTAGGCTGAGAAAAGAAGGTTAAATAGAAACTTAGAATAAAGTATACAGCACATCCTGTTCCAGAATATTCCATACTCCTGGGTAATACATCCAGAAGATGGCGCTGGACTGCAGAAAACTGCTTGTGGCTCCTCCCGGCCCTATATAAGTCAGGGACCTCCCACAAATTCCCCAGTTTATTTCTGCAGTCTGCGCTGAGAAGATAGAAGATAGCTCTCTTGTGGCACAGGCGAGCGGGGCTTATATACCTGCAGGACTATTCCCACCCGTTCCGTTCTATATACTGCCTCCCAGCCTCGGCTGACAAGGTTCGGGTGAAGGTAGGTTAGTAAGCACCAGTGAAAAAGGTGCTGAGGAGCTATGCTCCTACCGCAGTCCCTGCTTTGACAGGGTAGGTAGTTTAGGCTGATGGTGAGCCTTTTGGGATGCCCCCACTGCTTCTCGGGTTGGCCAGGCTCCACCTGTGCCTTAACCCTTCCCATAGGTTCCCCTCCTCCCTCTCTTCTCCCTTTGTCCCCTGGGTGCCCATGGCTCCCTGGGAATCCTGTCTTTAACCCCTCTCGTTCTCCCTCTGGGTGATCTTGGGGGGGGGGGGGGGGGGGTGTCCAGCTGTTTAAAGCTATGTCTTTCTCCTTGGTGTGTTTTTTATTGTATACGCCGCCACCGCCGCGTGCTTGTACTGCGCTCCGTGTCCAGTTGTTTAAAGCTGTGTCTTCCTCCTTGGTGTGTATTTTATTGTATACGCCTCCGTGCGCTTGTACTGCGGACGGTGGCGTCATTCACTTCAGAGCTGCCGAGCCGCTATTGGCCGGCAGGGTCACGTGTGCGCGTTTCGCGCTCTTTGGAGGGGCGGGCTCCAGGGATGACGGTTTTGACGTGACATCTCCACGGAGCCCGCCCCTAGAGGTCTGCGGACGCCGTTTTCTTTGCCTTTGCTGTGTGTGCTGCCTGGCTCCCAAAGCGGTCCGTGAGTAACCCCGGTGGGGTAAAAAAACATTTTCTGGATTCATTGCTGTATCCTCATGGGAATGTTTGTTAAGTCTTTCAGGCGGGTTAAAATTTCAGCACTGTGGTTTCTCCCGGCCATCTCCCTTCACTATCTCCCACTTCCCTAGCGGGTTATTGGGGCATCCCGGGTAGCTTCTTAGCCTTAACCCTTACTGGCCTACTGTGCCATTCAAATCACCATATGGAGGCTTCTGGGGATAATGGGCCTGGGGTTCCTTCGGTACAAGCCCAGCTATGTGTGGCATGTGGGGTATCCCCAATCGGTGATGTCAGGGTATGTGTGTCCTGCGCCCAGCAGGTACTTGCACTGCAGGCTGGGTTACCTGTTGCTGGGCCTGCGCCCCCTCTGGTTTCGCCTACCCTCCCCCACGCTTACATCTGACTCCCACCGAGGGACATATTAGCGGGGAATCTCAATCTGATTTAGCTGCACGGGTGGCCAGCATTGAAAAACATCTTGCTGGGTCTGCCCCACGTAAGGCTTCTGCTAAGAAGCAGCATTTATCACCCACGGTTTCCCTCTTCCCTGTAGAAGATGAGGGCCCTTACTCACTCTCGGGTTCCTACCCCCTTGAGGAGGGAGAATTATTTTCTGATTCTGAATCCTCTGAGGAACAACCTAAGATTTACGGTGGTACTGGGACTTCCTTTGGGGAAGACCTGTGGTCCCCCTGATGACACTGACAGATTGCTGAGTCACATATTTGAAGTGCTTTGTGTTTCTCCCCCGGCAGTGGCTCCGCAGCAGTAGGGCGAGCTTTTTCATATGGTTAAGCCATGGTCACGCTGGGAGTTCCCTGAGCAGTCTCACTTTAATAATCTAGTGCTCAAGGAATGGGAACGACCTAGCAAGCTGCCAGGGGTGCCTAAGAGTTGGGATAAGAGGTATCCCTTTACTGCTGATGTTGTTAAGCGTTGGTCATGTCCTCCCGAGGTGGATGCGCCCGTTCTCGGGTTGTCCAATACATCTGTCATGCATTCTCCTGATACTACTACCCTGCGGGATGGTGAGGACCGGCGCTTGGACCAACTGGCCTGTCATGCCTTTGCCTGTGTGGGGACGGCGCTGCACCCGGTTTGTGCCTCTGCTATTACGGCTATTGCCATTAAAGGGGTGCTTAAGTGTCTCTTAGATGGGGCATCTGAGGATGTGGGTAGAGAAGAGTATAGCTCTCTCCTGCTTTGTGAGGAATTTATCGCATATATTCTTTCTGCCATGGATGATGCCATTAGAATGTGTGGTAGGACTTCTGCCCTGTTGGTGGCTATACGCCGCTCTGTCTGGCTACGTCAGTGGGTAGCTGATAATGCTGCTAAGAAGGCTCTCACTGGTTTCCCTTTCAAGGGCCTGCACCTCTTTGGTGAACGCTTGGATTTGTTTGCCAGGGGCGGTAGGTTACCTCAACGTAGGAGGCCGTCCCGGTCCTTTCCGGGGATGGGTGCCTTTCTCCCATCCTTCCGTGGTTCCAGAGCTGGCCGAGGAGTCTCTTTTACTGGGGCCCGCGGAGGTCACTGGGGAAGGGGCAGAGGACGTGGCCGTCCCGGGGTCCCAAGCCAAAATCCTCTCCCAAGCCCCCTCAGGCATGAAGGGGCGCCCTCACCCATCCAGGTGGGGGGACGGCTTCAGCTCTTTGCTCACGTCTGGAGGCTTCACGTCTCAGACCGGTGAATTCAGGAGGTAGTGTCCTCCAGTTACAAGATAGAGTTTGCAGCCTGGCCGCCCCCAAGATTTATCAAATCCTGGATGGCTCAAAACCCCCTGTCAGCTCAGGGTCTGTGCCTTGCTGTCCAAAACCTTCTAGAGTTGGGGTCATCTGCCAGGTGCCTTTGAGGGAAAGGGGCAGAGGCTACTATTCCAATCTTTTCACTGTTCCCAAAAAAGACAGGTCCATCAGGCCCATCCTGGATTTAAAGCGCCTCAACAAATTTGTCAGGTTCAAACACTTTGCATGGAGACTCTGCGCTCAGCTGTCAATTCACTATGACTGGGCGACTTCATGACCTCTGTAGACATCAAGGACGCTTACCTTCATGTACCTATCTTTCCAGGTCACCAGAGATTCCTCAGGTTCGCTCTGGAGGATCAGCACTACCAATTTGTGGCCTTGCCTTTCGGTATCACCTCGGCTCCCAGGGTTTTCACCAAGGTGCTGGTGGGCGTAATGGCTTTGCTGAGATCTTACGGCATTTGCATCCTTCCTTACTTGGACGACATTCTCATCACGTCTCAGTCCTTCCAGCAGGCCGAGCTGGATACCCAGCTGGTGGTGTCCTTCGGCTGGGTGATCAACCACCCCAAGTCTTTCCTGTCACCGTCAATGGTGCGGTCCTTTCTGGGCATGATTCTGGATACATCTCGGGTCAAGATTTTTCTCCCTCAGCAGAAGGTGGAGTCTTCAGGCCCAAGCTAGATTTCTTATGTCTTGCCCTCATCCCTCTATCCGGCAGTGGATGCAGCTGGTGGGCCTGATGGTGTCTTGCTTCGAGGCGGTTCCATACGCTCAGTTTCACATGAGACCTCTTCAACTTCACCTCTTGTCGGTATGGGATCGGGACCCTCCTGCCCTGGATCAGGTGTTGGTCCTGTCCCCTCTGGCCAGACGGTCTCTCTCGTGGTGGCTGGACTCAAGAAACCTGTTGGTGGGCATATCCTTTCTGGCCCCGTGCTGGGAGACAGTCACCACGGATGCCAGTCTGACAGGTTGGGGGAGCTTCTGGACATCCCTGAAATTCCAGGGTCAGTGGGGCCCTCAGGAGGCCCACACCCCTATCAATATTCTGGAACTGAGGGCGATAAGGTTGGTTTTCGCCCAATTGACTCCACACCTTCGGGGTCGGGCGGTTCAGGTCCGCTCAGACAACCAGATGGCGATTGCCTACATCAATCAGGGAGGGACCCGGAGCAAGCGGGCCCTCAAGGAAGTGTCCCTGATACTGTTTTGGGTGGAGGAGAATGTTCCCTGCATCTCAGCTGTGTACATCCCGGGGGTGGAGAATCTGGAAGCAGACTCCCTCAGCAGGGGGATTTCTTGTCTGGGAGAATGGTCCCTCAGCAGCAGGGTGTTTCGTTCCCTGTGCCACCGCTGGGGTCAGCCAGATGTGGATCTTTTTGCATCCCGTCACAATCACAAGCTTCCAGTCTTTGTCTCTCTGTCCCAGGACCCTCCTGGCCTTGGCCATGGATGCACTAGCAATGTCTTGGAAGAGCTTTCAGCTCCTCTGTGTTCCCTCCTTTCCCTCTGCTGGGCAGGGTGCTGCGCAAGATTGTCCAGGAAGGGGTGCCAACCATTCTGGTGGCCCCCTGTTGGCCAAGAAGGGTGTGGTTCGCAGGCATCATGCAGTTGGCAGTAGATCAGTATGCCCTGCCCAAGGATCCAGACCTGCTCACTCAGGGGCAACTACGCCATCCCAATTTACAAACGCTGGCTTTAACGGCCTGGCTGCTGAAACCTCCATCTTGATGGAAAAGGGGCTGCCTGCCTCTGTTGTTAATACCATGATTCGGGCTAGGAAGAAGTCCTCGTCATCCATCTACTACAGGGCATGGCATGCTTACATTGACTGGTGTGAGTCTAAGTCGCTTCCCTGTCGGGTGTTTTCTATCCCTAGGATTCTGGAATTTCTGCAACATGGTTTGGATTTGGGTCTTCAACTTAGAACCCTCAAAGCTCATGTTTCTGCTTTGGCCATTTTCTTCCAAAGATCCTTTGCTCACCATCGTCTGGTCAAGACTTTCTTCCAGGGGGTTACTCACGTGCGTCCTCCACGTAAGCCTATGTTACCAGTCTGGGATTTAAACTTGGTCTTATCTGCCTTGCAGGGGTCTCCCTTTGAGCCTTTGCGTGGCTATCACTTCTGTTAGGCGTGTTTCTGAGTTGGCGGCGCTTTCCATCAAACCCCCTTAAATTGATGTTTTGTTTTAAGCCAGATTTTCTGCCTAAGGTTGTCTCTGCTTTTCATCTCAATCAGGACATTGTTTTGCCTTCTATATGCCCTAATCCTAGTAACCCTAAGGAGCGGGTTTTACACTCTCTGGATGTGGTCAGGACTCTGAAGTTCTATTTGGTGGCTACTGAATCCTTCAGGAAGACTGATGCTCTTTTTGTGCTCCCATCTGGACCTAAGAAGGGTCTGGCTCCAGCTAAGTCCACTATCAGCAAGTGGATCTGCCAGGCTGTGGTACAGGCCAATTCTGCTAAGAGGAAGGAACCTCCCTTCCGCCTTACTACTCATTCCACTCGTGCTATTGGGGCCTCTTGGGCTTTTCAGCACCAAGCTTCTGTTGAACAAGTTTGCAAGGCCGCTACTTGGTCTTCTGTTCATACTTTTTCCAAGTTTTACAAGGTTGATGTTAGGGCCTCAGCTGATGCTGCTTTTGGTCTCAAAGTTCTGCAGGCGACAGTGATTTAAACTGCCCGCTGTTACTTTTTGGGGATCCCACCCTACCTTACGGACACTGCTATTGGATGTCCCATGTGTAAGGAATATTCTGGAACAGGACGTGCTGTATACTTAGAATAATACAATTCTGTGATTACGTACCTGTAGAATTGGTATTATATGTATACAGCACGTCCTGTATCATACCACCCTTGTTATCATTATTCTTAGTTACCTTTGTATGGTGATTGTTCATATGTTCATTTTTGAATTCTTGTTATTATTGTTCTCCCGGCATCTTGTTAACTGCTTCTCAATACTGGGGAATTTGTGGGCGGTCCCTGACTTATATAGGGCCGGGAGGAGCCACAAGCTGTTTTCTGCAGTCCAGGGCCATCTTGTGGATGTATTACCCAGGAGTAAGGAATATTCTGGAACAGGACGTGCTGTATACATATAATACCAATTCTACAGGTGAGTAATCACAGAATTGTATTTTTTTTACTTTACGGATGCTTTAATTAGAGAATATCAGCACACCTTGGGTTTTCTCCACCTAAGAGCCTAACATCAGAGCCAAAGAGTCCACAGTCTAGTCAAGAATGAGAGTCCCTGGGGAGAACTGCCTTTAAAGTGGACCAATCACCCCCTGCAGCTGGCCGTTAGCATGTCCCGCTGTGTGACCCCCCCTCCCCAGGGCGCTGGTAATCTTACCTGATGAGGCAGGTCCCGCAACGCTGTCTCCGCCAGCGGTCCTGTAGCTGTGCGCACTCCCCTTACCCAGCCACTCAGATAGGTCGGGCATGCAGGAGCACGCACTCCACAGGAGCCGGGATGCGGCCGTCAGCGCACCTAAGCTGGAGCGAAGTTCAAATTAGAGGCTTTATGCCGCACCTTAGTATGTACTGCATAAAGAGCTGATTGGATGAGCACCCACACATGCACAGTTGGAACAGCTGAAAGGTGAGTGAAAGTGGGCAATCTGGGGGGGTATCACACAGGGTTTCGTCCTACGTTGAGATGCCCCGGTCAGGGACCAGTCTTTGGTCCACTTTAAGGTCTGGAATGATATACTAGCAGTTCTTCAAGAGGGTGCAGTTTGGAGTTGGAATTATGGAAACTTGTTCTGCAGTGCTCTCTTGCATATTATATTAGATGGCAGGGTCAGTAGAGTGTTGGATGTATTTCACGTTTCATGTATTAATCATCTGCGTTTGCACTTTGATGCAAACAGTCAGGGTCATGCTGAAGATCTGGTGAAGCAAGTTTAATTTACATCTGAGTAAGCAGAGGTCAAACCATTGGAGCTAAATGGCTCAGGTGCTTCCTAAATCAGGCTGATAAATTATTATTATTATTATTATTATTAATAATGCTTATATAGCTTCATCATCTTCCTTAGCGCTTTACAAGTTATGATTACAAACAAGGTAAGCATATAGTGCAGGGGACAATACAAAACTAGATGCCACAAGGTTCAAACCAGGTGTTGTGAGCACAGGAGACAATAGTAAAGAGAACCCTGCCCTTGCGAGCTTACAGTCTAAAGGATGGGGGTGGAGACAAAAGGTAGGGATCACAAGTGGTAGAGTTGGGCTGCATGTGCCATTTGAAGGTTATAGGAGTTACTTAAGCCAGGTTATATGCTTGTCTGAAGAAGTGAGTTTTGAGGGCACTTTTTAAAGCTTGGAGTGATGATGGAGAGTGACAGATTGAGCGGGAGACAGCATTCCAGAGAAGTGGGGTGGCACGGGAGAAGTCTTGAAGGCGGAAGTGCAAGGAGGTAACCAAGGAGGAGGACAGAAGAATGTCAGAGGCAGAGTGGAGGTTGCGCTTGGGTTGGTAACACTGGATAAATATACTTTATTCACAACAGAACATAAAATGCACATGAGAAGCTGAAAGTTTGCCATTTTTATATTTTATTTTATTAAAACAGCACATTTAAAAAAAAGTTGGGACAGGGCCATGTTTACCATTGATGGTCATGCTAAAGTTTTAGTGAAGCAACTCACACACACAATTTTGGGGTAGGCTCTGGAAATCTCCCCTCAGGTCCCCAGAAGGTCCGCACTCCACCCAGAAAAATATATGTCTACAAAAGTCTATGTGAACATATAACTAATTTTATTAGATTAAAAAGACTCATAAGCAAATACACACAAATACACAAAAAAATGTGATCTACATTTTAAAATACATATACACAATGACAAAAAGAGGGTACCCCATATAAAGGCTCCAAGAAGTATTTAAAAGTATAACCTTCCTAAATCTCACAAATAAATAAATAATAAGTTAATTAATTAATGTAGGTGTAATTATACACCATACTACTGGCCAGCGAAGATAATATGCTGGTGGATAATGTTATAGCCACCAGCAAATAGTATATTTAACAAGTGACACACAATGTGGAAAAAAAGGAGAAAGTGCTAAGTGCAGTGTACTACAATGAACAGAGGGCCAGAAAAAATGTGCAACATCAAATGTATCAAAAAGAGATGAACACCATATGTGACTGAATGTCTGCTTCCAAGGCAGATAATAATACACTGGCCAAAAATACAATGTAACAAATTAATAGTACTGGAAGGTATTACATCACCGTTTTACGTAGTCATATGTTGCCAGGGGTCCCCCATATGCTGAGCCTGCCGACGCGTTGCGTGGAAGGACCACTTCACCAGGGCAGATGGCTGTCCAGTGAAGGAACTCGACTTGCTTCAATTCTGATGCACGTTTGGATGTGAATTGCCATCTGCATCTCAATGAGCTTTTATATTTTAACACAGGCTTTTATTGGGTGAGGTAAGCATATTTTTTTGAAAGTTTGAAAACAACAGCACCCTATGGGCTATCATTTTTTTATTTTTTTCTGCATATCCCATAGGGGGCTGTTATTTCCAAACTTTTAAAAATGTATTCGTAGCTCATTGGAAAAATGATGCACCTCACATGTAAAAATGCCCCATCATATGTGCGTGAAAAATATTCTTTTTTTGCACTTTTTTGTGTGTTAAAATGATAGAGCTCACCAAGATGCAGGCGGCCCTTCACACCCAAATGTGCACCCAGAGGTGAACTTCACTAAATCCTTAGCATGACCAGCAATGTGTAGCATCCCCTCTTCATTTTACAATGGGGGCTGGGGACTAATTGCTGGAGTTTTGGGAGAGGAATGCAATCCCATTGGTCTGATGTAGGATTGTAGCTGCTCAACAATCCTGGTTGCGGATTTTTTAAATTTCATAAAAGTTATTTAATCCAGGCACAAAAAAGTCATAGTGTGCCCTTGTGTTATTGCATAGGATAACTGCTGTGCTCTTGAATACCGTATTTATTTAAGTCTACCACATAATTAACATGATTATAATTTCACAGAGTGAACCATACATTATAAAAGCAGCCCCTTGTCATGGTGGTAAGAGGTGGTGCTTGAGCACAGTGTACCTGTGTGTTGCTACTAAACTTACCGCTGACGTCTTTTCTTTCTTGTGATTGCAGAATACGCTGACTCTGTTTAAACAGAGAATTTTTTTAATTCTGGAAGTAAATACTTTGCAGGGGATTTTGGTCTAGAGCTAAACCCCAGGTGTTGTCAGTAGAAGTGGAAGGAAATCCCTGGGATTTATCAGCCAACTGTGTAAACAACAGCGATTTTCACTGCAATCACCATCCCTGGCTGCACAGTGCAGCAATTCTCTCCTTAAAATGATTACCATGTGTATGCAGATAAGCCTGTGTAAACACGAAGGGTGTGGGGGTGTCACATTTTACATATCTATTTTGAGAGGCAATCAGTAGCTTATTTTACAGTAACATAAATAAAGTGGCTGTATTATATACAGATAGCATCCATTAGGGCTTTGGGTCTGGAAGCATCAGTGGAGATTTGTTGAGTTTGTCCTTATACATTGTTATGCCATGAACGGATCAATAACTTTTATCAGACATGGACTTAAAGAGGACCAAAACCCACACCCCATCGGCACTGAAATCTATAAGATTCCAGTGCCGCTAGATTTCTTCCCCCCCGGGCATCCAGAATTGTGATGCCTCGCTGTATGAAACCCCCCAGGTCGCCCAGAAATTCACCTTCTTTCCCTGTCCAACTGTACATGCGCAAGCTGTGGCCACATCCCCGCTATCCCTTTAACAGGACGAGTGCCCGTGTCAGGCATTTGTGAATGGGTGGCGTGGGCTGCTACTCTGTTAGAGGGTAGTGAGAGATGCGGCCACCAATGTGCTCGGATCCGCTCGCATTAGACGAACTCCTGGACGTAGGGGCTCGCGCGCCGAGGGCGCTGATTGGACAAGAGCACACACATGCGTCGTAGGCACGGGAAGAAGGGAGTTCGGGTTTGTTCGGGAAACCTGGGGGGTATCACACAGTGGGGCACCCCCGATCGGGGTGCCCCGGGGGCAAGGACACTGAACTAGTGGATAACATATTGGAAAAGCAAGTAAAAGTTATTGTGGAAGAGGATTTACACACTCCAGTACCTGCTGTTTGCTCGAGTATAGCAAGGTTATGTCCTGGCTTCCAATTTCTCCTCAATAGGGAACAAACAATATATAGTAGAAAATGTCCATAGATAATTGTTACAACTTCTAGAACTGATGACCTACTTGCAGCTCAGTAGCATTTGTTTCTTAATACTGAGGCATCAGGGTCTAAAGACCTACTGGATGCTATCTGCATTTTCTATACAAACATTCCACCAGGTCTACTCCTGGGACGCTTAGAGGTAGACATGGGTCAATGTAGATAAATGTTAAATTGGATGTTAAATGTCCCCTCCTCATAAGCTCCAAATTGGAAAAAAATGCATATACGGCATCAGGCCTCCCTTGCAGGAGTCAAGGCAAGACATTAGTAACTTCAGACCGCTGGTGCTGAGCAGGTAAGTTATTATTCCAACCCCACCAAAATGGGGTTTAGCATGGAGGGGATTGGATGAGGGTGCATGAAGTCCACTTAAAGATGATCAGGGCAAGCACAAGAATGCAGGGTAAGTCCGCTTCATTGGAATTCATTGGAATTTTTGAAAGTGTATTTTTTTCTGCCAAAAAGATGCTCAAGATGCTGAGCTGATCTGGTATTTTTGATTTTTTTTATGTTAGCAAATGTGTGTTATTTGAAAGCAGTTTTCACTACCTGCAATCGGTTACTAAAGTGACCCTGTACCCACAGAACACTGCTGTTATGGCCACAGCTGAGGTGAGGGAGCTCACTCAACCTTACACATACCCAGCGGCAGTGTTCTGTGAAACTATCTGCAATCTGTTGTTATTGGCAATGTACATCAAGTCTGCACTTGTAAATTGCCAATAGCAAAAGATGAAAACACACATTTAAAATGTCAGATCAGCTCAGCATCATTTGCCACACAAAAATCTGCAGTTCCAAAAATTCAATCAAAAGTGGACTTACCTTTTTAGCTTTAATTCTCAACAGTGTAATGTGAACCCATGGAAAACCTGATCACTGCTATTTTTTCCTACAAAAAAAAACTGTGCCATGTTTTGTTGGTTGTTATTTGCTTTCTCTTAGCCATTTCCTCCTCCCACTTCCTTTTCCTTGACTTGGAAGACATATGCCTTGTTTCAAACTAAATGTGAAGTGAAGTGGCATGAGACCTAGGTCTGAATTCTTTGCTCTGAAGAAAAAAAGTGATGAAGTCCCTTTACATTTTCTCTGTACAGCAGTGACTGTTTTTGCATTGCCGTAGGTTTTGTTAGTGTTTGTGACGTTTGTATAGCATTGTAATTGGCTAAGGTGCAGCGTTAGCCATCAAGAAGGCCCATTTTGAGATTTCCAGCTACAACACGGTTCTCAGTGCAACTAATATGCTAAGGTAGGAAACACGACCAAAGATATAACCAGGACAGCCTGAGTCTATTTTGGAAAAATGAATTTTGTAAAATATACAGAGTGGTCTTGAAACAGTGAACCCAATGGAATTCTACCCTGCAGATGTGTAATACTTTATCCCTTGAATAGTTATGATGGGTCAACTAATCACATATGTATGTTGCAAACAGGACTGGTTTTAGAATAAGATGCAACCCGTAGAGGAATTTGGGCTGGTGACCCCCTCCCCAACACTAAACTGACCAGATATCTCACTTTCAGGGGCTCAATGTCCCTCCGAAAACTCTGGAAATACCTAAATGTCCCACTTTGCTGACATGGGGAGGCCTGTCCCACCAAATGCAGAATGCTGGATGTCTGGGTGGTTTACAACTGCTCTGACTCTTTGGTTGAATGGTGGTAGTGGAATGCATAGACTTCTGAGCAATGGCTCAATCACCAAGATCTTTTATGGACCAAATTTCCGAAAGTACGTGCCCCGTAATTAGGCCACACGCTAAACCACACCCCTATCATGCCCATCACCCACAAACTGGTTTAAACTGTCCCACTTTGAGGATCCCAAAAAATGGTCAGTTTATCCAACACACCTACCACCTTCCTACCCAAGCAAAAATTTAATTTATTGTTCAACAAAAAACCAACATTCATTCAAATATAGTCATGTCATGAAGAATTTCCTGTAACTAAATTAACACGTACAACACTCTTAAGTCGGACTCTGATGCAGCGGAGGCGGCGGCTGCTGCTGCATTTTATTGATGGCTGCGAATTTCACCCTGCCTGTGCCAAAACAGAGTTGTGAGCCACCATGTGGAGAGACCATCTTAGGCTTAAAGTCATATTGTAGCCAAAACCAATTGTTAGACCATTGCCAGGAGCTACATTTGGCACTGTCCTAAAGTGTTTTCTGTATTTAAAGTGGACCAAAAGCCATGCACACTTGGGCCTGCAAGCATGTGCACCTGGGAGTGTGCGCATGCACATTTGGGAGTGCTTGCATGTGCATCTGGGAATGCGTGCATGCAAATTTGGGAGTGCAGACATGTGCATCATAAGCCCATTATAACCAATTACATAAGCCCATTATAACCAATTAGTTACATGTGTGTTTAATATCAAAAGGGTTAAAGAGTTAAGGGGTTAAAAGACCTAATTATTGCACATTATAACCCATACCTGTCAGTTCACGTACCAGTGTCCGCCATATACGGAGCGATCCTGTGTAAATGGAGCAGCTCCGTTCCGTCCCCCCGCCTTAGACAGGAAATGAGGGGTATAAGGTGGGGAGAAGTAAGAATATGCCTGGATAGGAACTTATAATTATAGAAAAGTAGCCAGGGTCTTATTGCTGACAAGTCAGCACTTATGGCTGATAAGGGCTACATTTTGAAAATAGTATTTCCTCTTTGTGCAGCTTTATTAGGCCTCAGTACTGTAAGACATGTGGCTTTAAGCACAATATACAGCTAATTGAAAGCCAGTAGTGTGCTGTAAACTGTCTTTGCTTCCATTTAAATTCAGGCAACAAATTAATATTTTTAGTATTTTTATAGACTCAAGCTGGGTTTAAATGTATTTCATGCTAAAACATCCTGTGTCCATATGCCAGAATATCAGCAAATGATTTAAATGGTTCACCATAAGGCAGACTGTAAATGTGGGAACGTGCTACGGCATTGTATAAATAATAATGTTTAAAAGATTAACAAAAAAAATATTTGCCAATAACCCTCCCCCCCCCCCCCCCTTAGCCTGTTCATTCTAGTGTGTTCAGTCCTGCTCCGATTTAAGTGACTCCCCTGTGAGTCAGATAGCTGCAAGTGGGGAGCCAGGCAGTTTCTGCCATGATTTCTGCTTCCGTGTCCACTTCCAGCTGTGTCTTAGATATGGAAGACAGAGATAAGGGGAGGCATGCAGTGTTTCTGGAAAGGTTTTCCTCAGCAATGTGGTTTGCTCCACTATATCTTAATTACTAACGGTGGTGGACCACCTCTTTCTCCCCATTCTTCCTTTAACCCTATCTCCATACTCCCTTATAAACTCACTGCTGCACTAAAGCTACTAACACACATAACCTATTTAGCCTTATTATTATTATTATTATTTATATAGCACCATCCTTTTTCGTAGCGTTTTGTAAGGTATAATTACAGACAAGGTAAAACATATTGTACAGGGACCAATACTAGATGCTACAAGGTTCAAACCAAATGTTGTGAGCACAGGAGACAATAGGAAATAGAGCCCCGCCCTTGTAAGCTTACAGTCTAAAGGATGGGGTGGGGATAAAAGGGGCGGCAACACATGTGGTAAAGCTTGAGTTAGAAGGCATGTGGCAGTGAAGGTTATAGGAGTTGCTTACGTCAGGTTATATACTTGTCTGAAGAGGTGAGTTTTTGAGAGCAATTTTAAAGGCTTGGGATGTTGGAGAGTGAAGGATTGAGCGAGGAGAAGCGGGAGAAGTCTTGAAGGTGGGAGTGCGAGGAGGTGACCAAGGAGGAGGACAGAAGAATATCAGAGGCAGAGCAGAGTTTGCACTTGAGTTGGTATCACTGGATCAGAGATGAAATGTAGGAAGGGGCCTGGTTGGAGAGAGCTTTGTAGGTTAGTTTAGAAGTTTGAACTGAACTCTCTAAGAGACAGGTAACCAGTGGAGGGATTGACACAGAAGAGCAGCACTGGAGAAGTTAGAGGAGAGGTGGATGAGGCGAGCAGTTTAAAATAGATTGGATGGGTGCCAGTTTGCTGGCAAACCACAGAGAAGGGTGTTGCAGTAGTCCTGTCGGGATATGACCAGGTAGTGCACTAGCATTTTAGTGGTATCAGTCCAGAATTACGCCTAGACACTGAGCTTGAGGAGTTGCAGTAATTGTAAGAATATTTACAGAGATTGTGGTGTTAGAGAGGGGAGTGAGCTGGTCGAAAAATGAGCAGTTCTGTTTTGTCCATGTTCAGTTTAAGGGAATGAGCTGACATAATGGAAGAGATAGCAATTAGACAGTAAAGAAGGTGAGAGAGAAGGCCAGAGAGGTAGAGCTCTTAAGTTGCTTTATATATTTGAGGGCTGTAGGTATACTTATATTTTTAGCCAGATTACGCCAAAAGCAAGACACATCTGGATAAAAGTGACATTTAAAGCCCAGCAAGGTTATTAGTTGGAGGAGGTGGCAGTGGACAAAGAAGGGAGTTGAACATGTTAAATAGCTGTTTTGGATTCCTGGCCTGTGCTGATATGAGTGATGTGAAATATTCCTGTTTAGCAGAGGAAAGGGCAGTCCTAAGTTCCTTAGGGCCTTGTTTGTATAACAGAAAGTCCTCCTTAATTTTTGATTTCCTCCATAGCCATTCAGCAACTCGAGAATGCCATTTCAATGTTGCAGTGTTAGTATTAAGCCAGGGTTGTCTTTTATTGGGCAGCGGGTAGCTATAGCTAAGGGAAGCAAAAGAGTCAAGGGTAGAGGTTAGTGAATTACGGTAGTGTGAGACTGCAGTGTCTATTCCTGTGCAAAATGGAAGTTTGTGTGCAGAGGGCTAGTGGCGAAGGAGTGTTAGTGTTAGGATGTTGTGATCAGAGAGGGGAAGTGGGGATAAAGAGAGACTGGCTACAGAGCAGAGGTGAGTGAAGTAGGGAGTTGAAAGAGGTTGTGATCAGAGAGGGGAAGTGGGGATGAAGAGAGACTGGATACAGAGCAGAGGTGAGTGAAGTAGGGAGTGCAGAATAGCAGGCTTACAAAGGGGATAGTGGCAAGGGAATAGAGGGTTAGTGTTAGGAGGTTGTGATCAAAGAGGGGAAGGGTTTCTCAGGTTCCTGTGCAGAATGGAAGTTTGTGTGCAGAGGGGATAGTGGTGAGGGAGTGTAAGTGTTAGGATGTTGTGCTCAGAGAGGGGAAGTGGGGATGAAGAGAGACTGGATACAGAGCAGAAGTGAGTGAAGAGTAGATCAAGCGTGTGTCCGTCTTTGTTGGTGGGGCTAGTGGACCACTATTTGAGGCCAAAAGAGGAGGTGAGCAATAGTAATATGGTGGCGGCAGGGTTGTTGGTGTCAACGTGTATGGTGAAGTCACCCATGATTATAGCTGGGATGTCAGTGGACAGGAAGAGGAGGAGCCAGGTGGAAAAGTGGTCTAGGAGTAGCAGGTTCAGAAGGGCGATAGATAATGGCAATATTTAGGTGAGAATAGAGACGGACACAGTGAACTTCAAATAAAGAGAAGGAAAGGGAGGGCAGAGTAGGAGTTGTGTTACATGAGCAGTGTTCTGACAGAAGGATGCCAACACCTCCACCCTGTTTGTTGCTTGATCTTGGGGTGTAGCTTAACTAGACTTATACCTATACCTCCAATCCCTCACTCCCACACTGCTGTTATCTGATAGGCAACATACCTACCTCCATCCAGGATTTGATCCAAAATATTCTACTGTAGGTTTGAGAAAAAACGCTATGTCCCAGACCTACTCTCCCCTATTATTCCTTCAAACATTACAACATCATACGTCCTAGTCCAACTGACCTGATCCTAGTGGTCACTGAGGAGGATGTCAAAAGCCTACACTTGAATCTAACCACTAGGGAGGCATCTGGACCCAATGGGTCAATGCCCAGGACCTCATTTGGTCTGATCACCTTCTCTTATGCTCATCTTCCAGACTTCACACAGATCACCCCACTCCTCTGGAATGTCCCCCCTTATATAATTGGCCAGTCACCAACCCTGAAAAAGTCTTCATCTGGCCTAGCATAGCCGCTATTAGAAATGATTTGGATGGCATACAACCTCAATGTCAACCTCCCTTCTTATTCCAGCATTGATTTTAATAGCTGACGCAGACACCTCCAGGACAGTGCATGTCTGCCATAGTATGGCTTCACAGACCAAAATGTCTGCTCCAAGAAACAGAACAAAGATTGGTCAGCAACAGCCTGCAGTAGGTAGGAAGCACCTGTATCCTTATAGGAGCACTATTGTGAAAAAATGGACCAATGATAAAAATCCATATAAATATGCAGGATGGTGGGAGGACAGGTCACTTATACAAACAACATCAAGAAATATCAAGCCAGGCTTGTTTCTTTTATTTTAATGGAAGGAAAAGGACAGCCGGGGTGACAGGCTCTGTCACCCCTCATAGACTAAACCAGTTATCCCTGGATTTTGTTTCTACCATGCGAGAAAAAAACATACGTTTGGTGGGATTTTTATTCAGTTTGGGTATAAAAGTGACTAGTCCTCTCATTAACCAATGTGTTTTTATGGATTTTTAACATTACACAATTTTGCGATAGTGGTCCCTTACAAGGGGAAAGGTGAAAAGGCCCCATACAGAGTCCTGACTGTACTGCCCTGATGGCAGCCCTGTGACTTAAGCAACCCACAATCTCCACAGCTTTCAAAGCACTTGCCACCATGCTTGGTACATACTACTTGTGACCCAACCTAACATGTTAACCCTTATCTTTTAGTTTTTAAGCTACTAAGGGCAAGGCCCTCACTCCTATTGTACTCCAGTATCAATGTGTATTTGTTGCACTTCTGTCATAGCCAACCTATAATACTGCGTATTATACCTTTATTATTTGATTTATCCTGTCTCTAATTTCTACCTTGTGCAGCACTATAGAAGATGATAGTGCTTTATAAATAAACAATAAGAAGTATATGCATTTTATCAAGCTTTAAAGAGGAAAAGAACCCAGGATGTTGTCTTGTCTAGAACTCTAGGGCTGTGCTTACTCCTCTTTAATGCAGATGAGTGAGTTTTTGTGCACCTCTATTGCATGGTTTAGGTGGCTGAAAGCTCTAAAACGACTGGTTACTATGTGGTCGATTCAGAGCCAGGTGAGAATCCCACTCCTTTTTTAGGAGAGAAAACTGTCATTCACTTTCATTGTCTACCGGGTATAAATTCTCACCTGGTTTTGAATCATCCCCAAGGCCAATTTTCTCTCCTAAAAAAAGCACATATAAACACACTTACTAAACCATTCTCTTAGTGGCCAAATTCAAAAGAATCTGCATGTGTGGTCTGATCTGCATGGTGAGGTTTCAGCACACTGTGGAAGCCCTGCAAATCTCTGTGCAAATGTTGATTTCTTTTTCAAAGTTAGTTTAGCAGTCTAAAGTCCGAATATGCAGTTTACAGGAGCCCTGTCATTCACAAAAGAAGCTGGGAAAAGAGGAGTCCTAAAACACTAACGGAGTGCCCCCCTGAAGTGGACCAAAACCCAGGATAGTCAAAATCCTGGGTGTTGGTCCACTTTAAAGCACTTAAAGGAGCACTATACCAAAAATGTCCCAATGATAAAAATCCATATAAACATGCTGGATGGCAGGAACAGAGATCACTTATACACCCAGCAATAAGAAATATCCAGCCAGGCTTGTTTTAATGGAAGAAGGAGGAAATGAGGGGTGACAGGTTCTGTCACCCCTGGATTTTATTCCTACCAGTAGAAGAAAACCACAAGCTTAGCAGGAGTTTTATTCAGTCCAAGTGACCTCTCCTCTCGTTAGGTGACATGTTTATATGAATTTTTAATATTACAGAACTTCGCGTTCAGGGACCCACTAACTTCCTCCCACCTTAACTCCCATGGGAACATTGTTAAATTAGCTTTTTCAAAGCATCTGAGTGTCAGTAAGTTGTTGTACCGTGTTAGCCATCGATGTAAGCAGGAAGTCCAAGGTTAAAAAATGGTATTACCTTAACCTTGGATTTCCTGCTCAAAGCATCTGAAAAATGCTAATTATGTGTAAATAATTTATGTAATTTATGAAAGAAATTGCACTTTCTCTGCCTCTATTTATTAGCCCTATCTGAGCTGGCAAGAGTGTGTCATGGCGCAGCTTTATGCATCATGAACATTCCTAGCTGTAGGACCACTGTGGCTTACCATGTTCACTCATACTAAGAACACCAAGGGACAGAGCAGCTGTTAAACCCTCTATTTGCATGGTTCTGTCTAAAAGACTCCAGGGGTGGCTGATCATGTAAACTTGGGGCATCCCAATTAGGTCACTGTGTGAGCCCCCCAGATCGCCCAGCATACACTTTTCCGGGGTTTCCATGCCACACTCACTGAATGCGGCTGCATCCAGCTTCCCTGTAGCTGGGGCGCGCTCCCATGCCCAGCCATCCAGATAGGCTGGGCGTGGGAGTGTGGTGTACACTGCAGGGAGACCGAGAATCTGCCCGCTCCCGAATGCTGGGCTCTGTGTCTAAACTGGGTCGTATGCTGTGCATTATTATTACCCAGTTGCGATGGTGTAAAAATTCTCCTTCACAACCAAAGCAGAAACAAATTTGACTTACGCCTATTACTTAAAGAGGACCAACACCCACCGGTGATCAGCCTGGGAATCTATAAGATTCCCGGGCCGATCACCTCCCTCCCCGCGGGACATCCGAGATCGGGATGTCCCGCGGGGTGAAACCCCCCCAAACTCCTTACCTCAGTTTCGGCGGCGGCCGGCCGCCGCCGCCTCCCTCGCGCCCCTCTAGACGTGTGCGCGCCCGCGCCGGCCGTCTGTGAATGCCCGTCGCGGGCACGCGCGCGTCAACAGGGACGCGCGGGAGGCGGCGGCGGAGGAGCCGCTTGTCCGCGGCTTGTCCGCTGCCGCGGACAGAGGTGAGTTCGCGGGGGTTTCACACAGCGGGGCACCCCGATCGGGGGTGCCCCACCGAAGTGGACCAAGACCCAGGATAGTCAAAATCCTGGGTGTTGGTCCACTTTAACAGAAACCCCCCTTTTTGTCAGGTTTTTGGTGTTCTGCCTTATTGTTTTCCCCTTGGGGAATGTAAGGTAAACAATTGTGTTAGGATTGTGCCCCCAGACCTGTGATTTACTTATCAGCATGATGTTTCCATGATTCTCATATTTCTCTGACTCTTGGTAAAACAGGAGGGTCTTTTTTGCTCTATAGTATATCTCTCGGTATCCTTTCTGACTACAACTCCCACAATCCTTCCACTGTTATTAGAAGCTTTGGCTAAATCACAGAGCAGCAATCATCTCTCCAGCTGAGAATTCTACCAGTAACCCCTTTAGCTACTAAAACACAACATTGTTTTCCTCCCAGTTGAAGAGGTTGAATTAGAGCAGAAAGGGTTAATACTGTTGTCTCTGCTTTAGTCAATCAAATGATTAGCAAGCTAGAACGGGGAGGCCGATTCATTAATAGCGGCAGGTAGCGACAGTTGAGCGACTGTAGCGGCATTTTCAGAGCGCCCGCTAGTAGTCGCTGTGCTTGGCCGTTGTTCGGTAGTTGATAGTGACTCAGTCGGTTTGCCGTAATGTTGAATATTGGGTGAGGAGTCGCTATTTGACAGGTTCCGCGCTGTATGGGAGCGCATGATAGCGAATGGCCCTAGCGACCGGCTCCCACCATATTCATTAAAAAATCACGCTCAAAAAATTCTCGCTCTGTAAAATGCATGTTTAAACCCCAGAGCGCTGGCGGCGATGGGTTAAAAGTAGTTTTTTAACCCCCAAACAACCATATTTTTGGAAACCAAAAAAACAAGTTTTTTAAATAATTTTGTAATATGAATACATTAATATCAGACCTGTAATATCAATTCTGTACAATTTTTATTTTTTATTTTTTTTACCTTAAAATGGCAGAAGTGGTCACAGAATTTTTCACATTTAAAATAAATAAATAAATAAATAATAACAATTAATTATGAATATTTAAAGATTGTTCCATTGAAATGCACTGGAAAGCGCCAGGTAGCGAGAGGTCATACCTGTCGCTGTTCAAGGTCGGACGCTGGCGCTGTGGGCTGAGGCTGGAATAATGATGAATGAGTGGCTATATGGCGCTATCTCAGTCGCTAAGCAGGATTGGCTTGATAAATGTGTGATTGTGGTGCGGAGCCGGCGTTCTCGTGGTGGGGCCCGTCATTACCGGCCGCTCACCAGTCGCTACCTGTCGCTATTCCTTCATAAATAAGGGCCTAAGAATCATCGGATATGTACTTTTAACACACCACTTTGATGTACATTGCTAAGGTACACACATTGTTGCTAGAGAACTTTTTTATAACACAGAGTTGCAGACAAATAGGAACCAAAAAAAATGAACCGGTAAGCTTAGAACATTGATTACATCATAAAGCCATACAATAATGGAAAATTTTAAAAAATGCCATTGAAAGTGGAATTACCCTTTCATTTTTATTTGTTCTCTAAATTATGATACAAGTTGTTGACAGGTTAATGGGGGCAGAAGTGTAGCAAACCACAATTCTTACATAGAAAGACCAACCAAGGAACCTGATTCGGCAATTACATGAATTTTCCCCATGCACTTGTCTTGCTCAGCAGTATTTTAGCAGAATTCTTGAAACGTGTTCCTGCTAAAAGCTCAGGTGCATACAGAGCAGGTAAAGTAATTAGCAAATGATGCTAAATATACCTAAATATGTGTATTTCATTAAAGTACTTTACCCTGCACTGGTAAACTAATTATTCACAGCTCATTGTATAGTTTAAGCCAAAAGCTAACTGTCAGAATTCAAGGAAAACGTATAACGTGTCGTATTGTTCGTGTGTTTTTTCTGTTTCCGGCAATAAAATTAAGAGCTGTTATTGCTCCCTGGAGGCAAATAAAATAGTTTTCAGACCTTCACAATACTGCTACACATTGGCATTCACCCAAATCCAAAGAAGTGTGATTAACAAGCTACTAAGTCCTTCTTGTTTTCATGCTAATGTCTGGAGCATCAAATCTCCCTTTTAAGAGAAGGTAAACAGCAAGGAGTTAGCAGGGTTTAATTGCCTGTTTACTCTGCATTGTGTCTGCTTATTTACAGTTAGTTGAATAGCAGTAATCCCTTTGCTCAATCAAAAAATCATTTGGGCTGTTCCTGGCCCAGGCTTTACAGTCACACTAATCTGAAAAAGTTCTAAATAGAGTAACCAAAATGTTGGAGCATTTAGCCAAACACCCAAGGTTTCTCGAAGCATCCAAATACAGACCTAAACCTAAAGAGTGCCATCCTGATTTGAATGACCATCTCCTTGATTGCAGTTTAGGAACCCCAAAAATTGGCCTGTGTTTCTGCGCTTCTCTATTGAATCCCATGTAACATTCAGCAAAATCTATTGTTCACCACAAGAATGTAGAGGGAGGCTGGGGATAAAACCTCAACTCACCCAATGGCCTAGTGACAGATAACCCTGAATTGCCCCGCTCTTAATATGAGTGCCTACGGCTCCATTGTTTTATACAAGCACTTACATTTACTAGAAAATGCTGTGGAAAAACATCCCTAAACTGGACTAAATGCAAAACCAGTTCCTTATATGTAGAAATATCTCAATTATCATGAAAAAACAACCAAGGAGAGCAGTGATTTGACTTTTAAGCCTTCTAGGTATGCATGAAAGGCAAGGGTCAAAGTAAGTTTTGATAAGAGCAGTGTCTTGTTACTCTGTTCATCTGGTCAGACTTTCTTTTTTTCATCACAGTGAAACTTTAGTCTCTAAAGCATCAGATTCTGTCGGTCTGTCTACCTAGTCGGCACTGTGTCATACTGGTTGCCCCTGGGGAGAACGCCAACAAGGCTTCCTCTATAGAGATGAAACAGGAGGCACTCAGGCAGATCCAGGATTTATTTTTATATTCTATCCCCTTCCTTAAAGGTGAGGGAAGGTCAAGTTTTCGTTTTCCCTGCTTCTCCCCCGGGGCTTCCTGCTGGGTGGACTGACAGATCCAGAAAACTTTTACAGAATAGTACAGCAACCCGAATAATAAGCTTTGTCCCATTTATATAGGTTTGTGTCTTTTCTTAGAACTTTATCAGTGGTAAAATTCTTAATTTGCTGGGGGTTGCCAACATCATCAACAAATGCCAACAAATCATAGGCCTCCTAAATGAAAATATAAAGAATAAAGATAGATCCTTAGCTTGTGTGGCGAAAATAATTTTTGAGCCTTGTTTTAATTGCCCCCCCCCCCACCGCCCAAGGGTGACATCTCAGGGCTCCAAGCTGCTCAACAACCAGATTCTGACAAAAGGGTCATTTCAGCACCACATGAGTCATACGGTAAATTAAATATTCAAGTGTCTGGCGGTGATTCAGAGAACGACCCAGATATTTTCTGTATGAGATGATGCGAGTTCACATGCAAGATTTTTTACACTTGCGAGTTTTTTATATTACCCTCAAATAAGCGGTAGCAGGTGAGGTATGGTTTAGCATGTTTTTTTCCAGAGAAAAAGACATGCAGTATTTTTTTGTTTGCATAAAAAAGTGCCTCCCTCCCTGAGAAAACCAGCCCAGTCACCAGGCGTAGAAGATGGTAACCCAGGGCTCAGGGACCGAACGGCTGGCCCTGTTTATTATTACCATATGCCCTTCGGTACAGATCCGGTGCTCTTTCAGGGGTGCTGATGCCCCAAAAGAGGGTGCGTGTAAATGGGTGGCAGTGTTCCATCTGCCTGCGAACCTTCCCTGGACCCCTTAAAAGTTCACCAACAATAGTAAAAAAAAAAGACACCATACAAAAAATTATGTTCATTTAGCATTCAATATTCTAAATGTAAATACTTACAGCTGTGTGTCTTCTCCCTTCTGTCTCCTGCAGGGCGGCATCCTCTTCCTCATCCATGGGGTCTTCTGGATCTCTTACTAGGGTCTCCTTCCGCGTTGCTGGGGTCATCAATACCAGCAGCGGCATCAAATGCGGGCGCCGACATTTCTTAACTGGGAGGACACACATGTTCTGAAAGAGCACTCCACCAATACTAGCTCCCAGGTTACCCTATTTTATGGTGCATATGGTGCAACCTATTTTTCCCCACATTTAACCGAGAGAGAGAAAAGGAGAGAGAGAGACTTGTGATGCCTCGCTATGTGAAACCCCCCAGTTCACTGTAAAAAGTTATCTTTTCCCATTCCATGGTGCATGCTCAGGCCTAGTCTATCTGCCCAGCCAATCTGAATGGCTATCTGTGGGGGCACGTCTCAGCCCAGAGATGCTGAGGATGTGGCCGAAGCTATTTACATCGCCATTGGGAGCCAGGAAAAAGGTGGGTTTTGTGGCAACCCGGATGGCATTTCACACAGGGGGCCTTCCCCATTTGGGATAGCCCAGGGGAAGGCCAGCGGCTGGCACTGGAATCTTTTAGACTCCTGGGTCGGCCACTCAGGGTTTGGTTCTGCTTTAATACCTTTATATATACCTGCACAGTCATTCAAAGCAGAATTTTTTTCAGTTAATTTAGTTTATTTTGTAGAGATTTTATATATTTATTGAGTCACCTGGTGGTCTCATCACAGAAACAGCATCTCACACCCACAGAGCTTTTAGAACTGTGTACAGTTCACTGCAGCTGTTGCTAGGAGACCAGTGGGCTAAATGCTGCGGCTGTCTGCTATCACCTCTGAATAGAACCCAGCAGATCCCCTCATTCAGCAAATGTGTCATTTTAATTTTACAATTTAAAAGTGAGGCATACATTTTTTATTTTCTATTGCCACATTATTTATACACATGTTAGAAGCTATTGTGTGGCTATTTAATTATTTATCTTTTTAACGCAAATTTTCCGGTGAAGCGAGTTTACATTTGAGTGTGCTTTCGGTGAGTGAGAGTGAGAGTTTTAACTTGAACAAACAAAAAAATCTGTAAAAATAGTTCTATTCCCAGCGAAATCACATACCCCTGTAATGATGAGGCCTTTGAGAATAGTTTTTATTAAGTTTGGTAAAAACAGCATCCTAAAGAATTTGCCATATCATTCTGCATAGCCCATAGGGTGATGTTTGAAATAAAATATCCTTACCTCATTGGAGAAATGATGTATATCACCTGTGAAAAAAGGCCATCACAGGCGTCAGGCATTTTTTTTTAGGAGATATTAGAACATAAATGCTCCATAGAAGAAAGTAAAAAAAACTCAGATGTAATCTTCAGTTCACAACCTAAAGCTCACCCACTCTTAAACTTGCTTTACCATCTCTAGGGGCAGACTGGTCATAGGGAGCCCCCAACTCCTTCACCACTCTATCCCCTCACCCAAGCAACCCCAGCCCATGTCCTTACCCTAATGGTATAGACTCAGTCATGGAGCACACTGGTTGATTGACCAGGAAGCAGCAGAGATGTCATGTCACTGGCTGGTTATGGGTAGGCCAGATGGTAAAATCCCGGGCTGATTTTCGACCCCAGTCCACCACTGCCCCTCAAAAAATCTTTTCAGGTGTAAATTCATGGCAGCCATGCACAGTCCCATCCCTGCAAGGGCTTCGAGAAAGGAAGCACGCATGATGGGACCCCGTAGGGGGTTTCAGAATTTGGGGCAGGAGATGGTGAGGCTTTTGGGGGGGGGGGGAATTTGGAGTATTATTTTTTAATTTATAAATGGTTATTCTTGTTGTGCTCTGCTTATTGTACACTGTCTGAGGTGGCTTTAACAGCGGCATTGTGCACTTTCATTGGTGTATTTTCACTTTGAATTTGGATGATGCAGTTGCAGATGTATTGTACATATTACACAATAATTACTTTGTGGTTGTTAATGTAATTTGACACTAGAAGTTATGGTATATGTTTACTATCATTTAATAGTATTTACTTTTTATTATTATTATGGGCCTTATTCAGGGGTGGGCTGGCCATAGGGACTGCCGGGCATTTTCCCGGTGGGCCGCACCCCCCTTATGTCAATATTACATTGTTTCATGTGCAGAATGAGGTGCGGTGCTGTTTTGGCTTTATTTCTAGTGTATAGCAGACCTGGGCAATGTACGGCCCTTTGCTATGCTCTTACCGGCCCGGGCTGAGCTGGCCAGTAAGAGACGCAGAGGAAGGGAGAACATTCCAGACCTGACGAGCCGAGTGGCCGATCGGCTGCTGCTTAACTTAGGTGATCGCCTGTGTACAGTGCAAGAGGCTTAGGTTAAGCAGCAGCCTATCGGCCGCTCGGCTTGTCGGGTCTGGCGTGTTCTCCCTTCCTCTGAGGAAGCCAGACCTGATGAGCAGGTGATAGAGACCTGGGGACTTGGGCAGGGCAGAGTAGGGGCTCCAGAGCATCTCCACTCACTGGCTGTAGCAGTTGGTAGTGCAGGGGTTAATTGCAGACCCGCAGTGCGGGCTGTCTGGCCGGGAGGTATGCTGTCTGTCACATTGAAGGTGAGAGGGAGGGGGGCAGAGGAAGGGGCTGCTAAACAATCCCCTTCTGCCAGTGTCTCTCAGTGACGACATGACAGGCAGAGCAAGCTGTAGTGATAAGCCAGCTTTGCAGAAGAATGAAATGGAAGCCAGCAGCGCGCGGGATGGAGTGTGAAGTTGGTGCTCAGTAAGTCTGCTCAGAAAGATGATGTAGTTTGCTTGTGTTTTCCCTTCTGCTTCCTTCCTGCCTGCTGTCTCTTTTCACCATGTACCTGTCCACCATGCTGTCACCATGCCCCCTTCCTGCTGTCCACCATGCTCTCACCATGCCCCCTTCCTGCTGCCCACCATGCTCTCACCATGTCCCCTTCCTGCTATCCACCATGCTCTCACCATGTCCCCTTCCTGCTATCCAACATGCTCTCACCATGCCCCCTTCCTGCTGCCCACCATGCTCTCACCATGTCCCCTTCCTGCTGTCCACCATGCTCTCACCATGCCCCCTTCCCGCTGTCCACCATGCTCTCACCATGCCCCCTTCCTGCTATCCACCATGCTCTCACCATGCCCCCTTCCTGCTGTCCACCATGCTCTCACCATGCCCCCTTCCTGCTGCCCACCATGCTTTCACCATGTCCCCTTCCTGCTGCCCACCATGCTCTCACCATGCCCCCTTCCTGCTATCCACCATGCTCTCACCATGCCCCCTTCCTGCTTTCCACCATGCTCTCACCATGTCCCCTTCCTGCTATCCACCATGCTCTCACCATGCCCCCTTCCTGCTGCCCACCATGCTCTCACCATGTCCCCTTCCTGCTGCCCATCATGCTCTCACCATGCCCCCTTCCTGCTATCCACCATGCCCCCCAGCTGCCCACCATGCCCCTTTCCTGCTGCCCACCATGCTGTCACCATGCCCCCTTCCTGCTGTCCACCATGCTCTCACCATGTCCCCTTCCTGCTGTCCACCATGCTCTCACCATGCCCCCTTCCTGCTATCCACCATGCTCTCACCATGTCCCCTTCCTGCTATCCACCATGCTCTCACCATGCCCCCTTCCTGCTGCCCACCATGCTCTCACCATGTCCCCTTCCTGCTGTCCACCATGCTCTCACCATGCTCTCTTCCCGCTGTCCACCATGCTCTCACCATGCCCCCTTCCTGCTATCCACCATGCTCTCACCATGCCCCCTTCCTGCTCTCCACCATGCTCTCACCATGCCCCCTTCCTGCTGCCCACCATGCTTTCACCATGTCCCCTTCCTGCTGCCCACCATGCTCTCACCATGCCCCCTTCCTGCTATCCACCATGCTCTCACCATGCCCCCTTCCTGCTTTCCACCATGCACTCACCATGTCCCCTTCCTGCTATCCACCATGCTCTCACCATGCCCCCTTCCTGCTGCCCACCATGCTCTCACCATGTCCCCTTCCTGCTGCCCATCATGCTCTCACCATGCCCCCTTCCTGCTATCCACCATGCCCCCCAGCTGCCCACCATGTCCCTTTCCTGCTGCCCACCATGCTGTCACCATGCCCCCTTCCTGCTGTCCACCATGCTCTCACCATGTCCCCTTCCTGCTGTCCACCATGCTCTCACCATGCCCCCTTCCTGCTGTCCACCATGCTCTCACCATGTCCCCTTCCTGCTGCCCACCATGCTCTCACCATGTCCCCTTCCTGCTATCCACCATGCTCTCACCATGCCCCCTTCCTGCTGCCCACCATGCTCTCACCATGTCCCCTTCCCACTGTCCACCATGCTCTCACCATGCCCCCTTCCCGCTGTCCACCATGCTCTCACCATGCCCCCTTCCTGCTATCCACCATGCTCTCACCATGCCCCCTTCCTGCTGTCCACCATGCTCTCACCATGCCCCCTTCCTGCTATCCACCATGCTCTCACCATGCCCCCTTCCTGCTGTCCACCATGCTCTCACCATGCCCCCTTCCTGCTGCCCACCATGCTCTCACCATGTCCCCTTCCTGCTGTCCACCATGCTCTCACCATGTCCCCTTCCTGCTATCCACCATGCTCTCACCATGCCCCCTTCCTGCTGCCCACCATGCTTTCACCATGTCCCCTTCCTGCTGCCCACCATGCTCTCACCATGCCCCCTTCCTGCTGTCCACCATGCTCTCACCATGTCCCCTTCCTGCTACCCACCATGCTCTCACCATGTCCCCTTCCTGCTGTCCACCATGCTCTCACCATGTCCCCTTCCTGCTATCCACCATGCTCTCACCATGCCCCCTTCCTGCTGCCCACCATGCTCTCACCATGTCCCCTTCCCACTGTCCACCATGCTCTCACCATGCCCCCTTCCTGCTGCCCACCATGCTTTCACCATGTCCCCTTCCTGCTGCCCACCATGCTCTCACCATGCCCCCTTCCTGCTATCCACCATGCTCTCACCATGCCCCCTTCCTGCTTTCCACCATGCTCTCACCATGTCCCCTTCCTGCTATCCACCATGCTCTCACCATGCCCCCTTCCTGCTGCCCACCATGCTCCCACCATGTCCCCTTCCTGCTGCCCATCATGCTCTCACCATGCCCCCTTCCTGCTATCCACCATGCCCCCCAGCTGCCCACCATGCCCCTTTCCTGCTGCCCACCATGCTGTCACCATGCCCCCTTCCTGCTGTCCACCATGCTCTCACCATGTCCCCTTCCTGCTGTCCACCATGCTCTCACCATGTCCCCTTCCTGCTGCCCACCATTCTCTCACCATGCCCCCTTCCTGCTGTCCACCATGCTCTCACCATGTCCCCTTCCTGCTGTCCACCATGCTCTCACCATGCCCCCTTCCTGCTGTCCACCATGCTCTCACCATGTCCCCTTCCTGCTGTCCACCATGCTCTCACCATGTCCCCTTCCTGCTGCCCATCATGCTCTCACCATGCCCCCTTCCTGCTGTCCACCATGCTCTCACCATGTCCCCTTCCTGCTACCCACCATGCTCTCACCATGTCCCCTTCCTGCTGTCCACCATGCTGTCACCATGCCCCCTTCCTGCTGTCCACCATGCTCTCACCATGTCCCCTTCCTGCTGCCCACCATGCTCTCACCATGCCCCCTTCCTGCTGTCCACCATGCTTTCACCATGTCCCCTTCCTGCTGCCCACCATGCTCTCACCATGCCCCCTTCCTGCTATCCACCATGCTCTCACCATGTCCCCTTCCTGCTGCCCACCATGCTTTCACCATGCCCCCTTCCTGCTGCCCACCATGCTCTCACCATGCCCCCTTCCTGCTGCCCACCATGCTCTCACCATGCCCCCTTCCTGCTGCCCACCATGCTCTCACCATGCCCCCTTCCTGCTGCCCACCATGCTCTCACCATGCCCCCTTCCTGCTGCCCACCATGCTCTCACCATGCCCCCTTACTGCTGCCCACCATGCTCTCACCATGCCCCCTTCCTGCTGCCCACCATGCTCTCACCATGCCCCCTTCCTGCTGCCCACCATGCTCTCACCATGCCCCCTTCCTGCTGCCCACCATGCTCTCACCATGCCCCCTTCCTGCTGCCCACCATGCTCTCACCATGCCCCCTTCCTGCTGCCCACCATGCTCTCACCATGCTCCCTTCCTGCTGCCCACCATGCTCACAGTTTGCCCCCAGCTGATCTGATCTCTCCTTCCAGACTGCCAGAAGCCAAGGGCTTCTCTGATTGGCTGGGAAATGATCACACCAGAACGTTTGAAGTGGACCAAAACCCTGCTTTATCAGCCCGGAAATCTTATAGATCCCCTTCCCGCGGGGCATCCAAAATCGGGACGCCCCAGGTTGCCCATAAACTCACCTTCTTTCCCAGTTCAATAGCGCATGCACGAGCTGCGGCCGCATGCCTGCTATCCCTCTAGCAGGGTGCGTGCCTGTGTCAGCCATTTGTGAATGGCCAGCGCGGGCGCGCTCCCTGTTAGAGAGAAGCGCGAGATGCAGCCGCCAGCGCACTCAGAGCCGCTGAGCTTAGACGTCGCTTAGACGCCCATAGCTCAGCGGCCCTCCACAATATTTTTAGTTTCTCATGTGGCCCCATGGAAAAAATAATTGCCCACCCCTGCTCTATCAGATGCACCCCCTCCACTGCTGCTTTATGGGACCCTCCAGTGTCATTTCACTGGAGGGTACCTCTCTAAAAGCCCATGGAAATGTCCAAAATCAGGCAGAATTACTTACACTATTTCTATGCTTCCATGCCACTTTAGTAGCCCACATGACCACCGCTGGGCAATAGCGTTCACTAAACAAGGGGCAGAGCAACTAGGGAGGAGCATGAGCTAGCAACTCATCCTGGTGATCCCACAGAGCATGCGTGGGTCACTGGACAATCAGCCCTTACACTCTATAATCTTGCTTCACCAACCTCACATCAGATATAATGTTAGATTGCCTAGAAAAGATGACTGGAGCGTGCTGCTGGCCGCTCCTCTGCCTGCCTGTGCTAGACATTCAGAAATGTCTGGTGCAAGTACAGGCCTCAGACAGAAGCATATGGAGGATGTAGCCACTGCTAACCTATGCACTTTGGGCTCACCAGCTACATGAGTATACCAGGCAATCTCATACAGCAGGGCATCCCGACTGAGGGATCGTTGGTCATTGTTTCTCATTAAAAGAACGTATAAACTTATCAGCAGTGGCTCCTCAAAAAAGCAACAGGACTGATCAGGGACAAAAGAATCAGCCCAGGCTGTGTGCCCACAATTAAATAATTTTAAATGGAATTAATCAAAATCATAGCTGTGCTCTAACACAATATACTGGGCCGGTCACAGCACAGCAGGGTCTTACCAGTAAAATCCCGGCCTGTTTTTTTACCCCAGTCTGCCCCTGCCTGGCATAGGAGTGTGTGTGTGTGTGTGTGTGTCAGACAACATGTCTGCCAAAATGCATGGTGCTGGCCGTTTACACTTCATCAGGCTGCACTGAGCCCAGTACATCAGGGCTGGTAAAGTCACGGGCCAATTTTTGGCCCCAGTTCTGCCACTTAGCCTCTGACGTGGGGGGGGGGGGGGTGTTTCACACTGCCTGTTATGGGGAAGGGGCGTAAATACTGGGCTGGACCAGAGTGCAGAAGGGCCGGTGTGACCAGAAAAGTCCCGGGCCGTTTTTGAACCCCAGTCCGCCCCTGGCCTTATTTATGATGTGTGCCATTTAGCATCTTTTTTGTGGCTATAGCACCCAGATCCAGAGCGCCGGCTTTTTTGTCTTATCTGGCGCTGTGCTGTGGACTACAGTGGCGCTAGCAGTCACTGTGCAGAGTGATGCAGAGTGGCTTTGATTGTTGCACTAGGTATTGGCCAGCCTATATCAGCACCTGTTAGACCCGCCTACAGATTATCTCAGCGCCTGGTCAGTGCCACTTTACGGCGCTCCCCAGTGTATTTATGATTTTTTTGGATATACGATTTCAATTTATGATTTTTTAAAAATCTTTAGGGCTGTATTTTTTCAGGTGCTGGTCAGCATTTCATCATTACCGTAACAAGAAATCACTTGGGACAAAGGGGGCAAACTTTACAGTGCGTTTAGGCAGTGTTTTAGTTGTTGTTGTCCAATTTACACATTGTTAGGCAAAAGAAGCCATTAAAATCAATTAAAGTAAACATTTTGTGACATCTAGGTCTTGCATTTCAATTATTGACAAGTCCCAATGCAAGTTCTGCCCAAATAAATGTTTTAAATTAATTATAAACATTAAACACCTCAATCCAGTTCTGCCCATTGTGCTCTATGGGATTTTGACCTACAACGCTAGGTTTCATCTCATTGTTGGCGCTAGTGTTAAGCCAGTGGCTGCATCGGCGCTGCCTTTTTTTAATTCTTTAAATCCGATGCTGAGTGCCGCTGATGCTTCTTAAAGATGCACTATCGTGGACCAATGATGAAAATGCTGGATGGCGTATATATCCGGCATCGAGAAATATCCAGCCAGGTATGTATTTTTTGTTTTAATGGAAGGAAGAGGAAATCGGTGTTGACAGGCTCTGTCACCCCTGGCATTTATTCCTACCATAAAAGAATAAACCACAAGCTTGGCAGAAGTTTTAGTCTGTTCAGGTGTGTAAGTGACTTATCCTCTCATTAACCGACTTGTTTATATGGGTTTTTAATATTACACAATTTTGCGATAGTGTTTCTATAAATTAGGCTCCCCATTAGTATATAACATATATATATATATATATATATATATATATATATATATATATATATATATTTTATTATTATAATTATTATGATTGTAACATACTGTATTATTTTTATTCTATTATAATATTTATAACATAATAATATTATATATAACATTAGTATTAGTATTACTAGATACTAGTATTTACCAGTAACTATTTATTTATTTATTCATATTAAAGAGTGGCCTGAATCATAGGCATGTTTGCCACCTTATTGTTAGTATTGGAGTTGTTAGACAATTTGTTTCTCTTTACCTCTCTTTACCCCTTGCCCCCTCTTTTGTCCTTTTTGTGTTTTTAAATGTTTTTAATGGTTGCTGTCTAGTATTTGTATAAATATTACTGTATTCCATTAATATAAAGATCGTTTTGAATTTACACTATGAGCTTTGCCTTCCGTTAGTACTTTTTGGCTGTCAATGATTTTTACTGTTTTAAAACTGTTCTTTTTTTATCTTTTCTTATTAGTCACAATGTGGGGCATACCCTTAGAGCAAGCCTACCACCGGCCTTGGAAACTTATAGACTTTAGTGCCAGGATCAAAAATTCTATACTATAGCAAGAGAAAAGCCCTGCAGCACAAGCTGGAAGTACAAAATACTGCATGCAGGTATACATAAAAAAGTTTTTTATTATGAAAGCTACTGGTTAACAGAAATTAATGGTTTAGGGATATTTGCAGTAGGATTTCAAATGCAATAATGGAAATTCAATACTTATCTGATGGTAATTTTCCTTTCCCTGCACCTATCCATGGCGGCCTACTATGGGTTAATCTCATCCAATTAACCCCTCCAGAACACTTACTCTATAAGTTTTTGCACATCCCCCTTCCAGTTCATTCCATACCAAATCACCCAGAGTGGGCCAGGAAAAGAAAATTACTATCAGGTAAGTATTGAATTTTCCATTTCCCTAGTGCCTCTATGACGTCATACTATGGGATATAGCTATTGAAAAGGGGAGGGAAGCATGTCTAGGGATGAATTGATTTTAACAGTGTCTTTGTGTTGCATGTGTTTTTTTATTTTTGCTATATTGTAACATTTAATAAAATATTATTTTATGGCATTTGTGGAGTTGTGCCCCTTTCTTATGACCCTTGTCAATTTGGTTTGGCCCATGTTCTAGTAGCTTGACGGGTCGGGCAGCACACTCAGTTATCAATATTAAAAGCTGTGCCTGCAATTTTGTATAAGTAGTACTGGAATAATGAATAAATTGGCAGCTTTCCTAAAGGACTCAGAGACTCCAGGTATCTCTTGATACAAGAACTTATATCCAAGCGATGCATCTCCCACATCTTCAACTCTTCCCTGAAGGTTGGTAAGTGTATCGCTTTATGGATATGAAATTCTGATGTCACCTTGGGAATAAAGTCCTGTAAAGGTGACAGCTGGACTCTTTCTGGAAAAAGCCTGAGGTATGGTTCTTTGGAGCCTAGTGCCCTCAGCTCTGATAAAATGATGCCAATGCAATTGCAACCACAGGAGATTCTGCATAGTGATATACAACAAGGAGCATTCTTCAGGGACAAATAAACAATTTGAAAGAAATTTTAGGACAAAAATCCAAAGAATCACATCCTGCCTTTCTAGGCGGTCTCAGTTTTAACACAGCTTTCATGAATTGAATATCGAGATGCTCCCTAGCCCAAATCTTATTGCCAAAGGCCGAGATGGCCATAACTTGTGTTTTGAGAGTTCTCAGAGCCAATCCTTTTCGAGGCCTGCTTGGAGGAACTCCAGTAGTTAGGAAACCCCATATGCTGAGGGTGACCTCCCTTCCATGAAGCTAGTAACTTTTTCCCAAACACAGAAATATACTGCATTGGTTGAGATCTTCCTGGCCTTTTGTAGGGTTTGAACGACTTTACTTGAACAATCTAGCTTGATTAGCCTCTGCCTTTCAATAGCCATGCTGCCAGTTTTTACTGGCTCGGATTGGGATGTGAACGGATGTCTTGTTTGCATGGTAAGGGCAGCATAATCTGGATGCAGAGAAGCTTCGCTGAAGGAAACCAGGGCCTCCTTGACCAAAACAGGAGGATTGCTTAACCAGCACTGCAGAGAACATCCACTTCCTCAAGAATCTGTGGATTAACAGGATAGGAGAAATTGCGTAACCCCTCCTGAAGTTCCAGGACGTCAGTAAGGAAAATGATTTCTCCAAATTCTCATTGAGGGAAGACCACCGTAATGACTTCCGCATTTCAAATCTTTTGAGACAATGACTTCCCACTGTCTCAAGAAGCCTTCGTGGAATATCCTAATGCTCAAGTGGGCCCCACCTGACCATAGGGATTGTCAATGTCAGAAGGCCCAGGAGCCGGAGACTGCTCCTGGCAGAGACATGCTTCGTCCGGGCAAATTTCTTCAGTTTTGATCACTTTGGACACTTTCTCTTCCGAGAGAGACTGCTGAAAGCCTTGTTTCGAACATCGCTCCCAAGTATATTAACGTTCCAGTTTATGACCCAGCGGTGCCTTTGAAGCATGTCCAACGTCTTCCTGTGCAGCAGCAATGTTTGTCGTTCGACATCAGCAGGTGATCGCTGAGGTAGTGATACCATCTTAACCCCTCCTCCCTCATCACTGCTACCAGTGACACCAGAATTTTCAAGAAGGTTCTTGGTGATATACAAAGGCCAAAGAGACTGAAAATTGAAAGCGATCCTGTCCAATTGCAAATCTCAAGAACTTCTGGAATCTGATGTTAATGGGGACATGCAAGTATTCGTCCTTCAAGTCCACAGAAAACATCCAGTTGTTCATCAGGATGGCTTGTGAGATTGACTGTAGGCTCTCCATCCTGAACTTTTTGTCCTTTGTATAATGGTTCAGTTGTCTGAGATCGACCACCGGCCTTAACCGCTGCATCCACCGGAGGGTTGCCCTATTTTCTTGGTATCCTCCTGCCTGAACGGATACATCTTGTACCTATTCTTCAAGGACTGCTTCCTTTTTGGTCCATTCTTCCTGAAACATTGTCTTGATCTCAGGGAGGAATGGGAAGGTGGTCTTGGACTTCACCAGTTGGAGAAAGTTACTTGCCTTCCTGTTGTGGCTGCTCTACTCGCTCTTCCCACCGGAGGGCCAGCTTCACCGCATTAATGAAAGCATTCCAAAGCTGAGCCCCCCACAGGCAAAGGACAGTCCTCTCCATCAGAAGAATCATTAAGCCCAGGGAAGAGAGCTGGGTCTGTCTGAGGGTCCGGCACTGAGGCCAGGGGCTGCGTGGCAGGTTGCATCTAGCTGCGCGCTTCCACCTCCCACCTGATCAGTTGTTGGACATCCGAGAGCGATTCTGACTCCTTTTGACTGGCTGTACGGTCAACATTCATTTTCCCTCCTGTACTGTTCTCTTCTATGCCTGTAGAAGGACCTTGATCTGGACCTGGTGCGAGACCTTGAGTGCCTTGCGGACTTTGAGAGTCTTTTCTTGGGTGAACCGAACCTATGCTTCTTGGAATTCCTAGCCGAACGGTGCTCCACAGATGTTCTCTGCATATCGCTGCAACAACAACAGCATACAACTGCATTGAATACCTCTAGTTTAAAGTGGACCAACACCGAGAGGTGATCGGCCCGGAAATCTATAAGATTCCCGGGCCGATCACCTCCCACCCCGCGGGACATCCGAGATCGGGATGTCCCGCGGGGTGAAACCCCCCCAGACACCCCAAATCGCTTACCTGATCTTCGGCGGCGGCCGGCCGCCGCCGCCTCCCTCGCGCCCCTGTAGGCGTGCGCGCGCCCGCGCCGGCCGTCTGCGAATGGCCGGCGGGGGCGCGCACGCGCCGAAAGTGACGCGAGGGAGGCGGCGGCGGCGGCAGCCGCTTGGACGTTCCTGATCCCCGCCTGGACGTTGGCGGGGATTGGACCGTCCAGTCATGTGGGAGCGGGGACAGGTAAGATTTTGGGGCTTTCTGGGGGGTTTCACACAGCGGGGCACCCCCGATCGGGGTGCCCCGCCGAAGTGGACCAAAACCCAGGATAGTCAAAATCCTGGGTGTTGGTCCACTTTAAGGCAAAAGGCACCAGAGAACAAATAGGGACACCAGACACTTACTAGCTTGCTGACGGGCAGTCAGCAGGGGGAGCCCCAGCTATTTAAACCTGTTTCCTGTGCTAATTAGTGCAGCTCTGTACCCTTTCCCACATCGAAGATGGCGCCTGCAGCCTCCAGGCCTTGCTCCAGTCCTCCAGCCAGCGGGGCGTGAAAACACACGCTGCTTCACCTCAGGTCCCAGTGGCGCCTCCCAGTCGCACAGCCTGCTTCAGCGGCGACCCCCGGGCACACTGCAAGTCCCCAGCGCCACTTCCGGCTGTCCAGGATAAAGGGGGGCAAAATAAGCCATTCTGGCCTTTAGACAGATTCTCAGGCACTTCACTGGCTGCTTTCCAGCCATTTGGGTAGCTTGTTTAGCCTCAGTGCCTAAAGAGAAAGGAAAATACATTAAATCACACCTAAAAAAAGAAAAAAGAAACGTTCCATACCTGTCCTGAAGGGATGAATACAAAAAAGTAATGAGCTGGAAGGGGGAGGTGCAAAAACCTAGGTGGTGTCCTGGGGGGGTTAAACTAGACGAGATTAACCCATAGTATGATGCCATGGAGGCACAAGGGAAAATGTACTAATTTATAGCAGCCAAAGCATTTGCTGTAGTTCCATATTTAATCATTAGATGGCACTGTGCAAGACATGATGTACATGCAAAGGATGCAGTACCGCATGTGATGTGTCTGAGCATGGATGTGATTTAGGTATAGCACCATTTCATGAAACATATTTAGCAGCAAGCCGCGTATACGTTTGTTTAGCATTTGAGTGTTTTGTGCTACCAAGAGAGAAAGTGATCAATAGCAGCTTGACCACAAATCTACTTCTTCCCTTAGTCATCTATTTTCTAGTTTCATTTGGGGTTTTGCATTGCTCTTATTTTACCTGAAGTGAGTTTATTTTAAGTCTGGGGAAGGATGGGATACGCTAAACAGTGCCATTAAACAGACCTTCTACTAAATTTGAATCTAGATCATCTATCTTGGGAAACATTTCTGGGAAACCTCTTGTACTGGAAAGTACCAGCCATTACAATTAGCCTGACAACAGCTATATTGAATTTACTTCTTCAAGCAGACCAAAACACCAGTAACACATCTCTAGAGATTTAAAGTGGACCAACACCCAGGGGTGATCGGCCCGGAAATCTATAAGATTCCCGGGCCGATCACCTCCCACCCCGCGGGACATCCGAGATCGGGATGTCCCGCGGGGTGAAACCCCCCAGAAACCCCAAAAAGATCTTACCTGATCCGCCGCCGCCTCCGCCGCCTCCCGCGCGCCCCTCCAGACGTGTGAATGGCCGGCGGGGGCGCGCGCGCGCCGAGAGTGACGCGCGGGAGACGGCGGCGGCGGAAGAGGCTTGTACGTTCCTGTCCCCCGCCTAGACGTTGGCGGGGATTGGCTGCGGCGTTCACGTGGGAGCGGGGAGAGGTGAGTTTTTTGGGGTTTCTGGGGGGTTTCACACAGCGGGGCACCCCCGATCGGGGTGCCCCACCGAAGTGGACCAACACCCAGGATAGTCAAAATCCTGGGTGTTGGTCCACTTTAAAGACTCCAGGGCTGGGTTACAGCTTGTCACTGGGTCTCCCCAGTTGCGTAAACCAGGATTTCTGATAAATTAACTTTGGGGATCGATCACATGGTGCATGAGCAGGCCTCGGCGGCATCCCAAACTGTAGCTTACAACCATGTATGCAGATGATCCATTGGTGCATGACAGCAGCCTATAATCCAAATCAGGGACGTTTTCTGTTCCTTTATCATTGTTAAATCTTTTTCTCTACAAATATGTTCTCATAATTACCATTTTATAAATATATATTTCACAGTAAAATGCATTATAATAATAAAGACATAGGCCTTGATTCAATAAAGGTAGAAAAAAATTCTCATGGTAGTAAAAGATTTAATTCATGAGAAAAAAGCCTGAGAATTTCACAGTTGCTGAATCACCAGCTGAGAAAACAATGAAAGTCAATGGCACTTTTTTACTCCTAAGAAAAGTAGAGAACTGTTTACTCCTTTCTACACTGTAGTAAAAGCTGCCATTGACTTTCATTGTCTTTTCTAGTGATTCAGTAACAGTGACATTCTCAGGCTTTTTTTCTCATTAATTGAATTTTTTACTACCATGAGAATTTTTTTCTACCCTTATTGAATCGAGGCCATTGTATCTAAATTAACTGTACATTAACTGTAATTTTCTCCAATCAATTCATACATTTTATCATTAAATGAAGATAGGACGGCATCTTAGTATTCATATATAGTAGTGGTATGTTGTTTTTGATAAGGCAGACCTAACCTGATAAATCATGCTTCAAACTTTTCAATCAGCAGAATCCTACCTTCTGTGGTTCATGTTAATGCCAGCATTAATTAGTATAGGTTTTATTTACCCTCTGCGCGTTTCCCCTTTATTGAATCAGGGCTTTTTCAGGAGATTATACGAATGTCATCCCCAGGTAAACTATATCACTGGACTCTTGGTGGTTTGAGAGTTTCCTGGTTCAGGAGTCAGGACACTTGTTGAGGACCTGGAGAGCGGAGTAGCTGGCTAGGAACATGAATACACAAGACAGTAAAACCTGTCTATGCCACCAGAAAGGCAAGTCACTGACCACCTGGACGTAGTAGGTGCCTTACTAGATGGCAACCCCATAACCTACCCATGTCTTAAGCATACTTGGAAAGGTTAAACACAGGGCAGATGGTACACAGCACAGTCAGGCAATGAAGGGTCTGGGCCCCAGTGTAGGCAAAGGGGGGTCTGGGGCTGACAACGGAGCACAGATAACGGAGAGCTGTAGCCCTGGTACACATAATGGAGCATAGACAATGGAGTCCCGTGGCCCAACAAGAACTAAAAAGGGCATGAGCACAATACATAAGCAAGATACAAATCACAGAAGGTTGGAGAGCACAGGTTCACTCCGGCTAGCCGCAATGATCCAACACGGGGGTGGGGCCGGACACATGCATTTATAGAAAAGGCAGAGTAGATAATGAAACCCAGCTGAGGGATGGGCAGGGAGCCTTAGAACCCATGTTTCCTCTAAGCCGGAGCAGCGAGGGAGCTGGGCAATGCCCAAGTGCGCTGGTGGCTGCTTCCCCATTCACAAATGCCTGGAGTGGGCATGCGCCCTGCTAAAAGGATAGCGGGGATGCGGGTTCGTGCATGCCTAGTTGGACCGGGAAAGAAGGTGAGTTTCTGGTCGGCCTTGGAGGTTTCACACAGCGGGGCATCTTGATTCTGGGTGATTCTGGGTGCTCTTATAGATTCCCGGGCTGATCTCCGTGGGTTTTGGTCCACTTTAATGGAATCCCAGGCACACAGATCAGCAGCGGGTGGCATCACTTGAAGATGGAAGTGATGGTCGCCATGTGGCATGGGCTCGTTGGACAGGTAAGAATTGTGGGTGAACGGAAGGGTTTTAACTTTCCCAGGTTTTGTTCCGTTCCCCTAGGGCATCCTGAATCTGGATGCCCCACTGCATGAAACCCCCCAGAACGCTCATATTTACTAACCTCTTCCTCATTCCAATGGCGGGCTATCATCCAATGAGAGCCATCTGCCGCAACTATGTCACATGCGCCACTGGAACGAGGAAGAGGTGAGTGAATAGCAGCGTTCTGGGAGGTTTTATACAGTGGAGAGAAAAATGGCAGGCAGAGCTGTTTCCAGGCGATGGCTAGCCGGGTGATTGCCGTGGGCATCAAGGGCATTGTGGGCGCCTTTACTTCAGCAATCCTGTTTTCTGCAGATGCGTCAGGGCCACTGTTAATGGTGCCAGTCATGTTCCAGGACCTTCATCCCTTCATATAGGGCTCAGTAATGGGGGGTACTGAAATAAGGAGGGAACATGGAAGAGATAGAAATAAGGAGAGAACATGAAAGAGAGAAAAAAAAGGCGGGAACTTGGAAGACAGAAAAAGTAGGTGGTAACACGGAAGACAGAGAAATATGGAAGGAATGAGGGCAAGAGAAAAGGAAGGAGGGAATGTGGAACAGAGAGAAAGAAGGAGGGAACATGGAAGAGAGAGAAAGATGGGGGAATGAGGCCAAAAGAAAATGAAGGAGGGAATATAGAAAGGAGAGAAAGGAGGAGGGAATGTGGAAAAGAGAGAGAGTGTTGTGTCTATTCTCGCTCCTAGGTAAATTATCACCTGACCCAAGAGCAGCTAGTTCTCTTGCTGGTTTATGATCCAGCTGAAACCTTAAAGTTTTGTTATGAGAAAATGTGTCTGGCATAGAAGAGCTTCTCTGTTGTCTACCATGAGGAGTAAATCGTTGAGGTAGTGGAACAGAACTCAGACTTTCCAACCGGAGTTGTGCTATCAAAGACAATAATACTTTTGAGAAAACACTTGGAGAGGTGTTGAAGCCGAACGTCAGTGCTCAAAATTGGTAGCGTTTGCTGCCTACTGCAAACCTCAGGAATCTCTGGAACCTTGGAACTATAGGGACGTGTAAAAACGCATCCTTCAGGTCTATGGACACTAGCCAGTCTCCTCTCTGAATGGCCTGGGTGATTGTTGGGTGCGTTTTGCATGCCTGTTGAGTTCCCTGAGGTCTACTACGTGTTTTAAATTATTTATTGGGGACCAGGAACAGCTTCAAATACCAGCCCTGCCATCTCTTCATCACCGGAACTGGTACTGTTGCCTGATGGAGCTCTAAGGAGTTAAAGTAGTCCTTCAAAACTGTGGCCTGGTTGGGTAGATGTGGGATCCTTGTCTCTACAAAGTTGGGACATCTTTATTGTCTTTAATACCCACCTGTCTTCTATCTCTGCTGCCCAGTGCGGAAAGTTGGTAGTTAATCTTGCCCCCGCTGTCACCCCCGACAGATTGTCAAAAGTTTCTAGGGTTCCAGGGATGAGAGGTTATGACTTTCTTTGAAGATTTTGAAATTTGGTTCATCCGGAAACTGTACTTGAGGTTCCACCTCCGCTTTCACCATCTTCTTAATGGGGACTTGACTTGACCAGATCAAGCGCAACAGAGTACTTGTAGCACTGTAGACATCCTTATTTACAGCATGACCTTGTTGTCACACATCCAGAATTCACCCCTGCTCTCAGTCCTGTAGCACTTGCTCAGCGCTGAGGCGACTCCTGAGCGCAGGACGCCCACACCCATAATGATGGAGGCTTCTTGGGTGCTCTGCGCTCGGCAGCAGAGCTCCAGGTAAGGTCATCTTCAACCCCTGCCCCCATTATTTGCACTGAGGCACATAGCACACATGTGCCTGCCAATTTCTGAGACCCCCAGAATCTGTCCGTGTTCTCGGGGTCATTCTTAGCCACAACTGGGCAAGTCACAGGGCAAATCCACTGGGAACCAAACGGTTTAAGGAAAAACAATTTTAGTCAAAAATAGCAGACATTATGGTACTTACCATACTCCTACCAGCAAGGGACTAAAAAGGCAACTTTATTAAGCACACAAGGCTCGATTCAGAGGCACATTTGTCTGGACTTCCGTAGCTGTCTGTGAAAGTTTTTGTGTGTGTTAGTCATTTTTTTTGGTTCATTTTCCATTCGTACGAACGTTCGGGCTAATGCGTATATGCGCTGATGAACGAAAGCAAATCGGATCATTTGCGTTAGTTTAGATCATTTTCCCATCAAAATCTGACATTCTTCGTTCGTTCAGATAACTTACATTATTGGTATGGGCTTGCATCTCATTCAGAGAGCTGATTGCCGAGGGACCACCACCCTATAAACCCGTTTCCTTTGCGATCCCCTTACGGGATCATTTTGACCTCGAGACTAGCAGCTATGGATGACTCTAGTGTATTTGAGGAGCATGAGGATCTGCAGCTCATGGGCATTGAAATTGTCCGGAGGGCTGAGACCAGATTGCACCGGCGACGCATGCATATCGATGGCATGCATGACGTTGAGCTGTTCGAGCTCACCAGACTTAATCGTGCTTCCCTCCATAAGTTGTATAGTGAGCTGCGGCCATGGTTAGCCCGCACCACAAGGAAGGGGCAAGGAATTTCATGTATGACCAAGATGCTTGGCTGCCTGCAATTTTTGGTGGACGGCTCGTTCCAGAGGCTGGGTGCCCTCTCCGTGGGGATTTCCCAGCCTACGCTGAGCCGCGCGCTATCCAAGTTTTTGGAAGGCATGGCTACCATTACTCGGAAATATATTTGTTTTCCTGAGGACATGGTAGCCAGCAACGCGATTAAGCTGGCATTTTATAACATCGCCGACATGCCCAGCGTCATGGGTGCCATTGACTGCACCCACGTTGCCCTGGTGCCTCCGGCAGCCGACGAGTATATCTTCAGGCAAGTACAATCTGTCATTTTTTAATATAGTTTACCTACATTTTTTTGCATTTTTTAAAATCCCGCCTTGTAAATAGTCCCCGTGATATAGTTCACATGGTATATCTGTTAATCCCTCCTTGTAAATAGTCCCTGGGAAACAATGGGCCGTATTTAGGCTTTCACATTTTTATCATGTGGCCCAAAGGGAAACATTTTAATGTGGACCTTAAATAGCCAATTACAATTTAATATTTACTTGTTCCAACATACATATCCTTTTTTTGGTTACAAAATACTTATGTACTTGGTTAGTGTTATTTGTATTGGCCCACAGGTTTTGCTTAGGGTGTTATTAGTTAGTGTTAGTGATTTTTTTTTTTTTGCTTTTATCCCAGGAACCGCAAAATGGGCCACATTTCCAGATTTTTTAGCCAACAAATAGGGCCACAGACACACCCTCTCCTGCTTGGCCACATTTGACCACAGGCACAGGTGGAAAGCAGCCATACCTATGCCACATCTACACCTGTTACTCAGTGACCCACCCAAACAAGAACCCCCAGTCCCAATCCAAGTCCAGTTCAATCTCAGCCAGGGGTCAAGGTAGTAATTTGCCAGGCCAGAATGTCCCCCAATCCTGCCTACAAACAGACGGAGCCAGAACCAATGTAATTAGGCCCAAGCCTGCAGCGTAACAGCTTGAGTGGCAGGTTCAGTGAGGCTCGAGCTCCGGCATTGGCTAGTGGGCTACCTCAGCACTCTAATGAGCTATATGGGTGCAAATCAAAAGCATACAAGCAAAGCCATACCAAAAGGGTATATTGGTAGGGCTCACCAGACCGGTCAATACAGTGGGGATGTAGAGCAAAGATGTGGAGCAGATACAGGCCAAATAGACCTTAAAATGGTGGATGCCCATAAAACCCAGGTTGTGGGCCTTGGAGATGGGCCCTCACCTGGGCCTGTGTGGCATTCAGAATCTGCAACTGTTCCAACATGTTTCTATTGGTAGTTCGAAATTCAGCCAGCATGGCACTGAAATTGGTATTTAAGGTGGTCATGTGGCTGTTGCTATTTCGAACTTCCTCAAGCATGGCACTGTAATAATTCGATAAGGTGGCCATGTGGCTGTTGTTGGACCTAAATTCAGTCAGCATGGAGTTTAGCGTATTATTTAAGGTCTCTAATTGGCCAAGAAGATGCTCGTGGTTTCTTTGATTTTGTAGGCGCAATAAACGCCTCTCATGCTCCCCTGGGAAACTGGGCGACGTAGCTGACTACGCCTCCCAATTCCCCGGGTTGTGGGGCGTGCAGATGATGGGCCTCTAGGTCCACCAACAGCCACAGGTCTGCTTGGCAAATCCTCAGCAGCAGAGCTAACACTGGGGACTGTAGGCTCAGTCTCTGCATGCTGCCCACGACAGGCTGGCAGCATGCAGCCAGCTTCACTTTGCTGCTGAGGATTTGTTGTAGAAACATGTTGGGACAGTTGCAGATTCTGTCCCAGGGGGGGCTGTACAGAAGGTCCCATGAAGGTTCCATCCTTCTCCAGCTCCTGGATTTTTTTCATCAGTGTGTGGGTCTGTTGGGACATGTAAAAAAAAAAAGGTTCAGATTGGGCACTACATATGTAATTCGGCAAAAAGAAACACGGCAAGTCACATGCATAAGCAAAATCTGAAAAAGACACTTACCGTATATATCGGATCCTGGGTCCGAGGCAGCACGGAAGTTGACGGCACGGACAAACTGGCTGAGGCTTCCCCACTAGCTGAGGGATGATGCTGGGCTGCATTGTTAAAAAAAGGCATGTAAACACACAACTATGCATTGCTGATGTGTAATAATACATATGCTTCACTAAAACATGTGGGCAAGCATGAATGGCAACTCCCCCAATGGTCCAAGTTGACCTTCACTATGAAAGCCATTATCTGTTAGATGTATTAGTCAACAAGTACATACACATTGGTCACCTTAACCCAACAAAACATGCATGTACTGGCTGTTATGATGCTTCACACATCCCTGAAAGCCCATTAGGGGACCACACTCAGCTTGCAAATAGCATTTGGCCTAAGATTATGCTGGTTGCCATTCTTTCTAGGTAAACCATTCAATCACCCCAGATCAAGTATTTCAGACCAAAGCACAGCTCCAACCCAAGTGGGCTACAGATAAAGATGTAAGTGTTGGATGTGATTGACTACAAACACCCCTAGACCGACGAGCATTTCGGAGACGGAGGGGGGGCGCCGGTGGGCCCATACGCAACCCGCATGCCACACCTACAGTAGCGCAATGTGCGCATGACAAAAAGTGAAGAATCGTCCAACTGACCATAGAACATGCTATTTTGGAAACGAACCTCCTACAATCTATAAGGGCCAGGACGGAGCTTACTCCTAAATAGATAATGGTGCCTTTCCATGTTCCTCTCGGGAAAAACAATACTTGTGTGCACATACACAATATATCAAACGGCAAATAATGTATTGAATTCATTCCTTAAAGGACATTGAGAAAGTCGGAGCAACAGGCGAAACATGTCTGTCCGAAAGGGTGTAAAATGAATTAATCGACCCAACAATAGGGTGTATAATGAAACAATCGACTCATCAAGATGGGGGGGCAAGTAATGTATTCATGCGAATGTATTTGACAGAGGCAAGAAATGTACACATGAAAGAATTGTATATACATGTATAAAAAAAATTTTTTATGGGACATAGTCCCTTTTAATTAATGTCATGAATAAAATAAATTTTGCACTTTAAGCAATAGAAGTGTGGTTATGGCCAAAGGCTTAATATAAAATACCGGGTGTAGCCTGAACCAGGATTCAGTAGAGTCTGACTAGAAACACATAACAGGCAATCCTTTGCTAATCTCAATACTTTAATACTGTTCCTAAAGACTCTCAAAGGTCATGTATGGGCAAGCAAATTAGCAAATGATCAGTCCACAGACATGACACACCCTGGTCAAATTGTTACCTCCACTACAAGGCACACCCTAGGGGCATGTGTTAATTTATGCCTTGGAGCCTCATTTTACACGTAGCTCACATTTTACATACACACTAACATTACTAACCTGCAGGAATAGTCGGGATGTCCATGTCCTGTTGGCCCGAGTGTCCCTCTAAGGCCACGGGATGTAGCAGGCCCAGCACCATCTCCTCAGCCTGGGTAAATTGCAGTTTAGTGGGGAAGCCTCCGCCAGTTTGTAAGCTGAAAAAGATAGTTTGACACATACAAGCAAAATGGTGACAATACAAGAAGAAGACAAATCCACAAAGTATATATGTACCTGTAATGACGCCATTTATTTTCTTTCTTCCGTGCTGCATACTTGAGGTCTGATATTTTCCTTTGAATCTGCTCCACATCTTTGAGCTCTTCCCCCGCTGCATTGACCTGTCAGGTGAGCTCCTCCAAAATTTCTGCTTTGCGCTGTTTACTGGTAGCTTTTGATTTGCGCCCATATAGCTCATCATAATGCAAGGTGAGCCCACTAGCCAATGCCAGACTTTGGGCCTCCCCAAACCTGCCACTCAAGTGGCCTCTGCGCAATGTGCGCCCTGTTGCTTGCGGTTGTGGCTCCTCATTGTTTGCAGGCAAATTGGGGGACATTCTGGCCTGGCCTGTGTTGGGGTGAAATTAATGACTGCTGGCTGGCTGGAGATAGAACAGGACTAGGAAAGGGACTGGGTGTTCGTGGCTGGGTGGCCACTGAAGTAGCAGGTGTAGATGTGGCATATGGTGAGTGCCTTGCCACCTGTGCCGGTGGAGAATGTGGCCGAGGAGGAGAGGGTATGCTTGAAGAAGTTGGGCTTGGGGCCCTGTGCCTCTGTGAGCCCTTAGAAGTAGCATGCCCCTTGGAGGTAGTCGGCAGGTCCAGGGGTGAGCCAGAGCTTTGGCTTCTTTGCCGATGCCTTGCCCTCTTGGCAGAGGATTTTGAGACCTGTGCGGGTGGGGATGGCGACCTTGGGCTTCTTGGGAGGTGCCTTGCCCTCTTGCCATGAGATTTGTGGCCACGTGCAGGTGGTGGTGATGCCGGGCTCGGGCTGCTGGTGCTTCTTGGCCTTTTTTGCCGGTGCCTTTGGCTCTTGCAATATTTTTCCACACGTGCGAGTCTGACTAGAAACACATAACAGGCAATCCTTTGCTAATCTCAATACTTTAATACTGTTCCTAAAGACTCTCAAAGGTCATGTATGGGCAAGCAAATTAGCAAATGATCAGTCCACAGACATGACACACCCTGGTCAAATTGTTACCTCCACTACAAGGCACACCCTAGGGGCATGTGTTAATATATGCCTTGGAGCCTCATTTTACACGTAGCTCACATTTTACATACACACTAACATTACTAACCTGCAGGAATAGTCGGGATGTCCATGTCCTGTTGGCCCGAGTGTCCCTCTAAGGCCACGGGATGTAGCAGGCCCAGCACCATCTCCTCAGCCTGGGTAAATTGCAGTTTAGTGGGGAAGCCTCCGCCAGTTTGTAAGCTGAAAAAGATAGTTTGACACATACAAGCAAAATGGTGACAATACAAGAAGAAGACAAATCCACAAAGTATATATGTACCTGTAATGACGCCATTTATTTTCTTTCTTCCGTGCTGCATACTTGAGGTCCGATATTTTCCTTTGAATCTGCTCCACATCTTTGAGCTCTTCCCCCGCTGCATTGACCTGTCAGGTGAGCTCCTCCAAAATTTCTGCTTTGCGCTGTTTACTGGTAGCTTTTGATTTGCGCCCATATAGCTCATCATAATGCAAGGTGAGCCCACTAGCCAATGCCAGACTTTGGGCCTCCCCAAACCTGCCACTCAAGTGGCCTCTGCGCAATGTGCGCCCTGTTGCTTGCGGTTGTGGCTCCTCATTGTTTGCAGGCAAATTGGGGGACATTCTGGCCTGGCCTGTGTTGGGGTGAAATTAATGACTGCTGGCTGGCTGGAGATAGAACAGGACTAGGAAAGGGACTGGGTGTTCATGGCTGGGTGGCCACTGAAGTAGCAGGTGTAGATGTGGCATATGGTGAGTGCCTTGCCACCTGTGCCGGTGGAGAATGTGGCCGAGGAGGAGAGGGTATGCTTGAAGAAGTTGGGCTTGGGGCCCTGTGCCTCTGTGAGCCCTTAGAAGTAGCATGCCCCTTGGAGGTAGTCGGCAGGTCCAGGGGTGAGCCAGAGCTTTGGCTTCTTTGCCGATGCCTTGCCCTCTTGGCAGAGGATTTTGAGACCTGTGCGGGTGGGGATGGCGACCTTGGGTTTCTTGGGAGGTGCCTTGCCCTCTTGCCATGAGATTTGTGGCCACGTGCAGGTGGTGGTGATGCCGAGCTCGGGCTGCTGGTGCTTCTTGGCCTCTTTTGCCGGTGCCTTTGGCTCTTGCAATATTTTTCCACACGTGCGAGTGGCTGTGATGGCGAGCTAGAGCTGCTGGCGCTTCTTTCCCGGTGTGTTCTCTTTTTAGCCTTGGCTTTGGAGACACGTGGGTGGGGTGATGGGGACCTGGGGGGGCTGGGGCTTCGCACCCTCTTGGTACCTTTTTTGGCGGCCGTTGGTGTTGCCTTGCTGGCCTGTAGCTTCCTCTTGCCCGCTGGCTCCTTTTTTTGCCTGGTTATTTTAGTTGGCTTTGGCTGAGCACTGCGGGTTGCCTGCAGCTTACTTTTGGGCAGAAGGCTCCTGCCACTTTGATGGCTGTTTGCTGCTGCTGCTGCTGGCGACCTTTGCTGCTTTCGGCATATTCTTTTTGGGTGCCATAATGTTGAGACTCAGAAAGAGAATGAGCTGTGTGTCCCGGACCCTTTAAATAAGAATGCCGAGGTCTGACGCTTACGCGCTCGCGTACGCGTGCGTACGGCCGTTCGTCTGGCCGTGCGGGACCCGGAAACCGCTGGGGCATAACTAATCTGCTGCAGACAAGAGGAAAGATGGTGCCCACAATCTTCACCCGCCAACAAGAAGAGATCATCATGCTTGTAAGTGTCTTTTAACCCTTTAAATGCCAGCCACGTAAAATTTACGTGGTTGCCTCTCCGCCACTTAAGTGCCAGCCAAGAGCCTGGCATTCCCCAATCACAGTTAAAAAAGTTAAAAAAAAAGGCACTTACCTGACCCCTTGTTTGATCCGGCCGGGTCTCCTCTTCAGCCAGCGGGGCTCCGATCGCCGATTGGGGCTCCTCCGGCTGCAGGGGAGGGCCTGGAATAGGGTGCCCCCCCCCCGTTTCAGCAGCCGCTGGGATTGCCTGTAAAAAAAAAAAAAAAAAAAAAAAATGACAGTTACTCACCTCCGCTCGCGCCGGCTCCCGCCGCCTCTCCTCTTCATGGGTGATCGGAGCCCCCCCCCCCGGCTCTTCTGTCTTCTGGAGGGGGGCATAACAGCCCTCCCTCCGCTGCAGCTTCCAATGGCGGCCGCCATCTTGGATTTTAGTGACGTCACTGCCGGGTGTCATTGGGGCACCCGGCAGTTCTCCTGTCAGATGCCGGTGACGGCTGGGCAGAGAAGGAGGGAGGTAGGCGATCCTCCGATCGCCTGCCTCCCCCCTTCTCTGCCCAGCTGTCACCTGCATCAGATCGCCGCGGGACACTGCATCTGAAGATCGGAGGTGAGTAAAGGTAAAATGTTTTTTTTTTTAAATAAAATTTTTAAACAACCTGTGTCTGTGTTTATTTTTTAGACTGTTAACCCTTTGTGAACTGGTAAGGGGTCCATGAGACCCCTTATACTAGTTCACAGGGCTCGGGGGTCTAGCAAGTCACCTGCGCAAGCGGGTGACTTGCCATTAACCCCTGGCCCCCCAAATTACCTGCCTCCCCAAAGCCCAGGGGGGGGCAGAAGAGCCGTGGCCCTAGGCTATGACGGCTTGTAGCCGCAGGGCCAGGGGCCACTAAAGCTGGCCCCTGCGCCCTGTTCTACAAGCCCCCATAGCTGGTCACAGGCTGGTTACGCTGGGTAGGGGGGACCTCACGCTATTTTTTGGGGGGGATTTTTAAGGGTCTTAACCCTTAAAAATCCAAAAAAAAATGGGGTCCCCCTCCCTTCGAGGGGGGACCCTATGTCATTTTTTTTTTTAATTAACCCTTTCTTACCTGTAACCCAGTAGGTATAAAAGGCTTCCAGCAGCAGCAGGAGAGCAGAAGCCTAAGTGATCAGCGTGGGACACAGGGATGGATGGGAGGTAAGTATTAAAAAAAAATATTAAAAAACATTTATTTTTTTTTTTAAATATTTTTTAAAAAGTGTGTCTGTGTGTTTTTTTTACTTTTAACCCTTTGTGAACTGGTAAGGGGTCCATGTGACCCCTATACCAGTTCACAAGGCTCGGGGGTCTGGCAAGTCACCTGCGGCTAGCGGGTGACTTGCCATTAACCCCTGGCCCCCCAAATTACCTGCCCCCCCAAAGCCCAGGGGGGGCAGAAGAGCCGTGGCCCTAGGCTATGACGGCTTGTAGCCGCAGGGCCAGGGGCCACTAAAGCTGGCCCCTGTGCCCATTTCTACAAGCCCCCATAGCTGGTCACAGGCTGGTTACGCTGGGTAGGGGGGACCTCACGCCATTTTTTTGGGGATTTTTAAGGGTTTTAACCCTTAAAAATCCCCCCCAAAAAATGGGGTCCCCCTCCCTTCGAGGGGGGACCCTATGTCATTTTTTTTTAATTAACCCTTTGTTACCTGTAACCCAGTAGGTATAAAAGGCTTCCAGCAGCAGCAGGAGAGCAGAAGCCTAAGTGATCAGCGTGGGACACAGGGATGGATGGGAGGTAAGTATTAAAAAAAAAAATAAAAAAAAAATATTTTTGTTAATAAAGTTATTTTGAAAAAAGTGTGTCTGTGTGTTTTTTTTACTTTTAACCCTTTGTGAACTGGTAAGGGGTCCATGTGACCCCTATACCAGTTCACAAGGCTCGGGGGTCTGGCAAGTCACCTGCGGCTAGTGGGTGACTTGCCATTAACCCCTAGACCTCCCAAAAAAACCCTTATATTCCCCCAAGAAATGGTGCCCCCCCCCCGTGAAGGGGGACCCCACACCGATTTTTTTTATTTAACCCTTTATTATGTGGATAGTAGTTGTATTTTATTTGTAAATGTTATAAAGTGCTCTTCTAAGTTTAGGGGATCACCTGGACAGGAACGGGGGGCTACTGATACATATGTGGTATCATTGTAATCGGGAGAAATGGGGCTTTCACGTGCAATATGGTTTTCTTTAATAAAATAAATGTTTTTGTTAAAATAAAGGAGACAATTTAAAAAAAAATATATATTATTTTATTTTTTTTTACTTATTTACTTAAAAATATATAAAAAAAGTAGAAAAATATATAAAAAAAAGTAGAAAAAATACAAACTAAACATTTCATGTTAAAGTCTAAACTCTGCCACAAAAAGAAAATTTGCCATTTTCTTGGAAATTCCTGCAAAAATCACACTTAAGCATGACGCAAAATGGTGAAAAATGACCTGTCAGCAGAGGGTGACAAAGTCTCAAGTAGGCTGGCAGTTAAAAAATTACAGGTACCTATGCATGTTGGGTATTGTTCTGCTCGGTAGACCTTGCGCTTTCAGATTTAGCTTGTTTTTTCTTATTTGCATAATGATATTTTAGGAAAAGGTGTTTTTTATTCTGCTTTTTATACAATTTTTTGTGAAACCCTGTGCAACCTAAGAATTCTTCGAGATATTACTCCCAGAAAGATGAGCCCACTACAACAAGCTGGGTACGATTAGAAAGCTTAACATGTGTACTTTCAGGGAATATATGGTTTATCAGGGATATTCCAAATGTAAAGGGTTGTTTTGGTAGAACACAAGGTGTGCACTTTGCAGAGCTGAAATTTTGAAGTAAAATTACCGTTATGCGCATGCTTTACTTTGGTGTGTTTGGCAACTCTCTCCTTGACAGAACCTATGCATGTTGGGTATCGTTCTGTTTGGGGGATGTTGCTTTTTCAGATTTTCTGTTTTTTTATGGTTTGCATATAGTTTTTTTTTAGGAAAATGTGGTTTTGATTCTGCTTTTTTATTAATTTTTAGGGAAACCCTGTGTAACCAAAGACTACATTGAGGGATTACTTCCAGAAAACGGCACCTATGTCAACAAGCCTGGTACGCCTAGAAAGCCTGAGGTGTATACTTCTAGGGAATATATAGTTTGTCGGGGTATTTCAAATGTAAAGGGTTGTTTTTCTTGAAAAACTGCAAGGTGCGCATATTGCAAAGCATAGTTGTATTTTATCTCAAAATCCCCTAAAGCGTTGTTTCAGTTTGGGGGAGTCTCCTGGGCAGGAAAGGGTGTCTACCTATACATATGTGGTACCGCTGTAACCGGGAGAAATTGGGGTTTCACACAAAATTTTATTGACAAACTTACATTTTTTATTACAAAAAAACACTACAAATTGTAAAAAATAGTTTTTTTTTTGCACAATTTTCACCCCAAAATATTGGGAATACACTTAGAAAATGACAAACAAGACATTTCATGTTAAAGCACAGATTCTGCTGAAAAAAACAATATATCATTTTCCTGGGAAATCCCTTCAAAAATCACAGGTGAACATGGGGAGCGCAAAATAGTGCAAAATGGTCTGGCAACAGAGTGTGACAAAATCTCCAGGAAGGCTGGCACTTAAAGGGTTAATGCCTTTGATTTGCCATCTAAATGCATGCTTAGGCCTTAAGGAAGCGCAGGAAGAAACACTTTGTTTTAAAAGTGTCTAAAACCCTGTGCAAAACCGAAGTTAGGGCCCACATGTGCGAAGCCACACTTATGGCAGCTACAAGGATAGTATTAGGCTAGAAATTTTTCTGTTAATGTCATTTAGTCAAATGATCGATTTGTGATAGATATTAGCATGCACTTTAATCTAAATCCTATGTTTATTTTGTGTTTTGTAGACGATGCTGGAGCGCAGGTACGACTACCTGCCCAACTCATTTGAGAAGCGGACCATCGCCCTGGAGATAGTGTCACGATTAAAACACCAGACGGACACCACCTTCACCCACACTCAGATCATGCAGCATTGGTCGGACCTGAAACGGCTGCAAATGCCCCGGGTGCGGCACTTTTTCAGACTCCATTTCCCTAGTAAGTACATAGCGATTGCATGCAAGATGTAACTAATACAGAAGATAGGCCTTTATATAAAATGCTTTTCTTTTCTAGTGCTGGAAATGGAGTACCGAATCTGCCGCACCCGGAGGCGCACAGGCCGACCAGTGCTGCATGAATCTGCAGCTGGAAGTGAAGGTGGTGGATCTCCAGAGCGACGGTCCTACCCCTCCTCTGTAGGGTCCTCCGACCAGCCCCTGGACCTTACCACAGAGGAGGGGCGGCACGGCGTGGGCAGGCAGTCGTACCCAGCGACGCAGGCGGGAGCCTCTGGTATGTGACTCTTCATGTAACCACACACACATACATGCTATTTACACCCAGCTGATTCCCTTAATCTGCTTTTCTAGATGCTTCTGGAGTGGGTAAAGATGTGGAGGATGCAGCATATCTCGCCCAGGAGGCACAGGGAGAAGGTGAGTGATGTGACACACACATTGAAATAGACATTTGATTACTGTTGACTAAGACATTATAAGTGACCCTATTTGCCATGTCTCTACAGCCTCTACTTCACAGCAGTGGCAGGGCCCAGGGCGGAGGGTTGTCCCTAACGAGGCATCCGTCGGCCACCAACCAAGTAAGTTGTAATGTCATTCTTTGCAGTATGTGAAAATTGACATGATCACCCAGATACATCAAGCCATAGTTAATGGCATTAGCAGAATGACCTCTGCCCACTTCCTTAGATTAATGACTTAGCAGAATGATCTCTGCCCACTTCCTTAGATTAATGACTTAGCAGAATGACATATGTCGTCATGATTTAAGTTGCCAACTAACAAACATCCCAGCCACAGGTGAGAAACATGTATTTGTCTCAAACTAATGTTTTTTTAAACATTTAATAAAGGGACCACACGGGCAAGAGTGGAAGAAATGAATCGAAGGGTCCTTGAGTTGGTGGCCGATATGCAGCTGCTGCGTGACTCGTTGGGGACAACAGAAGAAGAGTAGTGTCCTGGGTCCTGTCACTGTGTTATTTTTGTGTAAATAGTTTATAAATTTTAAACTTTTAAAACATTTTAATGTTTTTTTTTTTTTTAAATTAAAAAGTTTGGAATATTTTTTCAAAAAAATGGCCTTAGATTATAAAAAAAACAAATCAAATTAAAAGTTTCAGTGTAATTTTTTTGCACAAATACATTAACACCAAACGAAGGGTGAAATAAATATTCAGAGATGAAGATTCAGATGACCGGGAAGTGGTGTGGGTAAGTTTTAGGGGCCTAAAATGGAAGAAGAACCTAATCGGGAAGTGGTTTGGGTACGTTTTAGGGGTCATACATGGAAGATGTAGGATTGCGCAAAGTGGTTTGGGTAAGTTTTAGGGGTCATACATGGAAGATGCAGGATTGCGCAAAGTGGTTTGGGTGAGGTTTAGGGGTCATACATGGAAGATGTAAGATTGCGCAAAGTGGTTTGGGTGAGGTTTAGGGGTCATACATGGAAGATGTAGGATTGCGCAAAGTGATTTAGCTAAGCATTGTAGCAGAAGTGAGTGAGCCAAATATGTAGGCGAGCACTTTAATGAGTTAAGTTTGTAGTGCGCAGGCGCAAGATCGTAAGGATTTACGTCCGGACGATTATTTATGGTAAAAGGAAAACAGAATTTATCGGGAAACGTAAAGGATGCATGGAAGGAGACGATGGAAAAAGGGCAAAATCAAAAGCCGACGTTGTAACATGAGAAAATGAAACAGAAAAGTCACGCTGGAAAATGACATCCTCGTACTCTGGCATACGAACGGACGGAAACTTTACTGAAGGTTAGCAATGCATGCATAGAATCGCTCGCACACTCATACGAGAGCGGGAAAATGTAAAAAAAAAAACAGGTCGGCACTAAAACGAGTGTCTTTTTTTGTCTCTCTGAATCAAGCCTACAGTCCTATCAGGTTTAGGCTAATATTAACCCAAAGTATGACTCACAGACAGCAAAGCCTGCATTCTACCTCTTTTGCCAAAATGGTAGGCACAATATCAGTTTAATATAACTGTAATAAGAAGTACATTAAATATTCACATATTTGACCCCTTTTTTGTGATTATATGTACTAGTTTAATATGTGTTGTGATTCCAAGAACTCCAGCATCAATAGAAGCCTGCAGCAAAGTATGATAAATATAGGCTGATCAATTATTTCAGTAACCTCCAACCTGATCTACCCTCTTCTTCTAGCAGCTCTTACAAGGAGGCTGCTCCCATGATATATAAATGCTCACCACACACCCACACATATATAGCGGTGACTCACTCAGGCATTATAACAGTGTCACTAGATTGAGAGCCCACGGATTCTTTCTAATTGATGCCACCCTCATCATTTCAACAGATGTATCAGAGATTAAGATATTGTTCCATGATTAGGTGGAAGTTTAACCCCACTGATGTTAGCCAGCATTTGAAGAACACAAGCCAAAGGATGCAGAGGTTGATGGAAGCTGGATTGTCTGATAATCAGACTTTTCCACATTATGGCTGAATGCATACCTTTGTGCTTTAAAACCTATTGTAATATTTAATTTTATAACTCTATATTTTCAATTTAATGTAGCTATTGTATTTAATAAAAGATCACAAAAAACATACATATGTGCAATTATTCAGGCTCAGTGAAAGATGCATGTAGGAATTGTTCAACTACTTTTTGTGCATTTTGCATGGTTTCAAAATGTGTTTAAACCAAGTCTGGCAAACATCTTCCCTAGGAGGCTTTCTGATTTGGGATGCCCTGCTGTGTAAAACCAAAGAGAGATCCCAAGATAATTTTAACATACATAACATATTTTTGTTACAGCGTGGCTGTAATATGTGTTATTTCATATAAACATTGGTTGAGAGCAGAGTGGTCCATTTAAGCTGCCCTTTTTGTATATATTATCTTTATCTCAGGATAGATGTATGCTTATCCCAGCCATGTTTAAATTCACTTTTAATTAATTAATTTTCCCACCACCTCTGCTAGAAGTTTGTTCCAAGGATCTATTATTCTTTTGGTAAAACAAACTCTTCTGACTTTGCGCTTATTTCTTACAGATACATGCAAAAACCTGAAACTCCCCCTGTTTTTACAACATGAATGGAACACTACAATCCAGTGAACACACAAGTAAAATGCACCAGTGAACATGTGCCCATAACACTGAGCTGCTCTCTTCAGTGCCCGGAAAGTCTTTGGGAGGTTTAGTGCCTCAAGGGCCCTTCCGTCATGTCCCAACTGAGAATCGAAACAGCAACCTTCTGGTCACATGTCGATACATTTTACCACTATGCCATGACTGCGCCATACACCCAACACAAATCCGGCCATGCTTGTGTTTTTATGTTTGAAGGGCTGACAGGTTTATGAGCATAACATTCCACTTTTACAGGGGGAAACTGCCTGTCTCCTAACTTTAATATCCGCCCAAAGCATTGCATGATAGGTACAACCATCTACACACACAAGAAGAATTGCAAAAGCAATAAGCTTTTATTCCAGAACAGGCTGGCTAAGAAGACAGGTATGTTTTTTTCTTCATCCACCTCATTGGGCATTGCTAGTTGGGATGGGTGGGGGCATAGGGCAGGGGGATATTGTTTCAGGCACTGAACAGTCACTTTGACAAATGCTGCAATAAAATTGCAAGATACACTATCAGCAAAAGGGAGACAAGAGTCTCAGAGCTAAACAGCGCAGGCACATGGTTTATGAGTAATTAGTGTCAGATTAATGTGACTGGCCTAATCTGCAATCCATTGATTTTAGCGTGCTGCAGATAATGCATTTGTCAGTTACAGTCTAATAAAATCTAACTTCTTTAACTAAGTAAAATTGTCAGTTGTAAACCTCCCACACTTATGTATGGTGCTACAAGCACAATGGAAGTTCTAAAAGCAGAGCTATACTGCTATTGGGTCTCATGCATTTTTTTAGCAGTTTATGCAGTATGGACATGATTTTGGAGTCCACATAATAAGTCTTTATCTGTGTAGTTTATTATTCTAAATTTCTGTTAAGTGTGAGTGTTTAGGAGTAGTTTATTAGCAAAATATATACATCATATACACATGCAAGTTCTTAGTCTTGGTGGTGCTGCGCATAGCAAGAGAGCAAAGTTTAGCTCAGAACATGTTCCATTTTCTAATTATGTTAAGTACCACCTAGTTGGTGTGTATGGGTTGTCGGACATGTTAAACATACACAAAAAAAGCAGTTTTAAGTGCATGAAACATACAAACATGTACACAAATTGTGCATTTTTTATATATTGAGAACACATGCTTGGGCAAAGTTTAGATGGTAGCAGGTCAGCTTGTGGTACAGGCTTGTGTGCAGCTTCACGGCTGATCTCACGTACCTAAACTGAACAGATGTCCCGCTTTCGGGGGGACAGTCCCACTTTGAGGCCCACTGTTCCTCCGAAAACTTTAAAAACATCTAAATGTAATTCCCACCAAATGCAGAATGCTGGATTTCTGAGTGGTTTACAACTGCTCTGACTGTTTGGTTGAATGGTGGTAGTGGAATGCAAGGACTTCTGAGCATTGGCTGATCACCATCTTTTATGGAACAATTATTCCCAGCGCATTTGACACGTAATGGGCCACATGCTAAACCATACTCATTCCACGCCCATCACACACAAACTGGTTCAAACTGTCCCAAAATGACCCCAACAAATGGTCAGTTTACATGTACCACCACTCTAAATGTATACTAAGAGGTCCAGGAGCCTGCCACAACTTGGAAACTGCACCTCTCTCGGTTCACTTGCTGATGGCTCGGCTTCCCAGGATTCCCAGTGTGTTACACCTACCCACCAGCAGGTGTCCCTGCTCAGTTTTGTTCCCTGGGAGAGTTAGCCCCTGGGCTTGGTGAGACTGGGTCTTTATTAGCTGGTGGGCATTATTTTCATTATTATATTCAGACCTGCGTCTTGTATCCAGGACAATGTACTTTAATTCATTCTTGTCACCCTTTGAATTTGGACACTGCTTGACATCTGCATCTTGGGTAATCCTCTTCAGTTTTGGCCCCATCATTCCTGGGCACCCCTATTCCAGCGCCCTGTACCAGTAGTTAGGTTGTATTACCACTGTGTGCCAGGGAGTTAGTATATGGCCCAGTTTGGTGGACAGGATAAGTTCCAATGTGACAGTGGTAATTCTAGGCCATTCTGAGGTTTGTCATCTGATTATCTGCCTTAGATGTAGTGACTTGCAGCCCTGGCGCTATACAAATACAAACGTCCTACTTTTCTCCAGTCTACATTATTATATGTACCATTGCTTAACAGGTTACTTAACACTTTCATATGTTTGAGTACGCTGTGGATGAGCCGTGCATGTTTTACTTTTTATTATGATTGCACTCCCATGTATGGCTGTTGGCCATTCTAGTATTGTTATATTTACTGGTCTTGTGCTTCTTTAAACACATTTTTGTGTGTACCTTTAATGTTCTTTATTGGTGCATTATTTATTCTTACGATACAAAGAGTCATATAAAGGGAAGATTGCAATAATATAAAAGTAATTGTCCAGGCACACACAAAGGTATTCCCATTGTGTAGGGATACACGTGCTCATGATCAAATTTTTTTCCATTTTGAAAACTAAGCTATATTGCCAGAATAATTGTAAAATAAAGTTTCACGTTGTGTTATGCTGTCCTAAGTGATACAAGCACAATTTATGCATTGCACTGGAGTCAGCTGGGCTTGTGTGACAATGTGAAAGGCTCCATTCTAGCCTACCATTATGAGAGGGACGCCAACCTGACACAAGCCTCAGGCTTCGATATGTGGTCAGGATTGGGGGGGGGGGGCACTGGAGACAGCAAAGAGGAAGAAATGTCCCTTCTTTTCAGTGACTGGATTGAAGAGACAGTATGGAACTGACACTGCATTAGGCAAGCTGTCTGGGAATATATTTTAAAATCTAACTGGTCAATCTCCTTAAATACAGTATGGCAGTCACAAGCAAACTAAGTATATCTGTTCTAGTGATGTCCATTAGCACTAGTGAGGTATCTTTCCCACATCCCTTATCTTAGCTATCTAGGTTAAAACTACCTAAATAACTAAGATCCAAGGAATAAACCAGCTGATTATCTCCTGCTGGTTAGACTGACTAAGTAATATAGAGTCACAATATAAGAAGCGCTCTTCTTGAAATATATGCATGCATGAGAGTCTAAAGTTCTGTTCTCCTGACAGATGGAGATCTATATCTGAGCATCTGTTGCTTGCAGTGACAACCCAGGACCACTAGAAACATTTAGTTCGACAAAGCATATGGGTAGATACATTTGCTGCTAAGCAAACCCCCCACAATTTATGAAATTCAGAGTAAACTGCAAAGGACTATCAAAAGATTGGCAATTCCTAAACGTACTGTGCTAAAATGTATCCAATTAGATTTGTTAGAAGGTTCTCTTTCTCGCTCTCTCTCTATATATATGTAGTTATAAAGCTATTACATTTGAAGAAAAGTCCATCTAATGTCTATCAAAATCCAAGAGATGGGATAGAGGAAATTTCTATTCTCCATAAGATGCTCAAAATTGTGGGGAAATGTTGAATGTGAATCTTATGGAGTGCAACCCTGGTCAGAAGTGTGAACAATTCTGTAACCAAGGGTTATGGAGAGAGTGCGGGGGGGGGGGGGTGTTCAGATGTCGGCATTTGTAATATATTACAGAAAGTGCAAGGGAGTTACCGGAATTTTACTGTAATGCCTTCTGCACCATCTCCAGTTGTTTGCTGCTGTCAGCCCTACCCACTGAAATTGAACAGACAGAAGCGGGATGGCGCAGAAGGCATCAGCGGCAAGATGTACAGTAGGACGCCCGCCCTTCCCAATGCTCTGCAGAGTCTAATATTGTCAGTAACCTGAAGGGGAGCACTGTTCCACTGCTGAGGCTTGCACTAGGGGACTACTGCCCAGAACCCAAGCCCGGCCCTGCAGAACTAAAGTCTATGGACTACCCGGTTTTCCCTAGAGCTGCCCCGCAAGGGACACTTTAGCAATGTGGTAGTGCACCACCTTCCAAGTACAGTGTGCTCACTTACCTAACACAAAAATGTCACAACACAAGAGGGGCTGTGGACAAAATGCCACACCAACCTCAATAAAGGAGCACCACACGAATATATATCAAAAATAGATCTAAATACTTTATTCAAGAGCAATGACACCAAAAAATCCATACAATCATACTAGACAAGACAATTTAAAAACAAAGCTAAATCTTCCCCTAAGGAATATATTAAATGCATTAATGAAAACCATGATAATAACAATAATAATACTATTAACAGTTATTATTAGTTATTAGTGCAAATATAACAACCATTAATAAGTGAACCCCATTTCAAAAAATCTCATACAAAAACCATAATCAACATCAAAAAAATAAAAAAGTGCACACATAATTATGAGCTAGTATATCTCCCACAATAAATACATAAAACCATAAAAGATGTGCTTGTGTAGTTATGGACACAAAGTGCAATAGTGCATGTAAACAAAGGAATCACAAAGTGCAATGAGCAGCGTTACCACATCCACAGTAAAGGCCAGCACAATTGTCCGGAAGGGGAAGAAACAGCGGGGGCACCTGCGCACGTGGCTACCCGTGCCGCTTATGCTGGGTGAGCAAGGGAGAATGGATTTTCTGCTTGGGTGGTCCCAGGTCGTTCCCCGGGAGACAAGGGTCTGGACAGGCAGCAATGGTTACTGGGCAGGATGGAGAGACAGACGAAGGGATTAGGCCGAGGTCGTACACAGGAGGCCAATGCAACAGAGCAATCTGGAGGTGAGATCAACAAGGTAAGGCCAGGTCATACATGGAAAGCAGTTCAAAGGGTCAATCTGAGAGCGAGGTCCAAAAGGTTGATCCGGGTCATGATCAGGTAATTTGAGATAAGGTTTCTCAGGAACATAGAGAGCCTGACACAGCAACATACCCCAGGAATCTTCTGGTGGCATTCCAAGATCTACAGCTTCCTTATAAAGGCCATCTGGGGACCCTGATTGGCTCTTCCCTGTCAGCTGACACAAACACTTGTGGACCATTGCCCCTTTAATCAAAGCACAATAATTTGGGTCACACCTGCACAACAATCGCCGCTGCCGGCCACGTCCTCGAAGAGTAACTGATGTTTGCACCTGAACAGTTATGAGCGCAACCCGTGCTTTCTCAGTATGCCGGGGGACCCAAGTTTGCACAGCGCCGAGCACAACTTACGCTTGCGCAGTGTGCCAGGGAACCTGCGTAGCAGAGTGGCCTGAAGAAGTTGCCAGGAGCGCCGAAGATTATGCTGCTGCCCGAAATGCCTGAACCAGAACCCCAAGAGACCACGTTGTCGCTGCCGTCCAAGCCGCATGTGACAGATATGTTACAAATGCCGCCACCTAAACACCCCCCTCCAACATGCACCTCAAGCTATGGCTGCTGAATTTTTTACACTGTCGGCCGGGACTTTTCTGACCCCAACCAATGGAACTACCAGCAGAAGCTGATGCTTGACATTGCATAATGTTATTTAGCATGTGTGATCACCCAGATCTGCCCAGTACACCCACATCCTTCTCAACAACTGACTTTCCCAGTTTAACTCCACCGAGAACATATGTGGCCTGCAGGTAATACCCCAAGTGCATACTTAGCATTTATCCAGAGAGTGCAGGGGAGCATTTATCTCCTCTCTGTGCCTCAAGGAAGCTTACACTTTAATGTACCTAGCAGGCAACATAATACAAACACTTGCTTAGGATAGCAAACCTACCACTGTGTTTTTGGGTTGTGAGAAACCAAAGCACCCAGAGGAAATACTCATTGACATGATTGAAAACCTGGACCCAAATGTTGCAAGCTGAGAGTGCAGTTGTGCCATAAGAACATAGAGAAAGCAAAATAAACAATTTCCCACACCAGGAGTTCCTCGTTGCAATCCCACCATCTAATCTAATCTCCCAGGCCGCTGGAGATCATGAGTGACAGCTTCGTTACCCAATCACAGCAGCCGCACAGACCTTATCACAGGCCCAGCTGCACCAGTGATGAGCTGACTGTAAAGTCTCCCCCTTCATTATTAGTTTGAGCAACTGGCACAATCCATCAGCTTGATTTCCTGCACACACTGCTTAGGGGCAGGGGCATGCACTCAGACTGGCCATGCTAAGAGCTCTTATGGCCATGCTAAGACTGTTGCCGGTGTCTGGAGCTCCCTGCAGAAACTGGCCTACATCGTTTTCACAGTTACAATGTGCCATCTCCCGTTCCACCAATGAAACTACCAAAGATGAAATGTAATATATATATGTACATTTCAACAGAACAGTTTATTATAATTATGTGGGTGTTGAGTCCATTCCATGCAGCACCTGCAGTGTTCATGCTCACTGGCTACCTCATGGGTGAACAGCCTCTCCTCCGAGGTCAGCTTGCCCACACCCATTCCATTCACTGCAATGGAGTGGTCGTGCAAGGCCTTGGCAGCCCTCACTGTTGAAATGAATGGAGTGGCCATGCTGAAGTTACTGTGAATGAAGCGTGGGTGGAGGACTTGGTAGATGCTCTACACTGAGCTTGCCAGTAAGTGGTGGTTGGCTGTGGATGCTGTGGGACTCGATCTTGGGACTTGGTAAGTTTTATATTCCCAGACTACCAGGACATATATAACAAGAGTGGGATAACCCATTTAGACCTCGCTAGTCAGGACGACCTCCTACAACCATTTACTGCTCCATACCAATTCATATAAAGACAATCATTTTACAATAGCTAAATTATACATACAAGAATATTATTGCACATACTGGGTCCCCCCTGCAGCAGCCCCCCCCCCCCCCCCACACTGCAGCAGACAGGGGCAAACATTCCTTCCCCCCCTCTGGCCTGTGTGATCTGCAGAAGGAAGGGAACATTGGGCACCTACAGCGTCGTTCAAGCTACTGATCAATGGGGCCGGCCAGGGGGATGAGCAGCCGGATTCTGGAGGCTGTCAGAGTTTTTTGCTGACACACATCGAGGAAGGAGGAGGAGGGGAGGGGGCAGAATGGGAGGAGCTGGTAATTCCACCCGCTGTGCAAAGCTGAGGGGGACGGAATGTGAGGTTTCGGTTCTACAGGAGAGGTGCCCATAGCCTGTTTCCTTCAACATCTAGAGGAAGAACAACAATCCTTTGAGCGTGCATTTAACTGGGGACAGGGTGAGAATGCAGAAACACTTTAAAGTGACTATCTTTTTTTTATTTGGCTAAAAATTAAGACTTAGAATTTCATGACTACAAGCGTAGCAGCAAACCCAAGACTAGTCGCACATTGCTGATGGCTAACTAGATAGAAATCATGTAATCATAGCCCTTGGAATGTCTTGTGCCATGAAAGTCACAATAGGTCTATGACCTCTGAACAATACGCTTTTCCACTCCATAAATTGAAAACCAGATTGGCAATATGCTGCCCTTTGTTGGGAGGTCCTTGATATCCAGCTTTACCAATACCAGATGTCATTCTAGATAAATGGATTTGCTACTGCAAAAAAAAAACAGCAGAGTAGAAAATAAATGGTATCCTTGAAAACATATTGCTATGGTCCTTATACCCTGCTTCCCCTGCTGTTCCTCCACATCCTATCCAGCTAGCAATCAAGTAAATGTAGAACATGCTATATACACAGCTATTCCTCACCAAATAGCGAAGCCCTTTTTATACTATTTGAAACTGTTTATGTGTTTTATCAGCCCTTATAAACACATGATCTTATGACACACAGAGTATAAAACCATCAAATTGTAGAGGTTACTACATAGGGCTGCAAGATTTTCTTAGAATGGGGAATATGTTACTTTGTAGTCAGAGGTGCACCTGTAATGAGGCAAAGTGAGGCAGCACCATTTAAAGGAAGCAGGAGCAGCAATTGCTGGATCCATTTTTTTAAACTAGTTTATTGGTGGTTCACTGGGGGTGCTGCATGCCATCATGTTTTATTTTTCAACACATTAAATAACTGGTGGCTCAGTGGCCCACCCTTAATATTAGTATTAAGGAAACAAAATGCCAGCGTGTATCAATGATATGATTTCATATACTATTTGATGAGGTGGGGCATGGGTGCTTTTCTATAGTTCGCCCGGTTTGTAGTGAATAACCCCTAAATGAGACATTATCAACACATATTCGTATTAAGAGAACTGGCAATAAAAATGATTACAAATACATTACAGTGACCTTGTGTTTTGTGATGGCCATCTCGAGTTCTATGATGGGGAGGAAAAAGGGCAAGAACAGTGTCAAGTTTCTAATTACCATTAATGCATTTAGACCAGTTTCTCAAATTTGTTAACAAAAGTTTTTGAACATTTAAACAGGGAATGTACAAAAAAACAATCCCCCACCCCATCCATGTTTCCAAAATATTCCCGGCCTTTAATGGAGCCTGCTGGACTCACATAGACGATGCTGTGCTCTCCTCATCCACCTCTCCTCTCGCTTTTCCAGTGCTGCGCCTCTTTTTTAGTCCCTCCACTAGCAGGCAGTCTTAAAAAGAATTGAACTCTAACATACAAGACTCTCCAGCCAGGCTCCTCCCTTCATTTTCTTCCTAATCCAGCGCTATCAGCCAAGCACCTCCATTCTGCTTCTGAGATTCATGTGTTTTCTCCAGGGTTTCTCATGTGTCTCTCAACTTTTCTGGAATGCCCTACCACAAATGATCTGCCGCTCCTTATCACTTCAATCTCCCCAAAATGCACCTGTTCATATAAGCATATAACCTAGTTTAAAGTATTTGGCAAGTCAAAAGTTAAAAAAAAAATATAAGTAGCTTACCTTACATTAAGTCCCTCCAGCATTCTCCTTCCTGCTACTTAGGCCCTTATTTAACAAGGGATAGCGCCAGGTAGCGAATGGTGAGCGAACGGTAATGACGGTGACCACCACGAGAACGCCGGCTCCCCTCCGCAATCACACATTTATCAAGCCGATCCTGCTTAGCGACTGACAGAGCGCCAGATAGCGAATCATTCATCATTATTCCAGCCTCACCCCACAGCGCCAGCGAGCGACCTTGAACAGCGACAGGTATGACCTCTCGCTACCTGGCGCTCTCCAATGCATTTCAATGGAGCAATCTTTAAATATTCTTAATTAATTGCTATTAATGTTTTTTTTTTTTTTTTTTTAAATGTCAAAAATTCTGTGACCACTTCTGCAATGTTAGATATTTTTTTTAAGGTAAAAAAAAAAAAAAAATTGTGCAGAATTGATATTACAGGTCTGATATTAATGTATTCATATTACAAAATGTTTTGAAAAACTTGTTTTTTTTTTCTCCCAAAAATATGGTTGTTTGGGGGTTAAAAAACTACTTTTAACCCATCGCCACCAGCGCTCTGGGGTTTAAACAAGCATTTCACTGCGCGAGAATTTTTTGAGCGTGATTTGTTAATGAATATGCTGGGAGCCGTTCGCTATGGCCATTCGCTGTCATGCGCTCCCATACAGAGCGGAACCTGTCAAATAGCGACTCCTCATCCAATATTCAACATTACGGCAAACCGACTGAGTCGCTATCAACTACAGAACAACGGCCAAGCACAGCGACTACTAGCAGGCGCTCTGAAAATGCCGCTACTGTCGCTCATCTGTCGCTACCTGGCACTATTAATGAATCGGCCTTCCCGTAAGGAAATCATTTCCTCATTCAGCTTTCAGCCAACCTTCAGTGTACTTCCTCCCCAGACGTCCTGATTGTCTGCCTCTATCTGCAGCTATGAAACTCTGCCCTCCTCTCTGGTCACACTATGTCCTGGAGGCAATAAGTTGAGGCACAGCAATGCACTTATTTTTTTACTATGATATATGTAAAGCGCACAGTGTGCTTACATCACATCACTGTTTCCATGCCCACTATTTCTCCACGTTTGTGGTGTCTGCATCTCCAATGCTCTAATATTTTTACAAACAACTTAGGGATTACAGGGTCTTTTTGAAAATGGATTGATGCTTGTGACTGAACCAATCAATGTTGTATACCTTGCATAATAATTATCAGCATAGGACCGGTTTACATACAGAGCTCGGCACAGGAATGGCTGGGAGTGGGAGTGCACCTCAGCCCAGAGATGCTGGGAACCAGGGCAAAGGTGAGTTTCAAGCTGACCCAGGAGGGATTTCACACAGTGGGGCATTTCAAACTGGGATGCCCCAAGGGAGGGCCAGCGACTCCAAGACCGGCCACCAAGGGTTCTGTTCAGCTTTAAAGGGAAGCTTCTTTTTTACTCCAATTTCTTGGTGTGGTTGAGCTGGGAAGGGTGTATCATGGTGCAGCTTTATGAGTCATGATTCATGCTTGTCAGACAAATGCTTGTAAAAATAATAAAACACAATATAATACCTATAATAATGTACAGTTATTTTCATGATATTAATATTGGCAGCTTGCCAGGTTACTACTGCTAATATGTATCTTAAGCTCCCAATCCCAGCCTATTCTTTAGAGAATTTTGAAGTCATAAAACTAAAAAGATAAAATAAAACGAATACAAGAAGAGTCTGTTAGCATGACCCTCCGCACTCTCGTCAGACATAATTCAATTCATGATTTTCTTTTCAGATGGCAAAATCTAGTGCATTGGGAATATTCTACCATTTTGCTGGCCTCTCCGCTAATGTAAGTAACCTGCTGGATCTTCTTTGGTTTCCCTATCCAGAAACTGACAGATGCAGCAAAATCCCATTTTCTAATCTCATTTTTTGTTATTGGATCTTTCTACTTCTGCTCATTTCCTCTATCGAACAAAATGTAAGTGCTTTCTGCACAGACGCCACAGCCTGGAGGAGCCAGAAGCATCAATTACTTTAATTCACATTTTGCAAATTCTGGCGAGAAGTTATATATCAACAACAATTTCCCTCTGACTACCAGCATTTTTTTCAGCTAGATCTCTCAGCCCAAGAGAACATAATCTAAGACAACTCCTGCCATATCTGCTCTTCTGAAGGTCTTAAAGGTCTTCAGAAAGTAAATTGAATGCGCGTCTGAATTGCTCTAATGGACAAAATAAAATAGGCATGTCGTATTGTTCCCTGACGGTTCACGCACCTGTATTCCATCAAGAAAGGGAAAATGGTGCCGCTCGAGTAACACCATTATCTATACACATTCTGGATTCACATTTGTTATTATTCACAAAGAACTGTGATGTGTTGTGTTGCACATTGCCTTTTATTTGCTATTACATTTGCAAAATAACGGGGAGGCTGATTCATTAACAGTGGCAGGTAGCGACAGTTGAGCGACTGTAGCGGCATTTTCAGAGCGCCCGCTAGTAGTCGCTGTGCTTGGCCGTTGTTCGGTAGTTGATAGCGACTCGGTTTGCCGTAATGTTGAATATTGGGTGAGGAGTCGCTATTTGACAGGTTCCGCGCTGTATGGGAGCGCATGATAGCGACTGGCCATAGCGACCGGCTCCCACCATATTCATTAAAAAATCACACTCAAAAAATTCTTGCGCTGTAAAATGCATGTTTAAACCCCAGAGCGCTGGCGGCGATGGGTTAAAAGTTGTTTTTTAACCCCCAAACAACCATATTTTTGGAAACCAAAAAAAACAAGTTTTTTAAGGCCCTTATTTATGAAGGAATAGCGACAGGTAGAGACTGGTGAGCGGCCGGTAATGACGGGCACCGCCACGAGAACGCCGGCTCCCCACCACAATCACACATTTATCAAGGCAATCCTGCTTAGCGACTGAGATAGCGCCATATAGCCACTCATTCATCATTATTCCAGCCTCAGCCCACAGCGCCAGCGTCCGACCTTGAACAGCGACAGGTATGACCTCTCGCTACCTGGCGCTCTCCAATGCATTTCAATGGAACAATCTTTAAATATTCATAATTAATTGTTATTAGTGTTTTATTTTTTGTTTTTTTTTTAATGTGAAAAATTCTGTGACCACTTCTGCCATGTTAGATATTTTTTTTAAGGAAAAAAAAAATGTGTGCAGAATTGATATTACAGGTCTGATATTAATGTATTCATATTACAAAATTATTTAAAAAACTTGTTTTTTTTGGTTTCCAAAAATATGGTTGTTTGGGGGTTAAAAAACTACTTTTAACCCATCGCCGCCAGCGCTCTGGGGTTTAAACATGCATTTTACAGCGCGAGAATTTTTGGAGCGTGATTTGTTAATGAATATGGTGGAAGCCGGTCGCTATGGCCAGTCGCTATCATGCGCTCCCATACAGCGCGGAACCTGTCAAATAGCGACTTCTCACCCAATATTCAACATTACGGCAAACCGGCTGAGTCGCTGTCAACAACCGAACAACGGCCAAGCACAGCGACTACTAGCGGGCGCTCTGAAAATGCCGCTACAGTCGCTCAACTGTCGCTACCTGCCGCTATTAATGAATCGGCCTCTAAGACATTATTTGGGGTATTAGGGCCCAAATCAATGGGGGGTCATTCTACTTATTTTGTGAAGTAGGTTTAACTTTAGGGACACTTTTGGTTGTGGACTATAACTTACAACTGAGTGAGTTGTTTAACGTTAACGCACAAAAAAGAGCAATAAAAATGTTTGTTCTAAATTTTTCAGCTTTACATACTATGGGCCTTATTTATGATCAAGGGTGCACCTTTAATGAGGCAGCTGTCTGGGGCAGCAATTGCTTGACTTGTTTTGTTTTTCTGATTACCGTAATATACTCGAGTATAAGCCGAGTTTTTCAGCCCACTTTTTGGGCTGAAAAAAGCCGCCTCGGCTTATACTCGAGTCAGAAGGACAGTCACAACGCTACGCTGCTAGGCATGGGTAGCTCAGGGGTTAATAAGCCCTCCTCCTCACCCTCCTTCCTCCCGGCACTCCTTGCTGACAATCTTTACTTCTCTCCTAGTAAATGAGCAGCTTGCGGTTCTGCCATCTACCGTCTCCACGAGCAGCGCTGCTGGGAGTGACGTCACCCTCTCCCAGCCGCCTCTGCGCTGCTTGTCAGGCAGTGGATGGCGAGAGCGGAGGCTGCTGGTTTACTTGGAGAGAGGTAACACTGTCAGCAAGGAGTGCGGGGAGGAAGGAGGGAGAGGGGGCTTATTAACCCCTGAGCAACCCACACCTACCAGCATATTGTTTAACCATGACTCTAGTTCAGGGCAGCAACTAAATGCATACCTCCCAACTGTCCCGATTTTTCCACAAAATCCCGCGGTCCCGGACCGTTAGCAAATGGCCCGGGTCGCCCTGCGCTGTGGCGGTGTGCCCAGGGCCGCAACGACGCCGGCGTCTTCTGTATAAACACTGGCCGGCGTGAAGATACTGACTTCCTGGCTTGCGGGTGAGCGCGCAGGGGGCGGCGCGCGGGGGGCTGGGTTGGGGATAAAAAAAACTTACGGAGGCTGGCATGCAGGGGTGAAGGCAGCCGACATTGCTGGAGGATCGGAGCTGAAGGGCTTGACAGGGGGTGTGGCCGGGGCGTGGCATGGGTGTGGCCGTGGGTGTGGTCAGGGGCGTGGCTTGTCCCGCTTTCACATTTTCAGAAGTTGGGAGGTAGGTAAATGGGCAAGCAGAGGTCCGGTACAAAAGCAGTACATTCAATGTGTTCTGCGGTGAAACACCCAGATTTGGTATTTCCCCTGTGTGTGAAGCCCCCAGTGCTGCTAGATTTCTCCTTTACTCCATGTGCAGTCTCTCGCCCAGACTCGCATCCCTTTGCCTGCTCCCTCCGGCTGTGCCAGCCATTCATATAGGCAGAGCTAGTGAGCGTGCAGCAGCCGGGGATGCCAGTCGCTCCTTGCACCAGCAGCATTTTCTCGGTGGACGAGAGATTTCACACAAGTGGGATGCCCCAGGGATAGGGGGGGTCATATAAAGGAGCATAACTAGAGGGGGTGCAGGAGGTGCAACCACACTGGGCCCAGAAGGTCAGTGGGCCCCATCAGTGTTGCTCCTCCTCCTTATTTATCATATTTGTGATCACTTAGCATCATTTAGATAAAGCAAGCGTCATTTGTCTCTGCTGTCACAGTCTTTAGTTTATTCTTGAAATTTACCGGTAGCTGCTGCATTTCCCACCCTAGGCTTATACTCCAGTCAATAACTTTTCCAGTTTTTTGTGGTAAAATTAGGTGCCTCGGCTTATATTCGGGTCGACCTGTACTCAAGTATATACGGTATTATCTCATTAGTGGCGCAGCATAAATTGGGGGCACCGCTGTATGCTGTGGTGTTTTTACAGTCAATAATTTGTGGATCAGTGGCATTTGGCATGTCCTGGGGCATTCTCTAGTTCGCCTCAGGCAGCAGAGAGGCTATTCCCCCCCCCCTGTATATGATGTGCTCCTCTTAGCATTATTTTTGTGGCTATAGCGCCAGCATCCGCGTGCCAGCATTACCATCTTATTTGACAGTGTGCTGTGTACTACAGTGGAGCTAGCAGTCACTGCGACAAACGCTACTAATTAGCTTTGATAATTGTAACAGTAACGGTTGTGGGTATCTCTCAACCCACTGATTAGAACGACCCTCCCAATACATATGGAAAATAATGGAAAAAATGGAAGAGAGAGAAAAAAAAAAAAGGAATGGGAAAAGGGGGGGGGGGGATTAGGGAATTCTATTTTGGTGATTGTGCTCCCATAGAGGCGGGGGCACACTACAGCAATTAGGGCTGGTATGGGAGGTGGGCCCACATGAAATGACTACTACAACAAAAAAAGGACAGGGGTTCCTGGGTCTCCCCTAGTATGGTCCCAGCAAGGACCCGGGGCTCCACCCCCCTCAAACCTCGCCCAATTTGTATTGGCCAGCCTATATCAGCATCTGTTGGACCTGCCGGACAATTATCCCAGCGCCAGTGAGCGCCACTTTATATTACCATTATTCTGGCACTCAACATCATATTTATGAATTTTTTCCTCCTTGAAATCTGTGGCGCTGTACTTTTCCAGTGCTGGTTGACGTTTCTTCATTATAGTTACAAGAAATCACTGCTGGGGACAAACAGTGCATTTAGGCTGTGTTTTAGTTGTTGTCCAAATGACACATTGTTAAGCAAAAGAAGCCATTTAAATCAATTTTAACCTCCCTGGCGTTGTGAAAAAGACAAATGCAATGGTAACGAAAGCGTTACCATTGCATTTGTCTCTGACACACGGCTCCGCCCCCATGAGCCTCTGCGGCTCACAGAGACGGAACCCGGAAGCGGAGACGGACGCCGCAGCCGCGGCTCTCACCTGCGATCGCGGCGGAGACATCGCTGGATCGCAGGGAGAAGGTAAGGAGGCTGCGCCGCCCGCTCTTGCTCCCAAATCGATCCCGAGCGTGACTCGGGGTTACCGCCACTTACAGCGCAAATTAACCCCGAGTCACGCTCGGGATCGCCGCCAAGGGGGTTAATAATCCCCCAAAAAACATATTAGCACAAGTTCTTTTCAAATAAATATAATAAAATATTTATTATAAGCATTAAACACTTCTATCTATTTCTGTCCATTGTGCTCTATGGGATCTTCAGCAACAGCGCCAGGTTTCATATGACGCTGCTTCAACCAGAGCACCCAGAGCTGCATCCTTTTCGGGCACATCAGCACTGGCTCTTATTCACCCAGAATAAGAGTCTATCTTATATGTTTCCCACACCCTGTGCATACAGATTGCTCACATTAAAATACATCCTACCTGCATCTACTGCATGTTATGAGCCTTTAAACATCCAAGATGGCGGCTCATGGAACATCAGGCAGCCTGCAAACAGGAAGTCATTTTGCATTCTGGGATTGCTTGTCCTTTCATCTAACCCCAGCTCTGCTCTGTCTCCCCCTGTACTTTATCCTGCTCTCCTCTCCTCAGTATATGTGATGCTTCTGAGTCAAGATGGTGGCGCCCATATCCTAGAGTCCTGAACAGCTGCAGCCCAGTGAGGGAAAGACTAATAGGTGAGTGACTAAAAACTTTAAATATATTAATTTTAGATGCTGGGGAATAGTTTTTAAGGGTTTGCGCTTTTCAATAAATCATGCTGAAGGTCCGGTTTCTACGCTGAGTGCCGTTGAGGCCAAAAAAGTGGCGCTGTGTGGCGTTGATGCTTAAACCGGACCTTCACCATGATTTATTGAAAATTCCCAAACCCTTAAAAAATGATTCCCCAGCATCTAAAATTAATATATTTTAAGCTTTTAGTCACTTACTTATTATTCTTTCCCCCACTGGGCTGCAACTCTGTTCAGGACTTTAGGATACGGGCACCGCCATCTTGACTCAGAAGCATCACTTAGGAGAGGAGCGTGGGATAAAGTACAGGGGGCGGGTTATAGCTTTGCTCAGACAGAGCAGAGCTGGGGTCAGGAAAAGGTCAGCAGTCCCAGAATGCAGAGCAGCACAGTCAGAAGGCACTTCATGTTTGCAGGCTGCCTGACGTTACATAAGCCGCCATTTTGGATGTTTAAAGGCTCATAACATGCAGTAGGTGCAGGTAAGATGATTTTTAATATGGGTAATCTGTATGTACAGGGTGTGGGAAGCATATAAAATAGACTCTTATTTAACTAAAAAAACGCCAGTTCTGATGTGCCCGTCAATGTACCTCACCTGGAAGATTCACCTGGAAGATTACCCCATCACAGGCACAGGTGTTTTTTTTAAAGAAATATTAGAACTAACATTTTTATTGCACTTTTTTCTGTGTTAAAGTAAGAAAGGCTCATTCAGATGCAAGCTTCGCTTCACACCCAAAAGTGCACTCACAAGTTTAACAAAATAAAATATCACGATCCCCAATGACGCCGCAGATAAAGCGCAGTGTGCATTGCAGTGTAGATTGCTCTGAGGTACATTTCAGAGGGGTCTAAATGTCAGGGCTGTTCTGGCGAATAATATACAAATTGAATGGCAGTGCAGGAGGAGGCAGAGAGGTCTGCAGGTGCGTACCCCCTCCCCCATGTGAAACCAGTACCTCCGAAATGTGACTAAAGGCTGATTTAAGACTAGCGCCACGTATTGCCATGTGAGCGTCCGTGTAGCGGTGCTTAGAGCGACCGCAAGTGGTCGCTGCAAATGGGTGTCGGGTGCTGTGACCTAGCTTAGCAGACAAGTGACGCTGTACTATCCTGTCTGGTGGGCGCTGTAGAAGTGCTCTCCTTGATTCACTGCAGAGCCAATCGCGAACGCTAGGTGGTGTCCCGAGGTCAAAGCGCCCAAGACTACGCTACATCTAACAACAGGACAATGCTGCAGCGAGTGATAGGCAGCGCCAGTTAAGTGCGTCCAGCACTCGGTGCTGAAGCCCATATTTAAGAAAAAAACTACACACAACCAGTGCCGGTGCTCTTACACTGGGCGCTCTAGCGTTGAGCGCCAGAAGCTATGTAATAAAAGTCTGTTTCTAAACACATATACACCAGCACCAGAGCGAAAACATATGGAATGACATTGTTTTAACACTGTGACAATGACACTGCAATGGCTGCACATACAATTCTGCATAAAAAAACAATAAAAGTGTTTGGTTTGGCAGGAGAGGCCACACAATGATTTGAGCCAAAATATTTAAAGTTTACTTTAGCAACACGCTCCTTTAGACTGTAAGCTCGCAAGGGCAGGGCTCTCTTTCCTATTGTATCTTGTACTCAGAATATCCATTGTCAACTCTGTAAAACTGCATTTGAAATTGTATATTGAGGCGATTAGCTCTGGTAGGCGACCGGGTGTCAGCAGTATAGAGGCGGAGGCAAACAGTTCAAAGTAAAGTCTGTGTTTATTTCACACAAAAATCCACAAAAGCATATGTCCATACAGGTTACATCACCTTTTCAGGAAACCGCAGCATAAATGATACAGTCAGGCAAACAGCTTTTAGTCCTTGAGCAAAGGTCCTGTTTACAGTCAAATAGGCCTCAGGTCCGCATGAACAGCCTCCACAGGAGATTTCAGCCAGGCTCACAGAGTCTCACTCCCATGTGAGCTCTAGACAAAGGACAGGCCACAGCTGATTCCCCAGGCTATTTAAACAGCCCGCAAAACCCGGACCTGGGTAGTGGGATGGAGTCCCACCCTGCTCTGCTCCATCCCAGTAAAGCCGTCCCAGGTTAGCCTTTCGGCTATTCTAAAGCAACAGCAGCAAACTGCCACCAGCAGCTGATGCTGGAAAACAAGCTATACGGCTTTACTGCACCAATGCCAGGTACATTGGTGCTACATACCTGCCGTCAATAACGGCTCCTTGCACCTTACCACATACCCCATCCCCTTTGTTCAACCCTGAGGGGGTGGACACATGCCAAACAATGTGCTCGGGACAGGGCATCCGCATTACCCAATAATCGTCCCGCTCTGTGCTCTACTGTAAACTTGAAGTTTTGTAATGACAAGAACCATCGGGTGACCCTGGCATTTCTGTCCTTAGCCTGGCACATCCACTTGAGAGGAGAGTGGTCCGTAATCAGCCGGAACCTTCTCCCCAGCAAGTAGTAGCGAAGAAACTCCAGGGCCCATTTAATGGCCAAACACTCCCTCTCCACTATACAATACCGGGTCTCCGCGGGTGTTAATTTGCGACTCATGTAGACAACGGGGTGCTCCTCCCCGTTGACTTCCTGAGACAGTACAGCACCGAGACCTACCTCGGAGGCATCGGTCTGCACTATGAACTCCCTCTTAAAGTCGGGTGTCACCAACACCGAAGACCCACACAGGGCAGACTTCAAAGCGGAGAACGCTTTTTCGGCCTGTTCATTCCACTTCACCATGACAGACTTGCGTCCCTTTAACAGGTCTGTCAATGGTGCCGCTAGGGTGGCAAAATTGGGAATGAACCGCATATAATATCCCACCAACCCCAGAAATGACTTTACCTGGCGGGTGGTGTTAGGCCGGGGCCAGTTACGGATGGCTTCTAGTTTGTTAACCTGGGGCTTGACCACTCCTCGTCCAATCACATAGCCCAGGTATTTTGTTTCTTCTAGGCCTAAAGCACATTTTTTCGGGTTTGCCGTCAACCCAGCCTTCCTGAGGGAATCCACTACGGCCTGGACTTTGGGTAGGTGCCTTTCCCAATCCGTGCTATGGATAATTATATCGTCCAGATATGCCGAAGCATACCGACGATGTGGCCTGAGGACAATATCCATTAACCTTTGGAACATAGCGGGAGCGCCGTGTAACCCAAAGGGTAATACCTTGTATTGGAACAGTCCCTCTGGTGTAATAAAGGCTGTTTTCTCCTTGGCAGCCTCAGTCAAGGGCACCTGCCAGTACCCTTTTGTGAGGTCCAAAACCGAAAAGTACCTGGCTTGGCCTAGCTTCTCAATGAGTTAATCTACCCGGGGCATAGGGTAGGCATCAAACTTGGAAACTTCATTAAGTTTGCGGAAATCGTTACAGAACCGCAACGTACCATCGGGCTTGGGAATCAAGACTATGGGGCTGGCCCACTCACTCTTTGATTCTTCAATCACGTCTAACCGGAGCATTTGCTGCACTTCCTCCGCGATAGCTTGTCGCCGGGACTCAGGTACCCGGTAAGGCCTCAACCGGACCTTGACCTGAGGTTCCGTGACAACATCATGTTGGAAGTGCGCCCAGGGAGTTCTGAAAACACGTCCGTGTTTCTGCTAATAAACTCCCTGGCTTCCTGAGTCTGTTTAGAGGAGAGGTTGTCGCCAGTTTTCACCTCAACTACTGCTTCTCTAATAACAGACCGAGGAATGGGAAGCTCCACCCCCACCATACCTGGTCGGGGACTGTCACCCCCAGGGGTCTCCCTGTCTTTCCACAGTTTCAATAGGTTTACATGGTACACCTGCTCTGGCTTCCTCCGCCCAGGCTGATGTACCTTGTAAGTCACTTCCCCAACTTTTCCAATGACCTCATAGGGACCCTGCCACCTAGCTAGAAATTTACTGTCCACCGTGGGTACCAGAACCACAACTCTGTCACCTGGGTTAAAGTTCCGTACCCTGGCTTGCCGATTATAAATCCTGCTTTGGGCCCGCTGCGCTGCCTCCATGTGTTCTCTGACAAGCGGCAAGACGGTCTCTATCCGTTCCTGTAGGTGATTAACGTACTCTACCACACTTTTGTGGGGTGTGGGTTGCTGTTCCCAGGCCTCCTTGGCTATATCCAACAGGCCCCGTGGATGTCGACCGTATAAGAGTTCGAAGGGCGAGAACCCCGTAGAGGCCTGGGGCACCTCTCACACTGCGAACATCAGATAGGGCAGCAGCAAGTCCCAATTCTTCCCATCCTTGGCGACCACCCTTTTTAACATGGTCTTTAAAGTTTGATTAAACCGTTCTACTAGGCCGTCTGTTTGCGGGTGGTAAACGGATGTCCGCAACTGTTTCACCTGCAGCAGTTTACAGAGCTCTTTCATTACTTTCGACATAAACGGGGTACTTGATCGGTCAGGACCTCTTTAGGCAGACCTACTCTGGAAAACATTTCCATAAGCTCCTTAGCAATGAGCTTGGCAGAGGTGTGACGCAGGGGCACTGCCTCAGGGTACCGCGTGGCATAGTCCAAGATCACCAGAATATGTTGGTGCCCTCTAGCGGATTTTGCCACTGGACCCACTAGATCCATGGCAATCCGCTCAAAGGGTACCTCAATAACTGGGAGAGGAACTAAGGGACCACGGTAATGAGGCTGAGGGCTGGTCATCTGACATGTTGGGCAGGACTCACAATATCTCTCCACCTCCTTGTACACACTGGGCCAGTAGAATCGTTGTAAAACGCGGTCCAGAGTTTTCTGCTGGCCTAGGTGTCCACCCAGAACATGTTGGTGGGCCAAATCCAACACCAACTTGCGATATGGATTGGGTACCACCAATTGTTCCACCACCTCTTCACGTACCTTGTTTACTCGGTACAACATTTCCTGGTGAACCACAAAGCGAGGAAACTGTAACTCCGCCCCTGGCTGTTGTGGTTCACCTTCCACCTCAAGAACATTCTCCCAGGCCCGAGACAGTGTCGGGTCCTGGTGTTGAGCGGTACCAAAGTTAACTGTGGGGACATGGAGATCTGCCAACTCTGGACCTGTTGCCAACTCTTCCACATCTCCAACCATAACATTTAGTGGGGTTGACTCCCCCTCTTCCATTTTAGGGGCGGGCACCTCTTCCACGGTGCCTCCTGATTCCGGTTCCCAGGGTACCGGGGTCTCCCCTGAGTAGGGCCAGTCTATTGGGGACACACCCGCCTCGCGGGTTTCCGGAACTGCCAACGTGGCCCACAGGGAGCTGAACCCTGGAAAATCTCTCCCAATAATCAGTTCATACGGGAGTTTAGCGGCGACAGCTGCCGGAGACGGTGGTGAGAGACACTTGTGCTGTGGCATAGTCTCTCAAGTCCCCATGAATGCACAAAACCCCGGTTTTCCGCCCAGTGTACTCATCGGGCAGTACTAAGGCGGGTCTTGCCAGGGTAACCATACTCCCTGAGTCCAAAAGGGCCACAGCCAGGGTGTCTCCCACTTTCACCTGACAGAGGTGACTTTGCCCCACAAGCTCAGGGACACCGGCAGCACACAGCCTCCTGGCATACATGGAAGGGCGGTAACCAAAGTTCACGTCCATGGGCTCCCCCTGGTGGGGACAATTGGCTCTGATATGTCCCGGCTCCTTACATCCCCAACACAACACTTGGGCAGGGACTTTGGGGGGTAGGTCCTGAGGTGGTTTAGGGGACGCCACTCGCCTGAGCTGGGGCGGGGACCTCCGGGGTTTCCCCGAATCCCTCCTTATGGAGCCGCCTTGCACGTTCCTGTGGCCTCATATCGCTCCCCTAGGTCCACCATCCCTAGTGCGTTGTCAGGGGATACCTGGCCAACCCAGTGCTGAAGAGGGTGCGGTAAAGCCCTCCAGAAAATGTCCGCCAGCAAGCGGTCCAACATGGCAGTGGGGCTTAACAACCCTGGCTGCAGCCATTTTTGCAGCAGGTGCAGCAGTTTATAATACTGGGGTCGGGCGGGCTCTGCCGACTGGTAGCTCCACTGATGCACCCGCTGAGCCCGAACCCACACATTCACCCCCAGTCTGGCCAGTATCTCACCCTTCAAAGTCGGGTAGTCAGCGGCTTGGTCCTCTGGGAGACCAAACAACACCTGCTGGGGTCCAGACGCCAGAAATGGAGCGATGACATCAGCCCACTGGTCATGCGGCAACTTCTCCCTTGCAGCCACCTTTTCAAACACCGCCAGGTAAGTCTCAACGTCATCTGAAGGGGTCATTTTTGTGAGCGCCGAGCGGACAGCTTTCCGGGCATCAGGAATACTTTTGGGCGCACCTGCAGCTTGCTGCGCCATCATATGTTGCAAAAACTGCTGGTTGGTCTCCCGCTGCTGCTGATTCGCCTCCAAGAGCGCTTTCACGACCGCCTCCATTTTGTCTGCAGTCCCAGGTAGCAGCCTGGCAGGTTTAATATAGGACATGCACAAAACAAAAACTTTTTCGTCGGTTGCTCCTAGCAACGGCCTCACTGCTGTGCCCGCATCCGACACCAAATGTGGCGATTAGCTCTGGTAGGCGACCGGGTGTCAGCAGTATAGAGGCGGAGGCAAACAGTTCAAAGTAAAGTCTGTGTTTATTTCACACAAAAATCCACAAAAGCATATGTCCATACAGGTTACATCACCTTTTCAGGAAACCGCAGCATAAATGATACAGTCAGGCAAACAGCTTTTAGTCCTTGAGCAAAGGTCCTGTTTACAGTCAAATAGGCCTCAGGTCCGCATGAACAGCCTCCACAGGAGATTTCAGCCAGGCTCACAGAGTCTCACTCCCATGTGAGCTCTAGACAAAGGACAGGCCACAGCTGATTCCCCAGGCTATTTAAACAGCCCGCAAAACCCGGACCTGGGTAGTGGGATGGAGTCCCACCCTGCTCTGCTCCATCCCAGTAAAGCCGTCCCAGGTTAGCCTTTCGGCTATTCTAAAGCAACAGCAGCAAACTGCCACCAGCAGCTGATGCTGGAAAACAAGCTATACGGCTTTACTGCACCAATGCCAGGTACATTGGTGCTACATACCTGCCGTCAATAACGGCCCCTTGCACCTTACCACAATATGTACCGTATGTTTCTACCCTGTCTGTAATTACTACTTTGTAAAGCGCTACGGAAGATGATGGCACTATATAAATAAACAATAATAATAATTTAAACACAACCAAATGAAACACCATTGAAATGTATGGGAGAGCGATACTGAGCGACAGGTACTATATGGTGCTCTTGAACATAGAGCGCCGGCGCTATACACTGAGCCACCGCTAGTGATACACAGGGTCAGCTCCAGGTTTGTGGGGGCACTTGGGAAAGACAGCCTTAGTGGGCCCCAAAGTAGTGAGTCACATGATGTGACCTTTCAACTCCATAGACACAAATGGGTCATCTCCTGCTGCTGATCACCCTCCAGTCCTTGTCAGTTGTCACCTGGTTCTCGCCACCTTCTGAGCTTCCATCAATTGCCCACCATTCCAGGCCACCTTCCCCATTGTTGCTGACCATCCCCTGTTGCTAAGTCCAGCCATGAGCAGGTCTGCACACAGCACCCGACATTCGGTGGTTCGGGTCCACTGTAAAATAATACCATGGCCAAGTGTGAGCCTGAGTGGGCCCCTGAAGATGCCAGGTTTGCCCTGTGCTGGAGCCGGCCCTGGTGATACATGTGACGCTACATGATGCTTTTAGAGGTGCTAACCAGACTGATTTTCTTTTTGGCTTTCACATACAGCGCCCAGCGTTCGCCCGCCGTTATGTGCCGCTACGTGGCTCTACCTGGTTCTAGTGTTTCTTAAATAACCCCCTAAATATTACTGCTCTAGTTCCAAACTATTTAAAGGGAAACTCCACTTCCTATGGCATTTTTGAAAGTGTATATTTTTGGTGCCAAAAGGATGTCCTCAAGGTGCTAAGCTGAACAAGCATTTTTTTAATTTGTCTTATGTAGCAAATGAGTGTTTTATGCTGTTGCTATTGGCAACCGTAAATCAAGACCTACAAGAAGAGATAAGTGACCCCTGCACACATAGAATGCTGCATCTATGGCCACTGCTGAGGTGAGGCAGCTCGCTCAAACTTCATACCCAGCAGCAGTGTTCTGTGTGTACAGAGCTCACTTCTCACTTGGGTACAGTTGCCAATAGCAACAGATTGGAGGTAGAAAAAATGGTTTCCATAAAACACACATTAGCTAACCTAAGAAAAAGATTTAAAAAATCAGCTCAGCACCTTGAAAACATCCTTTTTGGCACACAGAAAATAAACACATGCCAATGCCATTGAAATTGCACTTTTTAGTAATAAACAATACAAAGCTAATTTAAACTGAATGTAGTCATTTCAGTTCAGGCTGACCCAACCCAAATTTTTATTTGGAAAAAATTTGGCAGGCTACCTGAGAGACCAATCCGCGGCCAAAAAGTGTGTAACACTTCTATTGCACTCCTGAATTACCGGAACGTAGGAGCCACTCTGTAGTACGTAAGACCTGGACTGGCTTTCATTCCTTATTTTTCATCTTGCCAATGGAGGGATAAAGGCATTGATTTGTGCTGTGAGGAGCCTTGAGTCTATAAGACATCTGTACAGCAAAGGAAATGTGAATGGAACTAACACTGCTGATTGGCTGAGCGGTCCATGTAGAAACCAGGAAGAGGTGAGGATACATACAGGGGAGCATCCAAGGGAAATTCTTGGATTTTGATGCTCTTAAGAACTGACAGGAACCACAGGTCATAGCCAAATTTAGCTTAATAGATAAATCAGAGAAGAGGGGTAGTGTGGTGCAACATAGCTTAGTGTGGTGCTTCTAGCAGAGTGTTTCTTTTTGGAGGCAGCCATATGCAACCAAAAGCAGCATCATCCAAAGTGCATGCTTTGCTTTGACTTTTGAGGGACATCTCTAAGGATAAACTCTGTCCTTAGTTCAATACAAGCAGCATTTGATGGCCCTCACCACATCCAGAAAAACATTTGCCTCTCATTATTAGGGATGAGCGAATCGATCCGGACGAACCCGGATTCGATCCGAATTTCATGAAAAATTCGATTCGGATCGAATCCGAATTTCCCCGCGATTCGATCGCTCGAAGTTTTCCTTTAACATCCATTCATTTACATACAGGCATTCTAAGATGGCGGACGGGACATGTCTGGACATCGATCCCGCGCCAGTGCAAGCTGGGGCAGTCACATGCAGCCTATCAGCAGCCAGCAAGCCCAGTGACGTCACAGCGCTATTTAAGTCGGCCATCTTGCTTTTCCTTCCTCATTTCTCTATTGCAATCGTGAGAGACAGAACGTTGTAGTGAGGGAGAGAGGCAGTTAGACAGGCAGGGACAGACAGGGACAGGCTGGAGACAGGCAGGAGACAGGCAGGAGACAGACAGAAAGTCAGCGAAAAACAGGGAAAGTTAGGAAAAATCGGAGGCAGTCACAGGGAGATTTATTTTTTTTTTCATCCAGCCTGAGTGTTTGTTACTGGCTGGCTGACAGGCTTTGTTAGCGTTTTCAGGCTGCTTATACTAACTAACTGTGCATATATACTGAACTGATCTTAAGTCTGCTGTGAGGCATCCCATTCTGTGACTACAACAGCCTCTATTTAAGACCATATAACCATTTGCACTTATTCTAATTGAAATTAGGCCTGATAAAGACACTTTTGCTGTGCATAGCACTACTGGACCCTGCCAGGTGCACTTCTTTTTTGGGGCATCCCATTCTGTGACTACACCAGCCTCTATTTAAGACCATATAACCATTTGCACTTATTCTAATTGAAATTAGGCCTGATAAAGACACTTTTGCTGTGCATAGCACTACTTGTCCCTGCCAGGTGTACTTACTGCTGGTTTTTGGGGCATCCCATTCTGTGACTACAGCAGCCTCTGTTTAACACCATATAACCATTTGCACTTATTCTAATTGAAATTAGGCCTGATAAAGACACTTTTGCTGTGCATAGCACTACTTGTCCCTGCCAGGTGTACTTACTGCTGGTTTTTAGGGCATCCCATTCTGTGACTACAGCAGCCTCTGTTTAACACCATATAACCATTTGCACTTATTCTAATTGAAATTAGGCCTGATAAAGACACTTTTGCTGTGCATAGCACTACTTGTCCCTGCCAGGTGTACTTACTGCTGGTTTTTGGGGCATCCCATTCTGTGACTACACCAGCCTCTGTTTAAGACCATATAACCATTTGCACTTATTCTAATTGAAATTAGGCCTGATAAAGACACTTTTGCTGTGCATAGCACTACTTGTCCCTGCCAGGTGTACTTACTGCTGGTTTTTAGGGCATCCCATTCTGTGACTACAGCAGCCTCTGTTTAACACCATATAACCATTTGCACTTATTCTAATTGAAATTAGGCCTGATAAAGACACTTTTGCTGTGCATAGCACTACTTGTCCCTGCCAGGTGTACTTACTGCTGGTTTTTAGGGCATCCCATTCTGTGACTACAGCAGCCTCTGTTTAACACCATATAACCATTTGCACTTATTCTAATTGAAATTAGGCCTGATAAAGACACTTTTGCTGTGCATAGCACTACTTGTCCCTGCCAGGTGTACTTACTGCTGGTTTTTGGGGCATCCTATTCTGTGACTACACCAGCCTCTGTTTAAGACCATATAACCATTTGCACTTATTCTAATTGAAATTAGGCCTGATAAAGACACTTTTGCTGTGCATAGCACTACTTGTCCCTGCCAGGTGTACTTACTGCTGGTTTTTAGGGCATCCCATTCTGTGACTACAGCAGCCTCTGTTTAACACCATATAACCATTTGCACTTATTCTAATTGAAATTAGGCCTGATAAAGACACTTTTGCTGTGCATAGCACTACTTGTCCCTGCCAGGTGTACTTACTGCTGGTTTTTAGGGCATCCCATTCTGTGACTACAGCAGCCTCTGTTTAACACCATATAACCATTTGCACTTATTCTAATTGAAATTAGGCCTGATAAAGACACTTTTGCTGTGCATAGCACTAATTGTCCCTGCCAGGTGTACTTACTGCTGGTTTTTAGGGCATCCCATTCTGTGACTACAGCAGCCTCTGTTTAAGACCATATAACCATTTGCACTTATTCTAATTGAAATTAGGCCTGATAAAGACACTTTTGCTGTGCATAGCACTACTTGTCCCTGCCAGGTGTACTTACTGCTGGTTTTTAGGGCATCCCATTCTGTGACTACAGCAGCCTCTGTTTAAGACCATATAACCATTTGCACTTATTCTAATTGAAATTAGGCCTGATAAAGACACTTTTGCTGTGCATAGCACTACTTGTCCCTGCCAATAGCAACAGATTGGAGGTAGAAAAAATGGTTTCCATAAAACACACATTAGCTAACCTAAGAAAAAGATTTAAAAAATCAGCTCAGCACCTTGAAAACATCCTTTTTGGCACACAGAAAATAAACACATGCCAATGCCATTGAAATTGCACTTTTTAGTAATAAACAATACAAAGCTAATTTAAACTGAATGTAGTCATTTCAGTTCAGGCTGACCCAACCCAAATTTTTATTTGGAAAAAATTTGGCAGGCTACCTGAGAGACCAATCCGCGGCCAAAAAGTGTGTAACACTTCTATTGCACTCCTGAATTACCGGAACGTAGGAGCCACTCTGTAGTACGTAAGACCTGGACTGGCTTTCATTCCTTATTTTTCATCTTGCCAATGGAGGGATAAAGGCATTGATTTGTGCTGTGAGGAGCCTTGAGTCTATAAGACATCTGTACAGCAAAGGAAATGTGAATGGAACTAACACTGCTGATTGGCTGAGCGGTCCATGTAGAAACCAGGAAGAGGTGAGGATACATACAGGGGAGCATCCAAGGGAAATTCTTGGATTTTGATGCTCTTAAGAACTGACAGGAACCACAGGTCATAGCCAAATTTAGCTTAATAGATAAATCAGAGAAGAGGGGTAGTGTGGTGCAACATAGCTTAGTGTGGTGCTTCTAGCAGAGTGTTTCTTTTTGGAGGCAGCCATATGCAACCAAAAGCAGCATCATCCAAAGTGCATGCTTTGCTTTGACTTTTGAGGGACATCTCTAAGGATAAACTCTGTCCTTAGTTCAATACAAGCAGCATTTGATGGCCCTCACCACATCCAGAAAAACATTTGCCTCTCATTATTAGGGATGAGCGAATCGATCCGGACGAACCCGGATTCGATCCGAATTTCATGAAAAATTCGATTCGGATCGAATCCGAATTTCCCCGCGATTCGATCGCTCGAAGTTTTCCTTTAACATCCATTCATTTACATACAGGCATTCTAAGATGGCGGACGGGACATGTCTGGACATCGATCCCGCGCCAGTGCAAGCTGGGGCAGTCACATGCAGCCTATCAGCAGCCAGCAAGCCCGGTGACGTCACAGCGCTATTTAAGTCGGCCATCTTGCTTTTCCTTCCTCATTTCTCTATTGCAATCGTGAGAGACAGAACGTTGTAGTGAGGGAGAGAGGCAGTTAGACAGGCAGGGACAGACAGGGACAGGCTGGAGACAGGCAGGAGACAGGCAGGAGACAGACAGAAAGTCAGCGAAAAACAGGGAAAGTTAGGAAAAATCGGAGGCAGTCACAGGGAGATTTATTTTTTTTTTCATCCAGCCTGAGTGTTTGTTACTGGCTGGCTGACAGGCTTTGTTAGCGTTTTCAGGCTGCTTATACTAACTAACTGTGCATATATACTGAACTGATCTTAAGTCTGCTGTGAGGCATCCCATTCTGTGACTACAACAGCCTCTATTTAAGACCATATAACCATTTGCACTTATTCTAATTGAAATTAGGCCTGATAAAGACACTTTTGCTGTGCATAGCACTACTGGACCCTGCCAGGTGCACTTCTTTTTTGGGGCATCCCATTCTGTGACTACACCAGCCTCTATTTAAGACCATATAACCATTTGCACTTATTCTAATTGAAATTAGGCCTGATAAAGACACTTTTGCTGTGCATAGCACTACTTGTCCCTGCCAGGTGTACTTACTGCTGGTTTTTGGGGCATCCCATTCTGTGACTACAGCAGCCTCTGTTTAACACCATATAACCATTTGCACTTATTCTAATTGAAATTAGGCCTGATAAAGACACTTTTGCTGTGCATAGCACTACTTGTCCCTGCCAGGTGTACTTACTGCTGGTTTTTAGGGCATCCCATTCTGTGACTACAGCAGCCTCTGTTTAACACCATATAACCATTTGCACTTATTCTAATTGAAATTAGGCCTGATAAAGACACTTTTGCTGTGCATAGCACTACTTGTCCCTGCCAGGTGTACTTACTGCTGGTTTTTGGGGCATCCCATTCTGTGACTACACCAGCCTCTGTTTAAGACCATATAACCATTTGCACTTATTCTAATTGAAATTAGGCCTGATAAAGACACTTTTGCTGTGCATAGCACTACTTGTCCCTGCCAGGTGTACTTACTGCTGGTTTTTAGGGCATCCCATTCTGTGACTACAGCAGCCTCTGTTTAACACCATATAACCATTTGCACTTATTCTAATTGAAATTAGGCCTGATAAAGACACTTTTGCTGTGCATAGCACTACTTGTCCCTGCCAGGTGTACTTACTGCTGGTTTTTAGGGCATCCCATTCTGTGACTACAGCAGCCTCTGTTTAACACCATATAACCATTTGCACTTATTCTAATTGAAATTAGGCCTGATAAAGACACTTTTGCTGTGCATAGCACTACTTGTCCCTGCCAGGTGTACTTACTGCTGGTTTTTGGGGCATCCTATTCTGTGACTACACCAGCCTCTGTTTAAGACCATATAACCATTTGCACTTATTCTAATTGAAATTAGGCCTGATAAAGACACTTTTGCTGTGCATAGCACTACTTGTCCCTGCCAGGTGTACTTACTGCTGGTTTTTAGGGCATCCCATTCTGTGACTACAGCAGCCTCTGTTTAACACCATATAACCATTTGCACTTATTCTAATTGAAATTAGGCCTGATAAAGACACTTTTGCTGTGCATAGCACTACTTGTCCCTGCCAGGTGTACTTACTGCTGGTTTTTAGGGCATCCCATTCTGTGACTACAGCAGCCTCTGTTTAACACCATATAACCATTTGCACTTATTCTAATTGAAATTAGGCCTGATAAAGACACTTTTGCTGTGCATAGCACTAATTGTCCCTGCCAGGTGTACTTACTGCTGGTTTTTAGGGCATCCCATTCTGTGACTACAGCAGCCTCTGTTTAAGACCATATAACCATTTGCACTTATTCTAATTGAAATTAGGCCTGATAAAGACACTTTTGCTGTGCATAGCACTACTTGTCCCTGCCAGGTGTACTTACTGCTGGTTTTTAGGGCATCCCATTCTGTGACTACAGCAGCCTCTGTTTAAGACCATATAACCATTTGCACTTATTCTAATTGAAATTAGGCCTGATAAAGACACTTTTGCTGTGCATAGCACTACTTGTCCCTGCCAATAGCAACAGATTGGAGGTAGAAAAAATGGTTTCCATAAAACACACATTAGCTAACCTAAGAAAAAGATTTAAAAAATCAGCTCAGCACCTTGAAAACATCCTTTTTGGCACACAGAAAATAAACACATGCCAATGCCATTGAAATTGCACTTTTTAGTAATAAACAATACAAAGCTAATTTAAACTGAATGTAGTCATTTCAGTTCAGGCTGACCCAACCCAAATTTTTATTTGGAAAAAATTTGGCAGGCTACCTGAGAGACCAATCCGCGGCCAAAAAGTGTGTAACACTTCTATTGCACTCCTGAATTACCGGAACGTAGGAGCCACTCTGTAGTACGTAAGACCTGGACTGGCTTTCATTCCTTATTTTTCATCTTGCCAATGGAGGGATAAAGGCATTGATTTGTGCTGTGAGGAGCCTTGAGTCTATAAGACATCTGTACAGCAAAGGAAATGTGAATGGAACTAACACTGCTGATTGGCTGAGCGGTCCATGTAGAAACCAGGAAGAGGTGAGGATACATACAGGGGAGCATCCAAGGGAAATTCTTGGATTTTGATGCTCTTAAGAACTGACAGGAACCACAGGTCATAGCCAAATTTAGCTTAATAGATAAATCAGAGAAGAGGGGTAGTGTGGTGCAACATAGCTTAGTGTGGTGCTTCTAGCAGAGTGTTTCTTTTTGGAGGCAGCCATATGCAACCAAAAGCAGCATCATCCAAAGTGCATGCTTTGCTTTGACTTTTGAGGGACATCTCTAAGGATAAACTCTGTCCTTAGTTCAATACAAGCAGCATTTGATGGCCCTCACCACATCCAGAAAAACATTTGCCTCTCATTATTAGGGATGAGCGAATCGATCCGGACGAACCCGGATTCGATCCGAATTTCATGAAAAATTCGATTCGGATCGAATCCGAATTTCCACGCGATTCGATCGCTCGAAGTTTTCCTTTAACATCCATTCATTTACATACAGGCATTCTAAGATGGCGGACGGGACATGTCTGGACATCGATCCCGCGCCAGTGCAAGCTGGGGCAGTCACATGCAGCCTATCAGCAGCCAGCAAGCCCGGTGACGTCACAGCGCTATTTAAGTCGGCCATCTTGCTTTTCCTTCCTCATTTCTCTATTGCAATCGTGAGAGACAGAACGTTGTAGTGAGGGAGAGAGGCAGTTAGACAGGCAGGGACAGACAGGGACAGGCTGGAGACAGGCAGGAGACAGGCAGGAGACAGACAGAAAGTCAGCGAAAAACAGGGAAAGTTAGGAAAAATCGGAGGCAGTCACAGGGAGATTTATTTTTTTTTTCATCCAGCCTGAGTGTTTGTTACTGGCTGGCTGACAGGCTTTGTTAGCGTTTTCAGGCTGCTTATACTAACTAACTGTGCATATATACTGAACTGATCTTAAGTCTGCTGTGAGGCATCCCATTCTGTGACTACAACAGCCTCTATTTAAGACCATATAACCATTTGCACTTATTCTAATTGAAATTAGGCCTGATAAAGACACTTTTGCTGTGCATAGCACTACTGGACCCTGCCAGGTGCACTTCTTTTTTGGGGCATCCCATTCTGTGACTACACCAGCCTCTATTTAAGACCATATAACCATTTGCACTTATTCTAATTGAAATTAGGCCTGATAAAGACACTTTTGCTGTGCATAGCACTACTTGTCCCTGCCAGGTGTACTTACTGCTGGTTTTTGGGGCATCCCATTCTGTGACTACACCAGCCTCTGTTTAAGACCATATAACCATTTGCACTTATTCTAATTGAAATTAGGCCTGATAAAGACACTTTTGCTGTGCATAGCACTACTTGTCCCTGCCAGGTGTACTTACTGCTGGTTTTTAGGGCATCCCATTCTGTGACTACAGCAGCCTCTGTTTAACACCATATAACCATTTGCACTTATTCTAATTGAAATTAGGCCTGATAAAGACACTTTTGCTGTGCATAGCACTACTTGTCCCTGCCAGGTGTACTTACTGCTGGTTTTTAGGGCATCCCATTCTGTGACTACAGCAGCCTCTGTTTAACACCATATAACCATTTGCACTTATTCTAATTGAAATTAGGCCTGATAAAGACACTTTTGCTGTGCATAGCACTACTTGTCCCTGCCAGGTGTACTTACTGCTGGTTTTTAGGGCATCCCATTCTGTGACTACAGCAGCCTCTGTTTAAGACCATATAACCATTTGCACTTATTCTAATTGAAATTAGGCCTGATAAAGACACTTTTGCTGTGCATAGCACTACTTGTCCCTGCCAGGTGTACTTACTGCTGGTTTTTAGGGCATCCCATTCTGTGACTACACCAGCCTCTGTTTAACACCATATAACCATTTGCACTTATTCTAATTGAAATTAGGCCTGATAAAGACACTTTTGCTGTGCATAGCACTACTTGTCCCTGCCAGGTGTACTTACTGCTGGTTTTTAGGGCATCCCATTCTGTGACTACAGCAGCCTCTGTTTAAGACCATATAACCATTTGCACTTATTCTAATTGAAATTAGGCCTGATAAAGACACTTTTGCTGTGCATAGCACTACTTGTCCCTGCCAGGTGTACTTACTGCTGGTTTTTAGGGCATCCCATTCTGTGACTACACCAGCCTCTGTTTAACACCATATAACCATTTGCACTTATTCTAATTGAAATTAGGCCTGATAAAGACACTTTTGCTGTGCATAGCACTACTTGTCCCTGCCAGGTGTACTTACTGCTGGTTTTTAGGGCATCCCATTCTGTGACTACAGCAGCCTCTGTTTAAGACCATATAACCATTTGCACTTATTCTAATTGAAATTAGGCCTGATAAAGACACTTTTGCTGTGCATAGCACTACTTGTCCCTGCCAGGTGTACTTACTGCTGGTTTTTAGGGCATCCCATTCTGTGACTACACCAGCCTCTTTTTAACACCATATAACCATTTGCACTTATTCTAATTGAAATTAGGCCTGATAAAGACACTTTTGCTGTGCATAGCACTACTTGTCCCTGCCAGGTGTACTTACTGCTGGTTTTTAGGGCATCCCATTCTGTGACTACAGCAGCCTCTGTTTAAGACCATATAACCATTTGCACTTATTCTAATTGAAATTAGGCCTGATAAAGACACTTTTGCTGTGCATAGCACTACTTGTCCCTGCCAGGTGTACTTACTGCTGGTTTTTAGGGCATCCCATTCTGTGACTACAGCAGCCTCTGTTTAACACCATATAACCATTTGCACTTATTCTAATTGAAATTAGGCCTGATAAAGACACTTTTGCTGTGCATAGCACTAATTGTCCCTGCCAGGTGTACTTACTGCTGGTTTTTAGGGCATCCCATTCTGTGACTACAGCAGCCTCTGTTTAAGACCATATAACCATTTGCACTTATTCTAATTGAAATTAGGCCTGATAAAGACACTTTTGCTGTGCATAGCACTACTTGTCCCTGCCAGGTGTACTTACTGCTGGTTTTTAGGGCATCCCATTCTGTGACTACAGCAGCCTCTGTTTAAGACCATATAACCATTTGCACTTATTCTAATTGAAATTAGGCCTGATAAAGACACTTTTGCTGTGCATAGCACTACTTGTCCCTGCCAATAGCAACAGATTGGAGGTAGAAAAAATGGTTTCCATAAAACACACATTAGCTAACCTAAGAAAAAGATTTAAAAAATCAGCTCAGCACCTTGAAAACATCCTTTTTGGCACACAGAAAATAAACACATGCCAATGCCATTGAAATTGCACTTTTTAGTAATAAACAATACAAAGCTAATTTAAACTGAATGTAGTCATTTCAGTTCAGGCTGACCCAACCCAAATTTTTATTTGGAAAAAATTTGGCAGGCTACCTGAGAGACCAATCCGCGGCCAAAAAGTGTGTAACACTTCTATTGCACTCCTGAATTACCGGAACGTAGGAGCCACTCTGTAGTACGTAAGACCTGGACTGGCTTTCATTCCTTATTTTTCATCTTGCCAATGGAGGGATAAAGGCATTGATTTGTGCTGTGAGGAGCCTTGAGTCTATAAGACATCTGTACAGCAAAGGAAATGTGAATGGAACTAACACTGCTGATTGGCTGAGCGGTCCATGTAGAAACCAGGAAGAGGTGAGGATACATACAGGGGAGCATCCAAGGGAAATTCTTGGATTTTGATGCTCTTAAGAACTGACAGGAACCACAGGTCATAGCCAAATTTAGCTTAATAGATAAATCAGAGAAGAGGGGTAGTGTGGTGCAACATAGCTTAGTGTGGTGCTTCTAGCAGAGTGTTTCTTTTTGGAGGCAGCCATATGCAACCAAAAGCAGCATCATCCAAAGTGCATGCTTTGCTTTGACTTTTGAGGGACATCTCTAAGGATAAACTCTGTCCTTAGTTCAATACAAGCAGCATTTGATGGCCCTCACCACATCCAGAAAAACATTTGCCTCTCATTATTAGGGATGAGCGAATCGATCCGGACGAACCCGGATTCGATCCGAATTTCATGAAAAATTCGATTCGGATCGAATCCGAATTTCCCCGCGATTCGATCGCTCGAAGTTTTCCTTTAACATCCATTCATTTACATACAGGCATTCTAAGATGGCGGACGGGACATGTCTGGACATCGATCCCGCGCCAGTGCAAGCTGGGGCAGTCACATGCAGCCTATCAGCAGCCAGCAAGCCCGGTGACGTCACAGCGCTATTTAAGTCGGCCATCTTGCTTTTCCTTCCTCATTTCTCTATTGCAATCGTGAGAGACAGAACGTTGTAGTGAGGGAGAGAGGCAGTTAGACAGGCAGGGACAGACAGGGACAGGCTGGAGACAGGCAGGAGACAGGCAGGAGACAGACAGAAAGTCAGCGAAAAACAGGGAAAGTTAGGAAAAATCGGAGGCAGTCACAGGGAGATTTATTTTTTTTTTCATCCAGCCTGAGTGTTTGTTACTGGCTGGCTGACAGGCTTTGTTAGCGTTTTCAGGCTGCTTATACTAACTAACTGTGCATATATACTGAACTGATCTTAAGTCTGCTGTGAGGCATCCCATTCTGTGACTACAACAGCCTCTATTTAAGACCATATAACCATTTGCACTTATTCTAATTGAAATTAGGCCTGATAAAGACACTTTTGCTGTGCATAGCACTACTGGACCCTGCCAGGTGCACTTCTTTTTTGGGGCATCCCATTCTGTGACTACACCAGCCTCTATTTAAGACCATATAACCATTTGCACTTATTCTAATTGAAATTAGGCCTGATAAAGACACTTTTGCTGTGCATAGCACTACTTGTCCCTGCCAGGTGTACTTACTGCTGGTTTTTGGGGCATCCCATTCTGTGACTACACCAGCCTCTGTTTAAGACCATATAACCATTTGCACTTATTCTAATTGAAATTAGGCCTGATAAAGACACTTTTGCTGTGCATAGCACTACTTGTCCCTGCCAGGTGTACTTACTGCTGGTTTTTAGGGCATCCCATTCTGTGACTACAGCAGCCTCTGTTTAACACCATATAACCATTTGCACTTATTCTAATTGAAATTAGGCCTGATAAAGACACTTTTGCTGTGCATAGCACTACTTGTCCCTGCCAGGTGTACTTACTGCTGGTTTTTAGGGCATCCCATTCTGTGACTACAGCAGCCTCTGTTTAACACCATATAACCATTTGCACTTATTCTAATTGAAATTAGGCCTGATAAAGACACTTTTGCTGTGCATAGCACTACTTGTCCCTGCCAGGTGTACTTACTGCTGGTTTTTAGGGCATCCCATTCTGTGACTACAGCAGCCTCTGTTTAAGACCATATAACCATTTGCACTTATTCTAATTGAAATTAGGCCTGATAAAGACACTTTTGCTGTGCATAGCACTACTTGTCCCTGCCAGGTGTACTTACTGCTGGTTTTTAGGGCATCCCATTCTGTGACTACACCAGCCTCTGTTTAACACCATATAACCATTTGCACTTATTCTAATTGAAATTAGGCCTGATAAAGACACTTTTGCTGTGCATAGCACTACTTGTCCCTGCCAGGTGTACTTACTGCTGGTTTTTAGGGCATCCCATTCTGTGACTACAGCAGCCTCTGTTTAAGACCATATAACCATTTGCACTTATTCTAATTGAAATTAGGCCTGATAAAGACACTTTTGCTGTGCATAGCACTACTTGTCCCTGCCAGGTGTACTTACTGCTGGTTTTTAGGGCATCCCATTCTGTGACTACACCAGCCTCTGTTTAACACCATATAACCATTTGCACTTATTCTAATTGAAATTAGGCCTGATAAAGACACTTTTGCTGTGCATAGCACTACTTGTCCCTGCCAGGTGTACTTACTGCTGGTTTTTAGGGCATCCCATTCTGTGACTACAGCAGCCTCTGTTTAAGACCATATAACCATTTGCACTTATTCTAATTGAAATTAGGCCTGATAAAGACACTTTTGCTGTGCATAGCACTACTTGTCCCTGCCAGGTGTACTTACTGCTGGTTTTTAGGGCATCCCATTCTGTGACTACACCAGCCTCTTTTTAACACCATATAACCATTTGCACTTATTCTAATTGAAATTAGGCCTGATAAAGACACTTTTGCTGTGCATAGCACTACTTGTCCCTGCCAGGTGTACTTACTGCTGGTTTTTAGGGCATCCCATTCTGTGACTACAGCAGCCTCTGTTTAAGACCATATAACCATTTGCACTTATTCTAATTGAAATTAGGCCTGATAAAGACACTTTTGCTGTGCATAGCACTACTTGTCCCTGCCAGGTGTACTTACTGCTGGTTTTTAGGGCATCCCATTCTGTGACTACAGCAGCCTCTGTTTAACACCATATAACCATTTGCACTTATTCTAATTGAAATTAGGCCTGATAAAGACACTTTTGCTGTGCATAGCACTACTTGTCCCTGCCAGGTGTACTTACTGCTGGTTTTTGGGGCATCCCATTCTGTGACTACACCAGCCTCTGTTTAAGACCATATAACCATTTGCACTTATTCTAATTGAAATTAGGCCTGATAAAGACACTTTTGCTGTGCATAGCACTACTTGTCCCTGCCAGGTGTACTTACTGCTGGTTTTTAGGGCATCCCATTCTGTGACTACAGCAGCCTCTGTTTAACACCATATAACCATTTGCACTTATTCTAATTGAAATTAGGCCTGATAAAGACACTTTTGCTGTGCATAACACTACTTGTCCCTGCCAGGTGTACTTACTGCTGGTTTTTAGGGCATCCCATTATGTGACTACAGCAGCCTCTGTTTAACACCATATAACCATTTGCACTTATTCTAATTGAAATTAGGCCTGATAAAGACACTTTTGCTGTGCATAGCACTACTTGTCCCTGCCAGGTGTACTTACTGCTGGTTTTTAGGGCATCCTATTCTGTGACTACAGCAGCCTCTGTTTAACACCATATAACCATTTGCACTTATTCTAATTGAAATTAGGCCTGATAAAGACACTTTTGCTGTGCATAGCACTACTTGTCCCTGCCAGGTGTACTTACTGCTGGTTTTTGGGGCATCCCATTCTGTGACTACACCAGCCTCTGTTTAAGACCATATAACCATTTGCACTTATTCTAATTGAAATTAGGCCTGATAAAGACACTTTTGCTGTGCATAGCACTACTTGTCCCTGCCAGGTGTACTTACTGCTGGTTTTTAGGGCATCCCATTCTGTGACTACAGCAGCCTCTGTTTAACACCATATAACCATTTGCACTTATTCTAATTGAAATTAGGCCTGATAAAGACACTTTTGCTGTGCCTAGCACTACTTGTCCCTACCAGGTGTACTTACTGCTGGTTTTTAGGGCATCCCATTCTGTGACTACAGCAGCCTCTGTTTAAGACCATATAACCATTTGCACTTATTCTAATTGAAATTAGGCCTGATAAAGACACTTTTGCTGTGCATAGCACTACTTGTCCCTGCCAGGTGTACCTACTGCTGGTTTTTAGGGCATCCCATTCTGTGACTACAGCAGCCTCTGTTTAACACCATATAACCATTTGCACTTATTCTAATTGAAATTAGGCCTGATAAAGACACTTTTGCTGTGCATAGCACTACTTGTCCCTGCCAGGTGTACTTACTGCTGGTTTTTAGGGCATCCCATTCTGTGACTACAGCAGCCTCTGTTTAACACCATATAACCATTTGCACTTATTCTAATTGAAATTAGGCCTGATAAAGACACTTTTGCTGTGCATAGCACTACTTGTCCCTGCCAGGTGTACTTACTGCTGGTTTTTAGGGCATCCCATTCTGTGACTACAGCAGCCTCTGTTTAACACCATATAACCATTTGCACTTATTCTAATTGAAATTAGGCCTGATAAAGACACTTTTGCTGTGCATAGCACTAATTGTCCCTGCCAGGTGTACTTACTGCTGGTTTTTAGGGCATCCCATTCTGTGACTACAGCAGCCTCTGTTTAAGACCATATAACCATTTGCACTTATTCTAATTGAAATTAGGCCTGATAAAGACACTTTTGCTGTGCATAGCACTACTTGTCCCTGCCAGGTGTACTTACTGCTGGTTTTTAGGGCATCCCATTCTGTGACTACAGCAGCCTCTGTTTAACACCATATAACCATTTGCACTTATTCTAATTGAAATTAGGCCTGATAAAGACACTTTTGCTGTGCATAGCACTACTTGTCCCTGCCAGGTGTACTTACTGCTGGTTTTTAGGGCATCCCATTCTGTGACTACACCAGCCTCTGTTTAACACCATATAACCATTTGCACTTATTCTAATTGAAATTAGGCCTGATAAAGACACTTTTGCTGTGCATAGCACTACTTGTCCCTGCCAGGTGTACTTACTGCTGTTTTTTAGGGCATCCCATTCTGTGACTACAGCAGCCTCTGTTTAAGACCATATAACCATTTGCACTTATTCTAATTGAAATTAGGCCTGATAAAGACACTTTTGCTGTGCATAGCACTACTTGTCCCTGCCAGGTGTACCTACTGCTGGTTTTTAGGGCATCCCATTCTGTGACTACAGCAGCCTCTGTTTAACACCATATAACCATTTGCACTTATTCTAATTGAAATTAGGCCTGATAAAGACACTTTTGCTGTGCATAGCACTACTTGTCCCTGCCAGGTGTACTTACTGCTGGTTTTTAGGGCATCCCATTCTGTGACTACAGCAGCCTCTGTTTAACACCATATAACCATTTGCACTTATTCTAATTGAAATTAGGCCTGATAAAGACACTTTTGCTGTGCATAGCACTACTTGTCCCTGCCAGGTGTACTTACTGCTGGTTTTTAGGGCATCCCATTCTGTGACTACAGCAGCCTCTGTTTAAGACCATATAACCATTTGCACTTATTCTAATTGAAATTAGGCCTGATAAAGACACTTTTGCTGTGCATAGCACTACTTGTCCCTGCCAGGTGTACTTACTGCTGGTTTTTAGGGCATCCCATTCTGTGACTACAGCAGCCTCTGTTTAACACCATATAACCATTTGCACTTATTCTAATTGAAATTAGGCCTGATAAAGACACTTTTGCTGTGCATAGCACTACTTGTCCCTGCCAGGTGTACTTACTGCTGGTTTTTAGGGCATCCCATTCTGTGACTACAGCAGCCTCTGTTTAAGACCATATAACCATTTGCACTTATTCTAATTGAAATTAGGCCTGATAAAGACACTTTTGCTGTGCATAGCACTACTTGTCCCTGCCAGGTGTACTTACTGCTGGTTTTTAGGGCATCCCATTCTGTGACTACAGCAGCCTCTGTTTAACACCATATAACCATTTGCACTTATTCTAATTGAAATTAGGCCTGATAAAGACACTTTTGCTGTGCATAGCACTACTTGTCCCTGCCAGGTGTACTTACTGCTGGTTTTTGGGGCATCCCATTCTGTGACTACACCAGCCTCTGTTTAAGACCATATAACCATTTGCACTTATTCTAATTGAAATTAGGCCTGATAAAGACACTTTTGCTGTGCATAGCACTACTTGTCCCTGCCAGGTGTACTTACTGCTGGTTTTTAGGGCATCCCATTCTGTGACTACAGCAGCCTCTGTTTAACACCATATAACCATTTGCACTTATTCTAATTGAAATTAGGCCTGATAAAGACACTTTTGCTGTGCCTAGCACTACTTGTCCCTACCAGGTGTACTTACTGCTGGTTTTTAGGGCATCCCATTCTGTGACTACAGCAGCCTCTGTTTAAGACCATATAACCATTTGCACTTATTCTAATTGAAATTAGGCCTGATAAAGACACTTTTGCTGTGCATAGCACTACTTGTCCCTGCCAGGTGTACCTACTGCTGGTTTTTAGGGCATCCCATTCTGTGACTACAGCAGCCTCTGTTTAACACCATATAACCATTTGCACTTATTCTAATTGAAATTAGGCCTGATAAAGACACTTTTGCTGTGCATAGCACTACTTGTCCCTGCCAGGTGTACTTACTGCTGGTTTTTAGGGCATCCCATTCTGTGACTACAGCAGCCTCTGTTTAACACCATATAACCATTTGCACTTATTCTAATTGAAATTAGGCCTGATAAAGACACTTTTGCTGTGCATAGCACTACTTGTCCCTGCCAGGTGTACTTACTGCTGGTTTTTAGGGCATCCCATTCTGTGACTACAGCAGCCTCTGTTTAAGACCATATAACCATTTGCACTTATTCTAATTGAAATTAGGCCTGATAAAGACACTTTTGCTGTGCATAGCACTACTTGTCCCTGCCAGGTGTACTTACTGCTGGTTTTTGGGGCATCCCATTCTGTGACTACACCAGCCTCTATTTAAGACCATATAACCATTTGCTCTTATTATATTTATATTATAAGACACTTTTGCTGGGCATAGACTTACTGCTGCCTGCCAGGTGGACTTCTGTTTGGGCATCCCATTCTGTAACATACCATACCCCTCTTTATTTACACTAAGCAGCTCTCTTATTTACACTAAGCAGGCCTGTTGGAGGCTGAGTGTTACTGCTCACTTTTGGTGTGCATTATATTCTGTTTCATATAGACCCACCGCTGCCCGGGGGTTCTTAAAATATCACCTACTACCACGCCAGTTAGACTATGTCGGGCAGACAAGTGCCTGGAAGTGAAAAGAGGAGTGGCAGAGGCCAAGATTCCGCAGGCAGAGCTCGCATCAGACTGGGGGCCAGTAGCAGCAGGAGTCACGCTGAGAGACCTAATCTGCCAGTATCTGCTAGCGGTCGGGTCTCCACCAGTAACGCATCTGCCATGGTAGATTGGTTGACGCGCTCATCAACAACATCATCACAACTTACGTCTGAGACCCCCAGTCTAGGGTCGGTAGGTTCCTCTGACACAACCCTGAGTTGGCATGCCCCGAGAGCAGTCCCTGTCCTCCCATTGCCTCTGGCCTACGCCGTTCCCTCCCCCAGCGACGTATCCTATGCTTTGGGTTCAGCTCCACTCTTTAGTGAGGAGGGCCATCAGATAGAGGACAGTCAGCAGCTACTGCCCAGCCAAGAAATGGAGGTGGCTTCTCTAGCTAGGCAGACAAATAGTGATGTGGACAGTGTCGTGGGTGCTGCGAGCGTTCCAGCTCCTGTGCCAGACACTGTTGACGAATCCACGAACATCAGTGACGTACAGCCACAACTCGGTGATGATGATGATGACGATGAAGCCGATCGCACTTGGGAGCCGGGTGATGAAGGGGCTTCATCGTCATCATCAGGAGAAGAGGGGCGCAGGTTGCCCCGGAGTCAGCAGCTGAGGCAGCAAGGTGGTAGCAGTCAGCATGGGGGCACAATTCCAAAGGCTGGAGCCGGCCGGGGCCGGGGCCGGGGTAGAGCACCTGCTGTGCGGCAGTCTACCTTATCGGGAGGTAGTGGAGCAGGGGTTCCTGGAGTTGGCAACAGCAGCATTGAATCAGTGAGGCCAGGGGGTGGGAAAAGTAGCTACTCGGCAGTGTGGCAGTTTTTCCTGAAGCATCCGCAGGAGGGTAACATGGCCACATGCAAGATATGTAGGCAGAAGGTGAAGCGTGGCCAGGGTCCAAATGTTGGCACCACGGCCCTGCGTCAACATATGATGCATCACCATAAAGCGACCTGGGAGAACCGAGGCTCCCAAGGGGTGGTCCAGTCTGCTTCCTCACCAAGTGAGCTCCCAATTTCTGCCAGCCAAGGCTCCAGCACCTCAGCCGAAGGCAGCTGTGCGTCATACCCATCCTCTGTCGCTCCTGCTCCTCCTCCTCCAAGTCATGCATCCCGCCAGCAATCCATCAGCGAAGCCATGTCCAAGAGACAGCAGTATGCGCCCACTCATCCTACGGCGCAGAAGCTGAATGTGCTCCTGTCCAAGTTGCTGGTGCTGCAGTCGCTCCCTTTTCAGGTGGTGGAATCTGCACCTTTCAGAGAACTGATGGCTTGTGCCGAGCCGAGGTGGAGAGTCCCAAGCCGTCATTTCTTTGCCAAGAAGGCAGTACCAGCGCTGCACACTTTTGTTGAACAGAAGGTGGGCCAGTCCTTGAGCCTGTCGGTGTGTAGCAAAGTGCATGGCAGCGCCGACATCTGGAGCTGTAACTACGGTCAGGGACAGTACATGTCGTTTACGGCCCACTGGGTGAATGTGGTCCCTTTGCAGCAGCAGCAGCAACTTGGACAGGTCACGCCGCTTCGGCCTCCGCGCTCCCTGCCCGTTGGGCCTGTGACACCGTGCGACTCGGCCTCCTCATCCTCCGCCATCTCCTCACCCTCCACTGTAGGCTCAAGTCTCAGTGCCCCTCCAGTCTACCATGTGTGCAGGGCACGGAGGTGTCACGCAGTGCTTCACATGGTTTGTCTTGGCGAACGGAGTCACACAGGGGAAGAACTGCTTAAATGTATTCATCAGGAAATCCAAACATGGCTTACTCCAAGAAAACTTAAAATGGGAATCATGGTTACAGACAATGGGAAGAACTTTTTGTCTGCGCTGCGCCAAGGAAGCCTGACCCATGCCCCCTGCATGGCTCACGTCTTCAATCTGGTTGTCAAGCGGTTTCTGAAGTGTTCCCCCCATCTGCAAGACATCCTAACAACTTCAAGGAAACTTTGCATGCACTTCAGCCACTCCTACACCGCCAAACACACCCTTCTTGAGCTACAGCGTCAGAATGGTATCCCCCAACATAGTCTGATTTGCGATGTTTCCACCCGTTGGAATTCCACCCTTCACATGTTGGACCGATTATATGAACAGAGAAAAGCCATCACGGATTTCCTGATGATCCAAGCAGATAGGGGGACTCCCCTGTGTAACTTCAATGTCAACCAGCGGCAGCTCATACGTGACACCTGCCGTTTGCTCAGGCCCTTTGAGGAAGCCACTTTATTTGTCAGTCGGCAGGATTACGGGATGAACGACGTGATTCCACTGCTTCATGTACTACAGCACATGTTGGAAACCATGGCTGGTCAGGGCACTGGAGACATGGCGTTTACATCTTACGGCCACATGAACCCCGTTGGAGCTGAACTGGAGGAGGAGGAGGAAGAGGAGGAGGAGGAGTTGCCCGGCGAAACACAGTTTAGGCTTGGCGAAATGGCTGGTTTATCTAGTCAGCGGACAGGAGGAGCTAGAGGTTTTTGAGGAAGGCGAGACAGAGGACCCGGGCACACCGTGGCAGTATGCAGTGGAGATGGAGACAGGTAGTCCATCCGAGTCACTTGCGCAAATGGCACGAAGCATGCTCACGTGCTTGCGTAGTGACCCCAGAATTGTTTCCATCTGTCGGCGGGATGACTTCTGGCTGTCCACCTTATTGGACCCTCGCTTCCGGCACAAAATGGGGGCATTTTTTAAACCCAGCGAGAGGGAGGACAAACTCAACTACTACAAAGACATTCTACGTAGGCAGTTGGCCGATGCCTATCTGCGCCATGGTCCATACTCTCGCAGGTCTGACTCGAGGGGACCTCTGCGCTCACCTTCCACTGCCATGGCCGCTGGGGGGGTTGGCAGGAGCAGCAGCAGCAGCTCCATCAGCAGCAGCAGCCTCAGTCTTCAGTCGCTAATGAGTAGCTTTCTACACCCGCATAGTGAGGCTACTCATGAGCAGCAGGAAGACCTGGAGCAGGACCTCAACCAGCAGGTCATGTCATACTTTGACATGACCATGCCAACACACCTTGAGGATCCGCTGGACTTCTGGGCAGCCAAACTTGATTTGTGGCCGCAACTAGCAGAGTTTGCCCTGGAAAAGCTGTCCT